>JAPCYP010000080.1:1800074-2400099 GCA_035048595.1 Echinosophora koreensis
TTGTTTTCTTCCAAGAAAGTCAGAAACCACTGCATAACCTCAAACAAGCTTCCACCAGCAACTCCGTGAGACCAGCCGCCGTTCAGATCAACATTAATCTGGTCAAACCAGAAAACGCACCTTCAACCACGGCTGCTTTGTCGCTCTGCGCTTTTCTGGATGTAAACCACCGTTAGACTAGCTTCTGAAGCACACCAGAAGATCCTCTTCACGTCCGCGAGTCCTAGCTCCTCCTTGTGTGCCATCTCTTCTTGTACATCCATGGATCTAACACCATGCCTCCAAGAAACAACCTCCTCACACTATGGTTCTTGCGATATGATTCCATCCGTGTTCTCCTTTGTTTCCTCACTATTCTACCCAGCTTGTCTTGTGCTCTGTTCTTCCTTGCCACCCATTCTTGCTTGACCAAGACCTGTTAACACAAGAAAGAAACCCAGCAACCCAAGCAGGAAGAAAATAACAATAAACAGAAAACAAGATGAAACTTAAACTGAAAAAACAGAAATTGAATACACCTTCATCAAAGGCTTCAAATTCCTTCTTCATGTTTCCTTTTCCTTCCTTCCTCCGATTCGATTTTTGTTCTTCGCCTCATAATTGATTACGTAATCGATAATAACCTCTCTGGTTCTTGCTTCACGCAGTAATTGATTACACCATCTCTGTTCTCACAGTCTTGTTTCGTGCTTCCCACAGACGGTGCCACTTGTTGCGTAATTGGGGGCCACGAAATGTCCAAGCACCATGAAAACAAACAAGATACAAGAACATTAAAGCAAATCAACCATAACAAGAACAAATTGAAAACTAAGAAGAAGAAACGGTAAAAAGAAGGTGAACACCGGGATTTTAGTGGTTCGGCCATTGTAGCCTACATCCACAGGAAAGAGAGCAACAAATCATAATCTCCCCTTCACTATCTTGATCAATGAGTATGGATCATGATTACAATAGAAAACTCCTTGTGTTCTTGCCCATTTTCATCCTCTTAATGAACCATGGTAAAACCCAAGCTTATCTCTCTATTTTCTCAACCCTTGATCCCCAACTCATAATCACTCTATGATTTCCCTCAAGATAGAATTGCCTAACACTCAATCCCTCTCTTCTTTTCAAACTATACATTGTGTGTCTTGTATGATGATACACGCATCTTATACATCATATCTATTTATAGACTTATGTGAGTCTTAATCCATATGAAGTAACCAATCCTAGTGAAGCTTGATCCAAGTTAGCTACTGCACCAACTAACTAACTAACTTCTCAACTGATTGCAACTAGTCGCTCCATAATCGATTATCCGGTTGACCATAATCGATTATGTTATCTCTGTCTCAGACGCCTTTTCTGAGACTAGCCATAATCGATTATCCCAATCGATTACTATGCTTCTACCAAACATATAATCGAAACACCATTACCATAATCGATTATGCCTCCGCAATTTCAACTTCATATTGCTGATTTTGAGGCATATGTCAACAAAATGCATGATATATATATATATATATATATATATATATATATATATATATATATATATATATATATATATATATATGAATCATTGAGCAATATGCTTATTCCTCTTTTCATTTCTAACATATCTTAAGCAGGCTTCAACATACAGCGTCAACATAACTCTAATGGAATGTTTACACCTATGTAGTCAATAGCAGCCTGTAGCGGTGCTATAGCTCCCTAGCGAGTGGAGTAGCTAGGGGCGCTACAGAATCACACGTAGCGGGGCATTTTGGAGTAGCGACTATCGCAGCCGCGATTCGCGGCCAAATCGAGCCCAAGTCTCAGAATAGCAGGCGCAACAATGAAGTTCGAGGGTTTTAGGCGATTTTCCGGCGAGACCCTATTTGCCAGATTGCCTCTGCTGAGTACATGAGAAGTGGTGGCTGCTATCCTATAGAACTAGGGTTTTTTTAATGTTTCTGATTCCTTTTTTGTTCCTTACTATTTTACCCTCACTTTATTTCTTCAAAATATATATTTTATCCTCACTTAAACGGAGTAAATTTCTATTTTACACTTACTTTTACTGTGCTCTCCAACCAAACCTTCTTCTCCCTTACGTTCTCCTTCTCACGTCCTCTTTCTTTCTCAGTTCTCACTGTCCAGATCTTATATTCTCTCCTTCTTCCCCCTATTCTCCCCCTCTTTTCTTTCTTCTTCCCCTCTTTTCCTTCTTCTCCCCCTCTTTGCAATAGCGGCTGTCCAGCTACCCATTATCCCGCTATAGCGTTTTTGGGGTCGGCAGCTCCGCTATGCTATCCGAGATTCATTACCTAGGTTTACACTACCTTGATCATTAGCCAAAGATAAAAGGATAACATCAATCCACTTATACATTAACCAATGTATTTAGCAATCAAAACAATCTAATATAATGTTGAAAATATTAAGACAAACTCGAGCTAGTGGACTATAACTTGAACTACAAGAATCCAATTGGGATGAAAATGATGCCTATGGAAATCTAGGAGATACAGCTGCAATTCTTATGAAGGCATCATGTCTAAAAGAGGTCGTTTTGATTTAGAAAATTCCAACTAAAGTTTGATGTCGGGTCAAAGGAAGCCTTTGGGGGAAATTGGACGTAAATTACTCAAAAATTATTTATTTAAACTTCTTTTAAATCATTCGGGAACTGATACACATTTCTAAACCTCAAGGACAAAGACACAAAGGGTCCATTCCTTGCAAGACTATTTAGGGCCAATTTTGGGGATGTTACTAATATGATATGGGCTGATAAAGGAGAAGACTTAGCCCAACCACAAAATATCAACCGAGAGAGTCCCAAGAGCAACCAAAGCATCTGGAAGATTACACAAAATAAAGGAATAACCAATTCTGTTATAAAAGTGCTACTCCGGCACTCTAGGATTGGCTACCTTATTTGTAGGAACACATTTTGTATTTCTGCAATTAGGATTCTGATATTTGCCTTAGATTATGTTATTTACTTTCCCCATCTAGGACCTCTATATATCCTGATGTAATGCATGAGTATTAATCAAGAAAAGTATTAAGCCATTTTCTCTCTTCTTCTTCTTAGGAGATTCCTAGTCCTCGAACTCTAGGTAGTTGTGACTGCAATCCTAACATTTTGGTGCTTTCATTGACCCATATCCATGACCGATAACACCCATTCCAAAACCAACCAGGACCAAATGGAAGAAGCCATAGCCAATGTGATGCCTAGTCTTAATTATTACTAATTTAGATGATTAGTATATGGATTTTCATAAATGATTTTTGAAATATCCACTTTGAAAAACGGAGATTTGAATGAAACCATAATACACCTGATAAACATTGTATAACTTCAAAACTTAATCTAAACCAAAACTTGGTCTCTGGTCTTATATCAACTGCCAGGAGCGGAAGAAATAAATAAAAAGGTTTCAATCCCGATAAAGACTTATAAATAGATACAGTAATCCCAAATAAATTTCTCACATGCACATAAGTTTTTCAACAGTAACATAATATGTACATAACATCATAAGTCAGATGGGGCATGTAGAGCTCCCACTGGCAACCCTATAGCGGGATAAAAGGTTTTATATACATCAGTCATAAAAACAGGGAACTGCCATCAAATAGGCTGATACAAAAAAACATCAAAGTTCCCCCAAGGATCTATACATCATACAAAAGAAGAGCTCAAAATATCCCTCAAACACGGGATCCACCAAAAACAAAAGTCCATAATGTGCATCAACAGTCATCATCAAAATCCTCTTCTTCTTCCTCCTCCTCTTCACTCTCCGCTTCCTCTTCCTCCATAGGATCCTCCTCTGGATCCGACTCAACCACAGCAGGAACTACCTGGTCATCAGCAACCGGCAGACTGAGGAGATCCACAGGAATGTCCCTCGGAGGCTCCACAAGGGGTAGAGGATCATGAACAGCTGGAGGGGGATTCCAAAAAGCGTCAAAAGGTAGAGGCAGCTTCACACAGAAAAAGCTCGAGAACTCAAAAGGCGGGAAACGGAGAACCTTCATGAGAAAGATGGCCTGTCCCTCGTAACGCACTGTTCGGTTGGGGCGATCAATGGTGAGACCCTCCAGATTGGGGAGTCTCAACTCGAGGCCCATAAGATAACGGCGAAGTCCCGGTCCCACATGTGACACCCTAAACCCGGGCGCCACATCTTAGTTACCCGTTGCGGAAAATATAAAATAAAAGAATTAAATTGCTGGTTGCTTTCGGTAAAAGATATTTTCTTGGTAAGTAAGTAGGCTCAAAATAGTGGTAAATTTTTTTTTATGTTTTCTTTTTTTTTAGACAAAGGAAAACCAAGGTAATTGATGAACACTCAGAACATGAAATGTAAACATCATATATATCCCAGTGGGATTCAGAGTTTAGTACAGAAAACCAGGGCCTGATTAGGATGGCCATTAGTAATAGAGTTACAGAACATAAGGTTTAACTGCTATAAATGAAGTAAAGCAAAATAAGGGGAGAGGGTCTGGAACCACACATCAAAATGGTGGCTCTAAGAAGCCAAATACAGTCGGACCAAGACAGACTACTCACAAAACATATCCCCTAAGCTGGTCACTACTAACAACTAGAAAGAAGACTCCCCACGAATACTCTCACAAGAAGAAACCCCAGGCGATGGGTCCACGACATCTCCGCCCTCATCAGGGAAGTCGGAATCATCAAAATCCGGATCATCATCAAGAACGTACTCCGGTAATTCCTCAAGATCGTCGTCATGTTCCATAACATGGTGTTCGGGCTCCTCCTCGAAGTACTCCTCGGGGTCCTCCTCCGGGTCCTCCTCAATCGGTGAAGCCGGCACGACTCCAGGTAAGGGTACCCCTAGAGGTGGGTGCATCTACAACTGTCCATTCCTCTGTAGCACGTGCAAGTAGTACCAAGGCCGTGGGAGAGCAATCCTCCTCGTCTCGACCGCCTGAACTCTGCGGTATGGTTCGCCCTCGGCATTCATCTCCAGCGTGGTTATCCACCCATGATAAGTGACCGATGTAGATCCAGGGTGAATCTGCCATGCCCCCGCATTCCCCGCGTCGTCAAAGATCTCAGTCTTCGACTCCGACGGTACCAGTGGGATGTTCGGATCCATCTAAACCATAGATATACAGCGATGCCGAAAGACAAAGAGAAATAACAAGAAGATTTGCAAGAGTGAGATACCAATATATGGATAGAACAATAACCACATGCATGATACATGCATCACATCAACATATTAACATTTACTAGATATTAATGGATAAAAACAATGGGTATTATATCAATGGATATCATATCCGCACAATCAAATTTTATAAAGATTATGCATGACACTTCAATATTCAGGCTCTATAACTTAATCTCATGAGATCCCTTCATCTTTCTAAGAGTTGATCAAAAACTCAAAGCCCCCACTTGGGCATCACCGTCGTGACTAAAGTCCCTGTTTGGACATCACCGAAGTGACTAAAAAGTCCCTGTTTGGACATCACCGAAGTGACCAATAGCCCCTACTTGGGCATCACCGAAGTGACTAAACTATAAGGCACGTCTGCCTAAATGCATGAATAAAACATTTGTTCAAGAGGTTTTCTTTGTGTTCAATCTCATTCGTTGTCGAAACTCAAAGCTAACGACTATTCATAAATTTTCATTACTCAAACATCAACACAGGACACATAGTCCGAGTGCTCAATCACAACACCTAAGACCGATGCCTCAGTCAAGGTTTGTGGTCATAGAAATATTTATCATCTTACTTTAGCATGATTAGGACTCTTAGTCCACAACAACGAAATTAGGATACTCAATCCACAATAACGAGATTAGGACTCTCATCCCACAACATCATGATTAGGACTCTCGGCCCACAATACTTAACACGAATCAAAGATCAACGTGCATATTACAGAATACTAGAAGCGACGTCTCGCGAACTAGATCTGATTTCACTTGTTCTTACTTTTCGCTTAGTGAAAATCAAAATACCAAAATAAAACCTCTGTAACCCATCCAAGTTACCGGAACATTTTCGAAAGTATTTCTTTATAGGAAATCTTTTCTTTTGGAAATTCATTTGTAAACTATTATAAGAAATCCATTTTCTCTTGAAATCTTTTTCTCAAAAGCATCTCTATGCATAGTCAAATATTTTCCAAAGGCTTTTCCCGTCATGAAACACATATTTTTCCAAAAGACATTTTAAAATAAACATCATTACTTTCCAAAATTCTCTTTGAAGCTTATTTAGGCTTTTAATTATATGATTAGTTGAGCGCCGACTAATGTCAGGCTTTCCAGACATCAATCAATATCATCATAATCTCAGTCAACAATATAACAGTTAATATCAGTTCATAACATATATGATTCACAATACTTTAAGTCAAGTAAGGATCAACTTCAAACAGTTATCATAACATTTCAAGTATACAAATCATTTAAAACTTTGATTTCATATAATGACCATAATCAAATAAATCAAGTAACCCACATAGACACATACACATAGCTATTGAATATCCCTCAGGCTGTCCCCTCTTACCTTTTGTGAAGGTAAAGGTACGTGATGCTTGAGGAAGTGCACTACGAATGACCTCGTCTACTCCGCGACGAAAGTCCTTAGTAAAATGAAGAACTTGAAGTAAAAAGACAAGTAAAAATGAAAGCTTTAAATGTTTGAAGTTAGAAGAGAAATGAAGAAGTAAGAAAGTGATGAAGTGAAGAAATGAAATGGGTATTTATAGAGGGAGAGAGAGGCACGAAATTGAGGAGAGAGGAATGAGCTTGGAGAACAAGTTTTGATCTTGTGCCTTGTTTGGTTTGAGAAGAGAGAGAAAAGTGGGTTTTTAGAATATAATATGATATAATTTGTGCTCCCTAATCTGCTCCATTTCGTACCCGGTTGCATTTTCGATCGTAAATTTCAAACGTTTTTGCTCGAATAAAATATTTTATTTTATTTTTGAACGAAAATTTTCAAAATAACCAAAGTTGAAGGAAACATGATAAAAACACTAACCGTCTCGTTCACGGGTCAAAATTAGGTTTTCTGCACAGTAAACTTGTACCGGCAGTGAAAACGCAGACCGGCTTCCATCTGAATTTTCAACCGAAAATTTTACCATGACTTCATATGATATAACAACACAAGAAAATGATTTTAGTTTAATTAAAATCATTCTCTAGATTTTATCAAAAATAAATACATATTCACATGTATTTACTACCACAGAAATCGGGGCGTTACACCACGTACGGTGCAGCCATCAGAATCAGCTACTCCCACATACAAGGAGAGATAAGAAACAGATATGGAGGTAAGATTCTATGCCAAGCTCAAAATGTAGATATGGGTATGTGGCGACAAACAAACAATCAAGTGGATACATATAATTAAGGAGACTTTCATAAAATATATATATAAGATTTCGGAAAAAGCTGAGACTCGAATGCATGCCTAAGACATCGACCTAAATTTTCTCCAGGAGACTATTGTTGTCATAGTGTTCTGTCGAGATAGCATTCAGGTAATATGCGTAACAAATCGGTGCATAAGTCCCGATTGGAGTATGCTAACAGCCATCTCCACAGTCCTTTCACACGAGTACATAACATCTAAATAATATTTAGTTCAGTGGAGTTTCAAGATAGCCCTCCACCGGCACCGGTGATGCATACACCGTACCATTGGCAGGATCCACGCCTGACTATCCCCGAGGTCTCCGTGGCCCCCACACAGTCCCCTAATATCCTATAAATAGGTGTCTATGCCTCCAGAACGACAATGACTATGGTTAGGTTGGAATGTTGTCCGAAGACACAGGGTAGGAACTAATACGTTCCAAAGCGTCGGTATCAATATAAAAACAGTTATTGGTAAGAATCGGGCTAGAATAGACCATTAGCCAAAATTATCCTTTTTAACTCAAATTCATTTGGATACTTTAAATTAAAGCTTACTTAGGCTATTATTAATTATTTAAGAGTACGAGCATCGATAAACTGATTGGACTCGATAAATTACCATTTTGACTCACTTTGGATAAAATATATAATAATAGTTGCAAATAGTATTTGGTGCTTACAATTAAATTAATTCATAACATTAAAATATCCAAGGACGAATAATTTGAAATTCCTCAACTATTCGATAATTTAGCATATTCGTTCCAAAAATTCCTCAACACCGTATAATAAATTAATTTCGAGCCCAAGACTTAACAAAACATAAATAAGGATAAACCTTAATGTTGAATTAATAAATTCCAGAAGTAAAAATTGATACCAACTAAAAATATATACATTCCAACACCTCCCGAATCTGAGTTCGAAAACAAATGCAATTCACAAAAGTCCTTAAATGACTTAACGATTGTACCAAGAGGCTTATACTTAGAGCCCGAATTACACACGGAATTAAATCCAACGCTTAGCGTACGAGAGTTCCAAACGTTAAGTAAGGTTCTCGAATTAGAACCTTACGCTAAATCAACAAGATCCAATTTACCCTATCGCTAAATCAAATCTAAACAGTTACAATAAGGTATAACTAAGATCCTACAATTACACAGACAATCAAAATATTAAGGAAGAAAATATTGAGAAGCATATAAAATAATTCCCAATATTCCTAAGCAGTTATACTAACCCGCATATACCCCAAACTACTCTTAACATATAATCTTCCCCCACCTCTAGGGTGTTCTGAATCTTTCAGACTCTTGTCAAGTACGCGGTCAAAGTTCCCAAAGAGTGATTTATGCTTCCCCATAGCAAGCACGAACATTAACGACAACCCAGAGAGACGATCCAAGCATATACAACAATCAGAAAAATTACAAAATCAATTACTCAATATCAACACTATATTTATAACTTGCTAATTCACACTGATTTAATCCAACACAAATTAAGATCAAAATCTAGATTGGGGTTTTGAAAATATACAAAGGCAAGTGAGAACCGCTAACCCAAAGAAGGAGAAGAAGCTGGATGGTGTTGTGGTGGCTGACGCGGCGGCTCGTGGCTGCAGTGGGCGGCGGCGACTGGTTTCTGGGCAACCAAGAATCAAAAGAGGGTGTTAGACCAAAGGAGAAGGAGAAGAACTCTCATGGTGGAAACCACCATGAGGAGGAGGCGGTTCGCGCTTACCGAACAGAAGGCACGTTTTCACGCGGCGGAGGGCGGCGCTTCGTGTGAGACAGGCGGTGGTGCGCGGATCCTTGGTTGCGTCGGTGAGCGGCAGCTCCGAGCTGGGCTGGGCGACGGTCGTGCGGCGGTGATGAAGCTCCCAAAGGGTGGCGCGATTTGGCAGAGCAAGGGAGAAAAGGATGGGTTTAGGGAGAAAGAAGAAGAAGGGGTTGTGGTTGGTCTGATATAAAAGAAGAAGAAGGGGGGAGGAATTGTAACAAAAAAAAAAAGAGTGGAGGAAAACTGAGAACGTGGAGGGTTTTAGTTCACTAAAATAAAACTATCATAAACGATCCATTTTATTTATTCTGGTAATAAAAATTTCTTTTAGAGACTATAAAGATAACTTTTCTTCAACCAAAATAATTTTAGCTGGTATTTTACTAAACAAGAATAATAGCGTAATGCTATTGTCTAGCAAGCGTGCAAACACTGTAACAATCAATGTTAATGCACTCAGTAAAAAAAAACTTTTTAAACGAGTAAATAAAATTACTCAAACTGATCAACATTAAATAAATAATAAAATAAAATAAACATTTAGAAAATTAATCACTCTTAATAAAACAATTAAACATATAAACAAAAACATGGATGTTACGTTACTACCCCTCTTACAGAAATTTGGTCCCCGAAATTTACTTACATTCAGAAAAGAAACGGGTAGAGATCCTTCATCTTTGTTTCCAGTTCCCAAGTCGCATCTCCGGATATCTCGTCCCAAATCACCTTGACTAAGGGAATTTGTTTCCCTCGAAGTTCTTTGACATCTCGGTCCACTATCTTAACAGGGAAGGTCTCAAACGTCAGGTTATCTTTTAACTGTACTAAGTCAGGCTCTATTATGTGAGACAGGTTAGGGACATACTTTCTAAGTTGTGACACATGAAAGACATTGTGAAGGTTTGAGAGGGAAGGGGGTAAGGCAATCTGGTAGGCTACAGGACCTATCCGACGAAGAATTTGATAGGGTCCTATGAATTTAGGGGTGAGCTTTCTAGATTTAATAACCCTTCCAATCCCAGTCGTCGGGTTGACTCTCAGAAATACATGATCATCTTCTTGGAATTCCAGAGGTCTCCTCCTCTTATCACTGTAGCTTTTCTGCTTATCTTGCGCGGCCTTCATCTTTCCTTGGATCATTCTCACTTTCTCCGTAGTCTGCTACACCAATTCAGGTCCAATGATCAAATTCTCTCCAGATTCAAACCAACAGACAGGAGTTCTACACTTTCTCCCATACAAGGCTTCGTAAGGTGCCATACCTATACTGGAATGAAAACTATTATTGTATGTGAACTCGATCAGAGGTAAGAATTCATCCCAGTTCCCAGATTGTTCCAACACACAGACTCTCAACAGGTCTTCCAACGACTGAATGGTTCGCTTAGACTAGCCATCAGTCTGAGGATGATACGCCAAACTCATTCTCAACTTCGTTCCTAAGATTTCATGCAAACTTTGCCAAAAACGAGATGTAAACCTTGGATCTCGATCCGAGATGATACTGGAAGGTACTCCATGTAACCTTACTATCTCATTGATGTACAGTCGCGTCAACTTCTCCATGGAATATTTGATATTGATAGGCAGGAAATGAACAGATTTCGTTAACCTATCAATAATAACCCAAATCGAATCATATCCTTTCGGAGTCCTAGGTAAGTTGACTACAAAATCCATAGCAATTTCCATTCGGGGATGTCCAATGATTGAAGCATGCCCGCTGGCTTCTGGTGTTCAATCTTTGCTTTCTGACAAGTCAGACACATGGCGACAAACTCTGCAACATCTCACTTCATTCCTGACCACCAAAATATTTTCTTCAGGTCTTGGTACATCTTGGTAGTACCCGGATGAAGACTCAACTTACTCTTGTGTGCTTCTTCCAGAATCTTACTCTTGAGCGTTTCATCATTTGGAACACAAACTCTGTCCTTGAATCTGATGACTTCATCATTCCCTATACTAAAATCTTCAGTCTTGTTCTCAGCTATCTGTCCTTTCTTCTCTTGAAGGTATTGATCAACTGCTTGCTTGTCTCGAATCTCGCCTAACAAATCACTTGAAACAGTAATCATTCTCAACTTCAAGCGGTCTGACAAAAAGTCAACTGCAAGATTAAGATCTCTAAACTTCTCTATTAGCTCTAACTCTTTCACCATCAAAGCAGAAACATGTAACACTTTACGACTCAAAGCATCAGCTACTACATTAGCTTTTCCGGGATGGTATTGAAGCTCAAAGTCGTAGTCTTTAATAAACTCCATCTATCGTCTCTGTCTCATATTCAACTCCTTTGATCAAAGAGGTACTTGAGACTCTTGTGATCACTAAAGACACTAAACTGTGACCCATACAGATAATGTCTCCATATCTTCAGTGCGAAAACAACCGCTGCTAACTCCAGATCATGAGTCGGGTAATTCCTCTCATGGGTTCTCAATTGTCTAGAAGCATAAGCTACCACGTGCTTCTCTTGCATGAGAACGACCCTAAACCTTGATGTGATGCATCGCAGTAGACGTCGAAAGGATGTTCTAGATCAGGCAAAACCAAAACCGGTGAGGTCGTGAGACGACTCTTTAATTCTTGGAAACTTTTCTCACATACCTCGTTCCAAGCAAAAGCTTGTCCCTTTCGAGTCAATTGCGTCATCGGCAGCGCGATCTTCGAAAAGCCTTCAATGAACCTTCTATAATAACCGGCTAGCCCAAGAAAACTTCTCACTTCCGACAATGTCTTCGGAGTCTCCCACTTAAGAATGACTTTGACCTGTGTGGGGTCCACAGCAATTCCGTCTTTACTAATCACGTGCCCGAGAAATTGCACTTCCTCAAGCCAAAACTCACACTTCGACAATCTAGCATAAAGTCACTTTTCATTTAAGATCTGTAGGACTAAACGCAGGTGCTCTTGATGCTCCTCGACACTTATTGAATAAATAAGTATGTCATCAATGAAGACGACCACGAACTTATCCAGAAAAGGTCTGAATATCTGGTTTATATAGTCCATGAACACTGTCGGAGCGTTCGTAACTCCAAACAGCATCACTAGGTACTCGTAATGACCATAGCGTGATCGAAAAGCAGTCTTGGGAATATCATCAGCCTTTACACGAATCTGGTGATAGCCGGATTTAAGATCAATCTTTGAGAACACTGAAGCTCCTCTAAGTTGATCCATGAGATCATCAATCCTCGGCAGTGGGTACTTATTCTTGAACGTGACTTTATTCAGCTGCCTATAATCTACACAAAGCCTTGCACTTCCATCCTTTTTCTTTACCAACAACACTGGAGCTCCCCAAGGTGAAACACTTGGCCCAATGAACCATTTCTCCAACAATTCCTCAAGTTGCTTCTTCAATTCTGCTAGCTCAGTTGGTGCAATTCTATATAGTGCCATCGAGATCGGTCCTGCTCCTGGTATCAAGTCAATAGAGAACTCTATGTCTCTAAAAGGTGGCAAACCCGGTATACCGTCAGGAAAAACGTCAGGAAATTCTCGCACTACTGGCACAGAGCACAAGTCAGAGGTTCCTTTGACTTCCAAAGAAAATAGCATCAGGTATCCCTGAGCTTCTTCTTTCAAAGAAGCGGTTATCTGATTGGCAGTCATAAATCTAGAATTCTCAATTCCTGAGAAAATCAAGGCTTTATTTGAGCAATCTAAAAGGATGTGGTTGAAAGATAACCAATCCATACCTAATATTACATCTAATTGGGATAGAGGCAAAAGATCAAATCAACATAAAATTTTATGTTCTCAACAATGATAGGACATTTCAAACAAGCTAAGGCAATAGTTACAGAATCATGAGTAGGAATAGAAACTACTAAATCAGAAGGTAAAGTATTGGTCTCCAATCCTAATTGTCTCACACAGTCAGAAGATATAAAGGAATGCGTTGCGCCTGAATCAAACAATACATTTAAAAGTTTACCAGAGATGAGACACTTAAATTGTATCAGATCGTTGGACTGTGATGCTTCGGCGCTAGATATGGTGTAGACTTTGCCCGATGCTTTGGTTCTAGAAACTTGAGCACTGTTAACTTTGGCACTGGCATTTGGTTGTCTACAGTTCCTCGCAATGTGCCCTGGCTCTCTACAGTTGAAGCAGATTGGTCCTCTAATAGGGCAATTCCTGGTGTCATGCGACTGTCCACATTTCATGCACCTCACAGGACGTGACGGTCCTGAATGGTAACGGTTACCCTTCTGATTTCCTGGTTGAGGTGGACGGTTGTATGGCTTATAAGGAGTCCTGTTGTCGCCTTTGTTGGGGGTGAACCTAGTTGGTCCAAAGTTTTTGGGTCAGTTGTCTCTCGGCTTCTTCACATCCTCCAACATGGTGCATCGATCCACTAATTCTGGAAATGACCTTATCCTCAGCTGGATAATGCTTTCCTTGATCTCTTGTGGAAGACCACCCTCGAACCTTGTGCACCTCCAATTTTCATCTGCTAGTATCTCACATCATCTAGAGTACTTGGCCAAGGATTCAAACTTGGCCACATACTCCCTCACAGACATGTTTCCTTGTGTCAGCAGTAGAAATTCAGTGTCCTTCGGATCACGAACACTTTCGGGAAAGTACTTCTCCAGAAACTTCTTTTTAAAAGCTTTCCAGCTCAGCTCTATGCCCTCAGCTTCTATCAACTGACGAGTTCCTTTCCACCAGTATTCGGCATCGCCGATCAGCATGAAAGTTGCATACTCAACCTTCCTATCTTCTCCACATCTCATTGCCGCAAAGATCTTTTCCATTCCTTCAATCCATAGCACAGCTTCGTCAGGATTATGTCCTCCATGGAACTGATTAGGGTTGTTGCACTTGAAATCCGCAAGTCCATTTCTATCAGCAGCCTCCACTACCGTAGCAGCAGCAGCTTCAGTCCTCAAAGCAATTTGTTCCGCTTGCATTGCATTCTGAGCCTGCTGAGTTTGTTGCCTAAAAGCAGCATTCTATTGATTCTGCTGAGTCATAGCAGCAACCATGTCTCGGAAAACCCTCAACATCGAATCCTCAGGCGGATTGTTAGTAGTAATGCTGTTTCCAGAGTGCGTCATGATCCTACAGAAGAAACCAGTGAGTTTCATATCACGGGATAGAATTCCTGAATTTCAACATCTATCTATTTTATTCTACAAACAAACAAACAAACATTGCACATAAATAAAGAGATCACACAGAGAAGACATAGTCAGGTCATAACCTCAGATCCGGTTAGGCTCGACTGCTCTGATACCATAATGTGACACCTAGTCTTAATTATTACTAATTTAGATGATTAGAATATGGATTTTCATAAATGATTTTTGAAATGTCCACTTTGAAAAACGAAGATTTGAATGAAACCATAAAACACCTGATAAACATTGTATAACTTCAAAACTTAATATAAACCAAAACTTGGTCTCTAGTCTTATATCAACTGCCAGGAGCGGAAGAAATAAATAAAAAGGTTTCAATCACGATAAAGACTTATAAATAGATACAGCAATCCCAAATAAATTTCTCATATGCACATAAGTTTTTCAACAGTAACATAATATGTACATAACATCATAAGTCAGATGGGGCATGCAGAGCTCCCACTGGCAACCCTATAGCGGGATAAAAGGTTTTATATACATCAGTCATAAAAACAGGGAGCTGCCATCAAATAGGCTGATACAAAAAAACATCAAAGTTCACCTTAGGATCTATACATCATAAACAAAAGAAGAGCTCAAAATATCCCTCAAACACGGGATCCACCAAAAACAAAAGTCCATAATGTACATTAACAGTCATCATCAAACTCCTCCTCTTCTTCCTCCTCCTCTTCACTCTCCTCTTCCTCTTCCTCCATAGGATCCTCCTCTGGATCCGACTCAACCACAGCAGGAACTACCGGGTCATCAGCAATCGCAGACTAAGGGGGATCTACAGGAATGTCCCTCGGAGGCTCCACAAGGGGTAGAGGATCATGAACAGTTGGAGGGGGATTCTAAAGAGCATCAAAAGGTAGAGGCAGCTTCACACGAAAAAAAACTCGAGAACTCAAAAAGCAGGAAACGGAGAACTTTCATGAGAAAGATGACCCGTCCCTCGTAACGCATTGTTCGGTTGGGGCGATCAATGGTGAAACCCTCCAGATTGGGGAGTCTCAACTTAAGGCCCATAAGATAACGGTGAAGTCCCGACCCCACGTACGGTGCAGCCATCAGAATCAACTACTCCCACATACAAGGAGAGAGAAGAAACAGATATGGAGGTAAGATTCTATGCCAAGCTCAAAACGTAGATATGGGTATGTGGCGACAAACAAACAATCAAGTGGATACATATAATTAAGGAGATTTTCATAAAATACATATATAAGATTTCGAAAAAAGCTGAGACTCGAATGCATGCCTAAGACATCGACCTAACTTTGCTCCAGTAGACTATTGTTGTCGTAGTGTTCTGTCGAGATAGCATTCAGGTAATATGCGTAACAACTCGGTGCACAAGTCCCGATTAGAGTACGCTAACAGCCATCTCCGCAGTCCTTTCACACGAGAGTACATAACATCTAAATAATATTTAGTTCAGTGGAGTTTCAAGATAGCACGGCTGTCCAGGTCACCACCGGCACCGGTGATGCATACACCGTGCCATTCGCAGGATCCACGCCTGACTATCCCCGAGGTCTCCGTGGCCCCCACACAGTCCCCTAATATCCTATAAATAGGTGTCTATGCCTCCAGAACGACAACGACTATGGTTAGGTTGGAATGTTGTCCGAAGACACAAGGTAGGAACTAATACGTTCCAAAGCGTCGGTATCAATATAAAAACAGTTATTGGTAAGAATCGGGCTAGAATAGACCATTAGCCAAAATTATCCTTTTTAACTCAAATTCATTTGGATACTTTAAATTAAAGCTTACTTAGGCTATTATTAATTATTTAAGAGTACGAGCATCGATAAACTGATTGGACTCGATAAATTACCATTTTGACTCACTTTGGATAAAATATATAATAATAGTTGCAAATAGTATTTGGTGCTTACAATTAAATAAATTCATAACTTTAAAATATCCAAGGATGAATAATTTGAAATTCCTCAACTATTCGATAATTTAGCATATTCGTTCAAAAAATTCCTCAATACCGTATAATAAATTAGTTTCGAGCCCAAGACTTAACAAAACATAAATAAGGATAAACCTTAATGTTGAATTAATAAATTCCAGAAGTAAAAATTGATACCAACTAAAAATATATACATTCCAACACCTCCCTGTGACACCCTAACTTGGGTCATCACATGATTACCCGTTGCAGAAAATAAAATCATAAATTCGCTGGTTGCTTTCGGAAAATAATGTTTTCTCAACGTTTGTCTTAAACAAAATGTGGTGATAAAATTTTTTCTCTTCAACATCGTCACAACAACGTTCACATAATCACACTTAGATAGATCGATATTAGAAAGTCGAAAAATCGGGATGTTACACTCCCGAATCTAAGTTCGAAAACAAATGCAATTCACAAAAGTCCTTAAATGACTTAACGATTGTACCAAGAGGCTTATACTTAGAGCCCGAATTACACGGAATTAAATCCAACGCTTAGCGTACGAGAGTTCCAAACGTTAAGTAAGGTTCTCGAATTAGAACCTTACGTCAAATCAACAAGATCCAATTTACCCTAGCGCTAAATTAAATCTAAACAGTTACAATAAGGTATAACTAAGATCCTACAATTACACACAAACAATCAAAATATTAAGGAAGAAAATATTGAGAAGCATATAAAATAATTCCCAATATTCCTAAGTAGTTATACTAACCCGCATATACCCCAAACTACTCTTAACATATAATCTACCCCTACCTCTAGGGTGTTCTGAATCTTTCAGACTCTTGTCAGGTATGCGGTCAGAGTTCTCAAAGAGCGATTTCTGCTTCCCCATAGCAAGCACGAACATTAACGACAACCCAGAGAGACGATCCAAGCATATACAACAATCAGAAAAATTGCAAAATCAATTACTCAATATCAACACTAAATTTATAACTTGCTAAATCACACTGATTTAATCCAATACAGAAATTAAGATCAAAATCTAGATTGGGGTTTTGAAAATATACAAAGGGAAGTGAGAACCACTAACCCAAAGAAGGAAGGAGATGAAGCTAGATGGTGTTGTGGTGGCTGACGCGACGTCTTGTGGCGGAAGTGGGCAGCGACGACTGGTTTCTGGGCAACCAAGAATCAAAAGAGGGTGTTAGACCAAAGGAGAAGGAGAAGAAGAACTCTCATGGTGGAAACCACCATGAGGAGGCGGCGGTTCGCGCTTACTGGACAGAAGGGCCGTTTTCGCTCGGCGGAGGGCGGTGCTTCGTGCGAGACAGGTGGCGGTGCGCGGCTCCTTGGTTGCGTCGGCGAGAGGCAACTCCGAGCTGGGCTGGGCGACGGTCGGGCGGCGGTGACGGAGCTCCCAAAGGGTGGCGCGATTTGGCAGAGCAAGGGAGAAGAAGATGGGTTTAGGGAGAAAGAAGAAGAAGGGGTTGTGGTTGGTCTGATATAAAAGAAGAAGAAAGGGGGAGGAAATGTAACGAAAAAAAAAAAAAAGGAAAAAAAAAAGAGTGGAGGAAAACTGAGAACGTTTAGGGTTTTAATTCACTAAAATAAAAACTATCATAAACGATCCATTTTATTTATTCTGGTACTGAAAATTTCTTTTAGAGACTATAAAGATAACTTTTCTTCAACCAAAAAAATTTTAGCTTGTATTTTACTAAACAAGAATAATAGCGTAATGCTATTGTCTAGCAAGCGTGCAAACACTGTAACAATCAATGTTAATGCACTCAGTAAAAAAAAACCTTTTAAACGAGTAAATAAAATTACTCAAACTGATCAACATTAAATAAATAATAAAATAAAATAAACATTTAGAAAATTAATCACTCTTAATAAAACAATTAAACATATAAACAAAAACATGGATGTTACATGCCAAACTTACCTCAAACCACCCTCTCCAATACCCAAACCCTCATGACCACGACATTTGATGACATTCTCCAGAAATTAGCCCACCTCGACACGGCTGTATCCCCTATCTTAAACCATTCCAGTCACACCAACAAATCCTTTCCCAACAAACCCCACCGTATGAAATTGGATGTGCCCAGATTTGATGGGACTGACCCCATGGGTTGGATCTTTAAGATCACCCAGGTTTTTGAATACCACGAGATCCCTAACTCCGAGCATCTCACCATCGCGTTTTTTTACATGGAAGGCCCGGCTCTGGGTTGGTATCAACGAATGTCTCGTACCGGCCAAATCACTTTGTGGCCCGGTCTTCTTCAAGCTCTGGAGGCTCGATTTGTGTCGTCACAGTATGATGACCCAAAAGGAGCTCTATTCAAGCTCACGCAACGAGGTTCTGTCAATGAATATCTATAGGAATTTGAGACCCTTGCCAACAGAATCATAGGCCAACCCTCGAGCCTCTTGCTCAGTTGCTGAATTTCTGGCTTGTCCACCGACATCCGCCGTGAGGTGCTAGCACTTTCAACCCCTCTTCCTGATTCAAGCAGCGGCGCTCGCGTGGCTACAGGAAGAGAAAACCCACGATAGCCGTCATGCTTCCCATGGTAAGGGTATCCTGACCGTGCCACCGTTAAACTAGTATCCACCGGTACCCACCTCTAACCCTCCATTTGCTCTGTCACCTGCTCCTCCTAAACACCACTCCCCTAACTTCAAAAGACTAACCCCGATGGAGATGGCGGCTCGCCGCGAGAAGGGCTTTTGCTTTAATTGCGATGAGAAGTTCAACCCTGGTCATAAATGGTCATCCAAATTCTTCCTATTGATAGCTGAGGAAGAGGATGACATGCAGAACACGATTCATACGGGTGAGGAATCAGTGAACCTCACTGACCTGAGTCCAGACTGCAACACCACCCAAGCTTAGATCAGTAT
This sequence comes from Echinosophora koreensis, assembly GCA_035048595.1. Lineage (NCBI taxonomy): Eukaryota > Viridiplantae > Streptophyta > Magnoliopsida > Fabales > Fabaceae > Echinosophora > Echinosophora koreensis. The sequence continues at coordinate 1,819,264 of JAPCYP010000080.1, forward strand.
CCATGCATTATCGGGTCACTTGTTACCAGAAACCCTTTGCTTGGTGGGCCGGATATCCAATCAGAAAGTAGTGATCCTTATTGATGGGGAAGCACCCACAACTTCATTCAGGAGAGGATGGTCAAGTCACTGAGTCTCAAGGCCCAACCCACTCACTCACTACGGGTTATGGTGGGGAATGACAATGAGATTGAGTGCCATCATATTTGTATGGGCCAGTGCATGTCCAAGGCCAGCTATTTGTTGTGGATTTACAATGTTTACCAATTAATGAGGCAGACCTTGTGTTGGGTGTGCAATGGTTAAAATCCCTTGGGCCCATTTTAGCTTATTACAATGATTTGACTATGAAATCCATACAATCTGGAAAGTTAATAGAATTGAAAGGAGAATGTGATGGAGGGCTGAATATGATAGCGACCCATCAAATCAGGTGTTGATTCACACGGATGGGGCCAGTGCGGTTTTCTATATTCAAGTTCTACAAACTGAGCCCCCTTCAACCCAAACTCAGAACCCACACCCTAACCCTGATATCGCCACTCTCCTCCACAAATTCGCTGACCTATTCTGTCACCCCACCACAGTACCACCATCCAGTGACACTAATCACGCCATTCATCTCCTTCCCAACTCCCAACCAGTAAACGTGCGCCCCTATCGTTATCCATGTTTCTAGAAGCAGGAAATTGAGAAGCAAGTGGAAGCAATGTTACAGAATGGGGTCATTCGCTCGAGCACAAGTCCGTTCTCTTTTCCAGTCCTTCTAATTAAAAAGAAAGACGACTCTGGGAGATTTTGTATCAATTATGGGCTCTCAATGCAATCATTGTAAAGGTTCACTTTCCGATTCCGACGGTGGGTGAGCTAGTGGATGAGCTCGGCGGGGCCAATTGGTTTTCAAAATTGGACTTGCTACAAGGCTATCATCATATCTTAATGAAGGAAGAAGATACTCACCAAGGCCATTATGAGTTCTGGGTAATGCCCTTCGGTCTTTGCAATGGACCATCCTCATTCTAGGCAACTATGAACTGTATATTAAACCTTACTTGCGCATGTTCATAATTGTATTTTTTTATGATATTCTGATTTAGAGTACCACATATGATGAGCACAAGTTACACTTGGAAAGAACTTTTCAGGTCTTACACGAGGGGCATTTTTTCCTGAAACAGTCAATGTGCTTATTTACACAGAGACAAGTTGAATATCTGGGGCACATGATCTCTGAACAAGGTGTGGAACCAGTCCAATCTAAGGTTCAGACAGTACAACAGTGACCAGTCCCTCAAAGCATTGCGAGGATTTCTTGGTCTAAAAGGATTCTATCGCTGTTTTATCAAAGGATAAGCGACCATTGCAGCCCCTTTTAACTCAGCTCCTCAAGAAGGATCAATTCGTTCTAGAAACAGATGCTCCGATGTGGGGGATGGACGCGGTACTATCACAGCAAGGGCATCCCATAGAATTCTTCAATAAACCTTTCTGCCCTAAATTGCTCCACTTATCCACTTATGTCAGGGAGTTATTCGCCATCACAACCGCAATCAAGAAATGGGGACAATACCTGCTTGGTCATCCTTTTACCATACTTAGAAATCACCGAAGTTTAAAGGAGTTGATGTCTTAGATTGTTCAAACCCCGGACAGCAGATGTATTTGGCGAAGTTGATAGGCTATGACTATTTTATCCAATATCGGTCTGGAAAATCAAAAGTCGTTGCATATGCACTCTCTCGTATACCTAAAACCCTAGTTGCAGAATTATCAGCCCTATCAGTACCCAATTTCACCATCTTGAAAGCTCTCAAACAAGAGTTGAACTCACATGTCGTTTTTATTGCACTGAAGAAAACTATTCAAGTTGACCCACCTGGCCATCCGAATTTCACCATTTCTAACTATTGGGTACTGTACAAGGGTTGTATTTGGTTACCTAAGGGTCTTCCATTCATAAAGGTGTTGTTAGAGGAGTTTCATAAAACTCCAACTTGAGGACACATGGGCAAGATTGAAGGAGAATTTTTCTTGGCCTGGGATCAAGGAGGACGTTCACCAATTTGTGCAGCTTGCATTGAATGCCAACAAACCAAATATGAGACCAGGAAGGCTGCCGGTATATTGTGCCCTATGTCGGTGCCTTATAGTCCATGGGAAGATTTATCCTTGGATTTCTTAGTAGGTATGCCTTCATACCAGGGTCACACAGTAATTTTGGTAGTGGTAGATCGTTGCTCTAAGGGAGTGCACCTTGGGATGCTGCAGTCTCATTTTACAGCACACAAAGTGACTCTTCTCTTTATGGACATTGTTGGAAAGCTACATGGCATGCCAAGGAGCCTAGTGTCAGATCGGGATCCTTTGTTTATCATTCATTTTTGGCAAGAATTGTTTAAACTTAGGGGGACAAAACTTTGTATGAGCTCAGCATACCACCCACAATCCGATGGTCAAACGAAGATATTAAATCTGGTCATAGAGCAGTATTTACGTGCGTCAGCATCCTGGGGAAAGTTCTTGATGTGGGCCGAATGGTCTTACGACACTTCTCGGCATTCAGGTACTGGTAAGTTTCCTTTTGAGATTACTTTTGGCAAAACTCCCCTAGCATTCCGCAGTATTTGCTAGGTCCTTCCTCTATTGCGGTCATAGATGAGCTATTGGTCAATAGGGACATCACGATTGCAACTTTGAGAAAGAAACTACTTAAGGCGCATGAAAGTATGAGGCAATTTGCAGATGCCCATAGAAGGGAAGTACATTTTCAGATTGGAGATTGGGTGATGGTCAAGCTTCAACCTCACAAACACATCACAGCCTCCGGCACACCTCAGTCCAAGCTAGCAAAGCGTTTCTATGGTGCCTTTCAAATCTTGGAAAAGATTGGCAAAGTGGCTTACAAATTACTGCTACCATAAGGATCCCGTATACATCATGTATTCCACTATTCTGTTCTCAAATCATTTCACAGTCTTACAGGAACTGCTACACCTATTGCTGATTTGCCTCAAGCTGCGGTTGAGAACCAACCTATGATCACACCACTTGTTGTCCTTAATACCAGTTGGAATAACTCTGATGCAACTCCATGCCTGGAAGTGCTAGTTCAATGGGAAGGTCTCTCTCCGAATGACACATCATGGGAAGATTGGAATGTCCTCAAAACTTATTATCACCTTGAAAACAAGGTGCTTTTAGATGGCATTGGGGGGTGATAGGATATCGGCTGATAAAGGAGGAGACTTAGCCCAACCACAAACCATAAACCGAGAGAGTCCCAAGAGGAAGATCATGCAACCGAAGCATCTAGAAGATTACACTAAGTAAAGGAATAACCAATTCTGTTATAAAAGTGCTACTCTGGCACTTTAGGATTGGCTACCTTATTTGTAGGAATGCACTTTGTATTCCTACAATTAGGATTTTGATATTTGCCTTAGATTCTGTTATTTGTTTTCCACATCTAGGACCTCTATATATCCTGATGTAATGCATAAGTATTAATCAAGAAAAGTATTAAGCTATTTTCTCTTTTCTTCTTCTTAGGATGTCCCTAGTCCTCGAACTCTGGGAAGTTGTGACTGCAATCCTAACAGTAACATAGAGGATTTATGATACGTTTAAAATTTCTTTTATTTGTTTGAAGACTCTATGCCTATTTGCATATCTACACTCTTGCCACCGATACACAAAAATTGAAGGGAAATAGAGCTTGTGATATAGGCATTTAATCCGTCTGATATATACATTCTTGCCAATTGGGATTGGGCCTAACTCAACCATACAAAACTGACTTGTAAGGTGAGGAATATCCAAGCCTTATAAGCACTACTTAGGCCATATCTCTAGGTGATATGGGACTAAACACCCCCTCATGCCCAGCAAAATGAAGGTGGTGGAGGCTGCAATGAAGGCAGCCCAAAGTTGCCGCAATTAAGGTGCCTAGTAGCAGACTGCAATTAAGGCAGATTTTCAACATACACATGCACGCGCACACGCACACACGAAAGCTCCCTGTTGCAGAGTTGCACCACTTTTAATAGCCATAAAAGTCATTTTTTGTTGTACCATTGAATAATTATATAAGCTATTTGCACCCTGTAACACCCTGTTTTTCGTATAAAGCCTCTAAGTGCTTATATGTGTGATTTATGTGTTGCATGTTGTTAAAGTTTGGCCTTAGGAATGTTAAAAAGGGCTAAGTGGGATTTTAAAGTGGAAAATGCCTTTCTGGTACATGAGCATGGCCGTGCTCATGTCCAGCACGCCCGTGCTTAAAGCACGTGCTCTCTAGCTGCTTGAGTCACAAGCACGGTCGTGCTCAGGGGGAGCACGGTCGTGTCGGAAAACGCGGGTTGTGACTTTGGTTTTGCAAGCCAGTGCTGGTCGAGCACGACCCCGTGCTCACGTTAAGCACATTCGTGCTTAAGTGGAGCATGGTCGTGCTCGGGGTCAGACCTTATAAAAAGAAGAGGTTTAGTGAGGGTTACAGGTACAACCCTCACATTGACACTTTTAGCAACCCTAGTGCGGCTACAACCCCTCTTTCCCTTATTCCCTTTGAACCCATCAAGTTCTTAGAGTTCTTGCGTTGTTTGGGAGAGGTGTCGCTTGGTAGTGCCAATTAAATGTAACGGTTATCCCTCTTTTAATCTCCTTTTCCCTTTTTCTTAAATTGGAGATTAATTGGTTAATCCTCTTGTGTTTGGCCAAGGCTTGAAGAGTTCGTCGAGCCGTTCGAGGGAGCCAAAGTAGCTTCATGTGTCGGTGTTAGAGGAATCTTCATACCAGGTATGGGGACAAGGGATAGTATGAACATGTAAGCATTGGGGGTAGCATAAGATGAAGGGTTAACCCATGACCCTATTGCTTGCTATTTGCCTAATTGTTTTGTCTTACTTTATGATTAATTTATGTTTTATGTATGATTGGCATGATTATTTACGAATAATGGATGATGATTATGTTTATGCCATGAGTGGATGATTGATGATGATGTTGTCATGCTATGATTGAATTTAATTGTTGAGATTGTTAATGCCAACGTTAATGTTAATAAGACATTAAAGAATGTTAATAATGATGAATGAAAATAAGGGATAGTTCCCCAATTGTTCATAAGACATGAATTATAGTAATGAGAGGCAAGATTATTGCTTAATGGTATAGTCAAGACCATAGGATTGATCCAAGAGTGTTTTAGGGATGTTAATAATGAAGCTAAAATCAAAGGACTAATTCCCAATAAATATAAGACATGGAGATTAATTAAGAGTAACGAGATTAGTGCTTGATGGTGTAATTAAAAAGCCAATAGGATTGATCTATGAATGCCCTAGGAAGTTTGACAAGGGTTTTCAACCCTTTCTACCTAGAAATAGTACGGCCATGCTCCAGTAAGCACGGCCGTGCTCAACATACAGCACGCCCGTGCTCAACTTAAAGTTCAGTACGCCCGTGCTCCCCCGAGCAGAATAGATGTTTCAACAGGAATAAGGGTGTTTCGCCTAAATAGTTTCCTATAATGAAATAAGACACCCAATGAAGTAAAGACAAGGTAGATAATTTGAATAAGACTTAATAAGATAATTATGAACAATAAGTTGGTTAAGAAGGCAAAGATAGGTTACCGCACGTTGTTATGCTTTGGTGCTTATTGGCCAAAGTAGCATCGATGCTTATTGGTCGAGGTGTTGTTGATGTTGAACCTTGGTGCTTATTGGAAAAAGGGGCCTTGATGCTTAATGGTCAAGGTGTTGATGGTGATAAAACTTGGGTGCTTGTTGGCCCAAGCGGAGGTGGTGGTTGCTTGTTTGTTAATGTTGTTGCCCGTGCATTCACTCATTGGAGTTGTTAGTGGGGGGAAGTTCAACATAGGGGAGATCGTTCAAGAGTAAGGCGATCTGGCCATCCGCGGTGAACTGTCGGCGTTGGTGCTTATTGACCAATGTGGATATGCAACTCTGAAGTTGCCTTCCTTAGATAGTTTGGATCCATATGCATAACGGAGTAGTGGAGTAGTACTGCACCGCATGGCATACATTGGCTGAATTGATATGAATATGTTATTGATGTATGTTGTATGTTATAACATGCTATATTTAAATGATGTATGATCATCTTGCTAACTGCTTCCATGCCGTTGTGTTTTATACATGTTTCTTACTCCCCGTTTTTCTGTTGTTTGCTTTGCATGTATCTTTTATGCATAGGACGGTGAGCAGTCTGTTGAGAAGTGACTCTAAGGAGTCACTCATAGTTTAGGATTTCCTTTGTGTTAGTTTTTTTTCGATGTATTTTTCCGGATTTTGGTTATACCAGCTCTGTAATGTGACATCGGGGTTGGGTTTGCTTTTATAGTTATGTTTCTTTTAAAACTTGTTTTATTTCCGCATCGAGACGTTTTGTTACAATGTGGTATCTTTTACCTTGGTTTTTATCTTAAATAAATGATATGCATGTGTTTATTTTATTTCTTTTATCTCTTTATGTCATTATAAATACATGCGGGGCAGAGAATGTCACACACCCACTTGAATAGCTATATATTAAAGGTGTTTGCTGCACCTTTGAAATGGCTCTTAAAACTATTTTGGGGTACATCGATGTATTTAAACATCAGACTTTATTTTTTTATGTTTGATTCTTTTTGGAATGTTACAAACTCTCTCAATTGTTGTATACTTCCGCTAATTAGTTAGCTTATGGTTATGAATATGGTGTTAGTTAGTTAGCAATATGGTGTATAGATTGAAAGAGATACACCTAGTATTCCTATTAATCAAGGTAGTTAAAACCGGATCGGACCGACTGGTTCGACCGGTCAGACCAGGAACCGGACTAGGTACTGGTCCGGAATACACAGAAAATAGTTTGGTATGAAAACCGGTTAAAAACTGGTAAAACCGGCAAAACCGGACTGTCCATTGGTAAAACCGGGCAGTCCAACGGTTTGATATAACACCTGTTTCCGTAAGGGAAAAAAATAGAAAAAGGAATGGAAACCAGCTTGTTTTTCTCGTTTTGGAGAAGAGAGATGTAGAGGAGAGAAATCATCTTCCTGTCTACGCTAGTCACGCACGCAGAAAAGCAAACACTGCTGCTGTTTGCATCGATCCATCGTTTCTGGCAACAACCACCAATACGTTCATCCTTTCTGGCCGTCCATCCATGGTTTCAAAATAGCAAATAGTATTATAGTAGATACTGAGAAGTTGGGAATGGAGAATAGTGAAGGACCTTCCCTCTACCTAATTTGGAATTGGATAAGAATAGTGAGAGATGTTCACACTACCTACCATATTAATGTAGAGTAATGATATTTGAACACCTGGGTTTGATATCCAAAGTTGATACCTTGGTTAATCATGTGTAAATTTCTAGTTAATTGAGTTCATTATATGGTTAATGGATTATATGAAGCTTATTTTTCATAATCATGTAAATATTTGGTTAATCACATGCAAATATCTAGTTAATTCAGTTTTTTATATGATTAATGGGTCATCATGAATTAACCAAATATTTACACTTGATTAATCATATAATGAACTGAATTAACCAAATAATTGTACCGATTAATCAAGGTGTCAGCTTTGGATGTCAACTTTGTGTGTGCAAATATCATTACTCTTAATGTAAGGACCGTCGTGGTAAACTTAAAAAAGTGTGCCGTATATAATTGAAAATTGTACCAGTAAATACTAATAGTAACTATTAAGTATCACATGTTCCCAAGACTATTATATATAAGGGTTTTTTTATCATGTGCAACTTTGCACATGTTAAGAAACCTAAAAGCAGCAACTATTTATTGGAAAATTAAGTATTTCAGTTTTGAAAATATAAAATACATAAATTTCTATGTAAACTTACTCTTTTAAGATCCTTGACATGTATTACCTCCGGACTTAATTATAAGCAAAAAAAAACTAAATTCACACATATTAAGAAAGTTAGTTAAGTTAGTTTAATTATCTTGATTTGTGTAAAAAAAAAGAGAGTTAATTGTCTAGGGAATATGCAATGCTCCTAGAAAAGTAAATGGAGAATTGGTTTGATTGGTTAATTTTCTTGATTTTTGCAATACTAACATTTAATAGTGTTGACTTAATTAATTTTTGCTTATATTTAAGTCCACATAATATAACTACTTTTTTGCTTATATTTAGGTCCGGAGGGAGTACAAAATTACACAGGTTAGAAAAGCCCTATATATAAAAGTAACTATTAGCACAAAAAAAGAAAAGAAAGGTAATTACTATTATATATGTATTATACGTTATTTGTATTATAATGGTTTTTTTAATTTATTATTAATTATTTTATTAGTCTGCTATTTTATTTTTTATTATTCAATATATATAATTAAAATTATATATTTGATTATATATAGTTAGACCACGGTTGAATCACTGTTGGACCAATGAACCGTGAACCGGTGACTTCACCGGTTCGATCACCGGTTCGATTTTTAAAACCTTGCTATTAATATACCTTTTGATTTATCAAAAGAGTGCTGATAACTTGACACACCCAGGGCGACATCATACGCGACATCATGCTACGCTCACTGTAGCGCTACTGTAGCATCTTTTTTTTTAAAATTTTTTTGGCTTTTTTAAAAAAATAAAAATTTTATTTCTAAAAAAAATCCATTCACCAGATAATGAACTGAATTCACCAGATATTTGTACCTGATTCACCAGATATTTGCATATACTTAACCAAAAATTTTATTTCTCAAAAAAACTCATTCATCAGATAATGAACTGAATTCACTAGATATTTGTACCTGATTCACCAGATATTTGCATATACTTAACAAAAAATTTTATTTCTCAAAAAAAAAACCCATTCACCAGATAATGAACTGAATTCACCAGATATTTGCACATACTTAACCAAAAATTTATTTCTAAAAAAAAACCCATTCACCAGATATTTGTACCTGATTCACCAGATATTTGTACATACTTAACCAAAAAAATTTATCTCAAAAAAACCCATTCACCGGATAATGATCTGAATTCACCAGATATTTGTACCTGATTCATCAGATAGTTACACATACTTTACCAAAAAATTTATTTCTCCAAAAACCCATTCACCAGATAATGAACTGAATTCACCAGATATTTGTACCTGATTCACCAGATAAATAGCACATACTTAACCAAAAAATTTATTTGTCAAAAAAACTCATTCACTGAATAATGAACTAAATTCACCAGATATTTGCACATACTTAACCAAAAAATTTATTTATATAAAAAAAATTTAAAAAAAAAAAAGCCGCTACCGTGCCACACAGTGCCGCTACAGTGCAACACAGTGCGGCACTATACAATGTCGCGTATTTGATGTCGCAGATCTGTGTTCGTTTAGCATTTCTGTTATCAAAACAAAATAAAAAAACAAAAAAAAACAGAACAATCCCTTTGTTCTGAATTTCTTCTTCTTGGACAAGTGTTTGAGTGATTACTGATTAGAGAGTTTGTGAGTGCTCCAACATCAACAACGCAACCTAATTGGGGGGTGGGGGTGGGGGTGGGGGTGGGGTTGCTCAATTGGTTTGAGCTAACGATATAAGAAGCTGAAGGACCGGAGTTCAAACTCTAACAAAAGAGGAAAACTAATATAACAACTAATATACTAACATTTGTCTACCCAAAAAAAAACTCAACATAATTTGCCAACAACGCTCACCCTTCTGATTACGAGGAGGACTCATTTGCAGAAGCTGATTAGTGTTGTTAGTTTAAATATTTTGTTGTTAAAATTTGGACATTTTCATACATTGGGTAATATTATAATTCGATTTTTCTAATCTGTGCAACATTGCACATGTTAAAGAATTAAAGAATAGAAATATTGTATTAAAAATAGTAGTTTTTAAACTTTCATTGAATTGAATATGTTAGGAAATTACGCCAAATTTCCAGTAATCAGATATGAGAAAGGGAACAAAAATGCGGAATAATAGCACACAAAATTGATAACGGAGTTCGGCCAATTATGCCTACGTCTCCGGGCTGCTGCAGACCTTTTAATGAAAAGGGAAATACACAAAGTGTTTACAAACACTCAACAACCTCTCACTACCCACAACCCAATTACACCCAAGAACTTCCTCTCTCACAAAATCCTCTCACTAGAATTTTCTCTCACAAATGCTTATCTCTCTAAGCTTTTGGAATTTACTTGAGAAGCTCTCAAAGTTGGAATGAATTTCTTTCAATGGCAATGGCTCCTATATATAGAGGTTTATTGGTAGTGTGAACATAAGAAGCAAATTTCAATTTTGCTTCTTCTTCTTGATAAGCCATCATTTTTTACCAAGGTAATTAATTTTGATTCTTCTTCTTTCTTTGTTGGCTAGCCATCATTTTTGACTAAGAAAGTCAATTTTGATACTTCTTCTTTCTTGATTGGTTGCCACCATTCTTGACCAAAGAAAGAAGAAGGCATGCCATATTTTTATATTTTGGTGGGCAGCCACCAATTTTGACTAACAATCTCCCACTTGAAGACTGATTTCAATCGGTCTTCACACCTCGATCATGCAGCAGCACGCCTTCTCTGGTCTGTTACTCTAGCAGGCCAACTGAAGTTGAGCACAACTTCAGTTTATCAATGGTTACCACTTTTGTCAACATGTCTGCTGCGTTCTTACTTCCTACGATCTTTCTCAATGTTAGCACCTCATCCTCAAGCAAAGATCTGATGAAGTGATAACAGAGACCGATGTGCTTTGTTCTAGAATGAAATGCCGAGTTCTTTGCCAGATGTATTGCACTCTGACTGTCACTGTACAAAACACTCTTCTCCTGGATGAATCCCAGCTCTGCTAACAATCCTTGAAGCCATATTAATTCTTTGCTGGCTTCTGTCACTGCTACATACTCAGCCTCTGTAGTGGATAAAGCTACAATCTTTTGTATCTGCGACATCCAACTAACAGCTGTAGTTCCAACAGTGAATATGTAACCAGTCTGCATCTATGTAGCCTTGTACTTTTAATTCACCTTTACCGAAGTACAAACACTTCTTTGTAGTGCCTCGTAGATACCTCAAAATCCATTTGACAGCTTCCCAATGAGCTTTTCCTGGATTTGACATAAACCTGCTAACAACTCCCACTACATGGCCAATGTCTGGCCTCGTACAGACCATTGCATACATCAAACTTCCAATGGCTGAAGCATATGGAACTTTAGCCATCAATTCTCTTTCTTCCTCTGTCTGAGGGGACTGATCCTTGGATAGGCGAAAATGACTTGCCAAAGGTGTGCTAACCGATTTGGCATCGCCCATGTTGAATCTTTGCAAAACATGGTTGATGTATTCCTCCTGAGATAACTGCAAAATTCTTCTTTGCTTATCTCTCGTGATTTGCATTCCAAGGATCTTCTTTGCTGGACCTAAGTCCTTCATGTCAAATTCTTTTGACAACTGCATCTTCAAGCTTCTGATCTCGTCCATGTCTGAACCTGCTACTAACATATCATCGACGTAAAGTAGCAAAATGATATAACTGGACTTATATCTCTTGAAGAAGCAACAGTGGTCGGCATTGCACTTCTGGAAACCTTCCTTGTGCATGAAGCTTTCAAACTTCTTGTACCACTGTCTTGGAGCTTGTTTCAGGTCATACAAGCTCTTCTTTAATCTACACACCATATTCTCCTTCCCTTTCTCTAAGAATCCTTCAGGTTGGTGCATGTATATCTCTTCATCTAAGTCTCCATGAAGAAACGCAGTCATCACATCTAACTGCTCAAGATAGAGTTCTTCACTTGCAACAATACTTAGGACAGACCTAATAGTATTGAGCTTCACAACTAGAGCAAAAATTTCGGTGTAGTCGACTCCTTCCTTTTGCTGGAATCCTTTGACAACTAGTCGGGCTTTGTATCTTTTGGAGCCATCATGTTCCTCCTTCACCCGATACACCCACTTGTTGTGAAGTGCTTTCTTTCCATGGGTAACTTAACTAGTTCCCATGTCTGATTGGAGATCAAAGATTTCATCTCGTCTTTCATGGCAAGCTCCCACTTGCTGGCATCTGCGGTTTTACATGCTTCCTCATAGTCTTCAGGCTCCCCTCCATCAGTCAACAACATGTAGTCCATGTATCTCCTGTTAGGCACATGAGGTCGAAAAGACTTTCTCAATACAGGAGCTGGAGTAGAAGGCTCTGGTGTGTCAGATTGTTGCTCACTATCTTGTTCATTTGATTCCTCTGGCTGAGGACTCTCAACTATAGGACTTTCTGGGACATCGTCCACCTCTGCATACACTGGCCCACTCTGTTCTGAGTTGCTGGTGTCTGTGTTATGCCTGTCCTTGTACATCACTCTTTCATTGAAGATCACATCTCTACTGTGGATCATCTTTCTGTTTTCATTATCCCATAGGCGGTAGCCAAACTCATCCTCACCATAACCGATGAAAGTGCACTTCTTTGATTTGGGATCAAGCTTACTCCTGCCTTGATCACTGATGTGCACATATGCTACACAACCAAAAACTCTAAGATGTGTGAGTTTTACCTATTTTCCGCTCCATACCTCTTCTGGTATTTTGTGCTCCAATGGTACCGATGGACCTCGGTTGATCAAGTACGCTGCTGTGTTGACTGCCTCTGCCCAGAACTGCTTTGGTAAGCCTGACTGCACACGCAAGCTTCTGGCTCTTTCAGTCAACTTTCGATTCATACGCTCAGCTACACCATTGTGTTGAGGCGTACCTGGCACAGTTCTCTCCATTTTGATCTTGTGCTCATAGCAAAACTTCTTGAATCTGGTGTCTTCATATTCACCACCATTGTCGGTTCTAAGCTTTTTGATCTTCAACCCTGTCTCATTTTCTACCATGGCTTTCCACATCTTGAAAGCCTCAAATACTTTAGACTTTTGTTTTAGAAAGTATACCCATACCTTCCTAGAGTGATCATCGATAAAAGTCACAAAGTATTATTTTCCACCAATGGATGAGACAGGCGTTGGACCCCAAACATCAGAGTGAACAAGCTCGAGTCTCTCCTTCTTTGGGGTTCTTCCACTTGTCTGAAAGCTGACTCGTTTCTGCTTTCCAAGTATACAGTCTTCACACATATCAATTTCTACTAACCGACGACCTGGTAGTTTGCCCTTTGAGTGCATGATCTTCATCCCTTTCTCACTCATATGGCCTAGTCTCTGGTGCCATAGATGAGAATTTTCATTTGCTGCAACTGCAATCAAATGACATGCTCCTGCTGTCTTGTAAAGAGTATCACTCTTTTTACCGCGAGCAATCATCATTGCACCCTTTGAAATCTTCCATTGATCACCATAGAAGACTATTGTGTAGCCATCACTGGCCAACTGGCCCACTGAGATTAAGTTCTTCGTCAGGTCAGGAATATGTCTGACATTTTTCAATTCCCATACATACCCGTTCAACTTAATCTTCACTACACCTTTACCCACAATCTCACAAGATTGCTCGTTATCAAGGTAAACTTTACCAAGGTTTCCGGGGACATAATTCTTGAAGAATTCTTTCTGCGAAGTGGCATGAAAGGATGCTCCAGAGTCTACACCCAAGACTCTTCCTTGCTCTCCAAAGAGCATATCAATGCATCATCACCTCCTGAGGTGGAAGCAACATTTGCTTCTGTCTTTGCCTCCTGATTCTTTGGTGCACTCTTGCATTGATTTTTATAGTGCCCGGACTTTCCACAATTCCAACACTCGATAGTTTTCGAGCTATGGGAACTACGATGATTTCTGGATTTGGACCGCCTGTCCTTCGATTTACCGCGTCCATTTCCTCTGGTTGAATTTCGCCCTCTTGACTCTGTCTGCAAAACTGAAGAGGTTGATGATTCACCTGACTCTCTCAGTCGAATCTCTTCACTGAGAACCAGATCATGAACATCATCAAATTTTAACTTATTGCTTCCTGTTGAGCTACTCACAGCCGTGACAGTAGCATTCCAACTCTGTGGAAGGGAAGGCAAAAGTATTAATACTCATACCTCATCGTCAAATTCGATTCCAACTGAACTTAACTGGGTTGTGACTAAGCTGAGTTCATTGAGATGCTGCGCTACCGATCCGCCTTCCGTCATCCGTAAATTAAACAACCGCCTCATCAAATGAACTTTGTTTGAGGCTGCCGGCTTTTCATACATGCTGGAAAGAGCCGCCATAAGACCCGCCATGGTCTTTTCTTTTGCAATGTTGAAAGCAACATTACGGGATAACGTCAATCGGATAACTCCGAGGGCCTGCCTGTCGAGAAGAATCCAATCTGCATTCTTCATGCCCTCTGGTTTGTTTTCTTGGAGAGGTTGGTGCAGCTTTTTCTGATACAGATAATCTTCAATCTGCATCTTCCAAAAGCCAAAGTCCGCACCATCGAACTTCTCAATTTTCACCTTTCCTTCGTCTGCCGCCATCGCTCCCACTCGAATCTGACCTTCTCTGGATCGTTTCTGACAATTTCTGCAAACCACCGTGCTTTAGAAAACCTAAAGCTCTGATACCAGTTGTTAGGAAATTACGTCAAATTTCCGGTAATCAGATATGAGAAAGGGAGCAAAAATGCGGAATAATAGCACACAAAATTGATAACGGAGTTCGGCCAATTATGCCTACGTCTCCGAGCTGCTGCAGACCTTTTAATGAAAAGGGAAATACACAAAGTGTTTACAAACACTCAACAACCTCTCACTACCCATAACCCAATTACACCCAAGAACTTCCTCTCTCACAAAATCCTCTCACTAGAATTTTCTCTCACAAATGCTTATCTCTCTAAGCTTTTGGAATTTACTTGAGAAGCTCTCAAAGTTGGAATGAATTTCTTTGAATGGCAATGGCTCCTATATATAGAGGTTTATTGGTGGTGTGAACATAAGAAGCAAATTTCAATTTTGCTTCTTCTTCTTGATAAGCCATCATTTTTTACCAAGGTAATTAATTTTGATTCTTCTTCTTTCTTTGTTGGCTAGCTATCATTTTTTACTAAGAAAGCCAATTTTGATACTTCTTCTTTCTTGATTGGTTGCCACCATTCTTGACCAAAGAAAGAAGAAGGCATACCATATTTGTCTATTTTGGTGGGCAGCCACCAATTTTGACTAACAGAATACACAACTTTCAATATAATATTTTCATTTTTTATTTCTTAACATGTACAAGTTTACACATGTTAGAAAAATCGATTATAATTTATTGATAAATATGTTTTCATTATTCAGCTTATTTTTAAAATATATTGTTACTGATACTAATTTAGCATATATATTGTTATTGGATATTATTGCAATTTTATTTTAAATATTTTTCTATTACGAGGGCTTTTGGCTGTTGGTTATATATTAGTTTTCTTAAAGCGTTTATTAATACAAAATTTATATTAAAATTAAATTAAATAAGCTTCGGTATAAAGACATAGGAATTTAGTATAAAAAAGAAAAAGGACGTAGGAAATTAGGAATACTAGAAAAAACATGGTGACAAGATAAAGATGTAGCTGTTGCTTATGAGTGACTACGTTTCCTTGTCTCCTAACAAACTTAACATATCTTTTTTGAAAAACTTAACCCTATAAAATATCGACAGCAATTTAATATTTTGAAAAATTTTCACCCCTGCAACTTTCTAACAGCCATACCGTTCCAATTTTTTTCTTTAAAAGTCATCAATTTTTCAAATATATATATATATATATATAATTAATGTAAAAATTAAGGAAATTATTTTGGGAGTGACTTTGCGAGATGCTTTCCATCCTTATGTTTGCTTTTAAAATTTTAATTATCAACCAATAATAATCCCTATTTTTTTTGTTTTGGTGTTATTAACCATGCAAGCACTTCCCGTAAAAAAAAAAATAAAATAAAATGGGAAATGAAAACATTGCAAAAACGTGTTAAAACTTTTTGGAAACGATTTTTTTTTTTTTGACAGATTTAGAAACGAATTTCAAATTGAAAGAACACGTCCGTGATGGAGTCATAAGTAATATCCAAATATATCATTTTTACCATTTGTTACAACTTTAGCATTAAACGTTACGTGATGTAAAAAAAAAACATTAAACGTTACGTTTATTCAAATTTCACAAAAATTAATAAATGATAGAAATGAATGAAAACTGCCCTTGGGGAAGAGAATCTCATCCTAATTCATTTTTTCAATTTTGGAAAAATTTTAATTCTAGGAGGAGGTCCTGAAACTTCCGTTTATTTTCATTTTTTAAAATTTTCATGAGAAAAAGCAAAAGATGATTTATCGCTTTTTAGTTTTTAGTTGTAGGGGGGGGGGGTGGTTTCAATTTCATGTCAAAAATTCGAAATTCGAAATTTCAAACACATGGGAAAAAAAAACTTAAAAAGTACACAATTAATTTTCGTATCAACAAATGTTAGGAAAAATATCTTCATATTTTGACCCGCCAAACCCAAATTAGTAAATTTCTTATTAATTCCATGCAAAAATATTAAGAAAAATAATCCTTGATGAGTTAAATTGGTACACATTAAAATTTCCGATAATAAAAAGTCCAAAAAAGAAAAAAGAAATTCTCTCCAAAAAAAAAAAAAAAAAAGAAAGAAAGAAAGAAAAAAGAAATTAAAAAAAAAAAGAAACCAAAAACTCAACTATCTCTCTATATATTTCTCCCTCTTACTTCTTTCTCTCATGATTTTGTAATTTTGTTACAAACGCGCAGTGAAGAAACAAGCTCAACGAACCACAACAAAAAAACCAAAAACAGTTGCATTGTTGCACGAACGTTCTTATCTTAAAGCAGAAAAACCCTTCAAAAAGAGTGGCTCAGTGTTTTCACTTTGTTACATTCTGTTGCTTTTTCTTCGGTTCCTGGTAAAGTACGTTTTTTTCTGAAACAGTGGTATAAAAACAAAGGTATGCAACTTCCATGCATTATGAAGAACCCAAATGATTCTTCGTGGAAAGCTTTTTCCTACGATATTATCATTTGGGTTCTGTTTCTCTTCTCGTAAAACCATGAGTTTTACTTTTTAGAGCCTTCTCTGATTTCTGTCTTCTTGGTGATGCATGTGAAGTTTTCTTATCCATTAGGGTTGCAAGGGAATTGTTCTGAAGCCTGAAGAATCAGCATAAGGTAATGTTTTTAATTGAGAATATGAATGTTTACAATTGATTATGTTGTGTTTGCATGAAATGGGTGGCTGCTGTATGCATGAAGTTTAAACTTTTTCCTTGTTTTTAATAAAAAAAATCAATTCTGTGACACTTGTTTATTTGGTTGAAGATTTTGGATTAAGATCCTCTTTTTTTTTTTCGTTAGAAAGATAAATAAAGATATATAAAATAAAAGTGTATAGAGTTTATTAAAACTTGTTTTGTATCTCTCTCCGTAACATTAGAGAAAAAAGAGATCCGAAAAAAAAAACACAAGGAAAGGGTCCAAATCTGAAGATTTTCGTTAAAAGCAAGCGCTACATAAAAAGTTAAAGATCACTTTACTAGAGGCTATATTTTCTAGCTTCTCTAAAAATGCTCATGATTTTACTAAAAGTAATGCAAAATAGCTTCTGAATTATAAAAAAAAAAAAAAAAAATTTAAACTATACTTACTTTTTAAGAGTATTTTAAAATTACTTTTTAAGTTTAAACAAACGGGCCCTAGCTGCTTGTATATCTCACCTTCCAGATTGAAATTGTTTTGTTTCTTCTTAATTGATTTACTTAGATAATCGGTCGGCTACTTGTTTGGCTTGTTAATATGTTTGAAAAACGCCTTTTTAATTGGGGTCAGTTAAAGCTTGGAGATGAACAATTGAAACACCGATACTTACAGTATAAGTGTTTGTAACATTTTTTTTTTTAAGATAAGCAGAAGTTTTTGTAACATGTTTTGTTGTAGTTTGTGAATCTGAGCATCCTAGTTTTTCTCTCCAGTGTTTGATGATTTCATTTCTTTTCTATATTTATGCCTTTATGCTTGTTTCCTGTTGCATTTATAGTTTCATGTATCTTATTTGTATACTGATGACAGAGAGCATATTAATTTAGATTGAATGGAGAAGAATCACATGTAAAACAAGTAATTTTGATGCTGTCAAATGTTTTATAACTGATGACCTACTAGTTTCTTATAGTTGTTGCCTTGGTATTTTGTGCACTAAAGATCTTTGTCTCAAATCAGAAGAGATAACAAAATCATTTATTTTGCCAAGTGTTCTATAAATGGTCTCCCTAATTGAGAAAAGTTTTATTTTTTATTTTTTAAAAATGTGAAACATTCAAAGATTATAATGGTGAGTGGTGACTAGTATTATTCTTGATATGGCATTCTTTTCTATTTAATTTGAAATGGTGATCATATAGTTTCATTCTTTTCCACCTTAAAATTGAAGGTCATAATTGTTTGCCATAATTCGTGTACATTTACTGAAATTTTGAATAGTGTGTTGCATTTGCTGTTTGAATCAGTCATTACTTAACTTTCCATCCTGTGTTTTTCTTAGCTTTATCTAAATTAGCTTTGGTTTTTGGTCTCAGGATTGTTTCCCTGAATCTTGTTCAGACAAACTCATATCTGATGGCTGAGGAAAGTGTTGATTTACCTATGGCTTCGGAAGTAACTAAGTCTTCTGGGGTTGCATTAAGAAGGCACTCCACTGGAAAAGCAAGTTCTGGAAGCAATGAAGAAAAAGTTATTCCTCATTATCTCAGAGCTTCTACTGGTTCCTGTCATGATTTGTGTAAATATGGTAGGAAGCATGCATTTGAGGCAAATGAGAGGCCTTCTATATCTAAGAGAGCTGCAAGAAAACCACTCCATAGAAGTGCAGATGAGAGTACTGGTGGTGGGATAATGATATCAGTTGCCAAGCTCAGAGCATCAGTTGATTCCAAGCCAGCAAAGATGTTTGATTCAAAACTCCAGACAAAATCATTTGACAGCCAAAAACAGATAGGGAATGAAGTTCTGGTAAACAGGAACAAAACATCAATGGTTAAGGTCAAACCATCACTCTGTCTAAATTCCCATATTTCTTCTATCCCCAAGACTAGGAGCCAAGGTATTTCATCAACTTCTAATGTGAAATCTCCATCAAAATCAACTTCCAAGAAGGAGGAAACTCAATCGAAATCGGCTTCTAGGAGGATGAAAACTTGTTCAAAGCCAACTCCATCCAAATCTGCTTCTGGGAAGGTGAAGACTCATTCAAAACCAACTTTTAAGATGGTCAAAGCTTTGTCAAAATCAACATGCAAGAAGATGGGAACTTCATCAAAGTTGTCGTCCATTAAAAGGTAAAGAAATGGAGTTCTCTGAAAAGCATGTGATTTCTTTGAATCCCAACTTTGGTGACCAAAGGGATAGTGAGATTAAGATGAAAAAGAGAGAAGCCTCCTGCAAAGTAGCTTCACCTGTAAGAGCTTTGTTGTCATCCAAACCTTCTCCCAGAAGAACTGCAAGTACTAATGCAAGAAAGCACAAGAGCCTGAAAATTGTGTCACATCTTAAGAATCAATCCAAGCCTAGAATAGTTGAACCTATGGAACACAATGATGAGGTTGAGGAAAAGACTTTGTATGTCATCAAGGTGGAAAGTGAAAACCAAACTTTGCAATCTTATCAAAATGTGAGCCAGGATGTTGAATCATCCCTCCCTCATTCTTTGTCATCACCAAATTTTTCTTCCTCCTCAAATTTTCAATCCTCATCCCAAGAAGGCGAAGACGAATTTGAATATGAAGCCAGTGAATTTGAAGAGGATTCTTCTTCTGGAAACCATGAAACTGAATGCATGGACAATGAGGAAAGTTTGAAAGTTGAGGAGAATGGCAAGCCTCAAAAGGATGGGATTGAATGTCTTGAAGACAAGGATTGCAAAATGTTAAAACTGAAGTTGGTAAGGGGAAAATTGGTTGAAACTCAAGTTGAGAAACATAGTCCAAGGAAGCTTAAATTTAGAAGAGGAAAAGTGTTGGGGAACCATGCCACTGATGTTAAGGTTGGTGCTGACAACATTGGTGCTACAACTGGTCAAGAGAAGGTTGTTTTGAGACATCTAGATGTGCAAGGCAAGAAAGATGGACAGAGATTGTTTAATAAAGTGATTGAGGAAACAGCAAGTAAACTGGTTGAATCTAAGAAGAGCAAGGTTAAAGCATTGGTTGGTGCCTTTGAAACTGTGATCTCTCTTCAAGAGAAAAAGCCTTTTGCAAACATTGTTAGTTGATTCTGGATAGACATTTTCCAGATTTTTATTTGCTTTGTAAAATAAATGATAGGAGAATAAAGCCAAGCTTGTGGCAGAAGATGTGAGTCAACAAGCTGATGGCTATGCTCTATGCAGAAAGTAGAGGTAGATTTGCCTTGTATGCAGAAGCTATGGGTGTAGAGTTGAAAAGGGAATCTTGTGTTCACCACTAATCTTGAATTGTATCTTATACTTTTGGGTGATCATGCTTATTGTTCTGTTTGTTAAATTTATACATATTGTGATAGATTTTTATCTTTTCAATAAAACAGTGATACTAGTGAGTTTGCAGTTATAGTCAGCAACACAATGGTGCTTTGAACATCCAAAAATTCAATTATAACCAAATAAGATTTTTATTATGAATCCAGGGCTTGTTTCTTTTTGGCTTAATTACACTTTTGACCCTCCTATTATCGATCATGTGAGATTTTGGTCCCAAATTTTTTTCCTACACATTTGGTCTCCCTATTTTTCAGATGTTGCAAATTTGGTCATTACATTCAATGTTTATCAATTTTTTCAACGACCAACATAGAGGAATCACTCCTCTAAGCGCACAAAACATCTAGTTGTGGTTCTCCCTCCTTTGCCTCTCTGATTCAACATGATTCAATAGTTCCTTTCTTCTGCTAGTTACTGGTTTTGTCCCTCCTTTGTGGGACCTTTTGTGGTTCCACCATAGGGTCCTTTACCACAGAAACTCAACCATAGGTTTTATACGTTTAGAATAATCGTTCCTCTCTGTTAATCATTGAAAAATTAATGGACATTCGACAAAAGGACCAAATTTGCAACAATGAAAAATAGAGTGATCAAATGTGCATAGAAAACTTTAGGGATTAAAATCGAACATGACCAATAGTAGAAGAACCAAAAGTGCAATTAAGCCAAAATAGGTATACAACCAACCTTTTAAATAAAATAAAAAACCTAGTTAAAAAACTAGCATGAAAAATAGTGTATTTAAATAGCACTAAGAAAACAAGAAAAAAAATGGGTTTTTATAAAAATGGATTTGGGGGTTCAAACTCATCTGCAAGGTTAATGTCTCTTCTTGTAAGTCCATGCAATGACTAGGGGTCCGTTTGGATGGGCTTTTAAAAAAAGGACTTCTATGATGTAGAAATAGAAGCAGTAGTTATTATTAAAAGTAGAAGTTATTTTGTGTTTGGATATACTAATCGAGAAGCACTTTTAAACTCCAAAAGGCATTTGGATGCAATTATATAAAAACACTTTTAAATGATTAAGATTACTAAAAAGGACATTAGGTGTTTCTTCTCCATAAGAAGATATTCATTATTCGAGAACTATTATATTTTATTTTTGAATTTCAACATAAAAATAATATTGGAGTTTGTTAATATAAAATATAAAATAAATAATATAAGAAGTGGGTAAAATGAGTCTGTGACAAAATGAAAGAACAAGGTGGGCTGGTGGACTACTACGTAGCAAAAGAAAGAGATGACAAATATTTGATGTGCATAATAGTCGGTAAGTAGCACAAGAAAGAGGATCAAGAGATAATAAAAAATCCAACGTACTGTACAATGAAAGAGGAAGAGATGTGACAGATTGTTGGAGCTTGGAGCAGAAGGTAGGAGACGACGCAACAAAAACAAGAACAAAAAAGAAAGAAGATTGTCATTTTAAAAAGTATACAGGGATAATTTTGTCAAAAAATTTCATTAAAAGTAGAGCGCCTCTCCGCCCGGTCATTTCTCTCTCATCCGTCGCTCTAGCTTTTCTCGAAAGCTAGCATTCCTTACTTGTAAAAGAAGCATATAAATTGCTTTTTATAGTGCTTTTTCTTTTTTTTTTAAAGTCAAACCAAACACCCATATTTTTATAAAAAGCACTTTTATTTTAAAAATAAGTGCTTTATCTAAAAAAAAAAAAAACCATCCAAACGGACTCTAGTTATGCCACGGTTATTTTTAGTATAATTCAGACCATAAGGGTTTATTGAGTAGCTTGGTACTAAAACATTGTGGATAAGTAGGTTTTTATCGATAAATCACAAATATTTTATGATGGATGCATTTTTTTTTGGTAAGCAATTCACATGTATATAAATATTGACAAGAGTACAAGATGTACTCTCCCAAAACAGAGTACAGAATAAAATTGTTGGGGAGAAAATCCTAACAATTCAACCCATTGCTCCACTTGCATATAGGTTGAAAATGTAACTATTTCACCACCAACAACCAGTAAAGCATAACCAAGTCCACCCCCCAACAAGCCACATATAACCAACCCAAGAATTCCACCTAAATCTCATGACAGTAGCAGAACAATAAGGCAGATCTGCAATTCTGCACATTATCAAATCTTCACCATGTAATGCCCCAACCCGCAAGCCAATGTGTAGCCAACCGTCGAGCATCTGTGCAACCTTAAGAAAGAGCCTTCATGCAGAGCAGAGGATTGGTATACCAGTCCAAAAAGGAGAAATTCCCTTTCTTAACCCTGCTAATGCACCACGTCCAGACTCTTATTTTTATCAGTTCAAATACCTTGTCGAAGTCCAAGGTGGCCTGTTTAAACACCAATTCATTCCTATGTAACCAAAGGCTCCAGATTGTTGCAAACCACAACATTTTCCAGCCTTTGTTTGAAGCCAAACCCGAAATTAAACCAACATGTTGTAGCAATAAATCCTCCAAATTCCCTACTAGAACAGTGTCTACCCCAATCCAATTATAGACATACATCCAAACATTATAAGAAAACTTACAAAACAGAAAAAGGTGTGAAGTGTTCTCAGTTTCCAAACCACAAAACCTGCAATGATTTGGTGCATTTGCTGTATTGAGTCCCCTTCTAGACAGATTTCCATAAGTAGGAATTTTGTCTTTGGTTGCTCTCCAACAAAAGGCACCCACCTTCAAAGGAACACTTTTATCCCACAGTAGCTTGTAGAAGAATTTTTTGTTGTTGCTTGGAGATTCAGTGATCTGTAAATAAGCCTCTTTAACCGTGTATGAACCCGCAAATTTACCCAACCAGCACCATGAGTCCTCTACCTGAGGCCGAATTTGATGGCCTGCAAGTATTGACCTCAAATTTTGTAACAGTGTCTCCTCCCAAACAAAGAGATTCCTTCTCCAGCTAAAGTTCCAACACCAAGAATCCTCTCTCCAAACTCCCAAGTCTGACACCAATGCCTCTTTATTTGTTGAAACAATGTACAACCTGGGAAATGAAAGAGCTAGAGGCACATTATCTAACCAAACATCATTCCAGAACTTAATGGTGTTACCACAACCTAACCTTTTTTTTATACTCTCAGTTAACCACCCCGTTTTATAAGAGTTGTCCCCCTCTAAACATCCAAGATCCCTCCACCACTGGGACGCCTCCCCCACCCCTTAAAGATCTAGAGCACCAAGATTCCCTCCATTGAGATGGTTCACCATACCTAACTGTTAACAGTTTAGACCAAATAGAATTTTTTTCAGTAAAATACCTCCATCTCCATTTCCCCAATAACGCTAGATTGAAAGCATTAATATCCCGGATCCCAAGGCCCCCCTCCTCTCTTTTTTTGCATACCATCTCCCATTTGACCCAGCAAATTTTCCTACATTCCTCACTCCCTCCCCATAAGAATCTTCTTTGAAGTTGAGTTCTTTATTTAGAACCTTCTTTGGAGCCCTATAGAAGGAAAGGTAATATACCGGTAGGCTCGACAAAACGGCATTGATCAAAACCATCTTCCTCCAAAGGAAAGGAACCTGTTTCTCCACCCAAAAAGCCTTTTTTGAATTGCGTTAATGAGAGGGGTCCATGTAGCACACCTCCTGGGGTTAGCACCAACCAAAACACCAAGGAACTTTACCGGTAGCTTGCTGATTTTACAGTTTAGGATGCTGGCAGCACTCTCCAGAAATCCTGAAGGTGGCTTTATTCCAATTAAACCACTTTTGTGAAAGTTAACTTTCAGACCAGCCACAAGTTCAAAAACTCTAAGGATGCTTTTTGCTGCTAGCACATTAGCTTTGGACAATTCTGCCACCAAAACAGTGTCGTCTGCATACTGTATGTGAGATACCCCAACACTTTGATCTCTCCCTGAAATGATGTATTCTTTATAGATTCCTTTGTCCACCGCACCCCTAATCAAACCACTGAGCCCTTCTGCAACTATAAGGAAAAGGAAAGGCGCCAACGGATCCCCTTGTCGAATTCCTTTGGACATTTTGAATTCCTTAGAAGGACTTCCATTTACCAAAATCGAGACCGAAGCCGAATGAAGACAAGCACTGATCCATGCTCTCCATTTTGAACAGAAACCCAATCTAAGAAGCATATAGTCTAGAAACTCCCAGCTTACTGAGTCATATGCTTTTTCGAAGTCCACTTTGAGAATCAAACAAGGCTTGCCCCCTCTTTTGGCAAACTCCATAATTTCATTTAAGACCACCACCCCATCTAGAATGTTCCTACCTCTTAAGAAAGCTGTTTGGTTAACCGAAATCACAGAGTTCATTACCCGGCCTAGCCTTTCCGCTAATAGTTTTGCCAAAACCTTGTACATACAACCAACCAAAGATATCGGTCTGTAATCATTAATGCCAATTGGGTTATCTAGTTTTGGGATGAGCACCACAAGAGATGCATTACCACCTTTGACTAGCCTTTCATTGGTGTGAAAATCAGCCACCATGTTGCAAAACTCATTGCCCACCACATCCCAAAATTTCTTCAGCAAATTGAAATTATAACCATCAGGACTGGGGCTCTTGTTACCGTCACAATTCCAAACTGCCCGTTTGATTTCTTCCACCGAGAAAACAGCCGTAA
The DNA here is from genome assembly GCA_035048595.1 of Echinosophora koreensis. Classification (NCBI taxonomy): domain Eukaryota; kingdom Viridiplantae; phylum Streptophyta; class Magnoliopsida; order Fabales; family Fabaceae; genus Echinosophora; species Echinosophora koreensis. Next base: position 1,844,339 of record JAPCYP010000080.1, read on the forward strand.
GGTTAGCATTATCTTGATCCGAAATTTGCCTAAAATTGATTCCATCCAGAGTCGGTCTCATGTCATCATCCTGTTTGAAGATTTTCTCAAAGTGCCTTGTTAACCCTTCCTTTACCAATACAGGATCCTCCACCCAATTTCCCCTTATCCACAAGCCATGTAACTTATTCTCCCGATTCCTCATTTTCAAGCAAGCATGAAAAAATGAAGAATTAGAATCACCCATTTTTAGCCACTTTATTCTTGCTTTCTGGAAAACAAGTGAATCTTGCATTCTAGACATCCTCCAGAAGGAATCAAATAACTGTCTTCTTGCCCAAACATCACCCTCTGAAAAATCCCCCCTTTCCCCTTTATCATCTAGCTGCTTTATGTCTTCCACAATTGATTTTATGTTACTGTCAATGCTACCAAAGGTATCTCTATTCCAAATCCTCATTTCATTTTTCAAGAACTTCAATTTTTCCTTTAGAATGTAAGATCCCGAGCCACTGATTTCGCATTCCTTCCACTTATCAATGACAAACTTCCCGAAACCACTGTTCTCCATCCAACAGTTCAACACTCGGAATGGTTTTGGGCCCCAATTGATTGAAGATGGTTTCAACACGATAGGACAATGGTCCGAAACCGTTCTCTTCAACCCCCATTGAGACAATTCATCCCATTGGTTGGCCCATTCATCAGAGATTAAGAATCTATCTAACCGGCTCATGCAAGTACCGTTTGCCCTGTGCCAAGTATACTTTCTACCAATTAAAGGGAGATCAATTAAGCCCAAATCTTCAATGAACTCATTGAATTCTTCCATTTCAACAGTCACTTGTTGCGTTGTCATGCCTCTTCTCTCATCTGTATTTCTCACAGCATTGAAATCTCCAACTACCACCCACGCTGAAATTGGATCATTGATCCTTAGTATCTTCAATTCCTCCCACAGGGCTCTTTTGGCAACCAAAGTACATGAAGAGTATATATTGAAAATTGAACATGGAAACTGATTTCTTCCCCATTTTCCTCTAATGCAAAGAAAGCCATTACCTTCAAGCTGGTCCTGCAACACGAAACTATCTGAATTCCACAGACACAGCATTCCCCCAGAATTCCCTTCTGACTTCTTAAATCCCCCATTCACTTCTGTACTCCCCCACAGAGATTGACAAAGTCTTGTATCAATGTCTTCCAACTTCGTTTCCTGGATACAAATGAAATCTAGTTTTTCCTCTTTAATAAGTTTCCTGATTGCCCCCTTTTTGATCCTCCCACCCAACCCTCTTATGTTGTAAGAGGCTATACGCATTATGAAACTTCATTCGCCCCAACCACTGATCTTGAGTAATTGTGAGTGTTCTCTGCCCGATCCCTTTCCTCCATTTCAACTAAGGTTTGGATCCAACCCTCTTCATTTTTCGTTGTAGTTACCCCAATTGACTTTCCTATTGCCCAGATTTCATTTGCCTCACGGTATGCCTCAGCTCTAATGGAAGCTCGTTTCAAACAGATTGTTTGAGAATCAGAGATAGGATTGCTAACCTGAGTCAAATAAGGCGAGCTTGTAGGTTGTGCTTGCAGCCTCTTGCCCTCAGCGATCTCCTTCCGTCTCCGCTCCTGGGTCTCCTTTTCTTGATCTCCTCCATCAAGAACCATGCCAGCGACTTTATTAATTGCCAAAGGGAGTAGCAATTGCATCTTCGCCTGAAATGTTTTGGTGTGATTCCTGCTATACCCAAGTTCCTGCACTTTGTGACTTCCCCCACTAGCTCTGAGTTTCTGGAATACTCTTCCTAGGATGCCCACGTTTCTTGATCAGATTCCTCCAAAGAGTCCTGGATAACCAAATCACATGCTCCACTGCCAATAACTGGATCACGATTATCGGGTCCCCCACTATCTCCACCAGTATTTGGAATAAAGTCCTCAATCCCACGACCAGGTGCCTCATCCCCCACATTATGGTTTGTACTTGAGTTGTCACTACAGCCCAAAGTCATTCTATTTGCCTCAATTGCCCCTTTTCTCCCTGTTCGGCCCACCACATTTGATTTGTGGTTCGAATTCTCTCTTCCGTTCATTATTGTTCCCTTCGCAAATTTGACCCTATTGGGCTTACGGCCCAATTCCTCTTCCTTTGTTGTTGGGCTTTCCAATAACATCCCTTCCTTATGGCTCAACGAAAATGTGTTGCCAGCTATGTCCTCATCTGAATTTCCAGATGACACATCAACGTTGGCTGTCATAGCAGGCTGTACCTTCCCTGCTCCTCGAGCCTATCCTTCTGCACTGTCTACCTTGCAGCTACTCCCCATATTCCCCTCTACTGAATTGACTTTTCCAAATTTTGAATTCAAAAATTCCATGTTGAGCCTTGAGATGTCATCTTCCCTCATCCCCTCCGTAAACTCTGTTTCCGGGACCATCAAGATGCTATTTGCCAGAGACCCATCATCGTCTGAAGATAAATCCTCTGAATTCTGATACATCCAATCAGACATGAATCTATTTGTGTTAGATCCGAATGATTCCTCCAAAATCCGTATCAAGAAAATCGTGCCATTGACCTTCACTTCCACCACCATATTTATGAACTCCGGGGAAGAAATGGTTACCATGACCCTTGCTACATCTAATCTGACTTTGTCCCTGGTTGACTCGTCAATAGAAATGAATGTTCCAACCCGTTGAGAGATCTGTTTGAAGAAATTTTCATTCCATATATGCGCTGGTGTCCCCATTACTTTCAGCCACACTGACCTAGATCTTGGGACAGAAGAAATATCCCAAGGCCAAATTTCAGAAAACCATCTAGAGAATTCCTTCTCATTTTTTTGTATCGAGTCACTCAGACTGGCTCCCTCCTGTTCTCTAAGCAGTGCCAAGTTCCCCCCCATGGGAGTTATAGTTACCGAAAGTAAGGACTCCACATGGAACTTCTTTCTTAGATCAATAACTCCTTCTGGGTCTCTTGTTTTCCCCACATAACAGGTCCTCAACCAATCCAACTCCTCTTCAGATGCATTGAACTCCATCCCACTGAACCGGTTCCCAGATGTTTGTCCTCTACTGTTGTGAAAGTAAGGAAGAAAGTTTTTCCTTGTTTGTGGCCTATTAACTTCCGCTCCTGCCACTGCTTTAGCATAACTGAGCCCCTCACTAAGTCCGTTTGTCCTATTTAACGCTCCATTCTTTGGATGTTGACCCTTCGTAGTACCTCTTGTCTCATTACGTCCGAAAAATGGAATGTTGACCCTCAGTTTATAAGTTCCTATCCAGATTGAATCCAGCTTTTCCTCAAGTGCCTTTGGGTTTTTTACTTCCAAGAATCTAACAAAGCCAAATTTTTTGCCAAACTTGTCCCTTTTTGGTGGAATGACCAAGTCTATAGCTCTTCCCCATTTGAGAAAAATGCCCCATAATTCCTCATAAGACAAGTTCTCCGGGAAGTTAGTGAAGTAGAATGATGTTGAACCCCTGTGTTGTGAATGATCAGCGCCTAAGAACCCTTTCCTATCAAAGTTTCGAAACCTCCCTCTCCCTCTCTCTCTTTCTCTCATAGAATGTGTTGGTGTAACAGGTTTACATTAATAGTTGAAGAATGGTGTGATGGAGTCACTTCGAGTTTGGTGAAGTGAAGAGATCCATTATGCAGGACCAGTGTCCATTTATGATGATGGATGCATTAGAGTGCAGTATAGTTAAGTTTTCTCTTCTTCTTTTTTTTGATGAAAAGTTTTCTCTTTTTTATTGTAGATAAATTGACTCTCAAACTTGATCTATGACCAACTTAAAAAAAAAAATACAATTGTTTTTCTTTAAAATAAATTATTGGTGCCGTTATCTGTTTCTTTTTTTTCAATAAATTTTTGTTGCCTTTTCTCATGGTCAAGGCGCCTGGCACGTTCTGAAACCAAGTACTGAAAAATCAAGCAATAGTAGGAACACACCATTGGCATTGGCTAATTGTTACTGTCACGCTGTTTTCACCAATAGAGGGACAAGGTTATTCATTGACAATAATAACCCCAGCCCCAGTACATTTGCTCTTTTATTACCCTATGAAATTTCCAATGCCTAAAAGGGTCACTTTCATTCACGTACATGTACTACTAGAGAAGTTTAGAACCATATTTGATATGTGCTAGTTTCGAGATAAAATCCTATGATCACCCAGTTTTATTGCAAGTAATGACTGCTACATACATACTTCATTTAACTTAAATGCAATTTTATTGGAGAATTTATTTATTAGAGAAAAGAACTTGTTTAAACACTTTGTAGTGTTTAGATCCATTAACTTTCTTCTTTGTAGGGAGAGTAAATTTTGGGTTTCATTAGAATTTCTTACTATCTAGTCTAGTGATTTCCACAGATAGCTATTACTTTTAAAGTACTTTATATGTTTTGCTCATCATATCATTGACACATCAAAACATTGTGATTTGCCACAAAAATAATTGCAGAGGGAACAATTAAGCTGAGGAGATGGCTGGCATTGGTAGGAAAGAGGAAAACACAATGCCAGTGGAGCTTGCAATCCAGAGGGAGCTGGCATATAGGAGGAAGGTAGCAACATTTCACATGCGCCCAAACATTAATTCAACTCAAAAGATTCTTTCTTTACAGGTGATATCTTATTTGCTGTGCACATATCTTTACATTTTGATTGATTTGTCAAGAAAAGATTGGAAGTTATTATTACTTTTAATAATTCCTTTTGCATCACACATTGTTACTATGGCAAAAAATATACATTTTTCAATCTTAACTTATGTAGTATTATTTGGTTCTCTCAGAAGAATATTATTCTGGGTCATACTTTCTGTGAATGGAATGTCAATCTAAATTTATATTTTCAGGTTAAACCATCATGTCAAGTTTCCCACCCAATGCCATTTCGAGTTCCAATTTCAAGGCCATCTTCAACTCCATGCCTTTCAGGAACTGAGCGGATGGAACCAACATGCAATGCTCATCATCCACCTCTGAAATATCTACAACTATTTCATGGCAGTCTCAATCACAAAGCTGAGACAAAAAATTTGTACTGCAAAATCTGCCAAGTACCTTGCTCAAGTCCATTCAATCTCAAGCAACATTTGATTGGTTACAAACACTGGGAAAAATTGCAAAAGCTGAGTAAGAAGACAGGAAAAGAGGGAAGCAGTGATCAGAGGCAATGGTGTGAACTGTGTAAAGTTTCATGTATGAATGAAGAATTGCTCAAGCAGCACTTTCAAGGTCGAAAGCATAAGGCTGAATTGCAGAAGTTGGAAATTAGCAAGCAAGGAGGGGTGGCTCCAAATCAGAAAAAATGGTGTGAACTATGCAAGTTATGGTGCATTGATGAGTTTGCCTTCAAGCAACATCTTGAAGGTAAAAAGCACATTGTTAATATGCATGCAATGGAGAAAGAGAAAGCGACATGGCCATAAAAGAAAATGATCCGATGGCATTATGATTATGATGTTAATTAGAAGAGGGTAGAAGATAACAGTAGTGTTAAGCAGTATCTAGCAATGGACTTAGTTATGCAAAGTTTGTTTTTGGCCAAATTTATATGCCAACTCAAATATATTACTGAAACTAAATTTGAACATGATGCAGAAAGAGAGAATATTTACACTGCTTTAGAGTGACAAATTTGACACATTGTCAAGTTTGCTGTATATAGTGATCGAGAAATAAATTACACATTAGATGCAAACTATGTATATGCATGTGGAGAAATAAGTTGAACAAGGCATTCAGGGAGTCTGCGGAAAGGGTTCCAAGCTATCTTGAGTGGTAGACTCTGAATCAGCTTCAAGCTTCCTAAAAACAAGCTTTTGTTGGGGAAGTTGACCGTTGCCAAATGCTGTGAGTTCTGTATCTACTAAAATGGTATCCTCATCCTTAAATTCTCCTCTCAAAATTCCCTTGGCAAGTTCATTCTCCACATTCTGCTGAATCACGCGCTTGACTGGCCTAGCACCATAGTTGGGGTCATACCCCAAACTTCCAAGAAGTTGGATAGCAGCATCTGTCACGTGAATTTTCATCTTGCGATCTGCAATCCTCTTCTGCACAAGCTCCAACTGTAATAAACAAAAAAAAAAAAATGTGAAATTAATTATGCAAAATATCATGTAACATAATAGAAATTGGTTCAGAATATACAGAGAAAGGAAGAATAACCAAATGAAAGAGAAGGAAGAAACTGTTTAAAGTGTGTTTGGGAAATAATATCGATTATTGTGATAATAATAATCGATTATAATTAGAATCTGGTTTTGTTTGGGTATGTTTACTAAAAAACGATTTCCAGATAGATCTATTTCGTTTGGATGGTATAAAAAATCACTTTCATACAGTAAATCCGAGACTAGTTTCTCACAAATGCTAGTCAAGCCATGCATCTAAAATTCATAAACTCGTTACAAACAAGAATTATCAATCAATACGAACATAAGAATCAAGCAATTACCTGTAACTTGACAATGCTACTTATTTGGTCACGGTCTAGAGGCTGGAAAACAATATACTCGTCAACTCTATTCATGAACTCAGGGCGAAAGATGGATCTCGCGGCATCCATTACCCGCTGTTTTATGGTTTCATAAGCTAACTCTTTTGGTGCAGTGTCATCATCTGTGTTGAGAATGTACTGCGATCCAACGTTTGAGGTCATAATAATAACAGTGTTAGTAAAACTCACTGTGCGACCTTGTGAGTCAGTTACTCTTCCATCATCCAAAATTTGAAGTAATACATTGAAAACATCTGAGTGTGCTTTCTCAATCTCATCAAACAAAATAACAGCATATGGTCTACGACGAACTGTCTCAGTAAGTTGCCCTCCCTCTTCATACCCAACATATCCAGGTGGAGCCCCAATCAATCTTGAAACTGCATGTTTTTCCATGTACTCACTCATATCAATTCGTACGAGTGCTTCTTCAGTATTGAACAAGTATGAAGCAAGGGCCTTAGCCAGCTCCGTCTTTCCTACACCCGTAGGTCCCATAAACATGAAGCTAGCAATGGGACGATGAGGATCTGAAAGACCTGCCCTTGAACGTTGGATAGCCTCAGCTACTGCCTTAACAGCAGGGTCTTGACCTATAATACGCTTATGAAGGACTTCCTCTAAATGTAACAGCTTCTCCCTCTCTGATTGTTGAAGTTTTGAAACAGGGATGCCAGTCCACTTACTTACAATTTCAGCAATATCATTCCCTGTAACTTCTTCTCGCAGCATAGACTTCCCAGAGTTCATGTATTCATCTAATTCCTTCTCTGCACTAACAAGTTGTCGCTGCAAGGAGTTTAGACTGCCATACTTCAATTCAGCAGCACGATTAAGATCATACTCCCGCTCAGCCTGCTGGATCTCAAGATTCACCCTGTCTATCTATATATATAATACATAAATCATTAGTATCTCCTTCTGATCGTCAATTACTATAAAATCATCTTTTACATGATCAATTTATAATTTCAATCACAATTGCAAACTCAAGCTGTATACATGATGAAAACGCAACAGAATGAAAAAGAGAACCTCCAATGAAAAGTAAGCACATAAAAACAAACCTCTTCTTTGATGGATTGAATACGAGTCATCACAGACTTTTCATGCTCCCATTGCTCAGTCAGCTCAGCCTGTTTTTCTTTTAAGAGAGATAGCTCTGCCTCAAGACGATTTAGCCTATCTTTAGAAGCCTTATCTGTATCATTCATGAGAGAGAGTCTCTCCATCTCTAGTTTCAAGACTGACCGATTGATCTCATCAAGTGCAGTAGGTTTGGAAGTAATTTCCATTTTCAGTTTAGCAGCTGCTTCATCAACCAGATCGATAGCTGCAATTTGGAAGCAGCTATCAGTTAGTGCTGTATAAACATCACTGATGGCAATACAATATAAAGACATGACTTGAAACAATATTTTGATCATCCAAAACCAATCCTTCAAAAATTAGTAGATTCTACTCTAGTCACATGTATGCTCCCAGCAACTGCCAGGTTCTATAGATATAAAAATCTACTAAACGATTTCAAATAATGCTTTATATCATTTCTCTTAAGGATGACATACTATTATCTAAGCAATAATTTCAGTATTCTACTCTAACAAACATGTGTAAATTAATTATATTCCATATACCCTAAACTAAATTAACTTATTCTCAAAAAGCATGCATGACTCGGTCAAAAAATGTTCTATTCCAGAATTGAAATCTCAATCATATAAAATTTGTAAGGCATGGTGTCATAACAATAAGATTTTACTAGAATCAATATGAATGCCCTTGAAACTTCTCAATCCTTGTGTAAAATATTCAGCCACCAAGAGTTTGCAGCAAGAAATTATTACCTTTGTCAGGCAAAAATCTTCCACTGATATATCGGTCCGAGAGAATTGCAGCATCCACAAGTGCACTGTCAGAAATTCGGACTCCATGATGCAGCTCATACCTTTCCCGTAGCCCCCTTAGTATTGAAATGGTATCTTCAACAGTAGGTTGGTCAACATAAACTTGCTGGAAACGACGCTCTAGTGCTGGGTCCTTTTCAATATACTTGCGATACTCATCTAGTGTTGTTGCGCCAATACATCGCAGCTCCCCCCGACCAAGCATAGGCTTTAATAGATTACCAGCATCCATAGCACCATTTGTAGCACCTAACATATGATAGATTATAATTGCAATCAAATCCGACATCCACAAGGTAATTTCAAATCTCCATTTGGCATTAGCTAAAATAGAAGCCATATTTTAGAAGGAGAAAGAAATTAATCGAAATGAGTCATTTTCTATGATCAGAAACTCCATTGCACTAAAGTGTTTTGGTATATAAACGAATTTACATCAGCCATCTGAAAGTGGAGACCTTTCAAACTTATTACCTGCTCCAACAACTGTATGGATCTCATCAATAAAAAGGATGGTCTGACCATCAGATTCTGTTACTTCTTTGAGAACAGCTTTCAGCCTATCCTCAAATTCTCCCCGGTATTTTGCTCCAGCAATAAGTGCACCCATATCAAGGGATATAAGCTGAAAAGAGACAAGTGTACAAGATCAATTTTACAACTCCATGCCAATAGACAAACTTCCAGGAGAATAAAATAAATATTACATTTTCTTGAAAAAATGGAATTAAAACTAGGCCAGTAGAGCATAAAATAGAGATCATAGTAGAGAATTTGAAAAATTCGGAATAGGAGTTGACTCCACCTAGTGGAAAAAGGCTTTGGTTGTTGTAGTTGTTGAAAATGAGAACAGGAACTTAAAAACCATTTATTTTCACTCCACGGTCCCCTTCCCCATTCCTCATCCATTTTCAGCTCTATCATGAATAGCTTAAGTATAAGCACATACCCGGCGATTCATTAAAGCTTGAGGAACATCTCCTTGCACAATTCTCTGAGCAAGTCTGTTTCAAAGGAATATTTAAGTCAATACACAGAACATAGTTAGGATTAAAGAATACTAACAAAAGCATCCAGATAAGGTACAAGCAAGAACAAATTATTTAGCCTCCTTGTTGTTGTCTGAGAAAATTGTGAGAAAAACCTGAACCTCTGGCTACCCGCATATTTCAAAGGCATCGATGTTGGCAGTTAATATTGAGCATACAACTAATCATATTGCTTCTACCGTTCAAATCTTTACTAGTATAGAAAGGGGGATTACCTCGCAAAGTATCATTTTTTTTTCAAAAGCCCATAGTTTTATCTGGCATAATTCGAAAGTCGAGAATAGGCCTTCATCTCAGAATAATCAGAAAAGGAACAAAATTATCATTTTATATTATTCACTTAGGCCAACCACTTAAACCCAATTCCTATTTTTAAGAAGCTTATACTTATTTTTATTTTTTTTTTAAAATCATTTTCCTAATTTTTTATCCAAAAATGTAAACCTCTGTATGTTTACATAAAATTTGTATTATTTATAAACATGTGCCACAGGTTCCATTACCTGCATTTATGAAGCGAGTTAGACATTGAGGTTAAGGCCCACCAATAGCAGAAGCAGCTTGTTAAATTTAATTCATAAAAGATTTTAATATGGAAGTTTTCCAACAAATTGTCTTAGAATTTGGGTTTGGGCCTAACTCAACCCCAAAAGCTAGCTTGTAAGGTGAGGATTGCCCAAGCTTTATAAGCACTACGTTGGCCATATCTCTAGGCGATGTGAGACTAAATACACCCCTCATACTCAGCACAATGAAGGTGCTGGAGGCTGCAATGAAGGCAGCCCAAACTTGCCGCAATTAAGGCGGCTAGGGGCGAACCGCAATTAAGGCGGATTTCCAACAAATTGTAATCCAATCATAGGCAATATCTAGGAGGAAGACCTAAGTAATTACCCTTCAGAAATTGCAGTCTTTCCAACACCAGGCTCACCAATTAGCACAGGATTGTTCTTTGTCCTCCTGGAGAGAATCTGGATGCACCTGCGTATTTCATCATCTCTTCCTATGACTGGGTCAAGTTTTCCTGCTTTAGCCATTGCTGTCAAATCTTTTCCATATTTTTCCAAGGCTTCATACTTACCTTCAGGATCTATAACAAATTTAAATGAGGAATGAGCAATACAAATGTTGCCAATGATACTCCGTAAAGATACTTAAGTCCTCGATAGGACAAAATTAACAACTCTAGTTAGCCCTCCCCCAAGACAAAAGGGGTAAAAGAAGAAAACAAATATTATATATTAAAAGTTATAAAAAGAAGACAAATGCAAAATGCCACTACCCTGGTCAATAACTGACTGGCGTCCTCTAATGGACTCTATTGCAGATTTTAGACCCTGCTGAGATATTTGAAAATCTCTAAAGAGCTGCTTCCCAAATCGTTGATCTTGGGTAAATCCAAGAACCAAGTGCTCAACTGAAACAAATGAATCCCCATATTCTTTCTTGTAGTCTCTGGCTCTCTGAATCAAAGCCTCCAAATCACGCCCCAACATTGAACCAGCTGATTCCCCTAGAACCTAACAGAATTGAACATGAGTTAACAAATTGGGGTTCTTTGGGTACAAAATATAGAACCATATATAATGAAAAATGAAAAATAATAATATATTTTCCTCTAATGAGTGGCAGTTAGCTCAACCAGACAACAAAATACAGGTGCTCATATTTAAAGGCATCTGAAAAGTTACAATCAGTGCCTATGTGTTTGCTCCATATCATTTGCTCAAAGCCATACAATGTTAACAGTGAATTCAAGGATTCAAATCAAAACTATGATGGTGCAATGCCAGTTTCATCTTAATGTTAAGTCATTCCATATAAATTCTACTCCGATAACTTCCCTTCCAAGTCAAGCTTGCATTTTTATTATTTCCTTCCAAATTTTCGGTTGCCATCAAGTTTTAAGCTTCGTACATTTTCTACTTAAGTCTTAAATAGAATAGGACTCAATGGGGGAAAAAGAAAAACACATGCCCCCAAAAGAAGTTATTAGAGAACAAGAACAAAACCAATAAATCTCACACCTAAGATGAATGCAATGAACAGAAAAGCCAAACTGTTTTCACAAGCCAAAGACATAACTAAATAACTATAACCCATAGTTACCCGGATAGCGGCACGTAGCGGCCGACCCCCGAAATCGCTATAGCAGGATAGCAGGAGCAGGACGACCGCTATTGCAATGTATAAACGCACAAGCTAAAAAAATTAAATATACACATATGTGAATGCTAAAACATAACAGACTACCCAAAATTGCAAACACAAACTCATAATTAATAATCATAGTTATAATGTTCATGTCACTAAAAACAAAAGTCAAAATACTATCAAATATAAAGGAGGTAGAGGTGAAAATTAATTAAACTTGGTCTGAAAAACCAACAATACCCCAAATATGACCGTTAAACCAACAATACCCCCAGATATGACTGTTAGATGCCCATTTGAGGAGGGGTAAAAATGGATTCTTAACACACTTTGTTGTAGCAGCCGCTATTTCCTGCTATTCCGGCCGCTATAGCGGCCGCTATTGCCGCTATCAGAAAACACGCTATGCTATTCAAACACCGTTGCAGCCAGGGGCTGATCTGCTCCAGCTATACACGCTATTAACTAAAATAACTATAACCAGCAAAGGATGTATCAAAGTTAATCCAAACTTGTTCAAATTGGTGAATCACCTTGGGTTGCCTCTGAATGTACTTATCAGTAGCTTCTAGAAGCCGAGTGTTATCAACCCCAACCTTGGAAAAGATCCTGCGAGCAAGCCCATTCTTCTGCTCCAACAAAGCCTTCATCAAGTGCTCTGTTTCAACAATCTGATGCTTGTTCTCCTTCGCCACCTCAGGTGACGAAACTATTGCCTGCCATGCCATTTCTGTGAACTCCTGCTGTGTAATCTGCCATGTAATCAGTCAGAAACCCAACATCAAACGGTGCACTTCACTCATAACCTCCAATCAAACCCAATAGGCAAAACAAAAATTATGTATAACCCAATGTACAAATTATTGAGAGTGCAAATATGCTGAGAATATTGACAGATATGGTTAATTCATTGAGTTTGGCAAGTAAGTAATAAATTAGTTAGTTTGTAACTGGTTAGATGATTAGGGCAGGTTTACTTTTTTTTTTTTCCAGTTCCTATTTTCATTAATAATTACAAAAATGTCACTTTATTTTTACTATGTGTCATGTTTTCAAATATCTGTATAGAACTAATGAGAACAATTGTACAAATCTCTGAAAATAGGAAATATAATGAAAACAAGATGATATTTTTGCAATTATTAATAAAAACAGGAACAAACACCCTTAGTTATTCCTTTACCATTTTTATTTTTTTTTTGAGCAAATAGTTATTCCTTTACTAGTAATCTAGTATACAAGTCATTTTTGTGTCTCCATCCTAATATGTTTTCTCCATTCAAAAAATTTTACTTTCTCCTCTTATCACTTCTATCTCTTCCTTAGTTACCAGATTCGCTCGTTAACCTTGAGTACCACATACTGAATTTATCCTTCCGCGTACCACATGGTAGGTTCACCTATTAATAATAATAACATAAAAAAGTGACAAATTGAGTATCAATACCACTTCCAAGTAACTATGATCTCAACTTTCTCTCCACTCTACCATGTTTTCAAATTTGATAACTGGGAAAATTTAAACTTCTAAACTAACTAGCTGCAACTAATAAAATTCGCTAACAAACACGTTAAATGCAAGTTTCAGAAGGAGATAAAAACGAAATTTTTTTCAATCAATATGATATCATGTGCTACCCTTCCACTAGAGGCTTCACAGCGAACAGAGAAAGGTGAGGAATTTCTTCGAATTCTCTGGAACCCATTTGTAAAAATCTCTTTTTTCTTCAATGGGAGCGATTTGAGTGAATTCCCAGAAAATGGGTTTTGCGGGAAAAGGTGAGGGAGAGAGTATGGTTACGGTTGCAGGAAATTGGAACTGAGTGGGGAAGGAAGAGAGCTGAAAACGATGTCGTAGAGGCCATCACTGTGAGCGGAGAGGAATAGTGAGTTTACTCAGTTACTAGTGTTGAAGGAATAGTGGGGATTTGAGATGAGAAATGGAATGAACAGAACCAAAGAAGTTGCGTGGGTAATCAGAAAAGAAAAAGGAAAAGAGAGATGAAGTGAGGGCGGAGCAATCACGTAGGTTCGAAACTTCGATTGGGTTCGAATTTTTGGAAGGGCTCCGGAAACATCTCGATGTTGCTATTTTGTTGATTTGAATTTTTTTTTAAACATTGAAGGCTAAATCTTTATTTTGGTTTCTTATCTTAATTTTAGCTTTTATTTTTGTCATTTATTGCCCCTCCCCCCCCCCCCCCCCCCCATCTTCTTTTAAGTTTTTTTTTTGTCTCTTTCATCGGTTTTACACTGACGACGTTACGTGAGTCACCGGAAACCACTGCTATCATCGGAAACTGCTACCGGAATCTGGGTTTTTTAGCGTTTCTCTCCCTCTCTTCTCCTTTCTTCCTCTTCCTCTTCCTCTTCCTTCCTCCTTCCTTCTTCCTTCTTCTCCTCCTTCGTTTTTCCTCCTTCTTCCTTCTTCCTCCATGAAACAGTAACAACATTAATGGGATTTAAGGAAGAGGAGAGGAAGGAGGAAGAAGGAAAGGGAGCAAGAAGGAAGAAGAGAGAGGAAAACGAGATTTTCTCTCTCTAAAACCCAGATTCCGGCGATGAAGGAGGTTCCGGCGACTGACTGCAGCTGTTTCAGGCGACTTACGGCAGCGGAATGACGGAAGGGACCAAAATAGGCTAACGGTTGAAAGATAAGGAACCAAAACGGGAAGAAAAAAAATAAGAAACCAAAATGAAAACTAAAATAAAGATAAGAGACCATAATAGGGATTAAGCCAAAATTAAAAATTTTGAAAAGAGTGAAGCCCCAAATTGATCCCTGAAAAAATTGAAAATTGGGGGACCCACTTTTAGTCCCTGGAAAAAATAAATTAAACATTTAGTCCCTCAAATTTTCAAAGCGGGACACATTAGTCCCTAGATTTAGTTCCGACATCCATTTTACTTACCTAAGTAACCCATTAACCACCGTACTTGGTCGGCTAGTAGTCCTTCGTGATTTATGACGAATTTCCTATGTGGAAAACGAATAAAAACTTAAAAATGTACATAATTTAAAAATTCAAATACCTGAAAATTAAGCATTTTTTTATTTTTCATTAATTTTTCACGACAGAAATGCATCAAAAGCCACGCAAGACCAATAACAGGTCAAGTGAGATGGTTAATAGAACACGTAGGCAAATAATCGATTATTGTGATAATCGATTATAATCAAAATCTATTTTTGTTTGGGTATGTTTGCTGAAAAGTGAATTTAAGATAAGCTATTTCGTTTGGATGTTGTAAAACAAACACTTTTATATAGTAAATTACAAAAAGGGTATGAAATTTTTTGTGTATCATATTTGGTGGAAAAATGAATAATATTTAATGTTTTTATAACATTATAATTTTCTTTTGATATCTTGAAATCATTTTTTTTTTCTATTTACAAAAAATTGAATAAAATTTCTAACATTTTTTAATGATTGTAAAAACATGTGAAAATATATAATTTTTTTACAATAGTTAAATAAAATTTATATATATTTCAGTTAAATAAAAAAATTTATTTCAATATTTACATCTCTCAATACCGCATCACACTACAAGTGGGAAACAGTAGTGTAGAAGTTGATATAAATGTGGTGCCATAGTACTGCATCACACTACAAGTGGTGCCATATTACTGCACACGGCACCTTTGAAAGGGGTTAGGGCATCCACATCCCAGCACTCTACTTTGGAGTTCTTAAATAGGTCCTATCATTATACATCACATATTTTTATTTTTTATAACTTAAGCACCTCAGCTCTCCAACCCAGCAACTTCAAAAAAGTTCTTAAATGGACCCCACCAATAACTCTACATCCTTACATTTCATATGTTTTAATTAAAAAAAAAAAAAAAGCAAAAGTGGGTAGAAAAGCACAAGCACCCTACAATTTTGAGGTGCTACTTAAGCACCCGGTGCAACGCAAAAAAAATTTAAGAACCGGTGCTAAAAAGTTAAGCACCCGGCTTTTCTCTACCGATGCGGATGGCCTTATACGGGAAAATGCTTTCGGAAGGAAAGCATAATCAAAGTAATCAAGCAAAACAGTCCTCCTTTCTAGATTGTCCAAAACAGCTGTTTTTACAAAATAAAAGTTTTTTCTAACTTTAAGTTAATCAACCAAACATAATAATTTTCTTGTAAAAAAGCTTTTTTCTAACAAAACAGCTGAAAGTCTAAAAAATCATCATTCCCAAACAAGCTCTAAATGATTAATTTATTTTTTTAAGGACTAAAAGTGGGCTCCCGAAATTTTTCGAGAACCAATTTGGGTCTTTACTCTTTTAAAAATCGCTTCATGTCGGTAATATACTAATATCACATAATTTTAGATATATTAATGAGATCCAAACCCGCAGGTACCCACCCGAACCAGCCCCTACTTTTACGTAGAAAACTCGTTTTGACTAGGAAGGGGGGAGGATGGGATACTGATATCCGCGTCACCCCGACATCGAATCCGTCTGATGTTTACATAATTACAATAATACCCTCATATATATATTTATGTAGGTGGTTGGATTTGTTTTGATTGAAAGGTTTCATTCTGTTTAAAGGGGTACTTTTTTTTTTTTTGAAAATTTACATAACATTTTATTGTGCTTTTATTATGGTGTTTTGATGTTATCAGTGTTATTTGAAGCATAACAAAGTGCTTCTAAAGCATTAGTTTCTTCTTAATTTGTAGCCGAAAGAAACTAGGTTCCGATTTCTTGTTGATTGTTTTAATTATGTAAAGATTTTTTTTTTTTGGTAAATGCAATTTTTTAGTTGTGAATTTCAATTAAAACTAAATAATTTATAAATTTGTTGATAGGGGCGGGATAGGGTAGGGAAACCCGATCCCAGGATAGGGATGAAGATCTATTTTCCAACCTCGAAACAAAACAAAACAGGGGTGGGAATGTAAAACGCGCCCAGCCGTGCCACGTTGTCAACACTACATGACTCGCTAAGAAGGAGAGATTTGGCAAAGGATGTTGTCTCGCATGTCATTCAACAATAAATACTCTAATTTCCCTCATACACGATTCCTCGATTTTTGTAACCAAAGTTTTTTTTTTAACATCAGTTGAGGAAATGATATACGAAGTGTCTATTTATAACATTGACATAATTTGAGGAAAGAGAAAAATAATAAATAATAATAAAATAACAAATAAATAATAAATAATATTGTCAGTTCAAAACAAATATTGTATGAGAGTATAAAAGTAAGATATTGATATTCACTACCATGCTGGTCTTTCTAAGGACTTAAGTCACCAATTAAATCCTTCAACTTAACACTATTTTTAATTTTGCAAAGACTTAATCGATAAAGCAAACTATTAAAGATCTATCTAGAGATCATATCATAATCTTCTCGAAAGTGAATGGAGGGTTTACTCATTTCATTATACAAAAGATAGAACTATTAAATACCCATCCTTAAAAGACTATAACTTTTCATGACATAAAATTGGTCATATTTTATATGGATGAAAATATTATGGAATGAAATTTCAAATAATATCAAGTGTTTTAAAATAATATATCTATGTAGGAAAGAAAATAAATAGTCAAAATGGTCAAGTATTTCTTTTCTGGATTTTTGAATTTAATTTCTAATATAATATATTGGTACTATCTATTTATTTCACTTAAATTCTATTGGTGGTATAGGATAAAGGTGGCAAAATGAACTATCCTAAAATAAATAGGTGAAACACAAATGGGATTTGAATTGTGTTTTCTTAACTTTTTGTAAAGCTTTTTCGAAAATTGATTTTGACGGATAAAATAAAACACGCGAATGATGAAATAACATTTTAAAGAGCGTTGGATGCTAAAGTAAAACCTTTCAAAACATAACTTAAAAGAAACGTTAAGAATAAACAATGACACTCCCCAAGCATTAGTTAAAACATATAAAAGCAAGAGGTAGGGAAGAGAGAATAACACCAAGAAATTTTATATTGGTTCGCTCTTAACCCAAGAGCTATGTCTAGCCTCTTCTACGTGAAGGAATTTCCACTCAATCACTTCGGAATACAAGTATTCTTCACTATGCCTATTCATGCTGCAAACAAGTATTCTAAACCTCTTCAGGTATCTTAACCAGGTATTCTTTCTTTACAAGCCTCTTCAAGCTCAAATCCATACGAAGAGATAAATGTGTTTGAACCACTTGAGTCGGTTCACTATAAGTGAGTATATTACAATTTGAGCACTCAAATAGAAAAAGTCAACAAAGAGAGAAAATGAAAGTTTAAAGCACAACTTTTGAGATTGCTTGAAAGATTTCTCATAATATTGTTCTCCTTTTCTTTTTTGAAGACTTGGTGTATTTATAGGCTCCAAGTTTTGAATATGTCTTCATACAACTCTTCCTCTAACGGTTTTAAAAGTATCTGTTCTGATGAAACATTAAATGCTTGAGTCCGTTGAAACATGTTAAGTCTGATAACTTGTTCAACATCTTCTGAAAAGCAGTGTCTTAGTTATCAGCATAGTACAAAACAATGTTTTTGTTCTGATTCCCCATCACCACTAGCATCGCAACCCATCGCCATCGAGCACCGCTTTGTGTTTGCCATCCTCCAATACCAAGTAGCTTCACTCCAACCCATCGCCATCCTCCAATCCCAAGTGGCTTCACTCATCTTCCATTCCCATTCGTCCTCTTCAGATTCCCTTCTTTGTATTTGCATCGATTTCAAAACTCATTTTTCAATTTCAATTTCAATTTCTTTTTCTATTTTTTAAACCCTAAGTCCCTAACTTTCATTGGGCACAACAATAATCACTTTTAATTTGAATAGTGCGGTGATGAATTGATCCAATAATAATATCGTATTGGCATTTGATTTGTGAATTTTGATTGGCATATGAATTCTAATTAGCAAGACTACAACTTTACAGTGAGGAGGTTTACACTTATATTCCATCTTATAACGCATATGAGATAATTGGATGGTGCATGGTGGGGGTGGGGGTGGAGGAAATGGGAAAGGTGCTCTACTCACAGTGGGGGTGGCTGGCACGGAAGAGGAAGCGGCTTATGGCAGTCCGTTATGGTTCGACGATGAAGGTGAGGGAATGAGAGAGGAGGATCAGAGGGAGAAAGGAAAAAAAGAAATAATCGGGTGTGGGAAGCCCACATTAGTATCAGTGCAACTTGTTGATCTAACCGGTTAAATTTCCTTGCGCACGGTGAGCGACATGCTTAAGTCGCTCACCCTAGAAAGCGCCGCATATCATAACATAACTTCAGCTAAGCATCCATTACATAGTTACATACCTAAAGCTATAGCAAATTAGCACATGATGAGCTTAAGCAAAATAAGAAATAAAAATGGAAAGAAGTTCATTACAATGGAGGACTTGAGAAATGAGTAACAATGGAGGAGGTTGAAGAAGAGCTTGCAGGTACTCTTCCCTAGGTCAGACAAAAGAATATATTTTTATGATATGTGTCATAATGTGTCCTTCCCAGGGTTACAATGGGTATTTATGATAAACTTCTCTCCTCTAATTTGGGCCAGCAATAACTATTATTTAATAAAAACCCTGGCCCATTTCCAAAAGTGTAGGAGTCATGATCCCTAGGCACACGCGTGGAACACACGTCCAGCTAGTACAAGCGTGTCCTCCAGGAGAGAGAAAAAAAGGTGTTCTAATCTTTTGTCCTCATCTGAAAAGCTTCAGGGGACCAATTTGCTGCAACATTCAAGAAGTCATTTGCCAGTGCTTGAGACATGCTTCAGCAATATACTGAAATATCACACAGAAAATTTATGGGCAATGTTTTAGCACTAAACAACAAAATAACTAACAAGAAATAAAATAAGGACAATTATTCACAAACTTGTCTAATTACTCATAAAAACCACAATTCTTACTCAAAGGCAACAACAATTCTAAGTAAAAAGGTAATGAATAACTCTTATTTCTAAGAGTTATCATATATTATGTAAGACTTGCTGACATTTGAACTGGGATCTACAGTTAAAAAAACATGAAATTATCTATAATTAATTTATTATATATTCCCTAAGAAACTATTTGGTATGCAAAACTCTGAAAAATAATCAAGATATATGTTTGCATGTTGTATGTAAAAATATTCTGCAACAATGCAAAAGGTATGAAAGTTCACAATTTAAATTTAAAATATAAATTTTCATGTTCCAAAATTGTGATGTTGACATATATATTAAATCCTCATATACTAAATCAGAAATGTCGGTGTATTATTATTCTTTAATAATTATCTTGTGGCTGAAAACAAAAGGTAACCAATTTCTCAATTTTTTGTACGATCGACATTCATATCAAATAGGACTCCTCATACTAAATATAGACTCCTCATACTAAATATAGATATATGTCATGCTATTTTTCTAGGGCAAGAATAAGGTCGGACAAATCCCTACTTTAGGCCCCCAACCCACACCCACTTAGCCTCCTACATAGCTCACTAGCAAAAATTATTTGATACCTAACAAAAATTTCACATATGAGGCCTCCCTTGTGATTTGTCATTCAGAGACCTCACTTATCTTTAGGTCTCACCTTACCTTGGGTCGGTCCTGTGTTTTTTCACATTCTATATGTTTAGTTTTTTACATTGAATAAAAATTTGTAAATTTGATTATATATGAATAATTGAATATACCCCAATAAATGATAAATTCTAAAAGATTCAATCTGTCATAGAGGATTTCTTTATTTCTTTTGTGTGTGTGTGTATATATGTATGATTTCTTTTACAAAATCAAAGTGATCCATACCTAGAAGCTTCTTCTGCACAAGCTGAAACCTTTGAGGGAATTCTGGATATCTGAGTGTTCTAAAATCAAACATCCATATACCAAAAGTCTCATCTACAATCACCTTTTGCTCTCTAGTATGGTATCCACCTTGTGCAGCCCACAATGGCCAATCCAAGTCCACCCCTGCAAGGTAAGCCAACATACAAGACAAGAATCGATGGTTATTCTCATCCTTTTTCCCCATGTCTATGCCAAATTCACTCATGACCAAGGGTGTTGGATTTGGACCACTCATAAGAAACCCTGCTCTATCATTCAAACCTGTCATGACTATTGCACATAGTTGGTTTACTGGCTGCTTGATCCAATCATTTGGTGATCCTTCTGACCAAGCATATGAATGTACCTCATACACTAAATTGTTGCACACGTTTACATTTAGAGGCCTTATCTTTAAGAAGCTCAAATCAGTATTGTAGTTTAAGCCAAAAACAAACTCTAGAATATTTGGATTTTCTTTGTGATTGGTTGTTGCTCCTTTTCTCATGTACTTGTGCCAATCGGCTTTGATTTTGACGTGGACCACATAGTTCATTTCTCAAGCCTATTGCCAGCACCCGACGAAAAGCTAAACATTTAAGATTACTTTTTTTCTTTTTTAATATCTAAAAGTATGGGGTTAAGTAATTGTTCATGGATATGCATGTAATATGGGAAATGTTTTTATGTACATAAAAAAAGGGACATATGATATCACTTTAATTTTATGGTATATTTATAAATTCCGTGCATAAAAAAATAGGATCTTGAAATTTTGGGTTTGCGCCTGACTCAATCCCATAAAATCGACTTGTAAGGTGAAGTTTGTTCAAGCCTTACTTATAAGCAAAATTTAGACCATATCTCCAGCCTCTAGACGATGTGGAACTAAGCACACCATCTCATACCTAGCACAATGAAGGCGTTGAAAGATGCAGATTAAGGCAGCCCAAAGTTAATACAATTAAGGCGGCTAGAAATGGACTGCAATTAAAGCAGCTTTTCCAATGTAAATTGATATTTAAATAGCGGGCAATGATTCTTCTCGAAAGATATGTATTCTAACTCGTGTAGTGTAGATTAATTAGCTTTACATTGTTTATTTTTAAAACTCTTATCTTCTAAATTTATATGTACCATGTCTTAAATTTTTTTTTTTTTAATAAAATGCAAATAGCTTATACAAGTATAATTTTTTATATAAATAAGAGGTATAGAAGTAGCATTGCTCTATGTTTTAAGTTTCTTTTCTTTTCTAGAAGGGAGAAAAAAATGATAAAGGATTTGTGAAATCAATACTACCTGAATTCGGTTATAATTTTCATTTTAAAAAAATGTGTTCATGCATTATTGTTCTATGGTTCAAATAATAATTTTTTAGAGAATAAATAATAATGATCAAATAATTTTATAAACCTGAGGTTTTCCTTTGACACGTTTTGCTACCATGGAAAGCCCTAGTAGTCATTCCTCAGGGTTGAGGTATTTATCTACAAAGAACTCATTCCCATCATTGTTATGACAACACCATTAGCCTTGCTAACATGGTTATCAGCTACTACCTTCATACCTTGTTTCCCAAACTCATCAACCACATGATCAAAGGCTTCAACAAGGGTCACATTCTCCATAGAAGGGTTGTAAGGTATGCCTAACCTAATAGCCTTCAACCTTGTACTGGCCGAGGTGGCAAGCTCGGCCCCCAAGCTCGGAAACCTAACTAATTAACGATAACACTTATCTAGAACTCAACTAACAACCTCACCTCAGATAAGGGATAGGGCTTATCAGATAAGGAGGTTGGAGTTTGGCTAAAGAGATAAGTGATAAGAAGAGATAAACCAGATCCTAGAAAAGAGGATCGGATGACTCCTCTACAAAAGGAGGAAGATCCCAAGAGAAAGACACTTTTGCTAACCTAGGTGAATCTCCCTTAAGCGTACTTGAGGAACCAGCTGAACCAAGAGACTATTGAAGAGTCCTTGCTTACTGGTATTCATCATATACAAGATTAGGAGATTGACTTCACCATATGGCCAAGGGTTGAACATAGAACTACGTTTGACTTTGATTCCCATTGGGATACATAGGACCGGAACATAGGATTTTGTCAAGCCATAATCTAAAACAACCCCTGTGTTCATCCTTGGTTAAGCGTTCTACGGCTAGATTCCGGCAAGTCGGATCTCGGCAGGAACATTTGGCTCCCACCGTGGGGCCGAGGAAAACTTTCCCCCCGCGCATCACTATTGTCGAATGGATGGAGAGACTTCAATTTGGTTGATATTAATAAAGGAAAAACCAGGAGGAAGCCTCTTCAAGTTCGATATTCTCATCATGAACAGGGAAGAGCCATTTTATCCTTCTATATTTTCAATTATTATCAAAGTCATTCTATGCATATATGACGTTACCTCTTGAGTCAATATTGGCATGCACCAATTGAAATAGAATATTTCTATGCCATTGATTACAAGTCATAAAATATGCTTCATATTGTCATTTATTGATGATGAGTTGAAAATCAGGTCCACGGTGATTTTTGTCCAGTATTGTATGGCGAAATTCCCTATAATTGGTTTTGAAGAAGAAGGATATTGGTCAAAAGTGACTTATGGTCCCCTCGAAAACGGAAAGCGGAGCAATAGTGTTTGCCGCAACTTCATAAGAGAAAGTGGAGGGAGACAGTTACGTTGTTACCGAAAAATCAGGAAAGAACTAACTCACCCTCCTTTCTATTCATTATTATTAAACAAAATATTAGCATGCAGTTACAATTTTTCAAGAGTTCGAATTTGGTGTAAACCGAGAAAACTGGTCGAACTAGGATTACCCTTCTTTTTGTGAAAATTATTTACGCAGTAGGAACCCATGGACCTCGGGTTCACTTGTTGCAAGCTCGGGTTCACTTCTTTAAAGTGATCTCACCCAAAGATTTCCATGAAGGGCCAACTGACATGACCAATGATGAATCTTAATTTGCAGTTAATAGGTTGTTAAATTTAATTAGTTTTTCATTAGTTTTTATTAGTTGTAGGTTATTTTTTTATTTTAATTTTATTAATTTCTTAGTTAGTTTTATTTTTGCTTTTATTAGTTTTTATGCTGGTTTTATGGTGTCTTAATGCACAGGTGAGCAATTTGGAGCGTTTTTTGGATCAGGGCAGCCACGCTCAAGCGTGGTCTGAGGCACGCTCAAGCGCCAGGAATGCCACGCTTGAGCGTGGCCGTTACAATTTGGAAAAGAATAACAAAATCGTACAGAGGCAGAATGGAAAAGGAGAGACAGTTCGAGAAAGATACAGACAGAGAGAGAAAAAAGACAGTTTTGGAGGGGGAGAAACGAAGCAATCAAAGGAGTTGAAGCTGGAGTAGAGACTCATGATGACTACCTTGCCTTCATCTTCTTCATCTGTTTGTTCTATTTCTATTATGTCTAGCTAATTCTCTTTTGTTAGAGGTAGATGGAACTGCCTAGATAACTTGTTTTGATTCTGGATAATGACTTGTTCTAGTTTGTTTAATATCAAGAGTTTATTCATTGTTTTCATGTTTATGTACTGTATGAATTTTGCAATTGGGAAATTCGGATTCATAGTTGCTATTTGTGAATAAACGATTTGCGCGTGTTGCTTAGGAATAAGAACACAATCAGATTAACGTTTTTGAGTTGAACTTATTCTTAATGCTTCTGCTAATTATCTAATACTCAAGGAATTGAATTAGTAATCTAGACAGAAAGGTTTTTCCACCTAAGGATTATGGGATAAATTACAAAACTCAGTTTCTTGAAATTGGATAAACTGTTCAAGTTAATTTCCAGGATTGAACAAGTAGGAAAGGCAGGGAAATCGATCCTCTAACAATTTCTTCTTTTGCTTAATTTTCTCATTTGAAATATACCAAAAATATTTTCTTTTCTTTGTTAAGTTGTTATTCTTACTTATTGGTGAAAGCCAATTTCAAACCATTCGGTCGCTCAAACGAAATTGATTTGGTACATTAGTAGTTAACAATTCATTCCCTGAGGACGATAATTTTATACTACAGTTAGCGATTTGGTGCACTTGCCAATTTTGCTCAACAAGTTTTTGGCGCCGTTGCCGGGGATTGATTTTTGTTAATATCAGCTGTGCCAAGGAAATCTCGATTTGAGCATTTTATTTTCTATTATTGCTATAATTTTATTTTTAATTTTTATTGTCAGTGTGCACTGATTTTCTTTTGAGTTGTGTATGCGAGGTACTGTAGACAGGAATTCTTTGCTGTTTGATCCTGAAATTGAAAAGACAACTAAGAGTAACCGGAAGGCAGCCAAGAAACGCAAGAAACAAGAAAGGGAACAAGCATGTTTAACAACAATAGGTAGTTGAAGCTGAAACAGTCATGGCCGAGCCACCTGCTAGGCGGACATTGAGGGATTATTCCAAGCCCAATACTGAAGGTGTCCAGGGTTCTATTGTGAGACCTCCTGTGCAGGGTAACAACTTTGAAATCAAGCCTGTACTTCTTCAATTGATGCATCAGAACCAGTTTGGTGGAGGAGCTCAGGAGGATCCCAATCATCATTTGGAGAATTTCTTGAAGATCTGTGATACAATGAAGCTCAATGGAGCTACTGATGATGCTATCAGATTGAGGCTTTTTCCTTTCTCATTGAAGGATAAAGCTAGAAGTTGGCTTCAGTCACAGCAACAGGGCAGTATCTCAACATGGGATGATTTGGAGTCCAGGTTCGTGCAGAAATATTTTCCAGCATCGAGGTCCGCAAAGTTGATGAGTGAAATTACCTCATTTGTGCAACTAGAGTCAAAAACTTTGTATGATGCTTAGGAGAGGTTCAAAGAGCTACTCAGAAAATGTCCTCATCATTCTTTGCCCAATTGGTTGTTAGCTCAAACTTTCTATAATGGGCTGGATCCGAATGCAAGACAGATGATGGATGCTGCATGTAGAGGAGCTTTTGATTTGAAGAGTCCAGAAGAGGCTTTGGAAATACTAGAGACCATGGCTGCCAGCAGTGCTAATATGCAACATGATAGGCAAAACAGAAAAGTCTTGGGTGTGAATGTTGTGGATGGTAATCTAATTGAGCAACAAGTTAACAATGTGATTTCTCAACAACTTGCTACTTTGTTGGGGAATGGCCAAGTTAACGCACTGAATACACCTCCCTTAGTGTGTGATTTTTGTGGTAGAGAGCATCGTAATGGTGATTGTGGTACAAATCAACTCGGAGAGCAAGTGAATGCATTGGGGCGACAAATTAACCCCTATTCAAACACTTACAATCCAGGTTGGAGGAACCATCCTAATTTCTCATGGGGTGGACAAGGCCAGAATCAGTTCAAGCCTCAACAAACAACAACAACAACAAGGGAATTCTTCATTCCAAGGACAATCACAACCTCAAAACAAAATGTCATCTTTGGAGACTGCTTTGGAGAAATTGTCTATTAATACTTCTAATTTTGTGGAGTAATCTTCAAGTTTCATGACTGAGACGAGGGCCAACTTCAAGAATCAAGAGACGTCTATTCGGAATTTGGAAGTGCAAATTGGGCAGATTTCTAAACAGTTGTCTGAAAGAGCTGTAGGTACTTTGCCAGGTGATACTGTTCCTAATCCAAAAGAGCAATGCAAAGCAATTCATTTGAGGAGTGGCAAGGTTCTGAATAATGCTGTCCAAGAGGAGACTTTAAAGGATAATGATGCTGAGAAAGTTGTTCATGAAGAAAAGCAAAAGGAGGAGGAGATAGTGGTTGAAGACAAGAAAGAAGAAGTTGAAAATTCTGAAAATTCACAAGCTGACAAGACAAAATAGCCGCTGCCCTTTGTTCCTAAAATTCCTTATCCACAAAGGTTGAAGAGGAAGAATGAAGACAAGCATTTTTCCAGGTTCTTGGAGGTGTTCAAAAAGCTGCAGATTAATATTCCATTTGCTGAGGCATTAGAACAAATGCCAAGTTATGCTAAGTTCATGAAGGACTTGTTGTCCAAGAAGAGGAAGGTCAATGAAGAGGAAACTGTCATGCTTACAGAGGAGTGTAGTGCTATCATTCAGCAAAAATTGCCTCTTAAGTTGAAGGATCCAGGAAGCTTCACCATTCCTTGTGAGATTGGTAACGTGGAGGTTGGCAGGGCTCTATGTGACTTGGGAGCTAGCATCAATTTGATGCCTTTGTCAATCTTTAAAAGGCTAGGAATTGGTACAGCGAAGCCTACTATGATGTCTCTTCAGTTGGCGGATCGTTCAGTAAAATATCCTTATGGTATTGTGGAAGATTTGCTGGTTAAGATTGATAAATTCATATTCCCTGCAGATTTTGTAGTGTTGGACATGGAAGAGGATGCTAGAGTTCCTATTATTCTTGGTAGGCCATTTTTGGCTACAGGTCGTGCTTTAATTGAAGTGCAGAAAGGTGAACTGATTTTGAGAGTAGAAGATGGAAAAGTGGTCTTCTCAATCAAAGATGCAGTGAAGCATGCTCAAGATTCTGATTCTAGTTTCCGGGTTGAAGTTTTAGACTCCTTGGTCTTAGAGGAATTTGAAAAAAGTGCTGCAGCAAGTCCCTTGGAAGCAACTTTGATGAAGGGCAAAGAGATTAAGGAGGTGCATGAGGAAGTCAATGTTGAAGTAGTGGAATGTATTTACCAATTGGAGGCATTGGAATCTACATCTTCTTCAAATAAAAAATTACAAGAGTTGAAAAAAGAGGAAGAGGTAGTGAAAGAGGAGTCACACATGGAGCTGAAACCATTGCCTTCAAATCTGAAATATGCTTTTCTAGATGAGAAGAAGAAGAATCCAGTTATTGTGAATGTGGAGTTGTCAGAAAGTGAGGAAGAAAAATTACTCAGAGTATTGAGGGACCACAAGTCAGACATTGGGTGGAACATTAGTGATTTGAAGGGGATAAGTCCTACATTCTGCATGCATAAAATATTTATGGAGGAGGACTTTAAACCAGTGGTTCAACATCAAAGGAGGCTCAATCCCACTATGAAGGAAGTGGTGAGGAAAGAGGTGATAAAGTTGCTTAATGCAGGTATAATTTATCCCATTTCTGACAGTGAGTGGGTGAGCCCGGTTCAGGTGGTTCCCAAGAAGGGTGGTATGACTGTGGTGATGAATGAAATAATGAGTTGATTCCTACAAGGCAAGTCACTGGTTGGAGGATGTGTATTGACTAACGGAAGCTTAATCAAGCTACAAGGAAAGATCATTTTCCGCTTCCGTTCATTGACCAGATGATAGAGAGGTTGGCGAGGCATGAATATTACTGTTTCCTGGATGGGTACTCGGGCTACAATCAAATTGCAGTAGCCCCGGAAGATCAAGAAAAAACAGCATTTACTTGTCCATTTGGGGTCTTTGCCTATAGGCGTATGCCTTTCGGGTTGTGTAATGCACCCGCCACATTTCAAAGGTGCATGTTCTCAATCTTTTCTGATTTAATTGAAAAATGCATAGAAATTTTTATGGATGATTTTTCTGTGTTTGGATCTTCATTTGATATTTGCCTATCCAACCTTGTTTTGGTGTTAAAAAGATGCCAAGAAACTAACCTTATTCTTAACTGGGAAAAATGTCATTTTATGGTTAGAGAAGGTATAGTTCTTGATCATCAAATTTCTGCAAGAGGAATTGAGGTGGATAGAGCAAAGGTGGAGGTAATTGAAAAATTACCACCCCCAGTCAATGTGAAAGGTATAAGGAGTTTTCTTGGGCATGCTGGTTTTTTTAGGCGATTTATAGAAGATTTTTCTAAAATTGCTAAGCTCTTGACAAACCTTTTGGAAAAAGAGGCAAATTTTGTGTTAGGTGATGCATGTCTGGATGCTTTTAATAAAATCAAAGAAAAACTAATTTCTGCACCTGTGATGGTTGCTCCTGATGGGAGTTTACCTTTTGAAATTATGTGTGATGCGAGTGACTATGTTGTAGGTGCACTGTTAGGACAAAGGAAAAATAAAATTCTGCATGTGATTTATTATGCAAGTCGTGTGTTGAATGATGCTCAGAAAAATTATGCCACGACTGAAAAAGAGTTACTTGCTATTGTGTTTGGTTTTGACAAATTTAGATCTTATCTTGTTGGGTCTAAAGTCATTGTTTACGCTGATCACTCTGCCTTGAGGTATTTGTTTGCTAAGCAGGATGCTAAGCCATGATTGATTAGGTGGATATTGCTTCTCCAAGAATTTGATTTGGAGATAAGAGACAAGCAAGGAAAGCAAAATGCTGTGGCTGATCATCTCTCCAAGCTTGTCCAAATTGAGGGGGACAAGGACATTCCTTCCATTTCGGAAGAGTTTCCTGATGAAAAACTGATGATGGTAAATTCTTTCCCTTGGTTTGCGGATTTTGCAAATTATAAGGCTGCAGGTATTGTCCCTATTGATCTTAGTTGGGAGCTAAAGAAAAAGTTTTTTCATGATGCTAAATTCTATGAGTGGGATGAACCTTTGTTGTTTAAAAGATGTAATGATGGGATCCTTAGAAGATGTGTCCCTGATGATGAATTTGAAAAAATTTTGTGGCACTGTCATGGGTCTGAATATGGTGGGGCATTATAGTGGCAAAAGAACTGCCGCTAAGGTCTTGCAATGTGGCTTTTACTGGCCTACTTTGTTTAAAGATGCCCACAATTTTGTTGAAAAATGTGATAGATGTCAAAGAGTAGGGAACATTTCTAAGAGGAATGAAATGCCTCTAAAATCCATCTTGGAGGTTGAAATTTTTTGATGTTTGGGGGATTGACTTTATGGGACCATTCCCATCGTCTTTCTCTAATAAATATATTTTGGTTGCTGTAGACTATGTCTCCAAGTGGGTAGAGGTTGTGGCATTACCAACCAATGATGCCAAGGTTGTGGTTTCTTTCCTTAAGAAACACATTTTTACAAGGTTTGGGGTGCCTAGAGCTGTGATAAGTGATGGGGGATCACACTTTTGTAATAAACAGTTTGAATCATTGCTGAATAAATATGGTGTGAAACATAGGATAGCTACCCCCTACCATCCACAAACTAGTGGACAGGTTGAAATTTCAAATAGAGAGCTGAAGAGGATCCTAGAAAAAGTGGTAGGTTCCTCTAGAAAAGATTGGGCTAGAAAATTGGATGATGTGCTTTGGGCATACAGAACAACTTTTAAAAATCCAATTGGAATGTCCCCATATCAGTTAGTGTATGGCAAATCATGCCATCTTCCAGTTGAGTTGGAACATAAAGCTTATTGGACAGTGAAGCTGCTCAATTTTGACTTGAAAGCTGCGGGTGAGAAAAGGTTACTACAGTTAGATGAACTGGAAGAGTTTAGGTTGCAAGCCTATGAGAGTTCTGAAATCTATAAAGAAAGAACCAAAAGATGGCATGATAAGAAAATAATTGTGAAAGAATTTGAACCAGGACAACAAGTGTTATTGTATAATTCTAGATTAAGACTATTCCCTGGAAAGTTAAAGTCTAGATGGTCAGGTCCTTTTGTTGTTAAGGAAGTAAGTCCCTATGGTGCTATTGAGATTGCAGAGCCAAATTCTGGAAGACGTTTTAAGGTAAATGGCCAAAGGTTGAAATTGTACTTTGGGGGAGATTTGAACAAGAACAGGGATAACATTACCCTTCACTCGCCTTCTGATGAGGGTGAGAGTTCTCACTAAGTCCTGCAACATGAAGTGGTTGTTTAGTTTAGTTTAGCTTTTCTTTTGTTTTTGTTTCTTTTTTGTTGGTTTTAGCCTTTTCATTAAGAAAAATACAAAAAGATGTTTGCTTGTTAGTTTTGTTAATTTTCATGTAAAAAAAAAAATATAAAAAAAAAATGAAAAGCTGGCGCTGAAGCATGAATTATGAGACGCTCCAGAGTGCGCAGGAAAAAAAAAGATGAACTTTCTGTCTGCCCATGCTTAAGCATTAATAAGTACACGCTTGAGCGTGAGTGCCAACGCTTGAGCGTAGATTTATCACCGCTCGAGCGTGATCTGGTAAAAAATTGTTGGTCTCTGTCTGAGCACGCCTGAGCGTGGCTCAGAGGACGCTTGAGCGCGCATCCTTGGCGCTTGAGCATGGAGTTTTACACCCCAAGCGTGGTAGGATCAGAAAGTTTGGCTTCTGTCTGATAACGCTTGAGCGTGAGTGAGTCCACGCCAAAGCGTTTTTAAAAAAAAAATTGAAAAAATCCCCATGCTTGAGCGTGTGGGTTGAAACTCAGAAAAAAAAATTACGACGCAAAACGAGTCATTTTAGTACAAGGGTTTTAAAAACCCTATTCCTCTACTTCCTTAGGCAGTCGACTGCCATTCTTCAATATCTCCCCATAATCTCTTCTTCATCTTTCTACCTCTCCTCTCTCACCCATTCTCTTCTCATCACAATCCCCACACCCTTCTCACCTATACCACACACACGCACTATTCATCACACCCTTATTCATCTCTGCACACACGAGCGCTATGTTTCTCAGTTGTGCGCCCAAGGTAATCAATTTTTTTTCCTTTTTCTTTCACCTTGCTTAAGTGTTATTTTAGGTATACTTGTTTTCAAATGTGAAAGTTTGTCATGTTGGGGATGAGGTTGTGATGAAATTCACAATGGATTTGGGGGAGGTGTTGTGAATGTGGAAATTTGAGAAAAATGGGTTGAGATTTGTATGGATACATGTTGGGGGTTTTAATGGTTTAGATTTTTGTTGAAATGGAATGAGTTGTGGGGTTGAGTAGTTGCATCTGTTCATATCTTCATTGTTTCATACATTATAATCTGCTGAATGTGTCACTGAACTGAATATATTACAAATGATATGCAGTCTGATGCGTATTTGTGGTTGGGAATTTTCTGAAATTGTTTTGCAGGATGCCTCCTAAAAAGAAGCAAAAGGCAACTAACACAGTGCCAAGGAAAGCAAGTACAAGAGGAGGAGCATCAACCTCTACTGCTCCACCTCCTCCCAGTAATAACCAATTCCTTTCTCCCGTGCATGAACTGAGGTTTAAACATAACTTGATGGGAAGAGATTTTGTAAGGGAGAAGGGAATTTGGTTAAAGAGGAATGAATATCGGGAGATTCAGGATGAAATTGACAAGAGAGGATGGAGAGATTTGGTTTGTACCCTAGAAGATGGTTGTAAGATGTTGGTGCCTGAATTTTACGCAAACACTTATTGTGAGGATAGGTCAGGTGTTATCCGGTTCAAGAGTTGGGTAAGAGGAATAGAGGTCGACTACTCTCCTGCAGTAATTAATTCTGTGTATGGTTTACAAGGACCCCATGAGGGCAGTGTGGCACTTATGAGGAATTGGAAAATTCTGAGTGGGATGCCCAAGATGTTTTAAGAGAGCTGTGTGTTCCAGAGGGTGGGTGGGAAACCAAGAAAGGGTCTCAGCAGCCTAGGCTTTTGTGGAGGACAACTTTGAAACTGATTCCTAGGATCTGGGCTACTTTTGTGACTACAAAACTTCTTCCTGTATCCAACAAATCTGAAATTACTGTGACTCGAGCTTTATTGATTTATTCAATTTTGACTAACAGATTTGTGGATGTAGGAAGAGTCATTGCTTTTAACATTTATCAGCTTGCCCATGATCCGAAGAAAAAGTTAGGTTATCCTTAGCTCATTACTCACTTGATTAGGCTTGCGGGGGTAGAAGAGCCAATCATTGAGCCTGTAAGAGCGGAAAAGCCCATTGATGTGAGGTATATTGATGACAATTGGGAAGAGATTCCTCCATTACACCGACCACCACAGAGAGTGGGACCAGGACCTCCGGTGACTCAGGCTCGTAGGCAGCAATTGATGACTCATGCCACTCAAAGGATGTCTCGCAACATGGATCAGTTGCATGCTTTTATAGCTGTTGTGGCTGAGCAGGTGGGTGTATCTCAGGAGAGGTTTGTTCCTCTAGTACCAGAGGATGAGTTGCATAGGCAGTTTATGCAATTGGATCTACAATACTAGGAAGGCGAGATTCCGGAGGATCAAGAGATGGATGAAGAAGTGGAAGAGGAAGCAGAGGATGAAGAGTGAATAATTTTTAGGAGTGTTTTCTTTTTAGTTTTTTTTTAGTTATTTATTTTGTTTTATGACTCACCTATTTTGTGTTAATGTTTTATTTGTTTTGAGATATATATTTAGTCATGTACTTCAGGCTATCTCATAACAAAATGGATGGATAGGAGGCACTACTGATGGTGACCTCAAGTTGGACCAAATTTTGGAAGCACAAGTGTGGGGGAGTTTTCTTTTCTTTTGTTTTATTTTATTTTTCGGTTTTCTGGTTGTGTGCTGTGTTATTTTTGTGTGGTTTTTAGTGTTTACAAGTTTAGATCATTGCCTCTTTTTGGAAAAAAAAAAAATAATCAGCATGTTTGTGTGAAACCCCATTCTTGGCAATTTCATTGTACTGTGCACCCATCATGTTTGTTTTCCTATGATTTGAAGATGACACTTGTGGTTTAGTTTGTCATTTAAGTTTGTTCTTGTCTGGATTTCATAACTTTGGTGCATTATGTTAACCCTTGTTGATTAAAATTCATGGCTATCAAAATTTGGTGAGAATTAATTGGATTGCTTAACTTTACCCTTGTGAGTCATTTGGGCCTATAATTGTTAAATTCTTTCTTGTGAGTGCACCATCGAAATTCATGCTCTTAAGTTTGCTTGGTTCTTGTTTGAAGTTCATGATTCACATGCATGTTATAAAAATGTTTTGGGCCGTTTTTCTTGTAGCCACTTTGACCAAATAACCAACCTTGAATTTCTCCCTTTGCTTAGCCCATTTGAGCTTTCAATATAAATCTTTGTTTGTTTTACCCATGAGCCTTAACTTGAAAAACAATGTTTCTACCCAAACCTTAGTGGATAGGAGAGCATTGAATTATTATGTGTGGGTTTGACATAAGTGTGGGGGAGAATATTTTGTGCTTATATGTTGGTGAAAGGAAGGGGTGTTTGAAAAAATTTTTTAAAAAAATGCAAAAAGAAGGAATATGAAAAATGGTATGAAATACTTGAAAAAAGTGATGCTTTGAAATAAAAGAAGGTGAAGGAAGTCAAAAATAAAGAGGTGGAAAAGGGTTGTATGCAAAGCATGGCTCTTTAAAAGTAATTGTTGCTCTCCTATTTTCTTTGGTGCTAGCTTGTTTATCCTTTCCATTTACCTTGGCCACATTACATCCGAAATAAAGTCCCTTTGATTTATGCATGTTGTGAATTATGGATGAATGATTGAGATGAAAATCAAACTTGAAGTTGCATGGTTTTGATGTGTGAATTTGAGTGATACACTTGCAATTATTACACACATAAATTTGAGTGATTGAGTGACTTTGCAATTCCTGTGAGGAGTTGGGTGTCCAATGATTTTTCCTTAATTGAATTAGCCATGTTCTTTAATTTTTCAAGTGTGAAAATATGGGTGCACCATTGTTATGATTTCTTCTTTGGAATATCCTGGGATGTGAACTTGTCATAAGGTGATTCTTCTGTTTTAGGATTTCTTACATGATTGGGTGGTGGATTGCTTTGTTATTGTTAAGTTGTGGGTGTCCCTTGAGCCACTGTTTGTTTGGTATTTGTTCCTTTGCTTGGGGACAAGCAAATGCTTAAGTGTGGAGGTGTGATGAATCTTAATTTGTAGTTAATATGTTGTTAAATTTAATTAGTTTTTGATTAGTTTTTATTAATTGTAGGTTATTTTTCTGTTTTAATTTTATTAATTTCGTAGTTAGTTTTATTTTTGCTTTTATTAGTTTTTATGCTGGTTTTATGGTGTCTTAATGAGCAGGTGAGAAATTTGGAGCATTTTTTGGATCAGGGCAGCCACTCTCAAGCATGGTCTGAGGCACGCTCAAGCGCCAGGAATGCCATGCTTGAGCGTGGCCGTTACAATTTGGAAAAAAATAACAAAATCGTATAGAGGCAGAATGGAAAAGGAGAGACAGTTTGAGAAAGATACAAACAGAGAGAGAAAAAAGACAGTTTTGGAGGGGGAGAAACGAAGCAATCAAAGGAGTTGAAGCTGGAGTAGAGACTCATGATGACTACCTTGCCTTCATCTTCTTCATCTGTTTGTTCTATTTCTATTATGTCTAGCTAATTCTCTTTTGTTAGAGGTAGATGGAACTGCCTAGATAACTTGTTTTGATTCTGGATAATGACTTGTTCTAGTTTGTTTAATTTCAAGAGTTTATTCACTGTTTTCATGTTTATGTACTGTATGAATTTTGCAATTGGGAAATTCGGATTCATAGTTGTTGTTTGTGAATAAACGATTTGTGCGTGTTGATTAGGAATAAGAACACAATCATATTACCGTTTTTGAGTTGAACTTATTCTTAATGCTTCTGCTAATTATCTAATACTCAAGGAATTGAATTAGTAATCTAGACAGAAAGGTTTTTCCACCTAAGGGATTAGGGGATAAATTACAAAACTCAGTTTCTTGAAATTGGATAAACTGTTCAAGTTAATTTCCAGGATTGAACAAGTGGGAAAGACAGGGAAATCGGTCCTCTAACAATTTCTTCTTGATTTTTAAAACCCAATTCTTCTTTTGCTTAATTTTCTCATTTGAAAAATACCAAAAATATTTTCTTTTCTTTGTTAAGTTGTTATTCTTACTTATTGGTGAAAGCCAATTTCAAACCATTCGGTCGTTCAAACGAAATTGATTTGGTACATTAGTAGTTAACAATTCATTCCCTGAGGACGATAATTTTATACTACAGTTAGCGATTTGGTGCACTTGCCAATTTTGCTCAACAACCAACAAAACTGAATTATTTGAGAAGAGGAAAGTGGAATCTAGCCTTAATGAAGGAATGAGTAGATCACGGGAAAAGAAAAGTGAAAGTTCTTTCTACAAAGGTTTCCAAAGGTGACATCTCAAAGTCCAGGTGATATTGTTCTCTATCTTCCTCTCTTGCTTAATGCAAAATTAGATGACAGAGCCTATGTGTGACGAAAACCAGTAAACAATGGGCTATGTTTAGCAAAATACTTAAGCTACTAGAATGAAAGTATACTTAAAAAGCTTAAATGTTAGCATGTATATTGCACGTACCCTAGTAGATTTACTGATTTAAAGATCAAATACTGTTGATATATCTTGGTTTATCTTGGGTCCACAGAACATGATATGAAGAAATATATTTAATATTTAATATTTCCTTTAAAAAATAAAAAGGGCAGAGCCTATAGAAATATATTTAATGTTGTGTTCATAACCGCATAAAATAGCTGCTATTTTTTGGGTATATTGATAAGAGGATAAAAGCATGAATGCTTTCACTTTGCGTGATTTAATTGGTATTTCACCTGCTACATGCACCTCGTTGTGACCCTTCAATCTCTTCATCCCTACACTGACTTCGTTAAAACGGAGCTTGCTTAGTTGGCATAAGCTATTTTCGTGCAAGTTATCAACTGCTCGGCCCAATCTCGACGAGCACGACCAACCTCGGTGATTCGGTCAGCCTCGGGGAGTTCAGCTCGATCCTCTTCGGTGAGCTCAGACTGAACCTCGGCCATCTAGCGCACTCACACGTGACCCTTCATACTCTTCATTACTGCAAAGAGCTTGCATGAAAAGATGAGCGTAGTTTTTGGAAGGGTTCATTGCGCGTCACATCCTCTGCAACGAATTCGGGTAAACTGAGATGATCCATTTCGGTACATGCCTTGATGAGGGTGGAGCGGCGCTACGACCACAAGGTTGCCACCACAGCTTGGCCTCGGAGAACAGAAGAAGGTATCTTAGAAAGCTCGGCCATCATAGTTTGGCCTCGGAGTACAGAAGAAGGTATCTTAAAGAACTCGGCAACAGCAGTTCGACATCGGTAAACTCGGCTATGACAAGTTGGTCAACCCGACGAACTCGGCTTTTGCTTCTCGACCGAGTTAAAGTAGAAATGTCGAACCTAAAAAGGTAACAAGAGCCTAAAAAGGTAATTAAAAACCTAAAAAGGCAAAAGTAAGACCTAAAAAGGTTGAGCGAGCTAAAATCGACCGAGTTAAAGTCGAAATGCAGGCCTAAAAAGGTAAACAACGAGCTAAAATCGACCGAGTTAA
This sequence comes from Echinosophora koreensis, assembly GCA_035048595.1. Lineage (NCBI taxonomy): Eukaryota > Viridiplantae > Streptophyta > Magnoliopsida > Fabales > Fabaceae > Echinosophora > Echinosophora koreensis. The sequence goes on from JAPCYP010000080.1 coordinate 1,880,818, forward strand.
AGTCGAAATGCCGAACCTCAAAAGGTAATAAGAGCCTAAAAAGGTAATTAAAAACCTAAAAAGGTAAAACTAAGACCTAAAAAGGTTGACCAAGCTAAAATCGACCGAGATGAAGTCGAAGAGCTGGACCTAAAGAGGAAAACAAATAACCTAAAGAGGTCGACCGAGCTAAAGTCGAAATGCCGAACCTCAAAAGGTAAACTAAAACCTAAAGAGGTTGACTGAGATTAAATCGAAATGCCAGGCCTAAAAGGCCAACCGAGCTAAAGTCGAAATGCCAGAACTAAAAAGGTAAACTAAGACCTAAAGAGGTTGACTGAGATGAAAACAAGATGCTAGACCTAAAAAGGTTAACCAAGCTGAAATCGAAACGTTGGGCTTGTGACCGAGCTAATTCGAAAATCCAAATGGGTTAAACGAGCTAAGTTGAAATACAAAAATTACAAAGGCTGACTGAGCCAAAAATAACATAGTTGGAAAACTTAAAATTTCCTAAGTGTTGGGAAAAATTACTATCCGTGAAGCGGCCAAAAATAAAAAAGAAAAAAAAGGCAGAGCTCGGGATAATATTCTCAAAGCATAAAGTCATTCATATTATAGTCAGAAGAAGTACAGAAGGAAATTGTCGAAGATAAAGGGACCATGACCCCTTCTTTGTTAAAGTCCTTCTCCACATTGGCCCTTAAGAGGTCAGCATCTGGAAGGAACAACTGAGCTTGCTCTTCGCACTTTAATAGAGTCTTCTCAAGTTCATCCATAGTGCTCAAAGCTTGGGCAGCTTCAGCCTTCATGCTTTTCATCTTATTCACATTATTAGAAAGCTCGTGGCTCCAAAAATGGGTAATGAAGGAGACTCGGAGAGCATAAGCAGTTGCCACTTCCATGCTCGCGTCAGGGCCCTGTTCCAGTAAAAGCTGAGCATCTGCCGTCTTAAGAACATGAGAATCCACAAAAGGGCCCGGTTAAAATCGTCTTGCCAAGAAGAAAGGGCATAAGCCTGAAAAGCCGAGGTCAAGCAGTGCTCCCTCGCACTGAAGAAGGTATCATAAACTGAGATGATCCATTTCGGTACATGCCTTGATGAGGGTGGAGCGGCGCTACGACCACAAGGTTGCCACCACAACTTGGCCTCGGAGAACAGAAGAAGGTATCTTAGAAAGCTCGGCCATCACAGTTTGGCCTCGGAGAACAGAAGAAGGTATCTTAAAGAACTCGGCAACAACAGTTCGACGTCGATAAACTCGGCCATGACAAGTCGGTCAACCCGATGAACTCGACTTTTGCTTCTCGACAGAGTTAAAGTCGAAATGCCGAACCTAAAAAGGTAACAAGAGCCTAAAAAGGTAATTAAAAACCTAAAAAGGCAAAACTAAGACCTAAAAAGGTTGACCAAAAAGCCAAGTCGATGTCGAGCAATGCTCCCTCCCTCGTACTGAAAAGCCGAGGCCGAGCAGTGCTCCCTCGCACTGAAAAGATGAGGTCGAGCAGTGCTCCCTCGCACTGAAAAACCAAGTCTAGGTCGAGCAATGCTCCGTCCCTCACACTGAAAAGCCAAGTCGAGGTCGAGCAATGCTCCCTCCCTCGCACTGAAAAACCGAGGTTGAGCAGTGCTCACTGGCACTGAAAAGCTGAGATCAAGCAGTGCTCCCTCGCACTGAAAAGCCAAGTCGAGGTCGAGCAATGCTTCCTCCCTCGCACTGAAAAACCGAAGCCGAGCAGTGCTCCCTCGCACTAAAAAAACCGAGGTCGAGCAGTGCTCCCTCGCACTGAAAAGTCAAGTCGAGGTCGAGCAGTGCTCCCTGGCACTAAAAAGCCGAGGTCGAGCAGTGCTCCCTTGCACTGAAAAGCCAAGTCGAGGTCGAGCAATGCTCCCTCCCTCGCACTGAAAAACCGAAGTCGAGCAGTGCTCCCTCGCACTGAAAAGCCGAGGTCAAGCAGTGCTCCCTCGCACTGAAAAACCGAGGTCGGGCAGTGCTCCCTTGCACTGAAAAGCCAAGTCGAGGTCGAGCAATGCTCCCTCCCTCGCACTGAAAAATCGAGGTCGGGCAGTGCTCCCTCGCACTGAAAAGCCGAGGTCAAGCAGTGCTCCCTCGCACTGAAAAGCCAAGTCGAGGTAGAGCAATGCTCCCTCCCTCGCACTGAAAAGTCGAGGTCAAGTAGTGCTCCCTCGCACTGAAAAGCCGAGGTCCAGCAGTGCTCCCTCGCACTGAAAAGCCAAGTCGAGGTCGAGCAATGCTCCCTCCCTCGAACTGAAAAACCGAAGCCGAGCAGTGCTCCCTCGCACTGAAAAACCGAGGTCGAGCAGTGCTTCCTTGCACTGAAAAGCCGAGGTCGAGCAGTGCTCCCTCGCACTGAAAAGTCAAGTCGAGGTCGAGCAGTGCTCCCTGGCACTAAAAATCCGAGGTCGAGCAGTGCTCCCTCGCACTGGAAGACCAAGTCGAGGTCGAGCAATGCTCCCTCTCTCGCACTGAAAAGCCGAAGCCGAGCATAGCACCTTCGCACCAAGGTAGTGTACGCAGCAGAGGACGCATGCTAGAGACCCAAGATTTGAAGGAAATCCTGGCAGTGCTCGGTCAAATAAGCCGGAATCCCCAAGTAAGATTTGGCTCCGCACAAAAATCCAAGTAATGCTCTGTGAAATAAGGCGGGAACCCAAGTAAGACATGGTTCGCAGAAACCAAAAATCCGAACAGTGCTGGACCAAGTAAGCCGAAAACCTAAGAAAGACTTGGTTCTGCAAAAAACAAATTTTCGAGCAATGCTCCCGCGAATCACAATCTGAAGTCCTTAGCACCAAAAAGCGTGTTAAGATATGCAGGTGGACATTTAAGCTCTTTCGCTTATTTCAAGCTCAGAGCCTGGGGGGCTTATGGGGATAAAGGAAGGATATTCTCTTATCCTACACCAAGCTCGAAAATTACAAGGTAGGATATCTCTTAGCCTACAGCTCGATTGTTATTACCAAGGACTTGTATGACTACTATTTTCTCATAATAGTTGGAAGAGCTATTAAGAAAGCTTATTCTGAGGCACACCTTCAAGATCATATAAATAATAATATTCAAGGTCAAGCTTTAAGTTAAATTTCAAAATCCACCGGTATTTCAAAGTTATAATAGTATTAAAGGATTACTCGGATGAAAGGTTAAGAGCTCTCGTTATGAAAAGCTTCAAAGACCAAGCTACACTTGGAAAAAGGTGAGCCGTGTTCAAATTCTGAAGATAAGCATCTTGAGTGCATCAAAGATTTCAGCTGAAATACAAGCCTGAGATAAATTTCTAATGACCGAGTTTGAGCTTGACTTTCCAAAAAGTCGGTTTGAGCCTGAATCATTGATAAGCTGAATCTCAGCTACCAGCATCTAAACTTGCCTTAACAAAGGCAAGATTGAATTACTACCCATGAGGTTATAGTGAAAATCAAGTTGTGTTACACTCAACTGAGTCCAAGAAAGAAAAACTTGGTTTTAGAAGGCCAGACGGACAAGGTAAAAAGTCCAGTAACAAAGTATGATTAAGGTTGCCAAAATAAAAACTTCGATAAACTCTTGTGCTTTTTCAAAGCTCAGAGCTTGGGGGGCTTATGTGTACTAGTTGAGATGTCAGGTTCGCCCATTGAGCTCAAGTATTGGCCGAAATGTGAAACTCGGCCACCGAACTTGATTAGTCGAAGCAAGAGGATCTATACAAATCCTGGACTTTATCGATACTAAGGTCAAGCACGGCTTCTTTCATAAAGCTTTTACGCTCTTCTAAGCTCAGAGCTTGGGGGGGCTTGTGTATGAGCCGAGGTGTAAAGCTCGGCCACCGAACCTACTGAGCTGAAATATATATGGATCGAGGTGTAAAGCTCGGTCATCTACTTTATTGACTTGAATGGCAAAATGGACCAAGGTGTTAAGCTCGACCAACTGAGGTCGCAGAACTCAAGTGTTGACGGAAGTGCAAGGTTGGTCACTGAAACTATGGTAAAATGGGAGAAAAAAAAAACCTACACCATGAACCCCAGATTATCCAAAATAATTTTCAAAGGCCAAGCTCGACTTCTGTCATGAAAACTTCTTCGCTCATTTGAGCTTGAAGCTTGGGGGGACTTGTGACACCCTTCTACCCCGCATGTTAAAAGCCATTTAAATTAAAAAAAAAACATTTAAAGGGAAACATGCAATTACTGGATAAAATAAACAATTATCCATGGGTAGAAAAGTCCCACATGAACCGTTTACAACGCGGAAATAAAATAAGTTTTAAACAATAAAAACATAACCAACCAAATAATATAACCCAACCCCGATGTCACATACAGAGCTGGTATAACCGTTCCGGAATAAAATCCACGGAATTACAACTGAAACTAACGACTACGAAACATAAACTAGCCCTACGATGAGTGGCGGCTCCTCAGAGTCACTCCTCTCCGGGCTGCTCGTCATCCTCTGCAATGTGCCAATCAGGCCAAACACAAACAACAAACATATATAGGGAGTAAGAATCGTATAAACATAATAGCATGGAGATAGGCAGTAAAGTAAACAGCAAGCATAGCAGCATCACATCAAACATCAACATCATGATCATGCTATGCAGTGCAATGCAGTCCTACTCCGCTAAACCATCAATGCATGTGGATCCACTAAACTCGGGATGAACGACTTCGGAGTTACATATCCACATTGAGAATCTACGCAACGCCGGAGAATCTACTCCTTGGATAGCCAACGCATCAAACCAACGAATGCCTCATCACGGGGGCGCTAGGAGAATCTACTCCAACCGTGGATGGCCTATGTCGAACATCCCTAAACAACATCTCCGATGCAATGCGTATGCAACACAACAACAACGGCAACACCACCTCCATAACTCCAACGGAATCGACCGAAGGTAACAGCGGAATCAACCGCACCAACTTGCCTCGCGGAATCTACCTGAGGACTTAAGCGGAATCGACTGCAGTACCTGGGGCAAACTCTCGGCCACCAAGGTACGTAACAACAACACCTTAGACCCAAACCGTGGGGTCAAGGCCTCCTTGACCAAAAAGCACCAAGGCACAGCTCATCAACTTGCGGCACCCAAAAGGGGTATCGACTTAACATCTCACCCTCTCATCATCTTTATTTATCTTTAGTAACATTTACCAAGTTGTCTAATCAGTTATCATCATAGGGAAGTGGGGTTTAAAACCCCTTAAGTCCTTTAATCTTGTTCTGTCACAGTGGGTTGAGCACGGTCGTGCTCGTAACCCAGCACGGTCGTGCTTAAGCACGTGAGGGGCGTGCTCCCCTATAAGTGAAGCACGGTCGTGCTTCTTAATGAGCACGGTCGTGCTCAGCAGCACGATCGTGCTCTTTGTCCTGTACGGCCATGCTCAACAGCGCGGCCATCTTCCCAGAATTCAAATGGGAGCACGGTCGTGCTCCCTGTTCAGCACGGTCGTGCTCAACGCGCGACAGTGCTGTTCTGGGCAGGAACAGAGGCTGATACTTAACCAAATTTCATAATTTAATCCATTAAACATCCTAAACCAGTTATCAGACTTTTTAGGCATTAAACTCATCATTATAACAACAACCAATTCAACAGTGGCATCAACCAACAACGATAACATCATGTTCATACCAATTACAACAACGTAACTCAAACCAACAGTTTATAAACATAAACGTAACATATTAACAATCACCAACATGTTATCATAATAACCAACCAATCATACATACATAACATGCATCAGCCGGGGTTATGGGAACCCCTTTACTCTACCCTAAACCCAAACCTATGTAGATACTACCCTTCTCCCCATACCTGGATTGAAGGTAGCTCTCTAAGACTTCCTAACAGCAACCGGTTCCTCTCCTTTGGGCGGCTCACGCAAGAACGAGCCTTAAATCAAACAGATTAAAACGGTGTTAGTTTCCCAACCAAAAACGAAAGGAAACTAAAGAAAAGGAACGGAACATTACCTATACACGAAGTGCAGACGAAACCACGTTTCCCTAGCGTCTCCAATACTCAAACCACACTGAGTATGAAGGAAAAAGGGAGGTTGCAGCCGTACTAGGGTTTTTAGTAGCAAAGATGAAGTGTACGGCGCAACCCTGGGTCTGCTCAACGTATATAGGTCCGGACTTGAGCACGGTCGTGCTCATCCTCGAGCACGGTCGTGCTCAACTTAACGTTACGAGACGCGGTCAACACGTTGAGCACGGGCGTGCTACCTGTTGAGCACGGTCGTGCTCAACTTAAAATCAGAAACCCGCTTCTGACTTTAAGCACGGGCTTGCTGGCTAATGAGCACGGGCGTGCTCATGTACCAGAAAGGGACTTTTAGCAAAAAATCCCACTAAGCCCTTAAACAATAAATCCAACTTAATACAACCAGCTTAATTAAAATATTCTGAAAAACAGGGTGTTACAATTCCACCCCCCCTATAAAAATTTCGTCCTCGAAATTTACACGTACCTCAAAGGAAAAGATGCGGGTACGCTTCCATCATCTTGCTCTCCAGCTCCCAGGTAGCACTTTCCTCAGTCGCCCCACTCCAAACTACTTTAACCAAAGGAATTTCCTTGCCTCTTAGCTGCTTCACCCTCCTATCCTCGACTCGAAGAGGTAACACCTCAAACGTCAGGTTCTCTTTCAACTGTATAGCGTCGGGTACTATCACGTGACTAGGGTCATGAACATACTTCCTGAGTTGTGACACATGAAAAACATTGTGGAGATTTGACAAGAACGTGGGTAAGGCTATTTGGTAGGCGACTTCGCCGACTCTTTTGAGGATTTGGTAAGGACCAATGAACCTCGGAGTAAGTTTCCTCGCCTTCATCACTCTACCAACCCCAGTCGTCGGGGTAACTCTCAAGAATACATGATCGCCTTCCTGGAATTCGAGCGCCTTCCTCCTTTTATCATGGTAGCTCTTCTGCCTACTCTGTGCAACTCTCATCTTTTCCTGAACTAACTTAATCTTTTCTGTTGTTTCCTGGACTATCTCTGGCCCTAGCACCACACTATCACTAGGTTCACTCCAACACAAGGGTGTCCTACATCTCCTCCCATACAGAGCTTCATAAGGTGCCATCCCAATGCTGGAATGGAAGCTGTTGTTGTAGGTGAACTCTATCAGGGGCAAAAACTTGTCCCAACTTCCAGACTGTTCTAACACACAAGCCCTCAACAAATCCTCTAAGGACTGGATGGTCTGCTCAGACTGCCCATCAGTCTGTGGGTGGTAAGCTGAACTAAGCCTAAGCTTTGTTCCTAAAGCCTCTTGCAAACTATTCCAAAACCTAGAGGTAAACCTCGGGTCTCTATCTGAAACTATGCTAGAGGGTACACCATGAAGCCTAACTATCTCTTTGATGTACAACCTTGCCAACTTCTCTAAAGGATACTCCATGTTCATCGGAATGAAGTGAGCAGACTTAGTCAGTCTATCCACCACAACCCAAATCGCCTCAAAACCAACTGGAGTCCTAGGGAGTCCAGACACAAAATCCATGGAGATACTATCCCATTTCCATTCTGGGACACTCAAAGGTTGCAACTTACCCGAAGGCCTCTGATGTTCGATCTTAGCCTTCTGACAAACTAGGCACGCATAAACAAACTCAGCTACGTCCTTTTTCATCCTAGGCCGCCAAAACATTCTCTTAAGGTCCTGATACATCTTAGTGGCACCTGGGTGCACACTCAATCCACTCCTATGACCTTCTTCTAAGATAAACTTCCTAAGCTCAGAAACATCAGGTACACAAACTCTATCCTTAAACCTCAAGATACCATCACTACCATCCTTAAAACTTAGGTCTCTACCCTGAGCGAGCAACTCTCCCTGGTCTAAGAGATACTTATCTAACTTCTGACCCTCTCTAATCTGATCCATCAAACTGTTGGTAACCTTCAAGGTACCAAGCCTAATACTCTTAGGGGTAAACTCACAAGCTAGACTAAAGTCTCTAAACTCCTCAATCAGGTCCATCTCCCTAACCATCAAAGCGGAGATATGCAGGGTTTTCTTACTCAAGGCATCGGCCACCACATTGGCCTTTCCTGGGTGATAGGTCAGCTCAAAGTCATAATCCTTTAAGAACTCCATCCACCTACGCTGCCTCATATTCAACTCCCTTTGATCAAAGAGATACTTCAAACTCTTATGATCACTAAAAACCTCAAACCTCGCTCCAAAAAGGTAATGCCTCCAGATCTTTAAGGCGAATACCACAGCTCCTAACTCTAGGTCATGGGTAGGGTAGTTCTTCTCATGGGTTTTCAACTGCCTAGAGGCGTAGGCGACTACCTTACCATTCTGCATCAGCACACCACCTAACCCTTGCTTAGAAGCATCACAGTAAACTACGAAGGGTGCACTAGGATCTGGCAAAACTAACACTGGTGCTGATGTCAACCTATTCTTAAGGGTTTGGAAACTCTCTTCACACTTAGAGTCCCACACAAACAACTGTCCCTTCTTGGTGAGACGGGTCAAGGGTAAAGCTATCTTAGAGAAACTTTCTATAAACCGCCTATAATACCCGGCTAACCCCAAGAAACTCCTAATCTCGGTTACAGACTTTGGCGCTTCCCACTGGAGCACCGTCTCTACTTTAGCTGGGTCCACTGCTATGCCACCCTTAGAGATGACATGTCCTAAGAAGCTCACTTCCTCTAACCAGAACTCACACTTAGACAACTTAGCATACAACTGCTTCTCCTTAAGGGTCTGTAAGACAACCCTCAGGTGTTCCTCATGTTCCTCCTTACTCTTGGAGTACACTAAGATGTCATCTATAAACACCACCACGAACTTATCCAAGTAAGGGTGAAAGGTCTTGTTCATGTAGTCCATGAAGACCGCAGGAGCGTTGGTCACACCGAAAGGCATAACCAAGTACTCATAGTGACCATATCGCGTTCTAAACGCTGTCTTCGGGATGTCCTCAGACTTAACCCGAATCTGGTGGTACCCTGACCTCAAATCTATCTTTGAAAAGACGCAAGCGCCCATCAACTGGTCCATAAGATCATCAATCCTAGGGAGGGGATACCGATTCTTTATGGTCACCTTGTTGAGCTGTCGAAAGTCGACACACAACCTCATACTACCATCCTTCTTCTTCACCAACAACGCAGGTGCTCCCCACGGAGACACACTCGGCCTAATGAACTGCTTCTCCATCAGGTCCTCCAACTATTCTTTCAACTTAGCTAGTTCTAGAGGAGACATTCTATAGGGTGCTATGGAAATTGGCCCGGTGCCAGGCACTAAGTCTTTGGTAAACTCAACATCTCTTTCTGGGGGTAAGTTATAAACATCCCCCGGAAACACTTCAGGAAACTCTCGCACAACAGGCATGCTGGCGACATCAGGAGGGCTGCTCTCTACATCCAGGGAAGCTAACATCATGTATACTTGGGCTTCGTCTCTCATCGAAGCTCGTACTTGGCTGGCAGAGAGAAGGTCTGGATTCTTAGACTCCTTTGGAGTTCCAAAAACCAGGGTTTTATCAAAACAATTCAGAAGGACATGGTTGGAAGATAACCAGTCCATACCCAGAATAATGTCCAGGTCTTTCAAAGGTAAGCATACAAGATCAGCAAGGAAAGTTTTATCATTTATAACAATATGGCAGTTCTTGCATGCATAAGAAGTAGAAACAGGTTTATTTGTAGGTGTAGAAACCAACAAATCAAACTCAAGGAAGGTAACAGGCAATTTCAGACTCTTGACCCTATCATGCGATATAAACGAGTGAGTAGCACCCGAATCATACAATACAGTTAATCGAGTCCCATCAATTAAACATGTACCTTGAATCAAGTCATCAGACTCGGAGGCTTCGGCTCCACTAAGAGTAAAGACTCTCCCAGTGGTCTTCAGTCTGTTGGCCTGGGACTTCTGATTCTTGCTAGCGCTGGGAGGCTCGGCCTTAGCTCCATCACACTCGCGGCTGATGTGGCCTGGCTTGCCACACTTGAAACAGATGACCTGTGTTTCCTTGCACTGGGACGAATAGTGGTCCTGTGCTCCACACTTCCCACACCTCATAGCTCTAGGGGCATCAGAGAACCCACTCCTGAAGCTACTCTGCTGAAACTGGGGCTTCCTGCCACTCTGCTTGAAATCCTTGCCCGAAGGGGCATACCGCTGCTTGCCCTTGTCCCTCTGATCAACCCTCTTGCTACTCTGATAGTCCGACCCTCTGGAACTGGCAACTCTGAACTGGCTGGCATCCTCATAGATTCTGCATTTGTTGACCAGAATAGGGAAGACTCTGATCTCCTGATAGCTGATGGCCTGTTTGATCTCAGGCCGGAGTCCCGTTTCAAACTTCACACACTTGGAGCGATCGTCCGTCTCGTGCTGGTAAGGAGTGTAGTACCTCGCCAGCTCTTCAAACTTAGCCGCATAGTCACCGACTGACAGCGACCCCTGCCTCAAAGATAAGAATTCCATCTCCTTCTTGTCTCTGATGTCCGCTGGAAAATACTCCAGAAACCTATGCCTGAACACAGCCCAAGTCACTGCTGTGCCCTCTGCCTGCAGTTATCCCACCAGTGCTCCGCCTCTTCAGTCAACATAAAGGTGGCGAAGATGAGCTTCTGTTGATCATTGCAGTCCATTGCACAGAAGATCTTCTCTGTCTCCCTCAGCCACAACAATGCTCCCTCTGGGTCATACGCTCCCTTGAACGACGGAGGGTTGTTCCTCTGGAACTTATCTAGTCCCTGGAACTCAGCTGGCCCACCGTTGTTAAGGTTGACCTGTCCGATAGCATTGGCCAGAAGCGCCAATGCGTCAGCAATCACCTGATCGTTGCGTCCTCTACCGGCCATTAGTTCCTATACATGCCCAAAACAGCCTTTAATACAAAAACTTAGCGACTAAAAGCTACAGGCAACGAACTTAAAACATCATTATCTATACCAAGTATAGACAATTCAAACAAGAGTCACACAACAGATTCACAACAGACTCATACCACATCCGAACAAGGTCGAACTGCTCTGATACCACTAAATGTGACACCCTTCTACCCCGCATGTTAAAAGCCATTTAAATTAAAAAAACATTTAAAGGAAAACATGCAATTACTGGATAAAATAAACAATTGTCCATGGGTAGAAAAGTCCCACATGAACCGTTTACGACGCGGAAATAAAATAAGTTTTAAACAATAAAAACATAACCAACCAAATAATATAACCCAACCCCGATGTCACATACAGAGCTGGTATAACCGTTCCGGAATAAAATCCACGGAATTACAACTGAAACTAACGACTACGAAACATAAACTAGCCCTACGATGAGTGGCGGCTCCTCAGAGTCACTCCTCTCCGGGCTGCTCGTCATCCTCTGCAATGTGCCAATCAGGCCAAACACAAACAACAAACATATATAGGGAGTAAGAATCGTATAAACATAATAGCATGGAGATAGGTAGTAAAGTAAACAGCAAGCATAGCAGTATCACATCAAACATCAACATCATGATCATGCTATGCAGTGCAATGCAGTCCTACTCCGCTAAACCATCAATGCATGTGGATCCACTAAACTCGGGATGAACGACTTCGGAGTTACATATCCACATTGAGAATCTACTCAACGCCGGAGAATCTACTCCTTGGATAGCCAACGCATCAAACCAACGAATGCCTCATCACGGGGGCGCTAGGAGAATCTACTCCAACCGTGGATGGCCAGATCGCCGTACTCTAGGACGATCTCCCCTATGTCGAACATCCCTAAACAACATCTCCGATGCAATGCGTATGCAACACAACAACAACGGCAACACCACCTCCAAAACTCCAACGGAATCGACCGAAGGTAACAGCGGAATCAACCGCACCAACTTGCCTCGCGGAATCTACCTGAGGACTTAAGCGGAATCGACCGCAGTACCTGGGGCAAACTCTCGGCCACCAAGGTACGTAACAACAACACCTTAGACCCAAACCGTGGGGTCAAGGCCTCCTTGACCAAAAAGCACCAAGGCACAGCTCATCAACTTGCAGCACCCAAAAGGGGTATCGACTTAACATCTCACCCTCTCATCATCTTTATTTATCTTTAGTAACATTTACCAAGTTGTCTAATCAGTTATCATCATAGGGAAGTGGGGTTTAAAACCCCTTAAGTCCTTTAATCTTGTTCTGTCACAGTGGGTTGAGCACGGTCGTGCTCGTAACCCAGCACGGTCGTGCTTAAGCACGTGAGGGGCGTGCTCCCCTGTAAGTGAAGCACGGTCGTGCTTCTTAATGAGCACGGTCGTGCTCAGCAGCACGATCGTGCTCTTTGTCATGTACGGCCGTGCTCAACAGCGCGGCCATCTTCCCAGAATTCAAATGGGAGCACGGTCGTGCTCCCTATTTAGCACGGTCGTGCTCAACGCGCGACAGTGCTGTTCTGGGCAGGAACAGAGGCTGATACTTAACCAAATTTCATAATTTAATCCATTAAACATCCTAAACCAGTTATCAGACTTTTTAGGCATTAAACTCATCATTATAACAACAACCAATTCAACAGTGGCATCAACCAACAACGATAACATCATGTTCATACCAATTACAACAACGTAACTCAAACCAACAGTTTATAAACATAAACGTAACATATTAACAATCACCAACATGTTATCATAATAACCAACCAATCATACATATATAACATGCATCAACCGGGGTTATGGGAACCCCTTTACTCTACCCTAAACCCAAACCTATGTAGATACTACCCTTCTCCCTATACCTGGATTGAAGGTAGCTCTCTAAGACTTCCTAACAGCAACCGGTTCCTCTCCTTTGGGCGGCTCACGCACGAACGAGCCTTAAATCAAACAGATTAAAACGGTGTTAGTTTCCCAACCAAAAACGAAAGGAAACTAAAGAAAAGGAACGGAACATTACCTATACACGAAGTGCAGACGAAACCACGTTTCCCTAGCGTCTCCAATACTCAAACCACACTGAGTATGAAGGAAAAAAGGGAGGTTGCAGCCGTACTAGGGTTTTAGTAGCAAAGATGAAGTGTACGGCGCAACCCTGGGTCTACTCAACGTATATAGGTCCGGACTTGAGCACGGTCGTGCTCATCCTCGAGCACGGTCGTGCTCAACTTAACGTTACGAGACGCGGTCAACACGTTGAGCACGGGCGTGCTACCTGTTGAGCACGGTCGTGCTCAACTTAAAATCAGAAACCCGCTTCTGACTTTAAGCACGGGCTTGCTGGCTAATGAGCACGGGCGTGCTCATGTACCAGAAAGGGACTTTTAGCAAAAAATCCCACTAAGCCCTTAAACAATAAATCCAACTTAATACAACCAGCTTAATTAAAATATTCTGAAAAACAGGGTGTTACAGGACTTGTGTACTGGTAGAGGTGGCAAGCTCGGCCGCCGAGCTCGGAAACCTAACTAATTAACGATAACACTTATCTAGAACTCAACTAACAACCTCATCTCAGATAAGCGATAGGCCTTATCAGATAAGGAGGTTGGAGTTTGGCTAAAGAGATAAGTGATAAGAAGAGATAAACCAAATCCTAGAAAAAGGATCGGATGACTCCTCTATAAAAGGAGGAAGATCCCAAGAGAAAGACACTTTTGCTAACCTAGGTGAATCTCCCTTAAGCGTACTTGAGGAACCAGCTGAACGAAGAGACTATTGAAGAGTCCTTGCTTACTGGTATTCATCATATACAAGATTAGGGTATTGACTTCACCATATGGCCAAGGGTTGAACATAGAACTACGTCTGGCTTTAATTCCCATTGGGATACGTAGGACCGGATCATAGGATTCTGTCAAGCCATAATCTAAAATAACCCCAATGTTCATCCTTGGTTAAGCTTTCTACGGCTAGATTCCGGCAAGTCGGATCTTGGCAGGAACAAACCTCTTTAACTCCAACATTTCTCCAACCTTTTGGTTGGCATAGCGTGTGACCATGTGTGTTGCCCATGTGAAGAGAACACAGATGAAGCCAAGTTGCTTCATTGAAGCTACAAGATCTTCTAAGGGTATTATGTCAAGACCCTCCCCCACTATTGCATCAAGGTGGCTTAACCAGTTCACGTAGTGAAGCTTTATTCTTTTCCTGACCCGTCCACTATCCAACTCTTGTTGGTTGAGAGGGGAAGAGAATTAGAAAGAGATGCAAATAGAGAAAATGCCAACAAGTAGATCAAACACTAGGGTTTTCCCACACTTTTTGTTCTAAAAGACAAAGGTGTTTATAAATATTTTTCTTTCAATAATTAGAGCGGTTATCATTAAAAGATTTAGCTTTTGCATCATAGCAGTTACTCTCCCCACCTTTTAGGATGGGTTGGAGAGCAAATACCCTATCATGTGCACCAAGCTAGATGAGAAGAATTACATCAAAAGTCCAGCCATAAAATAGTATAACCACCTATGATATCACACCTGCCTAATGCCTCTTAAAATACTCTTGTACATAAATAATTTTTCAGGAGCTAACACCTCTTAACAATATTTCTAAATATTAAAATTGCATACACCAAACATTTTGTTCTCAATTGGAGATCTTCTATTCACACCTACATTTAGCAGTTTTCGTATGTTGTAGCATGAAGCACCTGTTATAAAGCCAGACCTGAGCCCACCATTTATCTTCCAATTATATAATCACCTGTGCAGCCTACACACATCCACTTTCCTGCATAAATCATTATAAATTTCATAAACAAGCACCACCACACCTTGGAGAGAGGCTAGATCATATCTTATGTTGCAAGTGACCACACAAATATATCAATACTCTCGTGTCTTCTATTTTAGATGGTTTTGCAGCATTCCAAATTCGCCTTCTATGGGTGCGCCCTTTTCAAGTTTGGTTCTCAATCTTTAGGCTATCTGCTGTTATCCCATTTTCTTAAAGTACAATGATCCACTCTTTGCATCTAAGGTGGATGGTTTTTGTCTTTAAAGCTACCTTCATAAACTCCTTTGTTGGTTGGGATTATCAACACATGTAAAAAACAAGACAATTAAAATGTCAAACCAAAGTGCAGTAGCATAAAAGTTATTTCTCATATTAGTCCTGTGATAAACATTAGGGGCTGGACACTACTCCTTTTTCAAGATTCTAGTGTGGTTTGTTACTTCTTTTACTTATTCACTCACTCATTGTAACACCCCGTTTTTCGTATAAGTGCTTTTGTGTATGCCTTGTTTGCTTTAGTTTTGTCTTTGGGGCTAAGTGAGATTTTTCTAGGCTTAGAATCCCTTCCTGATGCACGTATCTTGTGGCTGCCTGAGCCACAAGCATGGCCGTGCTCAATAGGGAGCACGACCGTGTTCAAGTGCAAACGCGTCTCGGTAACACTAAGTTGAGCATGACTGTGCTCAACAATGAGCACGACCGTGCTCAGGTCAGAATCTATAAATATAGAGCTAACAGCGAGGGTTACGAGTTAAACCCTCAAAATTGGCACTTTAGGCAACCCTAAGTGTGACGGCAGCCTCTCTCATTTTTCCCCTTTGAACCCAATTAGTTTGTGGTGTTCTTGCTTCATTGGGAGAGTCAATCACGCTTAGTGCCAATTACCAAAGGTAATAGTTCTTCCCTTTCTTAGTTCCTTTTCTTATTATGAATTGGGAACTCATTGGTTAACCTTTCTGTGTTGGCCAAGGCTTGAATCGTTCGTCGAGCCGTCCGAGGGAACCAGCTTAGGACCGTCTTCAGTTTAACGTGAATTCTTCATCCGAGAATAAGGCGATCTGGCCATCGACGGTGATTCATCCGAGAGTTAGGTGAATCATGCGCCCCCGGTGGCACATTCGAGAGTAAGGTGCGTTGGCTATCCTAGGGGTCCACCCAAGGTAAGGTGGATTGCCCTAGCGTTGGTGCTTATTGGTCAATATGAATATGTAATTCCGAAGTTGACATTCTGAGGTAGAATGGATCCAAATGCATAAGGGAGTAGTGGGGTAGCATTGCATCGCATAGCATACGTTAATGTATGATGTTATTGATTGTTTATGTTATATGTTGTTGCCATGATAACATGATTGTTGTGATGCATGCTCGTCTTACTAACTGCTTCCTTGTAGTTAGCCGCGACTCGTAGTTAGGATTTCCAGTTTTATGTTATTAGTTAGATTGTTTCAGTTTGTATCCGAGGATATTTTCCGGATATGGTTATACCAGCTTTGTATGTGACATCAAGGGTTGGATTTTGTTTTTATGTTATGTTTTCTTTTGAACCTTATGTTTTCCGCATTTGATACATGTGGTACTCTCTACCCGTTGGTTTTAATTTTAATAAATGATACATGTTTTTTTTTTATTTACTTTATATGATCTTTTAATGCTTTATATATGTATGCGGGGTAGAGGGTGTCACACTCATGACCACATAATCCATCTTCCTTCCATTTGTGATCCTTCCTTATCTAGGGAATCAACTAAGTCATTTGCTTCTCTATTCTTATGCTCAAACACCATTTCTTTCATTACCATCAAGATGTTGCATAGCTTATTACAATAGAATCGTAGATTCCATGGACAATCCTCCTTCCTATTCACGCATGCTAAGGCATTTTTGGAGTCTGATTCCATAATGATTTCCATTTCCAATAGCCACCTAGCTGCATAGATAGCTCTAAGGTGAATACAATAGCCATAAATTCAGCCTCATTTGACTTTCTTATACCTACAGAAGCTGCAAACTTTCCTATTATTGTCCCATAGTCATCTCTTAGGACTCCTCCAATTCCTACTTCACTTGATTTGCCTCTTGAAGAGCCATCAACATTTCATTTCAATTTGTTTAAAGGCGGAGGGCACCAGTTGATCACAG
Source organism: Echinosophora koreensis (assembly GCA_035048595.1). NCBI lineage: Eukaryota > Viridiplantae > Streptophyta > Magnoliopsida > Fabales > Fabaceae > Echinosophora > Echinosophora koreensis. Next base: position 1,897,661 of record JAPCYP010000080.1, read on the forward strand.
GTCTTGGGTTGTGTTTATAAATATATAGAATAGACTTTTGGATAAGCAAACTTCCGTTGGTTCAAGTGACAAGGAGTCTGGTTCTCTTAAGCAAAGTAGTCTCCAGTTTGAATTTTGTAAATGAAAAAAATAGGCGCTGAGAGAGTTTTCCCCCTTAAATATATCTTTCTGACTTGACTCGGATTAGTTAAAATCCAATACAATTTTTGGATATTGAGGATCTCGGAACAAAAAAGAATGGAATTTTGGGTTGTGTTTATTTTTTCTTGCACTAGATTTTCAGGGTACCGGGATGCTCTTTCAGGGTTCTTCTCGAGGTAGAGCGGGATGCTCTTTCTGGAGGCCACCCCGTCCTTAGGGAAATATCTCGAGGACTCCCACTTTTACCCATCATACTCATGGGCCTGGATCTATTGGGCTTAGGTCCAATTCTGCCGGGAACAATATGAAAGTGAAGCAATAGCTTCACATTATTGAAGTACAATTGAATATAGTTTGTAACTCAGATTTGCATGCATAAAAATAACTTTGTAAGCTTCTATGATTGAGCTTCAATCGATTTGCTTCAATTAAATTGATTCTACTATGTAACGAGAATTATAATGTATATAATCGATAAGAAAATCATAGTTAGAACTATTACACATTTGTTGTAACAAGTTGGAACCACTGGCTTTGAGGGCTATCCAAACAAGATGGATTTTCATCCACACAAATGCATCTCTTTGTTACAATCTTAGACGAAGTAGGAGATTCTCTTTGCAAGCATAGGTTCTGGTCTTGTCCATCTATGGTACCCAAATGAAGATTGGAAACCGACAAAGTTTTCCAAAAACTTTGCTTGCTCTTGCAATCATTTGAGAGAATTGCTGGAGATCCATTACCAATTGCCTTTATGCAAGTACCATTGCCCACCAATTTGATTTGTTGGCCTTCTTGATTCCACCTACTTTGGACCCCACAATCACCTAGTTCAAGTTCATGGTTCTTGTTTACATTCACACATTGCCCACTTAGTGGGTGATATATTATGTAAGACTTGCTCGCATTTGAACTAGGATCTGCAGTTAAGAATATAACATGCAATTATCTATAAGTAATTTATCATATTCCCTAATAAAATATTTGAATTGGTATGCAAAACTCTGAAAAAAAAGAAGAAGAAGATATATGTGTGTGTGCATGTTATGTGTATAAATGTTCTCCAAATGAAGCAGAAAGTATGCCATGCTATAAATTCGTGGCACTTATTTTCATGTCAAATTAAAAATTGTGACGCTAACATATATATACTGATTAATCCCTCATATACTAAATTAGAAATGTCGGCTGGTGGGAAAACGAAAAAGTACAAAAGATGATCGAGGTACACATGATCATTTCTATTAGATCAGTGTATTGTAAGGATGGCAAATGGATGGATCGGATGGATTTTGATTCGGATTGTAATGGATCAGACCAAAATAATTTATCAATCCATTTCGATCCATTAAAAATATATTAAAAAAATTCAATCCATCCATGATCCGTTTAATAAAAAACCATCAAACTCATCCATTAATCATTTTTATATGGATGAATATCCAACCCATCCATTTAAAAGTATTTTTTGCACCAAAATTTTATTTTAACAATTTTTACATACTAAATATTTTATCTACTCTACTAAAAAAATATTAAATATTTTTTCTTTCTCTAGAATTTTTAGGACATTAATTAAATACATGAATTTTAGACTAAGCCACCTTAAGAAGAAATTAGCAAACTTTAGGCTCACTAACAGCATAGTACGTCAACTAGTAGTAGTAATCTCTCATTCAAGCAAATATAAAATGTAGAATTTAAAAAAAAATGAATAGAAAAAAAAAAAGGAAAGAAATGGAGGAAATATTTGAAGTTATGGATCTAACGTGGTTAAGTTTGCTTTGTAAAATATGGGGAGTAATGAGAATGTGTTGACCATGACCGAAATCATTATTACATTCATAATAAATCAAAGAAACACAAACAACTTTATATATGAAGATATTAGTTTGACCCATGGGCCAAATCTCCTATGCTCTTTGAACCGAAACTTTAGGGAACTAAACAAAACTGTTGGTAGGAACTAGGAAGAAAGAAGAAAGGAATACCTTGGTCTGTGATTCGTGAAAATCGTTTCAGTTTGGACCAAAAAAAATTTTTTGAATGGATCATAAATGATCTATTTCCTTTTTTTTGTTTGATCCAATGAATTAAAAAATATATCGGATGGATCATTAACCATCCATTAATACAAACAATCCAATCCATTTAATATTTTTTTATTATTGATTGGATGGATTTTACTGTGGATGGACCGGATGGATAATTGATCCGCGGATCCTTTTGCCTGGCCTAGTGTATTGTTATTTTCTAATAGTTATCTTGTGGCTGAAAACAAAAGGTAACCAATTTGTCAATAGTTCATATCATCGTCCTTCGTACCTAATTGCACTCTTCATACTAAATATAGATATATGCCATGCTATTTTTCACATTCTATATGCTAAAAGCTAAAATATCATTTTGATCCCTTAACTTATTTTTAAGATTCAATTTGGTCTCTTAACTTTTAAAATGTTCAATTTGATCCTTTAACTTATTTTTTAGATTCAATTTGGTCCCTTGACTTTTAAAAGGTCCAATTTGGTTCCTTAATTTGTCTATGTTGACTCAAGTTAGCCCTCTCCCATCAATAATGTCAGTAACAGTGTTAAATGAGTTTCAAATTGGTCCTTTAAATTATTTACTTGTTTCAAATTGGTCATTTAAACTGTTAACGAGATTCAAACTGGTCCTTTAAATTGTTAGCAAATTTCAACTGGATCCTCAAATATTAACATTGTTAATGACTCGTTGACGGAGATGACTAACTTAGGTCAACAAACATAAATTAAGGAACCAAATTGAACTTTTTAAAAGTGAAGGGACCAAACTGAATCTAAAAAATAAGTTACGGGACCAAATTGAACATTTTAAAAGTTAAGGGACCAAATTGAATCTAAAAAATAAGTTAAGGGACCCAAATGGTATTTTAGCCATTTATTTACTATTTAAATAACTAAGTTAAGCTTAACTCAAATGTTTAATTTTACTTTGAACAAAGTTTGTAAAGTAGATTATGAACAAATTTTACTTCGACCTGTACCTACGGTTTTTAAGCTTTTACCTACGGTTTTCTGTTGTCACTAAATGGCTCATTCCTTGTAGTGTATATTCGGAACGATTCAAGTAAGAGGAGTGTGTTATTATGATAGATGAGATGAGTAAATCTGGACCTTTGGATCATACGTCGATGGTCAAGATTAGAACATAACGTCATGTGACATTTTTAAGTGATCACATGACAATCAACTAACTTATAATCCTGACCACTCATGTATGGTTTAATGACCCAGATTTGTTCCTCTCACTCTCACAATAAGACACTCCTCTCACCTGAGTTACCCCATATATATATATATATATATATATATATCTTTTGTGTGTGCATATGTATGATTTCTTTTACAAAATCAAAGTGATCCATACCTAGAAGCTTCTTCTGCACAAGCTGAAACCTTTGAGGGAATTCTGGATATCTGAGTGTTCTAAAATCAAACATCCATATACCAAAAGTCTCATCTACAATCACATTTTGCTCTCTAGTATAGTATCCACCTTGTGCAGCCCACAATGCCCAATCCAAGTCCACCCCTGCAAGGTAAGCCAACATACAAGACAAGAATTTATGGTTCTTCTCATCCTTTTTCCCCATGTCTATGCCAAATTCACTCATGACCAAAGGTGTTGGATTTGGACCACTCATAAGAAACCCTGCTCTATCATTCAAACCTTTCATGATTCTTGCACATAGTTGGTTCACTGGCTGCTTGATCCAATCATCTGGTGATCCTCCTGACCATGCATATGAATGTACCTCATATACCAACTTGTTGCCCACGTTTACATTTAGAGACCTTGTCTTTAAGAAGCTCAAATCAGTGTCGAAGTTCAAGCCAGAAACAAACACTAGAATATTTGGATTTTCTTTGTGAATAGTTGTTGCTCCTTGGCTCATGTACTTGTGCCAATCGCTTTGATTTTGACGTGGACCCCGTAGTTCATTTCTCAAGCCTATTGCCACCACCTAATGAACAGTTAAACATTTAAGATTTTTTTCTCATTTTCTATTATCTATAAAGTATGAGGTTAGTAATTGTTCATGGTGCTATCATCTCCCATTCGAGAGATATCCTTTCTAATTTCCCAAACTTTAATGTTAAGTTTGTTAGGAGTTAGGAGACAAGGAAATATAGTTGCTCATTCCTTAGCAAGGGCGGCTACTAGTTATCCTAGTTCCCATTTCTTTGATGTTATTCCATCTTGTATTTAATTCTTGATTTTTAATGAATTGCAATAAGTTGGTTTCTCTCAACAAAAAAAAAAGTAATTGTTCATGGTCGTGGACATATATGATATAGGAAATTTACATCAAAAAGGTTTTTATAATCCCTATAAAATTTTATGATATATTTGTGAAATGCTTGTATATAAAAGCAGGTAAAAATTAAGTAAAATATAAGAATAAACATATTTTTTAAGCAAGAATAAACATATATAATATCATGTAAGATGTTTGAATTTTGATATTCAAATAATAAAATTTAATAATATATTATATGTATGTCTTATCAAAGGATTCTAAATCTAGTCTCGTTTATTAATTAGGATGAAGATCTGTTGTCCCATCTGATGTACCATACATTGTCTCTACCAATAATATTTTGCCACATATATGTTAAAACTCTACTCTAATTGTAAATTTATATTTATCATGTCCTGGATTTTATAAAAATGCAAATAATTTTTTTTAAAAGCAAAATGCAAATAGCTTATAGAAGTGTAATTCTTTTTATAAAAAAGAGGTATAGAAGTAGCATTGCTCTATCTATGATTTAAGTTTTTCATTTCTAGAAGGGAGAAAAAAATGATAAAGGATTTGTGAAATCAATAGTACCTGAATTCAATTGTAATTTCATTTTATAAGAATGTGTACATGCATTATTATTATATGGTTCAAATAATAATTTTCCAGATTAAGAATAATAATGATAAAATAATTTTACAAACCTGAGGTTTTCCTTTGACACGTTTTGCTACCATGGAAAGCCCTTGTAGCCATTCCTCAGGATTGAAGTGTTTATCTCCAAAGAACCCGTTCCCATCATTGTTATCACAACACCATTTAGGCTCACTAACATGATTATCAGCTATAACCATCATACCTTGTTTCCCAAACTCATCAACCACATGATCAAAGGCTTCAACAAGAGTCATATTCTCCATAGAAGGGTTGTAAGGTCTAATGTCTAACCTAATAGGCCACAACCTCATTGACTCCAACATTTCTCCAACTTTGTGGTTGGCAAAGCGTGTGAACATGTGTGTTGCCCATGTGAAACGAACACAGTTGAAGCCAAGTTGCTTCATTGAAGCTACAAGATCTTCCAAGGGTATTATTTCAAGACCCTCCCCCACCATTGCATCAAGGTGGCTTGACCAGTTCACACAATGAAGCTTTATTCTTTTCCCTGACTCATCCACTATCCATCTATTGTTGGTTGAGAGGGGAAGCGAATTGGAATGAGATGCAACAAGAGAAAATGCCAACATGTAGATCAAACACAAAGGTTTTCCCACCATTTTTGTTTTAAAAGACAAAGGTGTTTATAAATATATAGAATAGATTTTTTGGCAAGCAAACATCAGTTGGTTCAAGTGACAAGGAGTCTCGTTCTCTTAAGCAAAGTCTCGAGTTTGAATTTTGTAAATGAAAAAAATAGGCACTGAAAAAGTTTTGCCCCTTAAATATATTTTTTCGACTCGATTCAAATTATGTGAAATCTAATACAATTTTCGGATACCGAGGATCTCGGAACAAAGAAGAATAGACTTTTGGGTTGTGTTTAGTTTTCATTGCACTACATTTTCAGTGCTTATATAGGTATTTTGGCCACAGGTTTATTTGGTGGCTTGTTAAGATTGTTTTTTCCAATTTTGGCATGAACCTCTCTTACGGTAACCAGTGTCAGTTTCATCTGCCATGATAACTTAATTTGTTATGACACATATCAAACCAAACCAGTAATCAATATGTTATATTGCTAAAAAGTAACATATTTGTTTTCAAATTTTAGGATTGGTTAGGACCTTGTTTACACATCTCCATTAAAAGAGATATTTGTGAAAACAGTTTTTAGCCAAAAAATTTCATCCCTTCAAAGAACGATAATTTAGTGCCTTCCAGCTCTGAGTATCATCCCATTGTATGTTCACTAACCAATTCAACTTCTAGATGATAGATATTAGATAATATCAGATGAATTCATACTTTTATCGTCATGCGTTGTACTTTATTCTATAGTGAATGAACAAAATCATGCACAATGTCCCAACGTGCCTAGAAGACCCCCCAATCGCCACTAATTTTAATTTAATTAAAAAATAATTACCTTTTTATTTTATTTTGCAAACAGTACTAGTTTTGAAAAGGGAATGGATTTATAACAATATATCTTATTTATTAAATGTAAAACATTTAATTACTTGCATGTATCAATAGAATCATTTGATTATTTCTGTTAATGATTCCTTTTTTTGTGTGCCAATTTCTCTTAATGATTCTAAAAACAAATAAAAACTTTGAGGTATAACAAGAACATTCTCAAATAATATTAGGTGTTGCCATCTTCTGGGACTCGGGATGTGTCTATTTGTGTGAAGGGTCCTGGATATGTAGCTCCTCAAAAGAGAAAATATGTCTTCTTGCATAAACCTAGAATTGTAAGCCACTTTTCTTATTTTCGGGGACAGGACCATTTTGGTCCCTGACAAAAAACACGGTGCTTATTTCAGTCCCTGACAAAAAAAAACTATCCCGTTAGTCCCTAACAATTACTAACGTGGGACAAGTTAGTCCCTACGTGACTTCCGTTAGTTAGCGTCCGTTACTAAAATATCCAACGATACTAATTATCAGGGACTAATTAGTCTCACTTTAAATATTGTTAGGGACTATAATGTCCCATAGTGATAATATTGTCAGGGACCAACTTGTCCACGTTAGTAATTGTCAGGAATTAACGGGGTAGTTTTTTTTTATCAGGGACTGAAATGGGCACCGCATTTTTTGTTGGGGACCAAAATAGGCCTTTATCCGTTTTTTTTTTTTTTTCCTTTCATTTCTTCAAAAATATAAATGAAGGCCAAGGGCATATAAAAAAATAATAACTGAAGGCCAAGGGCTTTCAAGCTTCAGATCTCCATCTTACAAGAGATGTAGATAACCCACTATAACCTTGAGTGCTATACAAGAGTAGCAATGGTACCATACAAACAATATGCAAATAAAAGCACATTCAAATATTCAACATATTTTAGTCTGGAAGCATTTTGCATCAGGCACAGGCATGAGAAGAATTTTAATCAAATGTATCAGGGACATGATGACATACAAGTAGAGTTAATTTCATAGCATGCTTAGATGCACATTAAAAATGGCCAGAGGCAATAGCTTCAAGAAAAAGCACTTCCAGAACCAAACCACCGTGCATCCAAACATACCATCAATCAGCAATTATACCAAGTGACTGATGAGGCAACGCAGATGCTGCAAACAGCAAAAAAACATCTCCTATGAAAATTGTGTAATAAATTTACCGCCGTAGAGAAATCAGGGAATTACTAGCTTCACAAACTTCACCAAGATGAGTACTCTTTGCCTGTAGCAAGAATGAAGCATGCAACCAAAGAATGTGTATGAGAAAATATTTGTAAGCCACAAATTATGAAAAAGTGAAGCAAAAATCTTTAGCACCTAAGAAAGAAGATATCTGCTATTAAATCTGGATGCTATAAAATAACACAAACACATTTGTTCTGCTTCGCTTCGCTTGCAGCTTTCTTCTCTGTCACAGGATAAAAGGCCAAAATGTCAGTAAGTATTAGATAAAGCACCAAAATCAAATGAACTCAAAATTGGTCAAATAGAATAATAGGCAATCCCTAGTTAGTTAGTTAGTGAGTGAGTGAGTTAGGGATATAATTAGGAGAAATAAGGCATGTCGCCTCTAAATAAGAGGAGGGATAGAGAGAGAGGGTATCTTGTGAATTGAGTGGAATTGGGGCCTTTGGGCATTGGGAGGTACAAGCCCTCGAAGATCAACGACATTGTTTTGTAATTGAGGGGATTTTCCCTATTTTTCTCTGTAATGTGATCCAGTTTCTATCACAGAACTGCTGCAAATTTTCATTTAAATGCTGGTAGTTACCCAGTTTTGACCTCATTAAAAAGTATTTGGCCCTTAAGTGTATTACTATAACTCATAATTCATAAATTGAGGAAAGTGTCTCCAATGGAGTCCATCTAGTTATTAAGACACAACTACTTAAAATCTGATCTTTCAGCTTTCTTCTCTTTCTCAGATAAAAGGACACAGTCGTTTAGGACTGGATTAAGTCACCAGATTTATTTAAAATACATTTAAAAATTCAAATTTGTTGATTAGTGGTTTCATTCTGACCCAAGATAGGGCGACCCAGTGCACAAGACTCCCACTTGGTGGGGTCCGGGGAGGATAGATGTACGCAACCTTACCCCCGCAAACGAAGAGGCTGTTTCCAGTATTTGAACTCGTGACCTCCAGGTCACAAGACAACAATCTTATCGTTGCGTCAAGGCTCACCCTCTATATTTTGACCCGATATAAGTCTGATAATTGGATTCAAACAAATAATACGCTGAAAGAGATTGAAAGTTTTCAGTCCTGGCTTCCGTAGAGAGCACTTCACACTTAAGAAAGTGAAGTGCAGTACAATAATGAAGGGATGCCTTTTCTAAGAAAGCTAAGTTACAGGACCTCATAGCTAATCTTTCATTAAGGACCGGTCTCTAACATCAAAGGAACACTTTAATAATGTATCAAAAAGTATTATACCAAAGCTAAATCCAGCAGTCCTTAATGTTAAGTTATATTTGGCAGTTGGCACTCAAAAGTTCAAAACAAATATTGATTTGCAAGAGAATTACATACATAATGCGACCCAAAAATTATGATATCAAGGAGAACTATTTCTACCAGTAAGAAAGAGATTTTAAAAGCATGTTTCAACACAGCCAATGAAAAGAAATTGAAACTTATTCTTCCAGTGAACCTTTAATAATGAATATTTTATCTTGAAGCTGTTTATACAAGTAAAACAGGAAGGTATTAAAAGTTTTTGGCATGTTTCAGAAATAAATATTAGACCTTTCTCCATAGTAGGTGGTTGAACAACCACGAGCATCGTCGTAACTGTATCAGGGGTATCACATAATGGGCTCTGGCATTCCCCAACTGTTCTGTTGTTCTCTAATATTTTTCCTGCACTAATTAACTTCACATCTTTTACAGTCCTCGGGCCATTCTCCTTATCTTCAAAACAGAAACACAAACTTACAGATCTCATATATCACTAAAATGTATGGCTAAGAGTTTAGTGCAACACTCATAAATATATTCAACCAATAAGGCAAAAATCTGAATGCATGACAGCATTATCTACTTAAAATATCATGTTTCTTCTTGCTAACTTTGCCAAATGAAACTTAAATGGATCAGTATTATTCTAGAACTTGCCATTTTCATTATACCTTGTATACCAGCAAGTTGCAGTGAATAACAAAATTAGTAAGCTTGGATCTCAGTGAAAGGATATAAATAATATGTAAACACATATCAAACAAGATCCACAATGACCAATGGCATCGGCACATAACGATAAACATACATACTCATGAAAGTTTACTAACCAATAAAGAGCAACTTCATTTTAAAAAGTTTCATTTTATAGATTTAGAAAAAGAATATGACATAAATATCTCATTGTCTATGTACTAAAACTTAAAAACTAATCCTGAGCAATTCAAGCAATATAGTATGGGATGAGGAGAAAAAAGTGAATTTTAGGAAAGAAGCTACCAAAATGAAGTACATACACCAAGTGTTTTCCACATTTATAGTTTAAGGCTGAAAGCCAAAACTAATTACCTTAGATTCTTTTTAAAATTTATGAACTCCTAAAGATTGACTATCCATGAAGCAAATGACATGTTATTAATGCAAAACTTCCTCAATTTATGAAGAAAGCAACCTTCACTGGAAGGAAGGGAGCAAACAAAACATTTTCAGAAAGATGCATTCAACATACCTGCACACGAGGATTTGCAGGATAGCATATCTTTGACACACATTAAAAGTCACAATATTACATTAAATGGAAAAATCTCTGTTCATATAGTTTATTCTGTGCTCTCATCATAAGCATAAAATATTTTGATACTTCTTTGTCACTTTGGTGATGGCCACATGATCTGTATTTGCTAGAAAAGTAATAACTATATATAGTATATACTAAAATGAAACCATTAGTACTTCCTCAATATATATCCTCTATAAATGAATACATCTATCCAAAGAGCCTTAGCTCAAAAGGCAGCAAGTTCCTTTGTAATTTGATCCTGAAATCGAATCCCACTAAGACTGCTTTGCATCCACTTGAGACTAACTCACTCTCACCATACGCAGTCTTAGACCTCCTTTGTAATTTGTAAAATTAGAGAGAGAGAGAGAGAGAGACATCCACATAAACTATCAAATATGTTATTTGTACACCCGACACTTGGTTAATGATGTACAAATCTTGATTAATGGTGTCCAAGTGGAAGGTTAAAAGCTGGTTAATGATGTCAGAATCTTGGTTAATGATGTGCAAAATCTTGGGTGTACAAATAACATTACTGTTAAATTATCCTGAACCTGCAGTCACTTTGTAGTACAATGTTAATTATAACAAACACAAATACAACAATATTTTCCACTTTGATGTAACTTAATTATGAAACAAGAAGACCAAAGAGAGAAGCAGAAAGGAAAGGCAGCAACAAAACTAACCTTTTGGCCACTGACCAAGAATACTTTCTTTCAATGTTGCAATACTAGTAGCAGCAGGAAAACTTTTGGGGCCAATATCAGAACCATCACTCAACCTAAACCTGATCTCTAATTGGTCTTGATTCCCAGTCATGCTCAGAGATCTAAAGAACTCCTAAAACTATAAAATTCCAATAGCTTCTTTTGGACCTAACCTAAGAGACTGAGGAATTTTTTTTTTCCAGTGAATTAATTACTTCAATTGAGTTGCATTCATGAATAATAGGATTTCATTCAGTCCATAACTTCAGTGTTCTGCAAAATTTGACACAAAAGAAAAGAGGTTGAGTGAGTGTTCTCTCAGGCACATCCATAGCCACATAACATGAAGAACATCTGGACATGGCATGGGAAACAAGATAAACTAAGGAAATTTGAAGAGTTTTGAATGATCTAATAATAAAAACTCCAAGCATAAGAATAAGAATGATTATATTGCTAATAACTGAATAAAATGATTGAAATCCAACAACTGTGCTTAAAAGGAAAACATCATGAAAAAATCAACACACTGTGACCAACACAATGACTTCTCAAACCTCTTTAGCAAAAATAGATCCAATCTTCAAATGGGTACACCTGAAATTTAAAAAATAAAATAAAATAAAAATCACAAATTTTCAACTGGGTCACCTACAGAACAAGCAAGGATTGAAAAAACAGAACAAACAGAGGAAGAACCTGAAGGTTTTTTTTTATATAGTTGGGTATAATGACATGATCTAAGTTGGTAATTAATTGTGGCACACACAGAATTTGTTAAAGAAACCCAGGTGCTTGCTAGAAGAAGAGGAGAAAGTGGATGCTAACTTTATTTTATTTTTATTTGTTTGGTTTCTTCTATTTTGCAATAATTAATATATTTTTTTTGAAGCAAAACAATAATTAATATTAAAAATTGAAGAAAAAGATGAAATCAGGTAGCATAGAACGAGGCTGCTTCGGAGTTTTCAAAGTCTTCGAAATCTGTGGTCAAGTTGGCTTTTACCTCTTCCTAATCTCCGAAGGCTGTGGAAATGGAGAAATTAATAAAAAAAAGTCTTGCTTATAAATAAATAAAAAAACTTGCTCATCAGTGTCCTTGATGCATTGATTAATGATTCTAATAAAAATAATTGTTTATTGAAAAGCTAAATAGAATATTTATTCAAATGTTGAATACACTAATTTTCAATGATAAATTTCTTTTTTGGTTCAACAGTGACTTAGCATTCTCCATCAAAAAATTATCAGTATTATAACCCGGAGTCCGGACAATATAACACATACCACAGAACATATCAAAGTGATAGGTTGTGCTTACAGTTGAATGATGCATAATCTAAAGAGTCCTATAGCCAATAACATAATTTTCATTAGCTTAAAATTATAGTATTATCTTTATGAAATCTAAATAAGATATGCATGGTTGAGAATTTGTCTTAAGAATACATATATAGAAGTTATTTTAATGAGTTCTTTTAAAGGGTTATTTTAAATTTTATATATGCTTCATCTCAAATTATTGGATTGGAAAAAAGGGTTACATAGTGCAAGTATGAGGGAAGTGGAGGGGAGGGAGGATTTTTTAAAATATTTCATGTTTGGTTCAACTTTTTGAAGAAAAAGGGAGGGGAGAGGGGGAGCAAAATCCCACCTCACTCAATTTTGACTCCCCTCCAATATTAGGGGGTTTGAAGTGGAGGAGAGGAATTTTAAAATATTTTACATGTATTAACCAAAATACCATCACTTTTAAATTTGTTTTCAAATATCCCTCATCCCCTTGTGAACCAAATATGAATTGTGTTAAAATATCTTTCCTCCATTAAAATCCCTCCCTCTCCTCTCATTTGAACCAAACACACCTTGATACTTGCAATAACTTTGACGCTTAAGTGGGAGCAAATAGATTAAGAGGGCATTTATTACAGATTATTTGATAAAAAATCACTTTTTTTTAAGTAAAAAAACTATTTTTAATGAGTTTGATTGTATTTGTTTAAGATTTTCATAAAAATGATTTTTTTTTAATGTTTAAAATAAAAAAATACTTTCATTAGCTTTTGGAAAAAAGTACTAACTACTTTTAAAAAAAATAATATGATTTTTATGATATTAACAAATACAAAATAGTTTCTGTTTTTCTTTAAAATCTCTAAGTCATTGAATGTCAAAATCATTTTTTTTTAAATCCATAACTAACAGACCCTAAATCAATTCCTCAAGAGTGCTCATCACTCTAACCTATATAGTTGCTCCATATATCGCATGATTTCCCTCGAGTTCTCATCACTCTAACCTTCAAGACAAGCCTTGATAATAAACTACTCTCATAAGTTTTAATCTACGCAAAGACAAAGCTTGATAAATTATTCACGTCTAAGCAAATCATCAGTAGGACAAAAACCGGATAAAAAGTATGAAACATAAAAGATCTATTCTGAATGCTTAAATCCTTGAAAATTTTAAGAAAATATGTAAAATTCAAAAACACATGTGGAAATTATAAGTATGGATATTTATTCTCTGAATTTATGAATATGTTGCTTTTGTTGAAATCACTTTTATCTAGACAATCATCTAAGCTGCTATCTATATGTTGATTTGTTTAAATGTCTTGTTTACATAAGACTCAAGCAAAATGATTAAAAATCAATGAAGCCAATCAACATGTCACCATGCATGGCCGACCAAGGGTAAAACCACTAAAACCCTAGCTTTAGGCCCACCAGCAAAAAAAATTTATTTACTTAGTTTTTATAAAGCAAAAAGATCACACATGCTAACAAAAAGGCTCAATCTAAGATACAACCTGATCCAGATATACTGTCTCACATAAAATAAAAAGGTCTCACTCAAAATTTGTTTTAGTTTAGGCCTCCCTCACTCTTCTCTTGGGCCGGCCCTGTACACCATGCATCAAGGACCGAGCGACTACGCAAAGGCAGATGACATGAATCAAACAAGCAAGGAAACATTTGGACAGAACAAACATAGAAGGCTATCAATATTGTCAGTCAAAAACAGAAGAATCTCTCTGTCATCAACGCATCAAAGGAGCATCTAACTCAGAAAAAATCGGCTCCAAAGTCAAGATTGACTCCATCACACTTGTATGAAGAAGATCAACCATCAGAAGACCCAAACTATTCTACATTTGGGTCAGAATGCTTCAAAACAATCATTAGAAGAACACAACTAAATCTGATCAAGGACAAGGATCAATAACAATATGATTGAGATTGTTGATTAACAAATGAATTCTAGGATATACAATGCCGAAAATCTGATCAAGTCAGAAGCTAAAGTTGAAGATAAATGAAGACAAAAGAGGTTATGCAATGCAAGAACTATTCTAAAGAGAAACTAGATGTAACGAAATATCTTATGCATCTGAGCAAGATGACGAATTTGTTCTAGTTTGTGGATACATACAATACTACTAATGTATATAATACTATTCACGATGAAATTGTGTAAGCTAATTCAGTTGAAAAACAAATCATTGTCAATACAATAGCAGCAAAATATGAGATTGACAAGCTCAACAAGAGTAACTTCTCCATATAGAAATTAAAAATAAAGGCAATCTTGAGGAAATTGCAACTATAGGTGAGAAAATTAAGTAAATTAGATGTATAATCTGTTACATAGATTCTTATAAAATCATGAACACGGGCTTGTTTGCTTTGTTTTCAGAAATAATTACAAACCTGCCACCTTGTTTTCATTCTGTTCCCTGTTTTCAGAAATTTGTACAGGAAACAATGAAAACATAGGTTTCCTGTACAAATTTCTGAAAACAGGAAACAGAATGAAAACAAGATAACAGTCTTGTAATTATTTCTGAAAATAGGAAACTGTAAACAAAGCAAACATGGTGTTCTTTTTCACCTTCAGTTTTGGTCACACAACATAACATCTAAAATGCACGCAATACTTCAGATGATTCAAATCCCATTTTCATCCAATATGATCGCTGCCTCTTGAATTTACCTACCAGAAAATGGCCAAGCTTTTGTTACCATACAGTTTGCAATTAATTTTACCTCCACAATTGTCTTATCCCATTTACTTTTTCTCATTTTCTGACTTTGCCCGTGGGAGGAGGGAGGAAATATAGTTCAGCAACAACGTTGTAAAAGCAAGAAATACAAAATGATGAGAACAATTATCATGAGTTGTTGCAATGGAGAAGAGGAGAAAAAAGAATTTTCTGCACATTTCCAATGTCTGGTAATCGTACATAACGAATAACAATATATATTCCTACAACCAGTTCCCCATTTCAATGGACCCGTAACAAAGCAATCTCATGAACTACTCCTAGCATTCACCATCATGATATCAAATCAAACTGGGTGAAGGTAAAAATTGGTACTAACAAAAATTAAGAAACTAAAAAAATGATGGGGAAAACACTGCTCTAGTGGGGGGGGGAGGGGAACCTCACAAATTAACTGTTCTAGCACTTGTGTTCTCAACACCTACTAGATTGATATAACAAGCCTGACCTTTTTTATCTTCAGCATTCAGTTTATTCTCCAATATTCACCTATGGAATCTTTGCTACATTTGTTCCATAGAAGACCAATAATAGTATCTTTTCACCAACCAAAAATAGAGGACGTGTTTCTACGTCGCGACTCAGGACTCATGATTCTCAAGGCCATGCAGGGATGGCAACAGTGTCTGCAAAAATGTAGGGGATGGTAGCAAATCCACCCACTCTGTTTTTCTTATCTCTTTGGTCACTCAACCAATTTTCTATTTGCATTCTCAAATTCATCTTGAAGAAAATCTCAAGCCACAAAAATTTAGACGAAACCTGTATTACTCGTCCCTTTCGTTTTCACTGTTGAACAAACCATAGTGCTCCTCATCGGTGGACTATGATTCCAGGATATGACAGTTCCTGACAAAATCATTAGAATAGTTGACATACTTGGTCCAAAATGGCCGAAGATGCTCGAAGCCAATTTGCAACCAGGGTTTTGACTGGCCATTGTAGTGAATAACAGCAGCCTTTTTCACATTCTCAATATTGGTATTGTTCTGATAACCCAAGCCAAGCATGTGCCAAGAGGGATCAATTGGGTGAACATGACCTTTAAATGCAATCAAAGCAGGAGGTAGGGTTCCAAGCTTCCACATTGACAAGTTTGACTTCAGATTCTGCCATAGTGAAGTTGTCAATAATATATTCTTTTTCGAAAGAAAATTTGAAGACCAAATGCCCAAGACTTCCCAACCCTCATCACTCTTTCAGGAGTGAAAAGTGCAATAAAAGGACCAGAACAATAATACCTTATACATTAATATATAAAAGAAGTTTTAAGCAACTCAATTAGTTGTTGCTCAGCCCCATTAATTTAAAACGCAAGAATATTCTAAAATTTTGATAAAATGAAGTTTTATTAGTCTGAGTTTATATGGACCTTTACCTCTCTTAGCCAGGAATGATATGTCTCTCTTATATTTGTCTTTCTCCAAGCACGCAGATCAAAGATATTCATCCCATATGCCCATGCACACTCCTCAGGGTCCAAATTGTTTGCGACGAGGGGATGCGAAAAATTGAAGTAGTTCCTAAAACGCTTAGACATTACCCACTCATCTTCACCTCTGCAAGTTTCAACGGCTCCATTAACTTTTCCTTCCAGATCAATTTCCCAAAGTGGAGACAAGTCGCGCTGAATCACCACATCATCGTCCAAAAAGACCACCTTGTCAAGGTTCGGGAAAAGCTGTTTGACACACAAGACAAACATAATCACCACAAATATATTGAACTTGACCCAATCTGTGTATTTAAAAAGTGTGACAATATGAGTAAGAATATTTAGTCAATCATAAAATGTTAGTGTTAAAGTTGGCAACCTCAGCTATGTAGTACAAAAGTGCTGAATGATGATGAAAGCAATGCAATTATGCAAATGCTTTTGTTTGGATCCAATTACAAGGTAAGGGACTTGAGTCCCACATGAAAGTATGGGATTCCGATGTGGGGTTTATATGGCCATCAGCTCCAACCACAATGGCTAGCTTTTGTGTGTTTATATGGCCATGGGCTCTCCAACCACAATGGCTAACTTTTGTGTGTGGTTCTCACAAGGTTCGTAACAATACCAATCAATGTTTTCCACCATGTCTCTTGACTGCCAACGATGGTGCGGTTAGTGATGCTAGAATTGCAGTATTCGTTCGGGACTAGTCAAAGGGCTAGTGCACAACTAGCCCACGTGGGCATCGGGGCTACATAGCATAGTGGGATTTTAGGATCCAATTGCAAGGTATGGGAGTTGAGTCCCACACTGGAAGTATGGGATTCTTGTGTGGGGTTTTATATGGCCTTGGGCACTCCAACCATAACGGCTAGCATTTGTGGTGTGATTCTCCCAAGGATCATATCGCCTTCAACAATTTACAACCAATAATTATCTACTTGCACGAACATTACTTTGGTACTCATCTTTCTATTCCCTGATATGGTTACCCATCAAGCATTTCATTGACTATGGGTTATATTTAATAGAATTTAAACATTTATTATAAAATTAGCATTCAATAAATGCTTGACCCTTAGTAGCATACCCATCTTTCTTTTCCCTCATTGTTACCGATCAACCATTCCATTTCATTGACTACGGGTTATATTTAATGGAATTTTAAACATTTAATATAAAATTAGCATTCAAAAAATGCTTGACCCTTGGTACCATAGCAACTCCTAACAAACATAACATACCATGCAGAATTTTACATATAAATATTCAACCAGAAGTGACCGAGCACACAAGTCATTTTCTAAGGTCAATCATTTCTTTATGATTCATTCACATATAATATACTGTATAAAAATTGACATGGAATATAAGATAACAAAAGCTAATGAATGCAATATTATATTTTTTATGAATTATGGTTTCGGAAGTTCCAATAGTATTCAGAGAGCTTGCGCAAGAAAGAGATGGAGAAAGAAGACAGAGTGATCATTTTACCTCTGCTATGTATATGCGGAGATGGTTGAGCAAAGATATGTACTTTGGACTTCTAGCCTGCAATTTAGATGCAAATTTACGTGGACTGGTATCACTGAGATTGGCTCCCGCAACATGATTCCCATGGTAGTAATTCCTGATCCCATTATGATTTTCTACAGCTTCAAGTACTGGAACGTTTTCTCTAGTCAACCAGTCAAACTGGTGAATGCCTTTGACTTCAACAATAGCGGGGTTGGCAGGATTTAGTGCAAACCATGAGTGCATGCCCGCGTAAGTTTTTTTATCAGTGATAACATGGAAGACTATCTTCTCAGGTTTCAAAGATGACTGAACAGTAGAAGTGACAACTACTGAAGCAGCCAAGATGTTATCAGTTGACAGAATAAAATGGTGGTAAGAGTTGTCAGACAGTAAAGGAAGTAACTCTGGAGGAGGCAGTTGTTTGCGTGCATGAGCATTTGATGAATATTCATCAGTCAAACGCAAAGACAGACAATGAATCCCTTTAGGGACAGAACTTGCTGCAAAGTGTTTATTCATCAACTCCGCAAATTTAGACTCTCTGATTTCTCTCTCAAATTTCTCCATCTGCTCCAAAAAGCATCACATTCTAACAAAGATCAATATAATTACCAATACTACAACTTTTAACCTAAGAACTGCAATATCTAGTATAATAAACAAATGTTACTAAGCTATTGCAAAATGCAAAGATAAATTGAAGATACTAACATGCTTATGATAAGTTTCACGCAACAATCTTCCATATGCACATACAATTTCTCAAACTCCTAATAGAGATACATAAACCAATGGCTATCATTCATGAGTGATTAAGGTTGCAAACTGAAATCAAGAAGATAACAATGATGAGAAATGCTACTCAATATATATCTTATCAAAAGAGTATTAAGTCCTCAAAGTAATACCAACTGCAAATAAATAGATATTTAGGAATCAACAGCTGCAGTTCTACACAATTGAAATATAACACCCATTTAAACAAAGAAAGGAAGATGGGAGTAAAAATGAAACCCAACATCAAATAAAACAAACATAAAACCCAGCAACTCCATACATTATAAAAAGAAAATGGAAAAATCTTTATTAGACTTATGACAAATATACCAAAAATGAAAAACCATAATATATTATTGTTGATTGTAATCACAATAAGTGGACGGTGTGGACAGTAGTACTCTACTAGATGTATTCATTGTATTTACTCTTAGGATTTAGCATCGATAATTAATATTCTAGGAATTAGGTTCCGCTATCTTGGTTGAGGTGTGTGTGTATGTGTGTGTATATATATTGTAGTTTCATATTGCAAAGTGAATAAGAGAGAAATACTCAGATTCAATTTAGCTATTATGATTATAAGACAAGCCTTAATATGAAGCACATGGTGTCTCATGGAATTTTAACTTTTTTCCTAACTTAAATGATATGAATTTTCTGAATTGGAGTCTTTTAGAACTCCTAATCCAGATTAATGGAGTTGCTCTCTTGACCCTTTTGAGATCTTTTCGTGCAAGTCTTTTTATCCAATTCCTAACTAGTTCATTGAATAGAGCTACTTTTCATCTTGATAAACCCTTTAGAAGAGAGAAGTAATGAAATTCTTGTGTTACAAAAACTACACAGCAGAGGCATGTTTATTTAAAGCCTATGCCATAAATACAAAAGTATATTTACATAACTACATGGTTCGATTATGATTTGGTTATTCTATACAATAAATCTAGATATTATTTGCATATATTTCAACAGTCCCCCTCTAGCAAGAGCATATTGGTCATATGCACAAAGCTTGTTATAAATATAGCTTAGTTGATCATTTAAATTGACAAAGCTAGTAGTGATGTCTCCCAAATAGGATCTTCTCTAATAAAATGATAGTCAATCTCAATATGTTTGTGTTAGATATAGGCCCCTGATTAGGACAAGAACAATAATGGGCCTCTGTTAGTTATGCATTGGCAGCAGACATGTAATATTTAGTAGGGAGTTTTTTATTAACTATTAGTAACTGCTATATATATATATATTTAGTAACTATTATATGTAACTGCTATGTGCAGTTAGAATAGGAGTATTTGATAAATATAGGGCAGAAGGGATTTGGGAGGGAGGTGGTTAGTTTGTGGTGGTACGGTTTGGGAGAGACTAGGCTCTCGAATTCCTAGAGGTCATTGTATTCTCTCTATATTCTATCTCTGCTAGGGTCAATTCCCCCAGAGAATCATCAATAATACAGTATCATTCATATAATTCCTTAGTAGATTTTATCAGTGTCTATCAACTGGTATCAGAGCAGTTCTGATCCAGGGATAAATTCATGATAAGGAGGAAAATGGGTTCAAGAACGATGCCAAGATTTGACGGCAGCGGGGACGCCTATTGGTGGCTGATCTAATTCAGTCAGTACCTTGAAGCCAGAGTTCGTGAGGAAGATTGGTTAGCATGGGTTTGGATGGGCCTTGATGGAGAAGCTTACCGTTGGTGGCTTTCTTGGAGAGAAACCAATCAGAAGGTTGCGTTCATCACCTTTGAGAAGGCTCTGCTCATACATTTCAAACCAGAATTTGGAATTTATCTTCAAGATTCTGGGGAACAAGAACCAGAACCAGCGACACAAGCAGACATCGATGAAGAAAAAGAATCAAGGACAGCGACCCAAGATGAGGCCAAAGAGATACATGCAGGCGCACAATTGGAAGTCTGCCCAGAAAGGCCAGGGATTAACCTAATGGGCCAGGTCCAGTTATTGGAAAAGAGGCAGTGGGTTAACAAAAAGGTTGTTGATTGTACATTCATTGATCAGCGTTCACTCCATATGAGGTTCAATTCTTTCATTATTAGGCCACAACCCAGCAACTTGAGGAATGCTGATAGAATTATTGGTGCCCTCAGGGCAGAATTGGTTCAAAAAGAGCAGAAGCAGCATATAACTTTGACAGCCGGAGCGTCTAGCTTCAAACAGTGGGACCCAGGGAAATTTACTTTCAACGCACCACTTGTTGTTGAGGACAAGGTGAATGTTTAGGAGGGGGGAGTATTGTTAGATATAGGCCCTTGATCAGGACAAGAATAATAATGGGCCTCTGTTAGTTATGCATTGGCAGCAGATATGTAATATTTTAGTAGGGAGTTTTTTATTAACTATTAGTAACTGCTATATATATATTTAGTAACTGTTATATGTAACTGCTATGTGCAGTTAGAATAGGGGTATTTGATAAATATAGGGTAGAAGGGATTTGGGAGGGAGGCAGTTAGTTTGTGGTGGTACGGTTTGGGAGAGACTAGGCTCTCGAATTCCTAGAGGTCAGTGTATTCTCTCTGTATTCTATCTCTGCTAGGGTCAATTCCCCCAGAGAATCATCAATAATATAGTATCATTCATATAATTCCTTAGTAGATTTTATCAATTTCTATCAGTTTGGTTCTCTCATAAATCACTGGATTGGAGATGATATACAATGCAACTTGATTATCACAAATAAGCATCATTTGCATAATCTCCCTAAATAAGAGTTCCTTGTGTAGCTATTTTAACCAAATGAGTTCACAAGTGGTTGAGGTCGTGATTCGAAATTATGCTTTGGCACTTGATCTTGTAACCACATTTTGTTCCTTACTCTTCTACGATATTAGTTTATCCCTCATTAATACACAATATCCAAAAGTGGATCTTCTTAGAACTTCTATGAGTTCTATCAATAGGTGAACCTGCACAACTGGCATCTAAATATCCAACAATCTGAGTGTGACCTTTATCTTCATAGACAAGGCCTTTTCTTGGAGCTCCTTTAATATACTTCACGATACGAATCACTGCATCCTAATGTCCTTCACAAG
This sequence comes from Echinosophora koreensis, assembly GCA_035048595.1. Classification (NCBI taxonomy): domain Eukaryota; kingdom Viridiplantae; phylum Streptophyta; class Magnoliopsida; order Fabales; family Fabaceae; genus Echinosophora; species Echinosophora koreensis. The sequence continues at coordinate 1,919,544 of JAPCYP010000080.1, forward strand.
GTGAATTGAGAAACTGACTTGACATACTGATTTCAAAATGTCTGGACGGGTTACTTTGAGGTAGCTCAAGTTCCCCAACTAATCTTTTGTATCTTCCTAGATTAGAAAGTGACACCCCCCCCCCCCCCCCCCCCCCCCCCCCCCCCCCCCCCCGAGTTTGCAAAAGTTTAGCATTTGGATCCATGAGTTTCAACTTTCAACAGACTTTGCATCCGAAAGAGCTATTTCTTCAAGAATGTCCATGCATACTTCCACTTGAAATTACTATGTCATCCTTAGGTTGTGCCATCTACATTTCCAAGAAGTATCTAAGTGTGCCAAGGCCTTTGGTCTGAAAGTGATGACAAGATGTTTTACTTGAGTTATGTCATGGTGATCACTATCAATGATAACAACCTAAACAAACACAATCAAATAAATACATCCTTGAGTTGAATGACAATAGAATACAAAGTGGTCAACCTCACTATGTCATACCAAACTATTGGAGTAAATGCTAGTTATACCAGACCAATCTTTTGGACTGGGTTTTGAAGGCAACGAACCAGTCAAGAAGACTCCCCTGATCAACAAATCCTAAAGGTTGTTCCATGTAAACTTTTTTAGTAAGGTCACCATAGACATAGAGGAAAGCATTTTTTATGTCCAACCAATGAAGGGGCCAACGGTGAATAGCGGACATAACCAAAAAAAAAAAGGCGGAAACAGCCATCTACGCCACCGGTAAAAAGTGTCCTCATAATCTAAGCCAAAAACCTTGATATACCCTTTTGTCATATGACAAGCCTTAAGGTGATCAATCTTACCAACAAGGCTAATATCGACTATACTAATTTACCGATGGTATACAACAGACTTCCTAGGCGAAAGTGTAAAGTACCATTGTCCTAAAGGCACAAATCTCATCAATCATTGCTTGTCTCCTCCCAGTTTGGGATAAAGCATCACCCAGAGATTTAGGAATAGACACATAAGACTAGGAAGAAAGGCAAGTATAATAAAAGATAGACAATGATAACTCAAAGCAAGATAGTGAGGAAAAGGGGAACAAGTAGGATCGTATACCTTCCCGTGAGCAATGGGAAGGTCAAGCTCAAGAGGAACCACAAGAGCCGGTAAAGGAGGTGGTTCAAATGAAGAGTCTTCAAGGGCCTCGTTAGTGATAGATGGAGGAAGAGGCACTGAAAGGTGGAGGCAGCTGGAGATGTTGTTGGATGGTTTGACAAAGCAAATGTCTCCAATTAGCAACCTAGGTAACATTGGCCATGCGAGGAGCGTGGCCAGGTAGAGTCCAACACTTATCAATAGTATGCCCAAACAGTGACAGTGATTGCACTTAGGACATGGTTTACTAGCGTTACCACCTTACGATAAAATACCCACACCCAAGCTCCAGAGCTTTGGGTCCACTAGCCCAATCATGATTTTTCTACCTTCAGAGGTAAATTCCCTTGGTATTATCGCGACGATCGTTGACCTAGGACATAAGTGCAAATGCATCAACTGAAGTGGTGTCATCACGAAGTTAGAGGATTGTTTGGCAGGGTGGCGCTGGACAGCATTGCAGAAGAAGAATGTTGCGAAAAGATGATGCAATAGAGGGAGATTGTCAAATCGATGTTGAAACACGGTTGGCTGGAAATAAAATTCACTGCTGTACGGTTTAGGATTACCTCTCTTTAGGTTCTTGATACCATGTGAAGAGAAAAGAATAACGAAATCTGTGTTACAACTACACAACAGAGGCATGTTTGGTTAGCCTATACAATAAATCCAGATATTATTTACATATATTCACAAAAAGCTCTTCCCCCTAATATGTGTTATGAGTGGTGCTTGCTGAGAATCGGTTCATCATCTATTCTTACATTGTTCTACTGCTGTTTCTATTTGGAACTCTTTATTATGCATCTTTAGGGAATGCTGGGTGTGGCCTAGGTCATTAGACCAATTTTAGATTATTAGCTTTAATGGTTTCAGAAGAAGTAAAGAGGCTAAATTTTTTAGACAATGTGCAATATACGCTATACTTAGGTGAATATGGTTGGAGCAGAACCCTTGCATCTTTGAGGAGGTTTCTTTGGCAAAACAAATGATTTTGGTTAAGATTAGGCATTTAGCATTCAGCTTCCATCTAGTGTAGAGCACATGGTCCTTTTAAAGGGGTTTCCCTAAGAGATATATTGGGAGACTAGGCAGCTTTGCTCCATTGATTTTTTTTATTTTTTATTTTTTGTGTGTTCTGCTCCTACATTTAGGAGTATTGCTTATCCTCCAAATTCACTGTAATTACTTCACTTCACCTTAATGAATTTCTTCTTATAAAAAACAAATGAAACACATGGTGTCAGCTACATAAACAAGTAAAAGTAAAAGTAAACAGACAAAAGCTAAAAGATAAACCAGTTATAACTAAAATATGAGTAGTTTGAGGAAAGAACATTGCATTTCTAGTTACAGTAATTTATTTATTTTTCCTATAGAAATAATTGCAGTAATTTATGATTGTCATCATGATGAAGTTCATATTGATAGAATTCTTACTTAAGAGTAAAAGTTCTCTTTAGCCCTACTGAATTATATAACAACCTCAAATTTTAGAAAAGTGCAACAACCATAGCAGTTTAGCCATCCAATAAGTACTCTTAATAATATTATGATTCTTTGACAACGACTTCAAAGTAAGTCTCCAATAAACTACACGACTACCAGTATAAACAAGAGAATCATTAATTGCAAGCCATATACAAAAGTATTACCAGTTTCCTTAAGAACCGATACTGGAAAACTGGAAGTAACCACAAACATGATTATCTGTATAGGGCATCAAACTAAGTTCAAGTAACATTATAAACTGAAATTCATAGAAGATGAATGACTACTGACTAGTATATATCTTTGGTAAAAGCAATCTGAATAATCTAAGCCAAGTGTACTTGATTGACTTCTTTATGAGGTTGCGGCACCAAAATTAGCAGCAACTTCATCAGAAGCAAGATAACGCTTTTCCCATGCAGAAAGTAAATAAAACTTACACAACTAACACTAGAGACTAAGTAATTTCAAATGTGCGTTCAAACCTCTCCTCTATACACAAAATGAACTTCTGCTTAAGCTTCTTTTTTTTCCTTTTTGTAAAATTTAGCTGTAGATGAACCAAAGTTATGGTCAAATTCTACACATTTTAAATTTTTAATAATGATACATGCGTCCATACAATGCAACTGATTCATTACAATGCTACCACAACAACAAGATAAGTTTAGCAGGGACTTCCATCCAATTTACAAAACCAACTTTAGCCATAGCTTGAATGCTTGAAATAAATACTCATCTAGAGATGTCATGAAATGAATCATTGTATATCTAGAGAGAATATTGTGTCTTCACTATAAAAGTTTTCTTAGACCAGATTCATACTTGCACAGTGCAGTAGTTATCCCAACCTCAACCTTTTAATGTTCAAATTTCAGCAAGGACAAGCTCACAGATAAAAATTTTTTTTTTTTAATCCATATGCAACCCTTTCCCTTCTCAATACCAATAACCAAGAATACACAATGCTTTATGTAAATGTAACAAACAACTCACCATTCCCCTTAACATGAATGCAAAAGTTTTTGCATCATATGGATTGTTCTTCATATCAGAAATCAGTTGATCAAAAGAATCTGGCAGCTTTAGATCAGATGGGATTTCCCCAGTCTTCACTTCATTAAGGATCTTGTAAAAGTCCCTAACCAGCCTCTGCAGCACCATCATTGTCATCAATACAAGGGTTCAGATAATAATTTTTTTAAGCAAAACTTTAGTGGATACCATACGATAATAAAAATTATTTACCCCTGAATCGTCAACCCTACCAAGAAGCTTTGGTCCCAATCGCCTACCTAAACAATCTAGAGCACAAAACAAGGGATTTATACACAAGTTGAGACGTAAAAATATATATATATACAAAACACACACAAACATACAAACGTTTACCAATAACAACGAACTTTCAGAACCTAATCTGAGTAACATAAAATAAAGCAAGCTACAAACAACTGATGTTTCAGAAAGACAGAAATAGATAAATCAAAACCTTCACTATCAACTAACTGACAACAGCAGAGCTCAGCTTTGTTTAGACAGAGATCTCTAAAACAACAAATACTAGCCTATAATGTTTTTCTTTATTAATTTATCATGACACAAAATAGTTTTCCAGTTAAAAACATAAGGATCGTCTAAGTATTAATTTGCGACATGAAAGAATCAACAGCTTACAAATTTCAGCAATACATGTCACCAAAACATCTCCATCACTAATTTTCGAGTTCGAGTGCAATCAGACTACCCAAATGAAATGCTTAAATTATCCGGTCTCACTTCAGATCCTAAAATGAAGGGATACATATATATATATTAGCTAGTAGTTACAAAACTTCCATCACGAAAATCACTTATAATTGCACTCAAATAATTCCAAACCTCAACATTTATCCAAAACAACACAAAAACATATGCCGCGTTTGGGTAAACAACTTAATTAAGAGCTTATCACATAAGACCTTATTGCATGAGAGCTTATGCCATAAGAGCTTATGAAGAAAGGGACAGGAGAGGATTCGAAGGGGGAAAACACTGAGGGGTCATAAGCACTTGTTAAAATTCCATAAGCTTGTTCAAGTGACTTATGAAAATAAGTCAAAAACTCCTTATGGGATGGTATAAGTTACTTTTATAAGCTCTGTCAAACACACTGCATAAGAGCTTATGTCATCAGATAAATCAAAAGGAGCTTAAATAAACTCTTCCAAATGCCACCATAATACATAAATATAAATAACTCATAGAAACAAAACAATACATAAACATATTTTGATCCAATGTTTATATCAAGATCTACCTCAAAACGAAATCATAAAAAGGGGTTTAAATTTTAAAAAGTTAGAATAATAGAGTACCAAATGAGGAGCACTTGTTGACACCTTCAAGGGTAACAAGAGCAGTGAGAATGAACACAAATGGCAACAAGAACGCGAGAATGAGAATGGTATGAAAGAGGGTTCGATAAGAGATGTGGCGAGCTGCGACCTTGATCTTCATCAAATCAATAAACCCATTGCTGCTCGATATCGTGATGCTTCTCATGCTAGGCGAGAAGTGAAGCTGCATCGTCGTTTATGCAGCCCCACCACCACCACAACAACAACCCTACAATAATAACCCTTGCAACGCAAAAACGACGCCCATGGCATCAAAACGCACACCATCAGATCCACCACCACATGCACGATTCGATTGTGGGTAGTGGAATTCGGATCGGATTCTTATCTGGGTCGTGCTCGAATCTGAGAATCTCGGGTTTTTCTTCTTCTGGGGTCTCCGCATTTGGGGTTTTGGAGCTGATGGGTATGGCTCAATCGATCACCAAATTGGGAAAAATCGAATTTTTTCTTCTGGGTTTCGTTGATGAGGTTGAAATTGAAGTTCCTCTCCCATGGATCAAGAAGGAGAGAGAGAGAAAATCTGGTTCAGTTTATTGGTTGTTGCTTGTTTTTGTTTACTTAGCTTTTTTTTTTTTCTTTTTTTGCCCCTTAGTTTGTGAAGTGCTTTCTCATTGGTCCGATCTATAATTTCGTTTTCCCGGTAAATTTTTATGAAAAAAAATTAAAAAAGAAAAAAAAATGTGAAAACCTTGTATGAGTCAAAAACGTGTTGGGGTTGGTGTTAGTGAGGGAGAGAAATGGGGTGGGGTGTTTGACCTTGAGATTAGGGAGTAGGGAGCATGATCTTGGTGCTAAAATTAGATGTTTCCTATGTTTATGGGCAAGGCTTGAAGGGTTATGTGGATAGCATTATGAGGAAGGTGGTGGTTAATTTTAGTTAATCACATTCTTCAACTTTGTGTTAGTGTGAGGCAGACTAAAGGTAAGGTAAAATTGGGAAGATGAAAAGACAGAGTAGTGTTTTTTTGCTAAAATAGGGTCAAATATTCTAATGCATGTAATGATACTAGAACTAGAACTAGAATCATGATTCGGTTTCTCTCTTCCTTTGGCTTTTATTTACTAATGTGGAAGGTCAGTGAGAAATAAAATATATAAATTTTGGCAGCAGCATATATAGTGTGAAATTAAGTTATGTTTTCATGATGAGTTATGATATCATGACACAGGTTTTTTATATCATACGGCTTACATCATATAGTGCCGCACTGTAGCAGTTTTTATTTTATTTTTAAATTTTAGTTTTTTAATAAAAAATAAAATTTTATTTATCAAAAAAAACCTATTAACCAAATAATGAAGTAAATTCACTAGATATTTGTACCTGATTCACCAGATATTTGCACATACTCAAAAAAATCCATTCACCAGATAATGAATTGAATTAACCAGATATTTGTACATCATTCACCAGATATTTGCACATGTTTAACCAAAAAATTTATTCCTCAAAAAAATCCATTCACCAGATAGTGAATTGAAATTCACCAGATATTTGTACATGATTCACCAGATATTTGCACATGTTTAACCAAAAATTTTATTTCTCAAAAAAACCTCATTCACCAGATAATGAACTGAATTCACCAGATATTTGTACATGATTCACCGGATATTTGCACATACTTAATGAAAAATTTTATTTCTCAAAAACTCATTCACCAGATAATGAACTGAATTCACCAGATATTTATACATGATTCACCATATATTTGCATATACTTAACCAAAAAATTATTTCTCAAAAAAACTTATTCACCAGATAATGAACTGAATTCACCAGATATTTGCACATACTTAACCAAAAAAGCTAAATAAAAAAATGAAATTTAAAATAAAATAAAAAAAGACACCCGCTACAGTGCAGTTACAGTGCCGCACAGTACGGCACTATACGGTGTAAACCGTATGATATAAAAAAACTGTGTCAAGGAATCATTTCTCTTTCATGATAGAATCCTTGCTTATTAGCAAATAAAATATATTTGTTGCTATTTTTCAATAAACTTGAAGTCCTTAACATGCCAAATAAACCCATGTGTTAGAAAGGATCTCACACAAATATTAAGGGTTGATAGTTTATTTGACATAAGGAATTGAATAAAGAAAGACAACGAATGTTGATTTAGTTGGTAAGGATATGAGTTCGAATCTCGTTGCTGACATGAGAACCTCGTTAATGGTTAATTTGCAAATATCTCTATAAACGCTCTTTGAACTGTGAGGCCTACCCTGATGAGCCCCCAAAACCCTACTCACCTAAACTACTCACTTAAACTTTAAAAAAAAATTAAAAAAAAATTCACCATTTGACAGAAGGAGTTTTGACAAAAAGGAAGTGCTTAAAAGGTGAAAAATGAAGTAAAAGGCTTGATGTGACTCTTAGTAAAAAATCAAAAGAAGCAACTCTTACTCTTGGTATATCAATGAACCGATTTGTCAAAGAAGTGGTTTCATGTAGAGCTGTCAAAATGGACCCGGCCCGATGGGCTGGCCCGTTTGGCCCGACAAAAACGATGGGCTGGGTTGGTAAAATACTAGCCCAGATAAAATTTGGCCCGGTCCAGCCCAACCGGAAAATGTATTGGCCCACTTGGGTTGGCCCATCGCGGGGCGGGCCAGCCCGTGGGCCGAAGATTTATTTTTATAGATAAAAAAAGTTTAACAAAAAGTCAAAAAAAAAAGATAGACTGTAGGAGACACTGATGGTCCACCTAATATGCATGGGCACTCCGAAATGGTTGCTAAAGATGTGCTGTGTACGTATCCATTGCTAGTACTAGTTATTAGGTACACATAGGTACCAATGTTCGTAGGTACCTAATATCATTCAAGTAAAAGTCATTAGTCCGTACAAGAGACCAAATTTTGTTGCTAAGTTTTTTTATTTGCTATTAAATGAAACAAATTACTACTTTGCACCTGCAAATCACATGCTTTTTTTATATGAAATTATTTATGGAGTTTTGTTGAACCTTGTAGTTAGAAGATTACGAAAATTATATTTATCTTATGATGTAGTTACTTTATTGTTTATGTTTGTATATTTCTATAAAATATATCCTACCATACCTTTAGAAATTTTGACATACCCCGTAGCAGTACTCATACGTATATTCATGGAACTTAGTAACCCACAGTACTTCGACACACGTTTAGTTATACAGAGCAAGGCATTTCTCTTGCTCCTAGAGCACATAATTTTAAATAAGAATTGTTTGATACATCTCTTATACTTTTGGTGTTATGACTTATGGTTAAACTTAAATGTATGTTTTTTTATGACGATAGAGATTTAATATAACCATGGTACATATAGAGATTTATTATAACAAAGTCAATTTTTGGTGAATGACATGTTAATTCATAATTATATGAATGAAATTTTCTAGTTAAAAAATGATTTTTAAAAACAATAAAAATATTTTTTAAATAAAGTTATCGGCCCATGGACTGGCCCGTTTGGCCCGCAGCCTGCATAGGGCTGGGTTGGGCTAGGAAATTAGCATCCCTACTTGATTTTGGGCCAGCCCAACCCGACCCGAAAAGTGCTTAGCCCGAATGGGTCGGCCCGAATGGGCCGGGCCAGCCCGTTTAGACAACTCTAGTTTCATGTATCAATCACTAAAATTTGAAGTAGAACTGTTACTGACAATCATGCAAGAATTTAAATTCAAAGCTTGAAGAATGAAAAGTTGCAAGGCAATTCATGGCAAGTGAATTGATAGTTATTTAATCATGCAAGTAAATAATGCTTAAAATATATTGGTAAAACACATGTAAGTTGGAAAACCTAAAAGCTCAAGATCACCCCTCAAATTTTCTCTTCTTCCAACCTTTTTCTTCTTTAACCCTAGGGTATAAGATAAGACGCGTCTGTCCCTCCGAAAAAGAGATTTGAGACAAATTTGCCGCTAGGGGTAAGGGTAATATGGAAAAACCCGATACATGTTACCATTTTCATACTATGCTTATTCAAATTATTTAAAAGTTTGTCAAATCATGAGCGACTCTAATTATGCCTGAAATTCTTCTTTAGGCTATTTTAATTTAAAGAAATTCTAAATTGTAGCAATTTGTTTTCTAAGTAGCATTACTTATTAATGATCAAATTTTTGTGATCATAACAATATGAAGTCGAGAAAGTCGAAGGAGAACAAAGATGCTCATTTCCTTCCAGAAATTACCATTGTTCTAACTTTGTCAATCCATGTCATTTAAGTAGAAGGTGAACTTAAAAAATGCCTAATAGTGGAATGAAAATATGAAATAGGAAGGGAGTTCGTGGGGACAAAAATGGTTTCTCTAAGGAATGTTAGAAAGAAAGAAGAAATTTTAGAGTAAAGTACGTGTTTTAGAAGAAGGGACCAAGGAAAGTTGTAATACCCAGAAATTTTAATAATTTAATTTAATTAAAGGCTTTAATTGATAATTTTTCTAGTAGTTTAAAATTTTTCTTTGTAAAGCGGATATACTTTTTTTTAAAAAAATTATAAATATGTTCGTAATTAATTTATGATGCCATATGAATGAAAGAGTTTTGGGACAATGTTTAAGAATTAAATTAAACGAGGACTTTAAGGCTTAACATAATAGTGCATATTTGACTTGCTCTTAGTAATTAGATTAATTAAATTAATATGATTAATGATTTAATGGGTTTATTGGGCTTTTACCAACTCTAGGGTCCAATTTTATGTTTAAAAAGAGTGTCATCCCTTCCTCCATCATCATTCTTCAATCTTTTTCAAAATCCTAGAGAGTGTTAGAGAGCTTAGAGAGAGGAAGAGAGAAGAGAGAGAGTTATAAATGAGAGAAATGAAAAGAGGAAGCTTTGGAGATTTAAAGGCTCAACTCATTTTGTTCATGAAGAGAAAGTTGTAGATGATCTCTCAAGCTTTCCAAGGATCCCCATCTTGCATCATCTTCTTCTTCCTTAGATTGTCACCATTCTTTTTGGTAAAAGCTTTAAGGTGAGGGAGTTGGATGTTTTCATGAATTTCTCTCTTGTTCAATCTTATTTAATCTTTGTAGTTAATGTTTATGTTCATGAAATTGAAAGGGGAATAAAGATTTTGACTGTGTGGCAGAACCCTAGAAATTGGGGTGAGGAAACTCCATTGTTGGTGTTTGATGTGTTCTTATGATGTCTCATTTTTGCTCTGAAATTCTAACATAAATGTAATAAAAAAATTGTAACTAGAGTTATAGATATTCGATTGAAGTGAAATTAGTCTCATTTGAAAGCTAACACAGAGATTTACATAGTATATAAATTTCGTGAATTTTGGAAACATGATACGCTCTTAGTGAATTTTTGAAAACAGGGATACTACTGTCCCCAATGCACCCTGATAGTTTGTATTCAGAAAATCATATCTTTATTTATTTATAAAATCGGATTGAGATGAATCTTGTTGTATTTGAAAGCTTAAATATAGAGGTATAATTTGGAAAAATTTCGTGATTTAAGGATACCTGAGGAAGTCCCAGATTAATTTTGAAAATAGAGTATTGTATGTTTTGGATATACTCAAACATGTTTTACTTCAAAATTTATATTTGGAGTTGTAAACCTCATTTTTAAGTGAAACTAGTGTCATTTGAAAGTAGACATGTAAGTATTATTGTAGTTAAAGTTTCTGAATTTATTGACTTCTATGGTATTCCCAATTTTCGTTTGAAGTTAGTCAAGGTGCTGAAAACATTATCATTAGTCATGTATTGGTGAATTTATGACTATGCTAGGATGTGTGCTTTAATGTTGTTGCCTTTCAAATACAGCTTCCCTCAATGCTTGAATAATTTAGTAAATGTGTTTATACAATGGATTTTTTTATTTACATTGTGAATATATATTATATTGGATATTGGATTGGATTATGTTGGTGTATATCTTGAAAAGTTTCAATAGAGTGATGATAGTATGTGAATGCAATGATTGTATTGTTGCCACCTATGGTTGTGATTGGATATTGAAAGGGTACTTGGTGGAATGAATTGACATGACATTGATATGAATCTTCGGGTAGGCGAACCGGGGAGCGAAAGGCTCCGGTATATAAATATCACCACCGGGGACGAGGGGACCCCGTTAGACACCCCGAGCGTTGAGGATGGATGTTGATGTCGGGGTACGAAATTAAAACCGTCGGGGTGAGAGACCTTGAGACAACAACCCCAAGTGGACCCAAAGATCCGATGTTTTTTTATATGTATCCGCTTAAGAACGAGACATGAGTTTGAGAATTGAATTAAGTGCAAGTCATTCCACAAATACTCTACAATTGGGCAAGAAGCCCACATGTGATATGATGTGTATCGATGTTGCGATATTTGACTTGACATGGGTTTCGTGTTGACATGAGTAGATGCTTTCATGTTTGAATACTATGATTCTATTTTATCTTACATGTCTGCTTGTGTTTGGGGGAGTTCCTTCACTGAGTCAATGGACTCACCCCACGTTTAATATTTATGTTTGTAGGAATCCTCAAAGCCGACAGAAGCCTTGAATGCCATGTGGAAATATTTTTTTATGGGTCGCACCCATAGTTTAAGTTGTATCTAGTTAGCACAGGACTTTGTTTTTTTTTATTTTTTTTGTTACTCTGAAGTATTATATTCATTATGTGGTAAGTAGTAAATGTAATCATTTTCTTTTGATGAAACAGATTTTTATATGCTTTTGAGGCTGCGAAGGGGAAAGAGAGACTTTCTTTTTTGGCCGGTCATAGCTACAAAATTCGGGTCATGACAAAAGTGAACTTAGAGAACTCATTGAGATAAAGAATGATTACCTGAGAGTTTTCCTATAGCTCAAATTTCTTCAAGATCAGGGCTCTTATAGTTGTTTTGGGAGGAAACAAGGCGAGAGAAGGTACAAGAATGACGTCAAAGTAAAAATAACACCAGTGGATGCAATTGCTGAACTCAGGAAAGATTTAAGAAAGAAAATGAAAAGTTTTTGGAAGCAAGGAAAAAGATAGCTCACGAATTTCAAAGGAGAAACTTAAATGAATCTATTATGTATGTTGTAATGGTGACATTTGAATTTTAAATTTTGATATGGTCGATAAGGCGACCATCGTTAATGCCTAGCCCCTAAATATTGCAAAGCAACGAATCTGACGCAATGGGGGCTAGATATAGAGATTAATTTAAAACTTTTCAAATCCTCTCTTTTGGAAGGTCAATGGTTTGTCAAAAAATGTGCCGGTAAATGATTTCAATATTCATCTTTCTTTCGATAAGACGCAAGTACAAGAAATTTGTCAGTTACCAATGGATAGTTTTAGTGATAGTCGTTAAAATTGTGGTTATAGGTATCATATACCTACAAATTTTTGCTAAACCTGTCGAAACATAAGCCTTCTTGATCCAAGATTTTAACAAAATACACTTTCTTAGATAAATTTAAGTGTTTCTGAGATGAGATGGACTGATTGTTGTGTTTAAGATGTAATTAACAAGTACAAGAAGAAGTTTATTACTTCTAACAGAGCCTCAAAGGGAAGTTTAATTACTCAAAAGGCTCAAAGCCTCAGAAGCCATCTTCCTCATAGAGGTCAATGTACTGAAGAAAGTAGTCAACCTTGTTGGAACCAAAATAATTTGGATTAAATAATCTCTAAGTTTTGATGTTAACAATAAGAATTAAATTTGTGTAGCAAAGTGTTAGCTTTAATCTAACAAGTGCCTTCAGTCTTGAAGGATCTCTGTTTTTATAAATTAAGTCTATCTTCTTTGCAATCCGCATCCATATATTCTGTATTGAAAGTTTTCCAGAGTGGTCGAGTCCACTCTATCAAGGATCTCTTTTAAACTCAAGTGCCACGTCAATAGACGAGCGCTTGAATGTTTTTAGTAGACGGAGAAATTCTTTTGATATAGACGTGAGCTTTTCTCCAATAATAACATTAGTTTTCCAATGCCACGTCACTGGACGGAGATTTTAAATGTCTCAAGTACTGGCAAGACCGTTGTTTTATATAGACGAAGTTTTGGTTGCCACGTCAGTAGACGGAGCCTTAAAACTCTTCTTACTCACCTTGCCTTTACTATTGTTTTGCTGGACGAAGATCTTTGAGCATTTATATCAATCTGAACCAAAGCAAATTTATTTCATATGATTGATATTCATTTCTATATTTATAATGGTCCTTCTCATTTTCTATTAACGGCTTTTATTGTCTTGTTTCAATGAGAGAGATATAGTACAAATAAAGGAATTGCAAAAAGCAGAATAGTACAATGCAAAACATTGTGTATCCTGTCACCTTTTACGCTGAACTAGCTGGAACTTGTACAAGGAAGGCAAGACTGTTTTTCAAGTTGCATTTGCTCAGAGGTGTGCCATTACATGCAAGAATTTTTGTCACATAGTACAAAGGCCACGAGCAAGCTGAGTCACAACGGATACTTACTTGGTTGATTCTATCACTAAACGGAAAATTCAAAAACAACCATTGATGACTCTGAAGAGAAGATCAAGGACCCTATAAATAGAAGACTAAGGCTTTTGAAGAAAAAAACTTTTGTACATACAAAGAAATCTCAAGAAATCTCTTGCGAGCAAATATTCTCTTATTCATTCAAAAAGCAAAAGTCTGTAATATCATAATTTGAATATTGCTATAATATTCATCTGATCTTAAACTTTCATATTCTCACACATAGTGAGTTAGAAGATCAAAGAAATCAAAAACTCTTTATTAGAGGTAGAGCCTGAAGAGGCTTGGTAAGAAAGAAATACTTGTGAGCCTGGAGAGGTGTTGAATACTTGCTGTAATCTATTTGGAAAATAGTGGAGAAATCCTTCAAGTAGAAGGGACTGGACGTAGCTCTTGGTTGAAGAGAGTGAACCAGGATAAAACAGCTGGTGTGAATCTTCTAATCCATTATCTCTTTGGTTTTACGTGTTTATACTAACTGTGGGGATTTGAACTTGAATTTGTTATTCTTTCAAAAGATTGTTTTTCTGAGTGCTTTATTCTGCCTCCTTATCTTTGTGTGAGAAAACTTTTCTTGAAAAGGTTGTTTTCGAAAAATATTAACAAACACAATTCAACCCCCCCTTCTTGTGTTTGCCTGTGTCAACTTCAAACCTTGTAAATGATTACATGATCCGAACAAATCATAAAAATTATCTTCCAACAAGAATGAGTAACCAGAAGAATGTAAAGATATACATAAGACTCATTCAAGTATCAGAAGATAGAAATTGATTACGAGAAACTACCATCAGAAGCTTGAGTCATAATTATACATATCAGAATAGTCAAGCTTCTCAACATCTCACAATCAGAAGGTTTCAATTTGTAATTCTCAAACAACTTCATATAACAATTCCACATACTTTAAAATTGAGTTACTTAATCATAAAAACAACTCTTTGACCATTAGAAGCTACATTAGAAAGGATCATTAGAAACTTCCTCGAAAAGGTCAAAAAGTCAAAGTTGTCGCAAAAGGAGAAAGTGCATCATACATGTTATAGCTACATAATCCATTCAAACTCATCTCCAATGGTCATGAATGACTAGTTGAGATTGAAATTTCTATATAAACAACTCACGGCTAAATATCAAGAACCCAGAACACTGGGAAAAAAAAAAAGAGAAAAGAAAAACAAAATCTGCATAATGAAGAAACTGATATACAAGCTTGTGACACCTGAGGCTGACGAGGGAGAGGAGTAGTCGCCAGTGCAAGAAGGCATGGACAAGGAGTGGCTCTTGTCAGGCTTATAGACGGAGGGACACATGAATGAATCGATTACACACCGGAACGAGAGGGATCATGAGATTACACACCGAAATCGATTACCTATACCATCAAGATGTATCTTCTTTTCGGGAGGCTATCACTTAAGAACTTCAAAGTTAAGCGTGTTTGATTTGGAGCAATTATGGGATGGGTAACCTCCTGTGAAGTTTTCTTAGGAAGCGTGTGAGTGAGGATAAAGCAATTTGAAAGGACTCATGTTGGTCGAGGGCAGGGAGTGGTCGCCGGTGCAAGAAGGCATGGACAAGGAGAGAACGATAGGGATCCTGAGACGGTGTAGGTATGGGACTATACAATTAAGGATAGTTTAAATGAATTGATTGGTACTACCTACACTAACAAGATACATCTCTTTTCGAGAGCCCATCACTTAAGAACTCCAAAGTGAAGCGTGCTTGATTTGTAACAATTCTGGGATGGGCGACGTTCTGGGAAGTTTTCCTAGGAAGTGTGCGAGTGAGGACAAAGCATGTTGAAAAGACTCGTGTTGATTTGTTCGTTAATCCATAGAGCAGCCTGTGATGTTATGCTTCTGAGTCAAATATTTTGAGTCCATCTCCTTGTTGTCATTCCTATATTGTGTTCTCCATTCTATAAAGTCTTAAGGAATGAGCTACAACTTATATTAAAAAAAGTTATCAACTCATTGAGTGTTGTAAAAGTTGTTCGAGACTTTCACCTAACTTTTCATTGCAAACTCTATTTTTGTGTTCTCCCAAGCTAGTTAATGAGAACTACTGTTAGTATGAGAATGTAGTAAGCCTGCTGAGGTTTGATGTAAAAGAATATTGTGTCAAGCCTACAAAGACTAGGTACAAAAGAATACTTGTTAGTAATATGAAGAGATTCTGAGAACGAATATTTGTATTTGTTGCTTGAATAGTGAAAAGATCCAACTAAGAGTTGGGTTTGGAAATAGCTCAAGAATTGTTTAGGTGAATTAGGATGATATCCTTAGTGCAGTATTTCTATCCTCAAAACCTTTCCTATTCTGAACATATTTTTCTTATTGTTCAAAGTTGTTATCTAGGTTCAAGCTTCTTAACATCATCTGATATTAAAACAATCTTTTGAGAGTTTTCTAAAAATTATATTTGATTGTTAAACACTTTGAGCTAAGTGTTTCACTATTTATCACTCGTTATAAATTATTTGTGTCACATAAGGTTGTGTAAAACCATTTCTGCATCATAAGCTTATGGACAATATTTTTCTCATAATACCTTTTGATCAAGCTTCTGAGTGGTAAATACTCTTGCTTTTGATTAAGATATTTAAAACATAGCTCAAACTATGTTGTTATTATTCTTTTGATTTTCAGAAGCTTCAGTAGT
Source organism: Echinosophora koreensis (assembly GCA_035048595.1). Taxonomy (NCBI): domain Eukaryota; kingdom Viridiplantae; phylum Streptophyta; class Magnoliopsida; order Fabales; family Fabaceae; genus Echinosophora; species Echinosophora koreensis. Next base: position 1,935,661 of record JAPCYP010000080.1, read on the forward strand.
ATTCATATAAACAGTTTTATAACATCAAAAAGTTTACCCATCGAAGTAAGCTGCTAAGATTCTTTCAATCTTTTGAGTGCCAAGTTTGTTTTTTCGCAGTAAATCATAAGAATTTTTATATGTACCACTTCAAAACTGTGTGTATAGGCATCATATATCTTTATATGTCCATTTTTATCACTATTTGTATTAGTGACAACTTTGAATCCATGGGTATAGATGACATATACTTGCATATCTCTTGATCCTAATTATATGTTTTAGTGATAGGTTTAAAAAATCATGGGTATAAATGTCATATGAGTAATGTTAGCACCACACTCTTAAACACACTCCTCTTAATGCACCCTCCATTATTGGGTGAATTTCATGTGAGGCCATGTGTTTTGGTGGGTCTCACATGAAATCCACCCAATAATAAAGAGTGTGTTGAGGAGAAGTAAGATAAAGAGTATGTTCTTAGCATTTTTCATGTCGTATATATACAAATGCATGTTTTTGTCACTATATGCTTAATTATAAGCATAATCCCCTTTGAGTCATCTCATTTAGTTTAAAAACAAATATTGACAAACAAATTTTCGGCGCACCGGGGAGTAAGGGACTTAAAAACAAAATTCTCTCCTTTGTGAGAAGCTAGGGTTTTTCTCTCCTTTGTGAGAAGCAACCGTTGTCCAGTTTCTTGGTTGTCTTTATTGGTTCTTTGGCAACGTTTTTGTTTTCCTACTGTCCTCATGGAGACGAATCTAGAAAACCTGTCACTAGGGGAGGATGAGGAGGAAGATGTGCTTGTTGAAGAAGAGAATCATCCACAGGAGAGGGAGAAGGACAGGACTGATCTAAACCTTGGTCTTGTGGGGCGTTTCTGGACTGAGAAATCGATTCGCTCTCATATAATGAAGGAAAGAATGGCTGATATATGACAACTACTCACTCATTCTATCTGGCATCCAAGAAGGAGAAGTCCTGGAATAGATCCCTCTCTTTCAAGTTTGTTGATGTTCCGGCAGCGTTCATGTCGCAGAAAATGGGTCAAATTCTGGGAAACTTTATTGGCTAGTTTGTTGAGTATGACGCAAATAATAGTTCCTTTTTCTGGAGATCATATATGAGTATTAAAGTTCTGGTTGATGTTAGGAAGCCTCTGAAATGTTCAAAGAAAATCAGCAAACAAGCATGTGATGGAAAGGTGGTGAGGTTCAAATATTAAAGACTTGGAATTTTTTGCTTTCTTTGTGGTTGTATTGGCCATAATGAGAGCTTCTGCGATAAAAGCTTTGACCTGGAGAATGATGATGGAGTGAGAGGCTGGCGACCGGAGCTAAGGGCGAGAACCAAAAGGAGCGGCGGAGCAGGAGGTAGCCGGTGGCTGAGGATCGAGAAACAGGAGTGGAAGGGAGGCAAGATTGATGGAGAAAATCAAGGGGATTCTGTTAGAGGAAATCGTGGCATGGATTGGGGCCCACCAATTAATTCAAATCCCAATGTTCATGGAGGTGCAATGATTGGAGCTATAACTGCTAATCAAAATAATCAGAATCAATCACCTATTAATGATGCTAGGGTTTCGGCAAATAATCAAATAGCATTAATTGGTTTTCAAACTAATTCAAATGTGGCTATTAATGATATGGAAGATGATGAATCAGGAGAGAGAAAGAAGAGAAAAGCTAATCTTAAGAGGCACATGTATGAGATGGTGCGTGAGGGAAACGAGCTACACGTGAGCCATGCACAACCCGAAACTGTAACCCAGAAATAAGGTGACATGACCGTGGGGGACTCAGGAGAAAACGATACTGCAATGTCTTTTTTAATGGCAGGGCTTGGTTTCCAGGCCTGCCGGAGACAATGATCATATTAAGCTGGAACTGCCGAGAATTGTGCAATCTGAGAGCAGTTTCGACTCTGAAGGACCCAGCCCATTCTCATTATCCTGCTGTGATCTTTCTGAGTGAGACTCTTGCTCATGCTAGGAGGGTTGAGGAAATAAAGGTCCGGCTTGGTTTTGATAGTGTTTTTGTTATAGATAAGGTAGAGGGGACAGTCTTACAATGATGTGGAAGAGTAACTTGAATCTTACTGTGACAAATTTTGCGAGGAATTTTATTGATGCTGAAATAAATGAAGAAGGTAGAGGTCGTTGGCGCCTCACTGGGTTCTATGGAATACAAGATCGAAATCGCAGAATTGAGTCCTGGATTCTGATCAGAACTCTAGCTGGTTTGTCAAATCTTCCTCGGTGCGTATTGGGAGACTTCAACGATATTCTATCCTCTGATGACAAAAAAGGTATGATTGATCATCCTCAGTGGCTCATTAGAGGTTATAGAGATGTGGTTATGGAGTGTAATCTTGTTGATGTTCCACTTGAAGGTTATAAATTTACATGTAGTAATAACCGAAGTCTAGACCAGTTGGTGGAGGAGAGGCTTGATCGGGCTCTTGTTAATCCTTCTTGGTGGGACTATTTTCCTCAAGCCTCTTTTTTGAACCTAGTTGCTCTTATTTCTGACCATAGCCCTATTTTATTAACTATTGAACCACACCATTTCAAGAGACACTCTAGGAAGTTTATGTTCGAAAATCAGTGGCTGCTGAATGAAGAAGTCAGAGACGTTATTATAAACGGTTGGGGTTTGAATTCTAACATGCCGATTAAAGATAAATTGTTGAATGTGGAAGGGTATTGGAAGCATGGGGAAAAACCATTCGACCAAAGTTCAGGAAAGACATCTTGCACTTAAAATAAGACTTGGAAGACCTCAGGCATAGCACTGGAGCAATAGCTAGATCAGAATTGCATTTGTTAAAAGACCAAATGATCAATATTTTATTGCAAGAGGAGGCCTATTGGAAGCAGAGAGCGAAAACACATTGGTAGAAAGGAGGAGACTCAAACGCAAAGTTTTTTCACACCTCCGCAACAGGTAGAAAGAAGCGAAATTCTATATTAAAGCTCCATGATGATGAAGGTATGGTTGTCGACAATCAAGCAGGTTTGTGTCAGGTTGCTCGTGACTACTTCATGGGCCTTTTTTTCCCAATCAGCAGAGTGATGCTGATCAGGTAATTGAGGAAGTCCCTATAAGGGTCTCAATAGAGGATAATGAGAATCTTTTAGCTCCTTTCTCAATTGATGAATTTAGAAATGCTACATTGTCTATGCACCCTTACAAGTCTCCAGGGCCTGATGGGCTCAATGCGGCTTTCTATAATCATTTTTGGGATATATGCGGTCTTAATGTGTTCAATTCCTGCATGCAAAGGTTGGAGGAAGGCCAAATTCCAGCAGCTATAAACAACATTAATATAGCTTTGATCCCTAAATGTGAAGCCCCAGTTAGTATGAAGGATCTTCACCCAATCTCCCTTTGCAACGTTGTGTATAAAATCCTGTCAAAAACCCTAGTAAACAGGTTAGCAAAGGTGGTTAGTAGCTGTGTTTCGGAAGAGTAGTCTGCTTTTATAGGCGGCAGATCCATTGTTGGCAATGCCCTTATAGCAAACGAAGTTATTCACCACATGAAATATCATCGGAGAGGTGCAAAAGGAGAAGTTGTTCTCAAATTGGATATTAGCAAAGCATGTGATCGGGTAAGTTGGTCTTTCTTGCAAGCCATTATGTTGAAAATGGGTTTTGATTTGAAATGGGTAAAATGGATGATTATGTGTGTTAGCTCGGTGGAATATAACATTTTTATGAATCATATGGAGGTGGGTCCTATTCGTCTAGGGAGGGGTTTGTGCCAAGGGGATCCACTTTCACCTTATTTGTATATCTTATGAGTAGAAGGTCTTTCTTCTTTGATAAGAAGTGCTGAAAGGAGAGGTCTTATCCCTGGCATCAAGATTTATAGAGGTGCTCCAGTGATTTCCCATCTTTTGTTTGCTGATGATAGATTCCTATTCTTTCAAGCAAATGAGAGGGAGGCTTTAACTATGAAGAATCTTCTTACTATCTATGAAGGTACAACAGGTCTGGCCATTAACTACCAAAAATCAGAAATCAAGTTGAGCAAAAATGTTCCTCCTAAAACTCGTGATCTTATTCTCAATATTCTTTGGGTGTGTGAAAGCTTGGTTTCTGGAAATTATCTTGGACTTCCATCGATGATTGGAAGAAATAAAAAAAAAATCCACATTTGGCTTTATTAAAGACAGAATTTGGAAGAGGATCGATAGTTGGCAAGGGAAGGCTCTCTCAATGGTAGGAAGGGAAATTCTTATAAAATCGGTAGCCCAAGCTATTCCGGTATATTGCATGAGCATGTTCTTAATTCCTTCTTCTCTTGCCGATGACATTCAAAAAATGCTTAATTCTTCTTGGTGGGGTGCAAAGTCGGGTGGTTCTAGAGGTATTAATTTGCTTTCTTGGGATAAATTATCAATTCCAAAGAAGGATGGCAGAATGGGGTTTCGAAATCTTTATGCTTTTAATCTTGCTATGTTGGGTAAGCAGGGCTAGAATTTTTTGGATAAGCCAAATGCTTTGGTTTCTCGTATTTTCAAAGTAAAATATTTTCAAGGAGGGGATTTTTTGAGTGCATCCCTCGGCCATAATCCTTCTTTCTCATGGAGAAGCATTTGGTCAACTATCCCTCTCCTCAAGCAAGGCATTAGGTGGAGCTTTGATTCGGGTGATAATATCTCCATATGGAATGAGGCTTGGACTGTCGATGGTAGAATCCTTAATTGCCTGGAACATGTGGTGTCAACTTTGGGAAGCATGAAGGTGAAAGATCTGTGGTTGCCTAGTAGAAAGCTATGGAACCAAGTTGTTGTAGAGGACATTTTTATCCCAGAAGTTTCAAATGCTATCATTAGAACTCCTTTATACCCAGCGGTTACAATCGGTAGAAGAATAAGGGCTCATGCAAAGTCAAGAACCTATTCGGTGAAAACTGCATGTCACTTGGTGATGAATAACATGCTGGACTGTGATCATCTCAGAGTTGGAGGTAGTTGGTCGTCTATCTGGAAGTTGGAGTTTCTTGCGAGAGTAAAGGTTTTCCTATGGAGATTGTGTAGAGAGTGCCCCCCAACTAGAGTTAACCTTCAAAAGAAATGTAGCACATGCCCTAGCCTGTGCTTAATGAGTGAGTCTAACCTGGAAAGTGCATGGCACTTATTTTTTACGTGCACAACCAGTGTGGAATGTTGGCAGGAGTAGAATATGTGGGAGCTGCTGGAAGGATGCCTTTATCAACATGAAAACTTCAAGGACAGGCTTTTCCATTCTTGATATTCTGGATGGAGTGGGTCGGGCAAAATTTGCAATGATTTTGTGGAGTTTGTGGCGTAGAAGGAATGAGAAGCTTTGGGAGGGCAAAACTATCTCAGTTGGGCAAGTAACTCGCAGAGCCATGGTGTTCCTTAATGATTGGGATAGGGCAAGGCATATCCTTCATTCTCCTTCAACGGTGCATCAGCCCATACATGAAGACTCATGGCAGCCTCCCTCCCAATGTTATTAAAACCGAACCGGTGATCGACTCGGTCGGGGCACTACGTGAATGGGTCATTGGTTCAACCGGGGGTCACTGGTTGACTCGGTTTGAACAGATATATAATTGAAAATAAAAAAAATTATACTTAAGCTATGTATATATAAAATATTTGTAAAGATATTGACAACCTGCTATGTTGTCCTAGCGGTAAGGCTTGGATGAATGGTCCTGGAGGAATTTCAACGTTAAAATTTGAATTTGCTGTGGAAAAAAGCTGGCGCGTGGCATGGAGGAGCGTGAGCGTGCACGTGTGGCATCGTAGAGCGAGCTCGTGAATGGTCCCGCTGTTGGGCAGCGTGCATTGGTCAACTCGGGCGGTTCGACCTTGACCGGTTCAGGCGGTTTAGTCCGGTTCGATCGCGGTTCTGTGACGTCAGCACCGGTTTAATGGCTTAAGCGGTCCGATACTGTGACCGAACCGGCCATAGGTCCGGTTTCCGGTCCAACCGGTCCGAGTTTAATAACACTGCTTCCTCCCCTGCTTCATGGAAATGTAATGTGGACGCAGGTTTTTTCAGTGAGCATGGAGACACATCCATTGGTATGTGCTTGCGGGATTGAAATGGTTCCTTAATTTTATGCGGCAAGAACCATTTCTATTCCTCAGCTCCTCCCTGTTGCAAAAGGTGAAGCGTCCATACCATGCAATTCAATGGTTGGAGGGATGGGGTCTTGATAATGTTGTGATTGAGTTGGATTGTAAGGTAGTAACCGGTCTTGTTAACTGTCATGGAGTTGATATTTCAGAGCTGAAAGATATTATCAAAAATTGTAAAGTTCTAATTTCTCTTTTTCAAAACCTTAGTGTGAGGTTTATTAGGTGACAAGCTAACAAGGTTGCTCATACTCTAACTAGAGCTACCTTGTTTATTTCTAGTCACCAAGATTTTTGTCATGTCCCATATTGTATTACTTTTTTTTTAATGAAATGGTAGCTTTCTTGTGTAAAAAAAAAAATTAAAAAAAAAATTAATCTGCGCTACGTGGCGCAAAAAAATTCATAACCCAGCTAATTGTTTTTGTTGTTGCAAAAACCCTTCTCCCCTCTTTGCCAAAACCTGCAGATCGCAAGCCCCACGCCGTCGTCGCTGAACCACGTCGTCAACACCACCTCCTCGCACCACATCATCTCACTCCCACTCTCATAACTCACTCATCAGAGCCCAAACCAATAACCGACTCCCAAACCCCGAAACGACCTCAAATTTCCCTTAAATATTCTAAAATCCCAAATCAGTCATCTTATAATTCCTCCATTGACCTTTTTGCTTTTTAGACTTTTTCTTCCTTCAATTTCAATTGCTCATACCTTTCTCAACGCCGTCGTTTTTGAGAGAGAGATAACGATGACAGTGGCTCCCACCGTTCCTTCTCGACCAGAAATCCTATCTCTGTTCCGCTCCCTCCTACGAGTCGCACGCAATTTCCCGGATTACAACATCAGGGAGTACATGAAACGACGCACCATCGACGCGTTTCGTCACAACCGCAACCTTTCCGAGGCTCATTCGATTTCGTCAGCTTTCTCTGACGGCAAAACGCAGCTCGATGTCGCTAAACGACAGGCCGTTGTTTACTCTCTGTACACGCCTCAGCTTAGGAGCGTCATGGAGCTTCCAAAAATACCCTCCTAATCACGGTAACTGTCCCATTTCAATTTAACTCTTTTTTTTTTTTTTTTTGTTCTTCAAAACTGACAAATGCGTTGGTTTTTGAGTGTTAAAATACTCGTGGGTTTTGGGTTTTATGGCTAATAATTGGGTTATGCTTTGTTTGACAATGAGAAATTGAGTGAATGTGTTTTATACTTTGCATAATTCATGAGTTAAGGTAGTTATCGATTTGCAACTCTAATGTCTTTAATCTAGCTGTTTAAGGGCGAAAATGGATTCCTTGCAGTCAATTTTTAATACAATCATGCATTAATGCACTGTTGGATTAATAACTGAATGTGTTTGAGGAAGTTTAAGATTGATTCAATGGTGCGTGAATGTGTGAATGCATGAAAATTTGAATGTAGGGAATCCGGGTTCGTTTAAGGGCATGTTTGGATAGTGTGGTTTGGAGGGGAGGGGAAGAGGAAGGGATGGTAAGGAAAGAGAAGGGAAGGTTAGTTTTTATTTTTGAGGTTAAAATGTTTTTGGGCTTCGTAGTTTACACCTGTATTAAGGGTTTATCCTTTGAAGTTGACATGTCTTTTTGTAAAGATTTTGAATTTTGATGAATTGGTTGAGTGAAATGACACCAAACAAGTTTGATAATTATATACACTTTGGAATAATTAAATATTATGATTATAAGGAAAAATTAATAATAGTGCGACTTCCTAAGTATTAGGTAGTGCTACTGCTTTAGGTCATAAGGCTGCTTTGTATGTGCACGAATCTGTATTTAATTTCTTCTTCTACTTCCAACACTGCCTATTAAATTCCACTGTCCTGTTCCACCATCCAACAGAATTATCTATAATAAATTCCGGATTAAGTCCAAATCGACCATAATCATCAAACTCCCACCCCCCCCCCCCCCCCCCCCCACCCAAGGTAGGAGTAGATGTTGATCATTCCCAGCTTGGAACTTAAGTTGTCAAAGGTTGGCAAGGCCTTTGTGATCAGCAGTTTGAAGACTCGAAGAAGTGTAGAGTGTAGACTGTATTAATGATACCTTCTTCAATTTTCTCTCTAATGAAATGTCTATCAATCTCCACATTTTTTTTCCGATCATGCTAAACATAAATCTTCGCAATGCTGGTTTTAGTCTGCTTATGACATAACAACTTCATTGGATCCTCACATGTGATCTTCAACTCATTAAGCAACCTTTCAGCCACATTCCCTCACAAATCCCATGTTCGATTGCTCGGAGTTCAGCTCCATCATTACTGTGAGGTGTGAGCTACCACGGTTTGATTCTTGCTTCTTCATGTTACAAGATTTCCCCACACGTAAGTGCAATAAATAGAGGTGCATTTGTGATCTGCTAAATATCCTGCCCAGTCTGCATCAGAATAGATTTTCTTAAAATTTTGGGTTTTAGGCCTAACTCAACCTTCACAAAACTGGCTTGTAAGGTGAGGACTGCCTAGGCCTTATAAGCATTATTCAGGCAATATCTCTAGTCGATGTGGGACTTTCAACATACCCCATCACGCTTAAGATTGGACATCTGAAGTGTGGACTAATGCAGGTGGAATAATATGGATCTCAACACACCCCCTCACGCTCAAGACTGGACATCTGGATTGTGCACAAATACGGGTGGAATAATAGAGATCTTGGCCCAATAACAGATCTAGGATATGCTCTGATACCATTCTAAAAATTTTGGGCTTTAGGCCTAACTCAACCCCACAAAACCAGCTTGTAAGGTGAGAACTGACCAAGCCTTATAAGCACTACTTAGGCCATATCTCTAGTCGATTTGAGACTCTCAACATACTGCCCAGGTCTTATGAGCACTACTTAGGTCATATCTCTAGTCGACGTGGGACTCTCAACACCCCCCTCATGCTCAGGACTGGACATTTGAAGCGTGGATTGATGCGGGTGGAATAACAGGGATCTCGACAGATTCAATGCCTTTGTTGTGCCTCTTTCTGGAAAACAAAAAAAAAGTTCTTCCTGGAGTCATTTTTAAATACCTCAAAATTCTATAGACGAGATTAAGGTGCCTATGTTGGATTATTCATGAATTGGCTAATAACACTCACCGCGAAACCAATGTTTGGTCTAGTAATGAGTCTCTCAAAAAGTCTTTGATATCTACCTTTGTTAGTTGGGGTTGCCTTTTTTTAGACTCAATTTCCAGGTTGGGTCCATAGGAGAGTTTGCTGGCTAACAGCCAAGCATACTAATATCTTTAAGTATGTCAAGAGTGTATTTCCGCAATGAAATATAAATATTTTAGGTTTACTGCCAAGGAAGTATTTAGGTTCCAAGATCCTTAATTTCCAATTCATAGGCTCCCAGAGTTTTTAATTTCTGCATTCCTTCATGATTATCTCCTTTGAGAATAATATCATCAACATAAACAATGAGAAGAGTGATTTTCCCTTCGGACGAATGATAGATAAAAAAAGTATGATCGGATTGCCCTTGAATATAACCCCAATTTTGTATTGCTCGTGTTACATAGTCAAACCGGGCCCTAGGTGATTGTTTGAGGCCATTTAAGGATTTCTTCAGTTTGCATACTTTGTTGATATTGGCTTTGTTCTCAAACCTCAGAGCTCCATGTAAACTTCTTCTCGGTCCCCATTTAAGGAAGCATTCTTAAATCTTAACATCTAATTAATGAAGTCGCCAATCAAGATTAAGTGCCAGGGAAAGAAGGTCTTTAACTGTATTTAACTTGGCTACAAGTGCAAAAGTTTCTAGGATAGTCAATCTTGTAGGTTTGAGTGTACCCTTTTGCGACAAGTTTTGCCTGAACCTGTCAAGACTCCCATCTGCATTCCACTTCACATGGAAAATCTATTTACACCTCACTGCTTTCTAACCTTTTGGAAGATCAGTGAAATCCCAAGTGCCGTTTTTATTTAAGGCATGAATTTCTACATTGATGGCTTCTCTCCATTTTGGACCTTTCATAGCTTCATGAACATTATGTCATTTAAGTGGATTGTGGAATCAAACTAGAGATGAAAGCATGATGTCTAGGTGACATATTTTCATACGAAACAAAGCTGAGACGGTGTTGAGTGCATGACCTTACTTCTTCTCTTTGGGCAATGGGGATATCAAGGTCACTATGGCATTAAATTGGGTGTAGTTTGAATCTCAGTATTACCTGGACTTGCAGTTTCAGAACTCAGATTGGCTTCTTGGCAAGGTGTACGATTGATTGGATGCTCCACTCCTTCTTCGGTCTCTTTGAATAAACTCGGGAAAACGGTTGTAGCCTTCTGTTTCGGACAGGTTGACTAATCCGGACATGCTGACTTTTTTTGGACTTCCACAACCCAAATCTGGGCGGCGGCTGTGTTGTTGAGGTTGGAGCCCTGGTTGGTGGAAGAGGGCAGAAGGGTGGGGATGGAGGTAGTGGTGAAGGTGGGTAAAATGGGATTTTCACAATAAAAAATTAAAAAAGAAATTAAAAACACTACAACCGGTCAATTTAGTGGTTCACCGGTGAGGCACCTATTAGGTACCTCACCATAGAATACACCGTAAACTATAGGTACCAAAACAATAGTTTAACCTATTTTTAAATTAAAAGAGTTATAAAATATTTATGAAAATGAATAAAGGAGAATTAAACTTTGGAACTTAGTCAACTTACATGATAATTTCTCATTTTATTTCTTTTGATTTTTCGCATTTTAATCCTTTTAATAATCTTGCATTGTATTCATTTCATTAAAAAAAATAAAATTTCTCAAATGAAAAAGTATTTACTTAAACTGAAAAAGTTACCCTCCCTTCCCATTTACTTCAAACTTTTCGGTCCAAACATACATTTGCAAGTCTGTTAACCTCTATAGGTAATCATTGCGTTATGTGTTACACTAGTGAGGTAATTATTACATTTTTATGTTATTTTTATTGATTTTATTGATGAATACTGTGATCTCTGCATTGGAAGTTGGAATAATAGGAGAGAGACCAATGTGTTTCTTTTTGAATTGCTTTATGGTGTTATGCCTATCAAATTCTGGTCCACAAACTCTTTACATATGCACAGATATAACGTTTTGATGCACGTGTATGCGTGACTGTGTTCCTTTATAGCTATTTATTCATGATTGCTATTTGCTAGAGAATATCATACTTATCTGAATACCTTTGTCTTGGTGTTGCTATTCATGATTAAATTCGCTTATGATCTCTATAATTTGTCATGTGCAAGAGAAAGCACAAAAGAGATTGAAAATCAGGTAAGTAGGCTGGTTTTCTTGCAAAACCGTGAAATTTAAGGAAATATTTTAAAAAGATTAGATCCCTTTTAATAGGACAGATTAAAACTCCTCTTGAAAACAAAAAAGAGTACCCAAAATAGGAAAAAGAAAGAAGAAATGTAAGCTGGAAGCTGCTGCTGTCGCTGTAGCATGAACAATAAAAGTTCATTTTGTCAAATTGCTTCAGAGTTCTGCATCATGTCTGCTTTCCTTTTTGGGTAGGATGTGTGTTCACTCCTTTATAATTTGAATTACTGCAGGTTCTGAGCATGACTCTTATGTTCTGCTGAGGAGAGGACTAACTAGAAATTTGTGTTTCCTTACTTCTGCAATCATCTGCTGTGGAACTGGTAATGACGTGCAAATCTTTTGAGGATTCAAGTTTCTCTGGGGGAAAGCAATAACTGCTCTTTTAATATCTGTCTCAAAATTTTGGAGGACAAGTTTATGTTTGTGTTATTAAAGATGAGTGGCATTCCCTAATAATAAATGTGAAGCCGGTGCTAGGTTCTTAGAATGAGATATTTAGTTGCTTTGTCTGTAAACTTGACAGTTTTACTAAATTTTTATATGATGATGTTCTCCTTCACTTTCTGTGTTTGCCCATTGTATCTTTTGGTGGAGACTAGTGTAGCTCGTTCGGAAGAATTGATGTGATTTTCATGCAGCGAGTCTCAAAGGGAGAGGAAAGATGCTAAGAACATATTCTTTATCTCACTCCTCTTCAACACATTCTTTATTATTTGGTGGATTTCATGTGACACCCACCAAAACACATGATCCCACGTGAAATCTGCCCAATAATAGAGGGTGTGTTAAGAGGAGTGTAATACCATTACTAGCATTACTCAAGGGAGAAACTGTGGACCCTCTCTTTTACTCTATTCTCCCTGCAACTGTGAAATAAACCTACGGTTCCTTGGGAAATTGTTAGCTATATGTGGAGATAATATGGAGTATGGGAAATTATCTCTGGTGGATGCCCAGAGCTTAAGTTAGCCAAGGCATCTGCACAATGAATAGTTTTTTCTGTAAATGTGGCTAACCTTCGCTTCTCAGTCTCCATCCAGCATGTTGAAAATTCCTTCTAATCAAACTTCTACTATTATAACTACCTTCCGTGTGACCCATTATGCTAACCTTTCTAAAACCCATCTTCCACACCAGCTGAAGACCCTCAGAGGCACTCTACAATTCCGCTATAAATAGGCCGAAGTTAGCCTAAGGTTTCGAGTGAACCTTAAGGCCATTGCCCATTATTCCTTCTAATTAGACCTTCGCAACTAGCAATACCAACAACCATTATGCAAGCTCCATCTGTATTAACACAAACCCAATTAGTAGGAGGAAGAAGTCACTTGACGTTCACTCACTCGCTGCCACTACTGATCCTCCGCTTGTTGTCATTTATGGTGTTGAGAATCACCATGGAGAAGTTCCTCTCATTAAGCTGAAGTTTTACTGTGGGTCATGAAGGGTGATGAGAGGAGGGGTTCCTCCAATTGAGAATCTGTAAAGGCCTATTGGTTACTTTGTCAGAGCTTCTTCGGCGTTAACCATTTGGAACCCCTTATATTAGTAAATAATAATATAGCCATGTTAGGAGAAAAAAAGACATAAAAGTAATTACTAATTATAATAAAATCTGTTAATGGGATAAGGTTCCTTCCTTTAAAATGAGTGTTTAAAAAATGAGCAGGTATGAAAGTATCTATCCTATGTGTGTTTGGGAAAGCTGGAAAAAAAGATTATGCTGATAATCAATTTTTGTATAATCGATTATTGTCAGAATCTGTTTTGTTTGGGTCTGTTTGCTGAAAAGCGATTTTAAGATAATCTATTTCGTTTAGGTGATGCAAAAAAAATCACTTTTATATAGTAAATTACAAAAAATGGTATGAAGTTATTTGTATAATTTAATAATATTTGATGTTCTTTTAACATTAAACTTTTTTGAAATGTTATGCCTTAATTCTAATAGTTTAGCCATATAGTTATTTTTGGTAGGGCACAACGATATGCATCATAATATTTCGTCAGTCAAACGTATTTGTCTGCAAGATATTGGTCCACAGTAAAATCATTCATCATCTTTCTTCAGTTAGACATTCAGCCATTCTTGCCTACTGTTGCTTTTGATATTGATCATAATTTATAAACTGCTGTAAACACAAAATAAGCTAATCAAAATGCACACTAATAAGTTTTAAGTTTAAATATTCCGAGTCTGGAAAACCATGGTTTGCTCATCGTTCGTTTTCTTTTCTTGTGTAGCAAACTTTTGGAAGTCATTGTCGATGAACCAACAATAGCACGAGATTTCTATCACAGAATTAGATAATGTCGTGCAGGTGTTCAATGTGTTAAAACTTAAAATGGCCTAATGACTTCCTATTAGTCAAATAGATCATGCAATCACGTTGCTTTCTTACTCATTTCTCCTGTATGGCCCATGGAATTCATTGTCATTGCTTTTTACATTGCCCTTAAGTTGATGCATTCATTGCAGAGTTGACCAAACGTGACTCATCTAAAATGAGAAAGTAACGATGTATTCATCATCGGATCATTTTTAGTAGGTTAAAATCTCTGTGCATTTATCAAATCAAGGATGGGTGAATGCACCCTTACTTCTCAATTTAGTAGAGTCAAATCCGAGTTGACCGTACTTGTTTGAAGCAGGAAAATTGTTCTTTCAAGTGTGTGCCCCCAATGGAAGTGTATGCTGCTTCATGACTACTATATCATATATAGGCTGCATGGCTCAATCAATGTCCTATGGTTCTATCTTCTAAAAATCAAATGGATATTTGTTAGCAAGCCTATTTCTGTGGTTAAGTCAAGTCAATCAGCCAGAAAACAATGTGGTGATTGCCATGTCACTACTACTAACATTGAGAAAACAAATGAAATTGCATCTTAGAATGTTGAGGAATGGCTGATAGTCTGAAACTAATAACAACATTCGATGAAACATTACAAGTCCATTAACAGAACCAACAACCAATTCGACACTCAAAACATTCAAACAATCCTACAATACAATTAAACAATACAAATCAAATGTGAACTAAGTCTTACATGATCATGTTATGGCCCTTCACGTCAAAATTCTCACACCTTCACTCTTCATCAAGTCAGCTTTGTTTTCCATCTTAAGAGGCAATGGAGCAGAGAACAGAAGCTTCTCCTGATGCGTCTGAAGCTGCCCTTTCACTATATTTCTGCCATTGTTTTTGAGATCCCTAGTAGAGTTCTTTTCACCATCATCACTGTTATGTCTTGATCTTCCATTCTCCACCAAGGCTTCTTCATCATCCTCAACATCCTGAGAAGAATCCAAAACATCATCAACATTCTCCAACACCTCTCCTTGGTCATCACTAGATGATGAACTTCCATCCAAGCAAGTCACATCCCCACTTAGATCTGGTTCAAAAGTGCTGAAGCTATAAACCTCAGAAAATTTCCCATTCTCCGCAAATTTCACACTTTTCTTCCCTCTAGGTTGAACCCCTTGCCTTTGTATAAAGACCTCATTTTTATTTGAAGACACCCCATTCCTTCTACTAATCAAAACACCAGGGACTCCAACATCATCGCCATCATCGTCGTCGTCACCGACATTATGAATGCCATCTGGCTTTGAATCTTCATCATTTTCAGAAACCTTACATAATCTGCTAATCTTCTCAACCCTGCCCCTCAAATTCTGCAACAATTTCCTCTTCTCATCATCACTTGAATCTCTAGATTTGTTAACTTGCTGACCAAACCTCGCATTCTTTACTGCCACCCCATTCCTTCTACTAATCAAAACAGTGGGGACTCCAACATCATCGTCGTCGTTGTCACCAACATTATGAATGCCCTCTGGCTCTGAATCTTCATCATTTTCAGAAACCTTACACAATCTGCTAATCTTCTCAACCCTGCCCCTCAAATTCTGCAACAATTTCCTCTTCTCATCATCACTTGAATCTCTAGATTTGTTAACTTGCTGACCAAACCTCGCATTCTTTACTGCCACCCCATTCCTTCTACTAATCAAAACAGTGGGGACTCCAACATCATCGTCGTCGTTGTCACCAACATTATGAATGCCCTCTGGCTCTGAATCTTCATCATTTTCAGAAACCTTACACAATCTGCTAATCTTCTCAACCCTGCCCCTCAAATTCGGAAACATTTTCCTCTTCTCATTCTCATCATCACTTGAACCTCTTGATTTGTTAACTTTCTGACCGAACCTAGCATTCTTTACTGCTTTGACATAAGACAAATGCTTCTTCATAGCAACCCTTTCAATAGAATCCAAAAACTGTACCAATTCTCTACTAATCGACCTTTTCCCATCAATAACCATGGGATCACAACCCTAAAAACAAAATTGAAAATCAATAGGGTAAACAATAAATAAAAAAAGGTTAATTAAAAACAAAAAAAAGGGGAGGGGAATAAAACAAGTTTCCATTGATTATTGCTTATTTTGTTAAAAAAATCATTTTTTTAACCATAAATGATTTTTTTTATGTTTTTAGTGTGTTTGTTTTTGCTTCTGAAAATAATCAGAAACAGAAAAAAAAAAAATCATTTTTGGGGTTAAAATGAAAAGCAGCTTTGAGTTGCTTCTGGAAAAAAAAAAAAACCAGTTTTTATAACTAATTACTTTTTAAAAAATTTGATTTTTATGATTGTAAACAACCACAAAAACCACAAATCTGCTTATGCTTTTTTTAAAAATCTCTAAAAATAATCACTAAATTATTTTATAACAAAATCAATTATTTTTTAATCTTAAACAATCGGGCGCTAAGTACATGTTTAGAAAAAAAAAATACTCTATAATCAAAATATTCCTAATTGAACTTAAAAAAAAAAAAAAAAAAAAAAAAACCTTTTTTCCTGATAATTAAGCAAAGAAAATTTCCATTGACTGACTTATTTTGTGTTAAAAATAATTTACAATCAAAATATTCCCAACAGAACTTTGAGAAAAAAAAAAAAAGCAAATTTTTAATGGGAATTAAGCAAATCCAAACATAGACTAAACCAAATTACCTCAATGGAATCGAGCTGGAGGAGCAAGTCCATGGATTTAAGAGAGAGAGCTGCAAAATCCAAGTGGGTATCGTTGGAGAATGAGGAATTGAGAGCGTTGAAGGTGGATTTGATGAAAGCGAGGTGTTTGAGGTTTCTTAGGGTTTTTGATCTGCGAACAAGGAAGGAACGGAAATGGATTTGGATTATGCGTGCCGCAGTGTCACGGAGAGAATGAGAAGAATAAGAAATGTGTTTGGTGTAATGATTGAGTGAGGATTCGAGAGATTCGATGCGGTTAAGGAGTGAAGAGATTGTGGAATGGGTTTGGTGTTGGTTTTTGTGGTTATAGGTTTGTGTAAGAAGGGTGTTGTGGTGGGTGTGAGATTTGGGGTTGAGAATGAGGTGTTGTGGTTGAGAAAGGAGAGAGGCAATGGTTTGGAGAAGGTGGGGGTCATGATGTTGTGAGGGAAGGGGTGAAGGGAAGTGGGGTGGTGGTGGGGTGGTGCAACAAGTGTGAGAAGAAGGGTTGCAACAGCAGTTGGTGGAAGGAGGGGGAGGGATTTGGTGATGGTGGTGGTGGTGGCGGTGGCAGTGAGAGGCCATTCACAGTGTGGGTGGGTGTAAGATAGGTGTTTGTTTGTTTTGTTTGAGCCTTCAACTTCTGAAGGGACAGTGTGATCAGTGAATGCTTGTGACTTGTGAGTCGAGGGTTTTTGGTACCAGATCAAAAGGGTATCTCCAGGTCCAGCTAGGTCACTGTCAAATAAACTTAAGTTTTAATTAATTAATTAATTAACTAAATTCTGTTATTTAAACACTAGAGAAATTGACACGGCAATATTTGATTTTTTTTTTTTTGATTGGGCAATATTTGATCCTTAATAACGTATTGAATTTAGTTAATGGATATATTAAGATTGGATAACTCATTAATCATATACTAAACTTTATTAACCAAAACTTTGTACATCATTAATCAAATTGTCAATTAACAAGTTATCGATATAAGTATGGATGTACTTATTAACCAAGTTCAATACATCATTAACAACGATTTAAACACTATTAATCAGATGTCCTAAAGTTGTCAGATTCAAATAATATTATTGAACTTTCAACTGATTCAAGGACCTTTATTACGTAGTTAAGTAAATGTTTATCACATCACAGTTACTTTTTAATTCATTCAATGTTACGTTTCATATACTCAAGCAAAAATATTGAAATAATATACAAACTGTCATGTTGGATGGTTTATTTACTAAATTTTTCTTTTTGCATTTAACTATTTTGTTCTTTCCCAACTGTCTTCCGGTCTTCCCACATGATTTTTTTAAATAAGAGAAGTTGGTTTTTGCAAAAACACTTCTCAAGGTTTCACAAAAAAGAGTTTCATTGAGAAGTATGAAAAAAAAAAGGTAATAGGTGGGAAGTCGAGTGGGAAAGAACAATCTTCCCAAAAGCTAACATCAAAATGGTATAGAGTAGTAAATAATGTAGAAGATCATGCTAACGGTGGTGGATACTTCGTACCTATATAATGGTTATATAAAACAAAAAAATTAATGTAGAAGATCCGCATTCTGGTCATTTTTTATTATATATGTTTATTCTTCTCAACTTCGGTTTGTCAGGGTCCATCTAAGACAGCCATTGATTTAAGTTCAAAATGAAAATGGGATCACACGAGTCCACGTAAATTCTTGAAATTTTTACTCAACATACCTCCATGTTATAGCTTACAAACAAAACTAGCTTTAGCTCAATATGAGTTATACAACTCTAGATATGTATTAATCAAGATTTGTTATACAACTCCATGTAAATTCTTGTTCATCGATATATTAATCAAGATTTGCTTATTTTATAATGTGAGTACATCAATTGTGTTCTTGAGTAAATCGATTATGTTCTTGTGTACATCGATTAACATTTCCAGTACGTTAGTGTATAAATAAGGTCAGAGAGGGTGTAAGTCTTGAACTACAGTGACATCGATTATGTACATCGATACATTTGTGCAGCGTTCAAGTTTCTGTTTCTGACTCAACTTATACTTGGATGACTCTAGTACAACGATGCATATGAGCTTTTGATAAAAAAAAAATTCTATATGTCCCATATACATAGATGTATAGGTGTGTAAGATTAGCTTTTGATAAAAAATTTGTGTCCCATAATACATAGATGTATAGGTGTATAAGATTAAAGGTTGTATCTTGATGTCCTTTGAGCTTTGTACTTTAAATTCCAACATTGATCTTTCATGACTTCAATAATGCATATAGCATCCTTCTTGTACACTAGATTAGAATTAAAATCATTTGTTTCATATTAGTTTGTCATATATCAAAATTTAAATAGAGACTATACTTACAATGTTCAGATTAGATTGGTTATATTGAAAATAATAATAACTCTCTGTCTCTATAAGATAGGAAGAGAATAAGAGTTTCAATGTGAGTGTAGAATTGGATATATTATAAAATATATTAATAACACACGCAAATAGATGGCAACACGTTTTTACTTCCAATGGTAGAGTGTATACTCAACCCTTTGTCATACAAATCTAAAAATCAAGAAAAATATGTTCTATTTAAATTCTGAATGGATGTTAAAACAATATCAAGAAAAAAAAATGTTCCAAAATAAAAAAGGAGAAAAATTCAACGGGCACTGGATTTTGTATGTTCAGATGCTTTCTTGATCATAGCAGCATGCTTTTGTCCTGCAAGATGATAGTTATAAACTGTCTCACTATTACACACCACATTACATACAGCACATATTCTAACTGCTTCAGCAGCTGCCCCCCCTTCAAGAACCTTCTTTTTCTTTTTCTCCAAATCCGCTGGAGTTTCAAGTTTCCTCTTACTCTTATTCCCACTAACAGATTTTGTCTTTTCATTCTGTAATTGTGGACCTATAAGAACAGGATTTGAGGACCCAGATGGATGAACTTGGGGTGGTTTCAATGATTCTCTCAGTTTCTCCAAGTTCTTCTTGTGCTTCTTTCCCAATTTATGTTGGTCCAGTACTTCCTTGCTGGTGCAATCTATCTTGCAAACTTCACAATATGCAGATTGCACAATCTTGGTTTTGGCCCTTCTTTTGGTGTTTCTTCCATGTTCCATTGCCATGAGGTTGAGTCATGGTGTTGATCCCCCATGTAGAGTTAGGATTTGCAACGGCGAATTGTTCTAAGCCGTTTGATGGCATGGAGATACCCTGCATGGTTATATGGATTACTTCCAATTCAAGATAATACACAATGCAGTTAAAATTGAGATGAATACATATAATTTCCATCCCATTCCCTTCTATTGCTAAGTTTTACACATTCACTATTCGTTTATCTTTCCATGGAAAATATAAAACTTACATACACCACTTATATGAACTTCAACATCCTATTTAAATTTAAATCATTTACATTTAAAAATAATTGATACAATCAACCAAGAGTCCAACCAAAGAATTTTATTTTATTTATTTATTTATTTATTTTAAAAGTGTGAAGCACTTGTGTTGGCTACCAGATTTCAAATACATGTTCAACATAGAGGAAGTTAGTAGATTATTAAGGATAATGCACATGATCAACTTTACCACAATGCAGCCAAAATTAAAGGCATAAAGATATATCAGTATAATATGTTACTAAGTACTATTCCAATCCCAGAAGTTAATGAGAACTAGTCCAATCATTTTCATTACCTATATCTTTGAAATTTTATTCAGGTAAACTTTCCGAATTGAAGGAACAAATGAAAATAGATGAAACAAGGGAAGGGCAATGAACTGCCAAAAAGAGTGCCTAGTAATTTGATACCCGTAGAAATTATGAGTAAATTCAAAACCAACAACCACTCAACTTCAGAAATATATATTAGAATGAAAATTTGAAATTCCTTAATGTAAATTTGTTGCAAAAATCCTTAACATCAGATTATTTTGACAGAAAAGTAGCTGATAACTGTTAAAAGATTTACCTTTTCTCCAATTTTCTAGAAAATTACAGCAAACGAACTACATTAGTCTGACTGACCAATCAGAACCCCATAATGCCACATTAAATACAAAACCGTTGTAAAATCATCTGCAATCTAGCTATAGCCGACAGTGTAAATTTTAATAATACATCTAATGGCCATTTTAGTATATATATATATATATATATATATATATAAAGATAAAGATAAAGATATTATAATACAAACAAGCCAAAGGATTCCAACTCTAAATTAAAATTATTTGCTAATTTTTTTTTTCTTTCCTATTTTGAATGAAAGTCCATATTTCCCTTTTGCATCAAGGAAGAAGCAACTTGAGGCCAAAATAACAGGAAGGAAAAAGTTGGGAATATAAATTTTTAAAACAGAATAGCTCAACAAAATCGTGAAACTAGGCTCCTTTCAATTAAACAATAATATTCCCAGTAATATCTTTGTATTCTACCTCCCTGAGTCCAAATAACATAAAAGAGTAACAGAAGGCCATACACCATTTTGCACAAACTAAGACTAAAGTAAATCATCTATCCTTTAAAATATATCAATTTCCACAACACTTTAACCAATTGCCACTAAACAAGGAAAGCATCTACACACTACATTTCCAAGAAAACAGCATCAATCATTACTGAACTTAAAAATATTCAAAATCATAAACACACATTAAAAAAGAGTTTAATTGCTACGCACTGACAGTGTAAGACTATGTCTGGGAGGATGGAGGAGTAGAGTGGTGAAAAGACATTAACCTATCGTTTAGGAGTTCATTCGTTAATGGAGGGGGATCATTAAGGATGGTAACCAAAACCACTCCACTCCATCCCACCCAAACCCTCTCATTTTTATATCCTCCTAAACCCTCTCATTTTCAAATACTCCAAATTGGGAGTTTGGGATTTTTCTCCATTCTCTCATTAAACCTCTAAATAATGGAGTGATATGCTTTTCCCTTTCCACTTCACTCAAATACTAACCCCTCTACCCTATAAAAAAATTTATTCTATCAACCAAATATAAATCATTATGATGTCTCAATTTCTATCGACAGTGTAAAAAATCTTTACAACTTATAAAAAAAAAAAAAAAACCCCTATCACAATCAATGTCATTTACCACAGCACACCACCCAGAAAAGAAATTGAAACTTAACAAAAGTAAAAAATAAAACAAGAAATAGACACTTACAGCTCCATAGCTAACAGGGTCAACACCATACTGCCTAACAGCCTCCCTTGCAGCCCAATTCTGGGCATTGGGGTCCAAATAGTACCCAGCAGCCGCCGCCAACGAGCTCGAATCAACGACATGGCCATGACCGTACGAGAAATTTGCAACGGCTTCATGACCCAGATGGTTAATTGAATTCGTTGTTAATGGGGCATATGAATCAACCCCAGGTGGGTTGAGACCAGGTTCCAGAACAGTGCCAACATGGGTTACAAGAGAAGATTGAGGAACAGTGGTAGAAGAAGGGTTAGGGTTTTGAGGGTAAGAAATGTAATGGGTAGGGTAAGATGATGGTACAGAAGGTGGGTAAGTGGAAAGTGGGGTTTGGGTTTGAGTTTGGTTTTGTTGCAATTCAGTCCAAGTGGTGTAGTCCATGGCTATGGGGTTTTCAATGGCATATAGGGGTTGAATATGGAGGAAGAAACGGTGGAGAGAGAATGGAAATGGAAACACATGAAGGATACATTATTTGGTGCAAAATGTTACCATGAAAAGCAAGAGCTTTGTTCTGTGTGTCTGATGGAGTGTAGGCCCAGTAGAAGTGGAGTGGTATATAAAAGGAGCAATGAGGCAAAGATGAAATCAAATTATGTTTGATCCAATCCAAGTGACTTATAGCCATGGGCTTGGGTCAGATTTGAAGATCAATCTGATTAATTTTATTTTTTAGGGTATGAATATAAATGAATCTGTATGTAGCCAAATAATATCAATTTTACATAATTTATTGCAAAATAATTTATATGTATATTTTTGTTACAGTAATTAGATTTTACATTCTTTATTCTAATTTATAACTAATTTTATTATGTAATATTGTAAGGTTATATTTTAATTTTCTGTCATAATAAACTTACCCATGAGTAATAATGGGAATAAGAGAGTGACCGATGGTAGACTTATGGCTTAGCCTCTTATCTCCTGTGTTCTGTTCATTTTCTTCGCTAGTCTGAAGAGAAAAAATTTTAGCGGGCCCCATGTCAATTTTTTCTCTTTCCATCTTTTTTTTGGAAACCAAACAAGAGAAAACTGTCCACTCCCTTCAATTTCTCTCCTTCCACGTATATTCTTTCTACTCATTTTCTTTGCAACCAAACTGAGGCTAAAAGAGTGACACTTAAAATAAGAAGCTACTTAAAACAAAATACAAGAGGTTTACTTAAAACAAAGTACAAGTTTCATTAAAATAAAATACAAAAGATGTTCATCCAATCAACTAGCGGATCGAGTCCTCTTCCTCTGATATGAAACACTTGTCTCGGAGATGCCACTAAGCGAAATGTTCAATGCCAGACGTGTGATATCCCAGGCCTCAGTGCCTTCTGTTACCATCCCTCTATCAAACATCGATTGCAGTAGCACAGAAATCCTCTCAAACTTCGCCTACAAATAACAATATAACATATTAGGCAAAACACCACAGCATGTAGTAGATAATACATAATATCACGTGTATATAAACTAACCGCAGAAGAATGAGTGGCACTGGAGCTGGACTCCAACATCCTAACAGGCTCTCTCACTAGCACCCTAGGAGGGTCTCCCTCTGCAGGTGGTATAACATAAGGGTGCGAAATTCTGTGGAACCACTGGATGTACCCATCAACACACTGTCCTGAATGTCTCACACGAGGACCTCTGGTGGCGTCATCAACAAGATGATCTCCATAATGCAGCCACCTGTCGTCGATCTCATCAGGAGACATCACCACACCGGTCACTATACCAGGAGACCGAGGAATGCCCTGCATGTGTCCGAACTGACGCAGGACCCTCTCTGGTAAGTGCGCATGCTTCAGTGCACCACATCTGATGTATCCTGAATAGGTAGAGTTGTCTTGAAATGGACGATGCTCTCTATGATTCACATAAGGCATCCAACAAACATCCTCTATCGTTAGCCGATCCAGAGCAGTACGATATGGAATCACCTCACCTGCACCCCTCACAGGTGTCCAACGACTAGCCCGGGGTTTATCTTCAGTGTATCCCGGGGTCAGTCGGCGAGAACCAAGAGTCGGGAAATGCTCAAAAATCCAAGCCTGTAACAACATTAATTACTCACTTAGTTTTTTAATAGGTAGAGTTGAATTCACATGAGCCAACAATCATAAATAATAACAAAGAAGCGTTGGTACCTGTAAAAGGGTCATGTAACCCCCTATCTGTCTCGTGCGATGAAAGCTGGCATCACCAAGATGTTCGTATAGGACTGCAAGTGCGGCTGCACCCCATGCATACTTACTACACTGAGTCAAGTCGCGGAATAGTTCCAAGTAGACAACATCAACATACGTCGCGCTCTTGTCAGCAAATAACGTACAACCAACCAGATGCAACAGAAATGCTCTCGCTGCATAGTCTGGGTGGTCATCCTCTTGCGACTGAGCATGGTACACATCCCGCAACCAATTAAAACGAACATGTGCACCTCTGGTGGTGTTGGTCTCCACAACTGCCTCTGCACGGGTGACGCCTAGGAGATCGACCAAATAATCACATGCAATGTCTCTGGACATGTCGGGATGAGAGGCAAAGATGCCAGTGATCGGTATATGTAGTAAGCATGACACATCATCCAATGTGACTGTCATCTCCCCGAATGGTAGGTGGAAACTACTAGTCTCTCTATGCCACCGCTCAGCAAAAGCGGATAATAGACCTTTGTCTACCATGCCGTAGCTGCATGCCAGTAGGGGTGCCAACCCAGAGTTATCCACCAAGTTCTGTAGATACTCGTGATGTATAACCAAGTCTCCCGACTTTCCGACCGTTGTTAACCACCTTCAGCTCACCACGATCCTGCAATCATAGAAGCAATGTTATGTTAATTATAAGGATATTTGTAACAGAAAACCAAAATCCAACAAAATATAGGCTTTATTACCTCTCCGCTCCATAGTTGGGCAGCGACATGGTCTGGAAACGACCTCAAGACGGACAAATTCTCTGGCCCTCCCGGAAACGACCCCACCTGATGTACAGGGACCTCCTTTGCAAGCAGAGGGACCTGCTTTGCAGGTAGAGGGATTTGCTCCTGCTCATGAGGTTCTTGAACCTCAGCTACATTGTTCGTCACACGTTGCCTGCATACTGAAGTCGATCGTTGGCGTCCCCCTCTAGTACATGGCATACCTATATAGTTAGTAAAAAAAAAGAAAGAAAAAGAAGTTAAAACATGTGAATATAAATATAAAACATTTATTCATTATCAAAGTGATACAAACTTCTAGTAACTTAACTCCATAATAGAAATAGCTGAAATCAGATACTTTCCTAAAACATAATTCCGGAACACAAATTTTATGAATTTATTACAACCTTCCGGAAATATAATTCCGGAAGTATATCTGTGTAATTCTGGAAACATAACACCGGAACGCATTTATAGAGTTTCGGGATCAAATTTCTGGAATTACACAAATACACGTCCAGAACTAAGTTTCCGAATGTTCCAAATTCAAGAAATTTGTATTCCAGAATAATATTTTTGGATAGTGTCAATTATCACACAAATGTGTTCCGGAATTAAGTTTCTGGAAGGTAGCAAAATTCTATGTAGTCAATCCTGAATAGCGGCACGGAACGACTGACCCCAAATCCACTAAAGCGGGATAGCGAATAGCAAGATGGTTGCTATAGTGAAGATTAAAAAACAATATAAGTAATTTATATTGCATACACATAAATGCTTTAAAATAAAAAATTACTTAAAATTAAAGATAAATTAATAATTAATAATCAAAATGCAATCTCACTAAATAATAGATACTTTGATAAACATTTTTCTATAACCAATTAAAGAATAATATTAAGATGAATTATGATAAAAATTATGTTATTTTATAATTATGATAAAGTATGCTTTCAACATTTTTTATAATAAAAGTGCAGTTAAACCCGTTTGCAGAAACACCTTGTTTGCAATCCAAAAACAAGTCATTCGCAGAAAAGGCTCCGTTTGGACAGAAACTTAAAAAGGCAAATGTTTGCATAACCACACCTTCAGAAAGGACTGAAGAACCAACCTTCAGAAACGCAATCGCCGGAAGCAGGAGAACGCCGGAAATGCAGTCGCCGAAAATTAAGTCACCAGATTGGTTTGGGTCAGACGAAGTGAGGAAATGGAGCAGATGAATGGGCTAGTCGTTTGGCAAACTATTCTTCGAATATGAGAAGAAAAGTGTGGGGAATGACCTAAAAGGGTAGTAGGAATTTATTTAAAAAGACGAAAAATATGTGAGAGAACAGGTAAAAATGGAGGTAAAATCGAGCTCATTCCGTCTTCCCATTCACGACACGATTCTAACACGATTTGTAATGAGTTGGGAGGGAAAGTAGGAGTATTAAAGGGACAAGGGTATTTTGGAGAAAACAAATGCTTAAAAAGAAGAGGGGCTACATTATAAAAAATAGGGGTGCAGAAAGCAACACCATTCTTCCTTTGATGCCAAGGTAGGCCCAGATATTTCTCAAAAAATTTCAGAACTTTTACCGACTGCATATCCAATGACAAAATTTTAAGGTACCCAATTTAAGTTTTTGAGTGGGTCCATGGGAATTTATGACACCCACTCAATTTTCCCTCCAATGAGAGTTTTTAATACTAAAGTTCCTTAACTTCTCTCTCTTCAATATCTCATGTTCTCTCTCTCACTTTTACACTATCAAATGCATGCTAAAAAACATTATTTAAATACTATAGAACTCGCTTTTAAGGCCATCTCCATCCCAACATCCCATGTTTTTACTTTTTTGGGTTTTTAAATGAGTCTCACCTTGACATATCAAAAAAAAATTCCTAAATGGACCCCACCAGTGACCTTACCTCATCTCCCTATCCTTTTTTATGTTTAAAAAGTTTAAAGTTGACCCACCCATATGTTAAGGATCAGTTCTTATGGAAGAACCTCTTCTTCTTAAGCACCTCTTCAAAAGTCCTCTCCAACAAGGGGTGCTGTTAAGCACCAGTCCTTGTTAAGGAAGAACCAGGAAAAATGGGACCGTCGGAGATGGCCTAAGGTTCCTTTATAATGAACCCATTTTAAATTTAAGGAACCCAAAATCACATGTGTCATATTATAACAATATTTTATTCTTAAGAAACCCCTAAGGAACTCTCACTAAAGATGCTCTGATAACACCAACAGATTAATTGAACAAAAACAAGTTTCCCTAGTACATTCATAGCAGCCATACAGTAATGAACAAGAGTACAAAGCAACATTAAACATAGAGCCTCCTACTTACCCATAATTTATACCCACATATGTCGACTATACTATGGGAAAGTAAAGGAGGAAAACAAAAACTCTTTCAAAAAATAATAAAGAATCAAACTGAGTGAGTGCCTCAAATACTTGATGATGACATTGTAGTGTAGTTGATCAATTGATCTAAACTTTATGCAACAGCTGGCATGTCTTTGAGCCATGGATCCAGTGGCTTACCAATTGAGTACACTATGAAACCAATCTCACGTAACTTATCAGCATCCACAATGTTCCTGCCATAAAAAACAAATGCTGGCTTTTGCATGTTGTCATATATCTTTTGATAATCAAGGGTCTTGAACTCATCCCACTCAGTCAGAATGCAAACACCATGTGCATCCTTTGTTGCTTCATAAGCATCCCAAACCACACTCACTGTCTTCACAGTTGTAGGACTTGTGGGCTGAAGGTGGATAGGGTGATCCCAATCAAACTTGTTCATTGATAGATCCCTCTGGATTTGGTCTTCGGTTACCTGCGGGTCATATATGCTCAGCTTGGCTTTATCACCAAGCAGCCCCTTGCACACATCAATGGCTGGGGTCTCCCTTGTGTCACCAGTATCTTTCTTGAAGGCAAATCCCAGAATAGCAATCTTTTTGTTCGAAACAGTGTTGAACATCGACGCAACTACGCGGTTTACAAATCGACTCTTCTGATAATCGTTAATCTTGATAACTTGTTTCCAGTACTCTGCCACCTCTGGAAGGCCATTGCACTCACAGATGTAAACAAGGTTCAAGATATCCTTCTGGAAGCAGGATCCACCAAAGCCAACACTAGCATTGAGGAACTTGGGTCCGATCCTTGTGTCCGTACCAACAGAATATGCCACCTGTTGAACATTTGCCCCAGTAGCCTCGCAAAGTGCCGACATGGCATTAACAGATGAAATCCTTTGGGCCAAGAAGGCATTAGCAGCAAGCTTAGACAACTCTGCAGACCAGAGATTTGTGGTTAGTATTCTATCCTCAGGGACCCATTGAGCATAAACATCCTTCAATGCTTGAATAGCTTTCTGGCCATCTGGGGTCTCCCGGCCTCCAATGAGAACCCGGTCAGGTTTAAAAAGATCTTGGATTGCAGTTCCCTCAGCAAGGAATTCTGGGTTTGATAGAATCTGGAATTTGATTCCCTTGCT
The DNA here is from genome assembly GCA_035048595.1 of Echinosophora koreensis. Lineage (NCBI taxonomy): Eukaryota > Viridiplantae > Streptophyta > Magnoliopsida > Fabales > Fabaceae > Echinosophora > Echinosophora koreensis. The sequence continues at coordinate 1,963,767 of JAPCYP010000080.1, forward strand.
ATTGTGGGTCAGAATTTTCTCTATGGCCTCGGCAGTTTTGACAGGGACAGTCGATTTCTCGACCACAATTTTGTCAGATTTTGAGACATCGGCGATCATGCGAGCTGCACTCTCCCAATATGTCAAATCTGCTGCTTTGCCGGCTCCAAGACCCTGAGTTTTAGTTGGGGTATTGACAGAGACAAAAACTATGTCAGCCTCAAAGACATGCTTTTCAACATCAGTGCTGAAGAAGAGGTTCTTGCCACGACATTGCTTTACAACACCATCAAGGCCAGGCTCATAGATAGGAAGCTGGTCACTATTCCAGGCTGCGATGCGGGATTTAGAGATATCAACAACAGCCACTTCAATGGATGGGCACTTAAGTGCAATGACTGCCATTGTAGGACCCCCCACATATCCAGCACCTATGCAGCAAATCTTCACCATTTTTCTTTTCTATGTAACCTATCAAAATCAGGGTTCAAAATTTCAAATGAATCAGTAAGAACACAAGCATGCAACGCCACTTAGACGTCTTCAACACCAATCATTTTGCATTGAGGTACAAACACAGCATAATAAAGACATGATTACAGTTTGCAGCTATTATCATCTTGAGAACAACACCACAGGTAACTATTGCTGGTTATGTCTATGTAATGTAAGTCTATGACTATAAGATTTCAAACAATTAATATATTGAGGAACAATATACATTAAGAATGGACCAATAATTGTACAACATGAAGGTTTTATTCAATCTCATCAGATCTTACTGTTAGCAATTCAAGATAGCAATACTCAGTTATTCAAATTGTGGATTCACTTCATTTTGAGACATCATATCAAGCATCATCCATTTGTTTTATCTTACTTTGAGGATTTAAAATTAGGCCAAGAATGGCTAACAGAACTATATGTGATGCTATTCCAAAGGGGACAAATAAAAAGCATGTATTCCCGATATTTTAGAATCAACACCATGTGGATCATTTTATATCAAAACTAAAAATATGAAATTAAATCACGCAGGGGTGGAAGATCTATAACTACAAGTCTACAACTATAACATATGAAAATGGGATTAGAAGAATCAAGATCTAACATATGCATGCAGAAGTTGACGATTTTCACGATAAAATTTCAGCATGACTACAGGTTGACCACACAGACACCAATCTTGCCAAAGCAGATCTAGCACTTGGTGAAAAACCATGAACTAAATGCACGTGATTTCAATGCATAAAAACCACTAATTCATGCAGATCCATAGTCATGTAGCTTCAAAACAAGTTCACAACCAAAACTCCAAATCCCACCAACCAAAATCCACGACAGCATCGAATCAAGCACGAAATTGAACAACAGAACAACATAAGAAAGTGAAAATTGCCATAGATCTGCTCAGTTTCATACAAATCAAAACCAAACCCATCAATCACCAAAGAATTAACACAACAACCCCATCACACATAAACACATAATAAATACAAACCCAATAAAAAAGCAAGATATAATTTTCAAACCAAAACAAGAATGTGTGATCCAGCAAGAATTGAGGGCGAAAAAACGAAATTTTACAAGAAACACAGCAAAAACAGAAAATGGGCGTGTCAAAATTTTACCTTTAGAGAAGAACAATGACTCTCTTTGACTAAAAAAGAGAGAAACAAAGAATAAGGTTTTGTGTTGTGTTGTATAGTGTTGTTACGAAGAGAAGCAGGAGCTTGACAAAGGTTATATATACCCAACGAAAACCCAGGTTCCGAACATGATATTACCAAAAAGGACATGCTAGCGGTCGGTATTAAGAACCTTTCTAGTTTGGTTGTGGAGCTGGGGCAAAACGGAGAAATTGCTGAATTGACGAAAATGCCCATGAGTTCATGGTTTTCTTTTCTCTATTTTTCTTTTATTTGGTTTTTTCCCCTCCTTCTATCTATTGCAACTGGCAAAGACGGGTTTACAGCCACTTATTCGAGCGTTCCACGCGTTTTGCCTGTATTTTTTTCTTGCTTTCAGAGTGTCAACTTCAACTTGAAGTACCACATTCCTAGAAACTCCCGTGTCGGAATTATGTTATTTGAACATCAAATTTTAGATATCATATATATGATATCACATACATTTATCTTTACCTCTTCCTTATTTTTTATTTTCTTTATATTAACACATCTCAATTGTAATGTTCAAAAATACTTATTGTTATCGGCTCGCTATAGCGGAGCGGGCAGGTGTGGGTAGTGTTTCCCTCTGCATTCATCCTCGTCAATATCCATGGATATTTATGGGGGTAGCAGATATCCATAGATATTTATGGGTATTTGAGAGCTTAGAATAAATGAAAATAAAATAAAATTATACTATATAACAATATATTAACATTATATAATATACTATATGTATTTTAAAAATATATTATTATGGTTTTAACCACTAAAAAGTATGAAATAATAAAGAAAATAAGGTTTATTTCACCTTACAATACTAGAAATTGTCATAATATATATTATATATTTAATAAAAATAGTTATTATAAATATGCGGGTATCCGTGGAGCGGATATTATGATCCCATACCATTTAATAAGTATCCATTTATTATCGACTGCGAGTATTTAATGCAGGTATCCACGAGTGGAGGCAATTTTGCCAACCCTACTCAGCTATGCCAAATTCGTGATTAATTGATGGGAAGAAGATGCATATACTATCCTCAGCAGTGTTATTTGAACAACCCGGCTGGACAACTCTACGGGACAACTTTTTGTCCTGTAGTGCACTGTAGCGCTACAGTAGTGCTTTTTTTTTTTTTTTTTTTACAAATGTTGAACTTTAAAAAAAAAAATCTATTTCTAAAAAAACTCATTAACCAGATAATGAACTAAATTCACCAGATATTTGCACCTAATCAATCAGATATTTGCACATACTTAACCAAAAAAACCAATTAACCAGATAATGAACCGAATTCACCAGATATTTGTACCCGATTAACCAGATATTTGCACATACTTAACCAAAAATTTTATTTCTCAACAAAACCCATTAACCAGATAATGAACTGAATTCACCAGATATTTGTACCCGATTAACCAGATATTTGCACTTACTTAACCAAAAAATTTATTTTTCAAAAAAACCCATTAACCAGATAATGAGCCGAATTCACCAGATATTTGTACCCGATTAACCAGATATTTGCACATACTTAACCAAAAATTTTATTTCTCAACAAAACCCATTAACCAGATAATGAACCGAATTCACCAGATATTTGTACCCGATTAACCAGATATTTGCACTTACTTAACCAAAAAAATTTATTTCTCAAAAAAACCCATTAACCAGATAATGAGCCGAATTCACCAGATATTTGTACCCGATTAACCAGATATTTGCACATACTTAACCACAAAATTTATTTCTCAAAAAAACCCATTAACCAGATAATGAACTGAATTCACCAGATATTTGTACCTGATTAACCAGATATTTGCACATACTTAACCAAAAAAAACTCATTAACCAGATAATGAACTGAATTCACCAGATATTTGTACATGATTAACCAGATATTTGCACTTAACCAAAAAACCCATTAACCAAATAATGAACTAAATTCACCAGATATTTGTACCTAATTAACCAGATATTAAAAAAAGAGAGAGCAAAATATATATATTTTTTAAAAAGTCAAAATTTGGAGGAAAAAAAAAATGCTACAGTAACACGCTACAGTAGCACTACAGTGCGCTACAGTAGCGCGTTACTGTAGAACTCTACGGTTGTCACCGTAGAGTTGTCGTTCCCAGTTGTCTAAAAAACATTTCTGTACTATCCTAGATTACTGGAATTAGATAGTAGGTGTACAACAAAAAATTGGACATATACATGAGCGGTGTGGATATAAAAATTAAATTTTTATTCTTATATCATCTTGAGTAATGATATTTGAACACCTGATTTTAACATCCAAAGTTGACACCTTGATTAATCATGTATAAATATTTGGTTAATTCAGTTCATTATATGGTTAATGGGTTATATGAATTTTATTTTCCATAATCATGTAAATATTTGGTTAATTACATGCAAATATCTAGTTAATTCAGTTTTTTATATGATTAATGGGTCATCATGAATTAACCAAATATTTACACGTGATTAACCATATAATGAACTGAATTAACCAAATATTTGTACCGATTAACCAAGGTGTCAACTTTGGGTGTCAACTTTAGGTGTGCAAATATCATTATTCTATCATCTTTAACGAGGGTTGCTTGAGATTTCATAAAACTAATCGTTCTTAATTCTTTACACAATTGCATCATTGGAGTGATTGAACTTAGGTGAATATGAGTTGCTTAGACCATCTTCAATGGTGGTTCTTACATGATCAGTTCTTATTTGTAAGAACTGGATAAAAATTGGTTCTTAAAAATTCACCTATTGGAGATAAATAACTTGAATGTTCCTAAATGCCACCAAATAGAACCGTTTTTATACAAGAACCGCTCTTGCCAAAAAACTTTGTTTGCCAAAAAACTTTGTTTGCCAAAAAACTTTGTTTGAAATAAAAATAAATAAAAATAGAGGTATAAATAATAAATGGGGTCAATTGTGGGACCCACTTAAGAACCAAAATAAGTTCTTTCATTGGAGTGAAAAAGGGGTTGGGTTCTTATATCCCATATGGCATCTATGGACCCACAAAATGATAGAAAAGAACCAAAATGTGGTTCTACCATTATGGATGCTTGTACAAGAGTTGTTTCTATAAGCAATCGATCCTTATATAAGAGCTCCCACTAAAAAAGGAGAAAGAGAAAAAATAGAAAATTGCATTAGCTAAGTTCCTTCATCTTAGAATTTGGGTTTGGGCCTAACTCAACCCAAAAAACTAGCTTGTAAGGTGAGGGTTGCCCCTTACTTATAATCACTCTTCAGGCCATATCACTATCCAATGTGGGACTCCAACACCCTCCCTCACGCCCAGGACTGGACATCTGGAGCATGAAGTTTGCAGGAGTGGACATCTATGGGTGGCCTAACGGATCTATGATAGACTTTGATACCATCTTAGAATTTGGGTTTGAGCCTAACTTAACCCAAAAAGCTAACTTGTAAAGTGCGGGTTGCTTCTTACTTATAACCACTCTTCAAGCCATACCATTATCCAATTTGGAACTTCAACACTTCGAAAATTGAAATAATAATATATGTAATTAAAGATGAGGGTAACTTGTAGAATCCATTTGGTAAACTTTTTATAATTGTACCATTGAAGTAGAGAGTTGCTTAAAATATTATAAAGTAAAAAGTTGTAGGAAGACATGATAGGACTCACAAGAGCATCTACAACCTAGCACCCCATATTTTTACTTTTTGGGTACTTAATTTGGTCACATATTTACATATCACTTATGTTTAATTTTTAAAAGTTAAGCAATCTATCTCTCTAACCTAGTACATTTAAAAGTTTTTTTTTATAGGCAGAATGTTAGTTGTTATGTTAGTTTTTTTTTTCCCTCGTTTGCCAGGGTTTGAACATCGGACCTCCAATTCCTTCAACACCTTGTACCCTTAACTCAAATCAGTTGAGCTATGTGACACCCTTCTACCCCGCATGTTAAAAGCCAATTAATTTAAAAACAATTAAAGGAAAAACATGCAATTATTGAATAAAATAAACAATTGTCCGTGTGTAGAAAAGTCCCACATAAACCGTTTATAACGCGGAAATGAAATAAGTTTTAAACAGTAAAAACATAACAACCAATAAATATAACCCAACCCCGATGTCACATACAGAGCTGGTATAACCGTTCCGGAATAAAATCCACGAAATTACAACTGAAACTAACAACTACGATAACATAAACTAGCCCTACAATGGGCGGCGGCTCCTCAGAGTCACTCCTCTCTGGGCTGCTTGTCATCCTCTGCATGTGCCAATCAGGCCAAACACAAACAACAAACAGATATAGGGAGTAAGAATCGTATAAACATATTAGCATGGAGATAGGCAGTAAAGTAAGCAGCAATCATAGCAGCATCACATCAAACATCAACATCATCATTATGCTATATAGTGCAATGCAGTCCTACTCCGCTAAACCATCAATGCATGTGGATCCACTAAACTCGGGATGAACGACTTCGGAGTTAAATATCCACATTGAGAATCTACTCAACGCCGGAGAATCTACTCCTTGGATAGCCAACGCATCAAACCAACGAATGCCTCGTCACGGGGGCGCTAGGATAATTTACTCCAACCGTGGATGGCCAGATCGCCGTACTCTAGGACGATCTCCCCTATGTCAAACATCCCTAATCAACAACTTCGATGCTATGCGCATGCAACACAACAACAACGACAACACCACCTCCATAACTCCAACGGAATCGACCGAAGATAACAGCGGAATCAACCGCAACAACTTGCCTCGCGGAATCTACCTGAGGACTTAAACAGAATCAACCGCAGTACCTGGGGCAAACTCTCGGCCACCAAGGTACATAACAACAACACCTTAGACCCAAACCACGGGGTTAAGGCCTCCTTGGCCAAAAAGCACCAAGGCACAGCTCATCAGCTTGTGGCACCCATAAGGGTATCGACTTATCAACTTAACACCTCACCATCTCATCTTTTTAATTATCTTTAGTATTATCAACTAGATTGTCTAATCAATTAATCATCATTGGGAAATGGGGTTTAAAACCCCATAAGTCCTTTAATTCTGTTCTGTCCAAGTGGGTTGAGCACGGTCGTGCTCGTAACCCAGCACGGTCGTGCTGAAGCACTTGAGGGGCGTGCTCCCCATTTAAGTGAAGCACGGTCGTGCTTCTTATTGAGCACGGTCGTGCTCAGCTGCACGGTCGTGCTCTTTGTCCTGCACGGCTGTGCTGAACACCGCATCTGTTAAACCCTCGACTCTGCTCACGTATATAACGTTCGGACCTGAGCACGGTCGTGCTCCACTTAACATCACCGAGACGCGATCCACGTGTTGAGCACGGGCATGCTCACTGTTGAGCACGGTCGTGCTCAACTTAAAATCAGAAACACGCTTCTGACTTTAAGCACGGGCGTGCTCATGTACCAGAAAGGGACTCTTAGCCAAAAATCCCACTATGCCCTCATCGATAAATCCCACTTAAAAACTCAGCTTAATTAAATTAATCCCGAAAAACAGGGTGTTACAATTCCACCCCCCTTATAAAAATTTCGTCCTCGAAATTTACACGTACCTCAAGGAAAAAGATGCGGGTACACTTCCATCATCTTGCTCTCCAGCTCCCAGGTAGCACTTTCCTCAGTTGCCCCACTCCAAACCACTTTGACCAAAGGAATTTCCTTGCCTCTTAGCTGCTTCACCCTCCTATCCTCGACTCGAAGGGGTAACACCTCAAACGTCAGGTTCTCTTTCAACTGTATAGCGTTGGGTACTATCACGTGACAAAGGGTCATGAATATACTTCCTGAGTTGAGACACATGAAAAACATTGTGGAGATTTGACAAGAACGTGGGTAAGGCTATTTGGTAGGCGACTTCGCCGAATCTTTTAAGAACTTGGTAAGGACCAATGAACCTCGGAGTAAGTTTCCTCGCCTTCATCACTCTACCAACCCCAGTCGTCGGGGTAACTCTCAAGAATACATGATCGCCTTCCTGGAATTCGAGCGCCTTCCTCCTTTTATCATGGTAGCTCTTCTGCCTACTCTGTGCAACTCTCATCTTTTCCTGAACCAACTTAATCTTTTCTGTTGTTTCCTGGACTATCTCTGGCCCTAGCACCACACTATCACTAGGTTCATTCCAACACAAGGGTGTCCTACATCTCCTCCCATACAGAGCCTCATAAGGGGCCATCCCAATGCTGGAATGGAAACTGTTGTTGTAGGTGAACTCTATCAGGGGCAAAAACTTGTCCCAACTTCCTGACTGCTCTAACACACAAGCCCTCAACAAGTCCTCTAAGGACTGGATGGTCCACTCAGACTACCCATCAGTCTGTGGGTGGTAAGCTGAACTAAGCCTAAGCTTTGTCCCTAAAGCCTCTTGCAAACTATTCCAAAACCTAGAGGTAAACCTCAGGTCTCTATCTGAAACTATGCTAGAGGGTACACCATGAAGCCTAACTATCTCCTTGATGTACAGCTTAGCCAACTTCTCCAATGGATACTCCATGTTCATCGGAATGAAATGGGCAGACTTAGTCAGTCTATCTACAACAGCCCAAATTGCCTCAAAACCAGCTGGAGTCGTAGGGAGTCCAGACACAAAATCCATGGAGATGCTATCCCATTTCCATTCTGGGATACTCAAAGGTTGCAACCTACCCGAAGGCCTTTGATGCTCTATCTTAGCCTTCTGACAAACTAGGCACGCATACACAAACTCAGCTACGTCCTTCTTCATCCTAGGCCACCAAAACATTCTCTTAAGGTCCTGATACATCTTAGTGGCACCTGGGTGCACACTCAATCCACTCCTATGTCCTTCCTCAAGGATCAACTTCCTAATCTCCGGGACATCAGGTACACAAACTCTATCCTTGAATCTCAAGATCCCATCACTTCCATCCTTAAAGCGTAGGTCTCTACCCTGTGCAAGCAACTCTCGCTGGTCCAAGAGATACTTATCTAACTTCTGACCCTCTCTAATCTGATCTATCAGACTGTTGGTAACCTTCAAGGTACCAAGCCTAATACTCTTAGGGGTAAACTCACAATCTAGACTAAGGTCTCTAAACTCCTAAATCAGATCCATCTCCCAAACCATTAAAGCGGAGACATGCAGGGTTTTCCTACTCAAGGCATCGGCCACCACATTGGCCTTTCCTGGGTGATAGGTCAGCTCGAAATCATAGTCCTTTAAAAACTCCATCCACCTACGCTGCCTCATGTTCAGCTCCTTTTGATCAAAGAGATACTTCAAACTCTTATGATCACTAAAAACCTCAAACCTCGCTCCATACAGGTAATGCCTCCAAATCTTTAAGGCAAACACCACAGCTCCTAACTCTAGGTCATGGGTAGGGTAGTTCTTTTCATGGGTTTTCAACTGCCTAGAAGCATAAGCAACTACCTTACCATTCTGCATCAATACACCACCTAACCCTTGCTTAGAAGCATCGCAGTAAACTACGAAGGGTTCACTAGGATCTGGCAACACTAACACTGGTGCTGATGTCAACCTATTCTTAAGGGTTTGGAAACTCTCTTCACACTTAGAGTCCCACACAAACAACTGTCCCTTCTTGGTGAGACGGGTTAAGGGTAACGCTATCTTAGAGAAACCTTCTATAAACCGCCTATAATACCCGGCTAACCCCAAGAAACTCCTAATCTCGGTTACAGACTTTGGCGCTTCCCACTAGAGCACCGTCTCTACTTTAGCTAGGTCGACTGCTATGCCACCTTAGAGATGACATGCCCTAAGAAGCTCACTTCCTCTAACCAGAACTCACACTTAGACAACTTAGCGTACAACTGCTTTTCCTTAAGGGTCTGCAAAATAACCCTCAGGTGTTCCTCATGTTCCTCATTACTCTTGGAGTACACTAAGATGTCACCTATAAACACCACCACGAACTTATCCAAGTAAGGGTGAAAGGTCTTGTTCGTGTAGTCCATGAAGACCGCAGGAGCATTGGTCACACCAAAGGGCATAACCAAGTACTCATAGTGACCATATCGAGTCCTAAACGCTGTCTTCGGGATGTCCTCAGGCTTAACTCGAATCTGATGGTACCCTGACCTCAAATCTATCTTTGAAAAGACGCAAGCGCCCATCAACTGGTCCATAAGATCATCAATCCTAGGGAGGGGATACCGATTCTTTATGGTCACCTTGTTGAGTTGTCGAAAGTCGACACACAACCTCATACTACCATCCTTCTTCTTCACCAACAACACAGGTGCTCCCCACGGAGACACACTCGGCCTAATGAACTGCTTCTTCATCAGATCCTCCAATTGTTCCTTCAACTTAGCTAGCTCTAGAGGAGACATTCTATAGGGTGCTATGTGTTGGTCGTGGCAACCATAACCCAAGAGGGGGGTGAATTGGGTTTATAAAATTTTCTAAAAATAATTTATCAAAAACGATTTTCCCAAAATAAAATTATTAAATCACACAACAAATAATAAACAAAAGATGAATATGCGAGCATTAATATGAATTAAACAATGGAGATAGGGAAGAGAATACTTGCACACGGATTTTATCCTGGTTCAGCCACCAACCACTTGTGACCTACGTCCAGTCCCCACTCCACCTGTGGGATTTTCTTCCACTAATAAACAAGCTTATTAACTGGTGCTTGCAACCTTTGTACAAAATAGAGCACTCTAACCACGCCTCTTGGGATACCTCACCCACTACGTGTAAGAGCCTCAAACTCTAGCACTCTCCCTCGCGTCTCCGGGATACCTCACCCACGCTTCTGAGCCTAAAGTTGTACACCAAAGGGATGCCCCACCCTTTGCCACAGAAGCATACCTCACCTTCTAATCAGAGGGATACCTCACCCTCAACCTAGGGATACCTCATCCTATCTCTGAGTTGACACACAAAGAGTAGAAGAAATTGAAGCACTCTAACTAGTGCAGATAATATAAATTGAAGCACTATGAGTATGATGATATTCTCACAGAATTTGGCTCAAATTATTTTAGAGTATAAAACAATTTTTGTTTAATGTTCTTCTCTTCTATTTTCAACTAAGAAACTCACTTTTATACCTTTTGAAAATATGACGAGATTGATTTCAAGCAAATGACCGTTGCATATTTTTCTACCGTTGGTGATCATTGAAAAAGTTTAGACATTGATTTATTGTTATAGCCAATTGATTGCATGAGGTCCGTAAATCACAATGCCTTTCAAAGTAATTCAATTTTTGATTAGAAAAAAGTAAGTTTAATGGATCTTAAAAGCAAATTAAATTATTGAAAGAGATTGGGATCAATCAATTGATGCTGTACGTGTATTTCCTCCAGATCCATACCATTGAATATATTTGTTGATATTGTTCAAACACTTGAAAAAGAAATATCCTTATCTTCTTAATTTATTAAATCAACGGATATAAAATCATGAAATCTACCTTGATTGAAAAAGAAAATTCAAATGATTGAAAATATTTTAATTCTTACATGTAAATTTTTTCAATGCATCAATTGAAATAATCTTTCACATGAAGCTAATTTGAAAAACACTTTGCTATTAAAAACTTTTTTTTTAATTAAATTTATAAAATGAGCCAAAGTGAGTTTTAGTCATGATACCCTTACAAGACATCTAAGACCTAGTATATTTACCCAATCTTGCTTGAAGTCTTGATGCTTGAAACTTTGATGCTCTTTGCTTTTTCTTTCTTTGCTTTGCTAACCTTGAGTACCTGCATGCTTGGAAATTATATTTTCTTTTTGTCCTGCATGCTTATGGTTAGTGTTTGTCAATCATCAAAACATAATCAAATATATACTTTCATTCTCCCCCTTTTTGATGATGACAAACCTTACCTTTCTTACCTGAATAATGTGTTTATCAGAGTTTGCTTGCAGCGGATATGCGTGGAAAGTATATTCTCCATTCTAATGAATATTACTCAGAGAAAGCGTTAGTAAAATATATCTACTTATTCCTCCCCCTTTTGACATTATAAAAAAGGAAAATATATTGGAGAGAAATAAGACATGTAATATTCCAATAAGAGCAATAAACAATACCATCAAAACATAATCAAGACAAATTATATCCAGATTTGCGTTCTCAATAAGTAAGGCAAGCATATTGCATTATTTCTCTAGTTTATTCTCCCCCTCATTATATAATTTCTTATTAACATGTTCCCCCTCTTTCTATGTATTCATCCCCCTTAACCATATGATGAAATTTATTTGCAAGAGGGTTTGAGGATAAAATCCATTTTAGTTTTTCCCTTTATGATAGAGACAATATAATTTAAAGATGAGAAGATTTATATTCTCAAACATATTATTCAGAGTTGCAGCGTAGTTTGAATAAAGAAAACTCCTCTTTACAATGTCCATCAAGAACAAAAGATTTTTATTTTAAATTCTCCCCCTCAGACATGCACTTCTATAGTCTCATACTCCCCCTTTAGGATGCAATTATTTTCTCCCCCTTTCAAAAATAATTTTTGTAAATATACACTTCATCATTTTTTAAAAAGAAATATCCAAGTAAGCAGGTTAAGGATTTGTACATATAGAGGAAAAGAGTAAAATCACTTTACTAACTCAAGATCGAGGCAACTAGGTTTTTCATGTCATTTAGATTGATAGCACATTTAAAGAGATATTGTCAGAGAAGCATAACATTGAATATGTCTATTATTATTCCCTAATTCTCAAATATATTGCACTTAAAGCACGATAAGGTATAATGGATAGAGATTACCAATTTTAATAGAAGACTATGGACCTCTGAGAATTTAATCTTTTCACATAGGGTCTTGAACTCCAATAGGGATTTTTCCACTTTCCATACTTCAAACTTATTGAGTTTGCAAATGAGCCACCATGGGATATGAAGACTTTTGATACTTTGGATTTTCCATTCAAGCGAATGTCTTTTCTTACCCATCGCTTCTTCATCTGAGTGCTGACCTTTATGAGTTCCATATTTTTCTCATCACAAACTTTCATAAAGGGGCTTTTGCTTCGCTTAACAATAATTGTACTTTTGAGTTTGGAAAGCATCTTGCTTGATGTTGTCTCCTTTTCATGACCAAAATGTCCATCATTTTGCAATTTTTCCTGCACATTAGATGTGGTAGAGAGAATTTTTGGTACCCATTTCATCTTGGGTCCTCGGGAGTTAGTGGATAAGCATCTAAAACTTTTAGGTACCCATGACAACTTATTTCTCACATTAAAATTTCTCCTATAATGACATAGATGAGAAATATGTCCCAGATGACCACAATAATTGCAAATTATAGATGAAAGCTTGGTCTTTTGAAAATCATCATAGAAAATCTTATGATTTTTAAATTGTTTACACCTCAAAATATTTTCGTCAAAAGCATTGCTTGATTTTCCATGTAGAATAACATTATTTTTCTTGTCATTATTAGCACACGCTAGATAAGAACATGAAAACTTTTCAACTTTGGTATTTTTGAAAAAATATTCCTCAACTTGATTTTGAAGATCAATACAATTTTCACAAGTAGTTGAGGTGTTACATTTAAAAGATGTTTCCTCATTAGGAAAGGCATACTCATCTTTTAAGTTATCAATTTCAATTTTAATGGATGATATCTTTTCTAAGGAATTCAAGTTATTCTTTTCTAAATTAATCAAGACATCATACACATCATCATATGCATGTTGTAATTTATCATATAAAGAACTATCATTAAATTTAGCATCATTTACCTCAAAGTCCTTTTGAGCCACTTGGGAGCTTGTTTCAATTCTTAGCATGTTTGGCTCCTCATTGTCATTATCTATTTCCTTGCTCGATGTTTCAAGTATGTGCTCCTTTAGATTTTGCCCTGTCTCTTCTTGCTTTCTATTATACTTTTATCCACATGAAAATTGTTAGCAAGATAAATAGAATCAAGCATATCCATTATATCCTTTGCACAAGAGCAATCCTTAATTCTAACATATGCTTCATCATTTAAACTATTCCTCAAAATTTGCATTGCTTTAATATTTAAGGAAAAGCAGTTTTTATCAAATTCATTCAATTGTGATTTGGGTTTAGCAATAAAACCATTTAAAACAATTTCCCACAAATCAAAATCTATTGCTTGAATAAAAATTTCTATCCTAGCCTTCAATAAATATAATCTACACCATCAAAATATGGTGGTTTAGTGAAATCACAAAAACTCATTTTTCAAAGAAAGCACTTTTAAAGTTGCCGGCAAATAGGATCTTTCACTCTAAGCTGTTAAGCTTTAACCAGAGCCGAATCTCTGATACCACTTGTTGGTCGTGGCAACCATAACCCAAAAGGGGGGTGAATTGGGTTTATAAAATTTTCTAAAAATAATTTATCAAAAACGATTTTCCCAAAATAAATTATTAAATCACACAACAAATAATAAACAAAAGATGAATATGCGAGCATTAATATGAATTAAACAATGGAGATAGGGAAGAGAATACTTGCACACGGATTTTATCCTGGTTCAGCCACCAACCACTTGTGACCTACGTCCAGTCCCCACTCCACCTGTGGGATTTTTTTCCACTAATAAACAAGCTTATTAACTGGTGCTTGCAACCTTTGTACAAAATAGAGCACTCTAACCACGCCTCTTGGGATACCTCACCCAATACATGTAAGAGCCTCAAACTCTAGCACTCTCCCTCGCGTCTCCGGGATACCTCACCCACGCTTCTGAGCCTAAAGTTATACACCAAAGGGATGCTCCACCCTTTGCCATATGGATATCGGCTCGGTGCCAGGCACTAAGTCTATGGTAACTCAACATCTCTCTCTGGGGGTAAGTTATAAACATCCCCGGGGAATACTTCAGGAAACTCCCGCACAACAGGCACGCTGGCGACATCAGGAGGGCTGCTCTCTATATCCAGGGAAGCTAACATCATGTATACTTGGGCTTCGTCTCTCATCGAAGCTCGTACTTGGTTGGCAGAGAGAAGGTCCAGATTCTTAGACTCCTTTGGAGTTCCAAAAATCAAGGTTTTGTCAAAACAGTTCAGAAGGACATGGTTGGAAGATAACTAGTCCATACCCAGAATAATGTCCAGGTCTTTCAAAGGTAAGCATACAAGATCAGCAAGAAAAGTTTTATCATTTATAACAATATGACAGTTCTTGCATGCATATGAAGTGGAAACCAGTTTATTTGTAGGTGTAGAAACCAACAAATCAAACTCAAGGAAGTTAACATGCAATTTAAGACTCTTGACCCTATCATGCAATATAAACGAGTGAGTAGCACCCGAATCATACAATACAGTTAATTGAGTTCCATAATTAAACACGTACCTTGGATCAAGTCATCAGACTCGGAGGCTTCGGCCCCACTAAGAGTAAAGACTCTCCCAGTGGTCTTCAGTCTGTTGGCCTGGGACTTCTGATTCTTGCTAGCACAGGGAGGCTCGGCCTTAGCTCCATCACACTCGCGGCTGATGTGTCCTGGCTTGCCACACTTGAAGCAGATGACCTGTGTTTCCTTGCACTGGGACGAATAGTGGTCCTGTGCTCCACACTTCCCACACCTCATAGCTCTAGGGGCATCAGAGAACCCACCCCTAAAGCTATTCTGCTGAAACTGGGACTTCCTGCCACTCTGCTTGAAGTCCTTGCCCGAAGGGGCATACCGCTGCTTGCCCTTGTCCCTCTGATCAGTCCTCTTGCTACTCTGATTGTCCGATCCTCTGGAACTGGCAGCTCTGAACCTTGTTGACCAGAATAGGGAAGACTCTGATCTCCTGGTAGCTGATGGCCTGTTTGATCTCAGGCCGGAGTCCCGCTTCGAACTTCACACACTTGGAGCGATCGTCCGTCTAATGCTGGTATGGAGTATAGTACCTAGCCAGCTCCTCAAACTTAGACGCATAGTCACCGACTGACAGCGACCCCTGCCTCAAGGACAAGAATTCCATCTCCTTCTTGTCTTTGATATCCGGTGGAAAATACTTCTCCAGAAACCTCTGCCTGAACACAGCCCAAGTAACTGCTGTGCCCTTAGCCTGTATCCTCTGTCTGCAGTTATCCCACCAGTGCTCCGCCTCTTCAGTCAACATGAAGGTGGCGAAGATGAGCTTCTGCTGATCATTGCAGTCCATCGCACGGAAGATCTTTTCCGTCTCCCTCAGCCACAACAAAGCTCCCTCTGGGTCGTACGCTCCCTTGAATGACGGAGGGTTGTTTCTCTGGAACTTATCCAGTCCCTGGAACTCAGCTAGCCCACCGTTGTTAGGGTTGACCTGACCAATCGCATTGGCTAGAAGTGCCAATGCGTCAGCAATTGCCTGATCGTTGCGTCCTCTACCGGCCATTAGTTCCTGTACATACCCAAAACAACCTCTAATACAGAAACTTAGCGAGTAAAAGCTACAGGCAACTAACTTAAAGCATCATTATCTATACCAAGTATAGACGATCCAAACAAGAGTCACACAACAGACTCACAACAGACTCATACCACATCTGAACAAGGTCGAACTGCTCTGATACCACTAAATGTGACACCCTTCTAGCCCACATGTTAAAAGCCAATTAATTTAAAAACAATTAAAGGAAAAACATGCAATTATTGAATAAAATAAACAATTGTCCATGGGTAGAAAAGTCCCACATGAACCGTTTACAACGCGGAAATGAAATAAGTTTTAAACAGTAAAAACATAACAACCAATAAATATAACCCAACCCCATGTCACATACAGAGCTGGTATAACCGTTCCGGAATAAAATCCACGGAATTACAACTGAAACTAACAACTACGATAACATAAACTAGCCCTACAATGGGTGGCGGCTCCTCAGAGTCACTCCTCTCCGGGCTGCTCGTCACCCTCTGCATGTGCCAAGCAGGCCAAACACAAACAACAAACAGATATAGGGAGTAGGAATCGTATAAACATATTAGCATGGAGATAGGCAGTAAAGTAAACTGCAATCATAGCAGCATCACATCAAACATCAACATCATCATTATGCTATGCAGTGCAATGCAGTCCTACTCCGCTAAACCATCAATGCATGTGGATCCACTAAACTCGGGATAAACGACTTCGGAGTTAAATATCCACATTGAGAATCTACTCAACGTCGGAGAATCTACTCCTTGGATAGCCAACGCATCAAACCAACGAATGCCTCGTCACGGGGGCGCTAGGAGAATCTACTCCAACCGTGGAGGGCCAGATCGCCGTACTCTAGGACGATCTCCCCTATGTCGAACATCCCTAATCAACAACTCCGATGCTATGCGTATGCAACACAACAACAACGGCAACACCACCTCCATAACTCCAACGGAATCGACCGAAGATAACAGCGGAATCAACCGCAACAACTTGCTTCGCGGAATCTACCTGAGGACTTAAACGGAATCAACCGCAGTACCTGGGGCAAACTCTCAGCCACCAAGGTACATAACAACAACACCTTAGACCCAAACCACGGGGTCAAGGCCTCCTTGGCCAAAAAGTACCAAGGCACAACTCATCAGCTTGGGGCACCCATAAGGGTATCGACTTATCAACTTAACACCTCACCATCTCATCTTTTTAATTATCTTTAGTATTATCAACCAGATTGTCTAATCAATTAATCATCATTGGGAAATGGGGTTTAAAACCCCTTAAGTCCTTTAATTCGGTTCTGTCCAAGTGGGTTGAGCACGGTCGTGCTCGTAACCCAGCACGGTCGTGCTGAAGAACGTGAGGGGCGTTCTCCCCTTTAAGTGAAGCACGGTCGTGCTTCTTATTGAGCACGGTCGTGCTCTTTGTCCTGTACGGCCGTGCTGAACAGTGCGGCCATTTACCCAGAATTCAACTGGGAGCACGGTCGTGCTCCTGTTCAGCACGGTCATGCTCATCGTGCGACAGTGCTGTTCTGGGCAGGAACAGGGGCTGAAACTTAACCAATTTCTCTATTAATCCTAAATTCCATTAACACGATTTTTAGGGGTTAAAACCCAACATCATTACCAACATCAATTTAACTATGGCATCAACCAACAATCATCATGTTCATAGCAAAGCAACCAACACAAACATTAATAACATATTATGAACATGAACAATATACCAATAACACACCGAAACAGCCAAGAGCATACCATCACTAAACAACCAATTCAGCATGTTATTCATACATACATATATAAACACATCGGGGTTAGGGAACCCCTTTACTTTACACTAACCCCAAGTCTAGGAATACACTACCTTTCTCCCCATACCTGGATTGAAGGTAGCTCTAATGACGTCCCAAACAACGAACCGGTTCTTCCCCTTACAGCGACTCACACCAAAACGAACCTAGGTGATAAACGTAGATGACCAATGATCTCCCAAGAGTTTCCAACGTTCAGAGATTGATCAAGATGGAGGAAAAACGAAAACGGCTCGTACTAGCCGCACTATGGCTGCTGCAATTCACCAAAAATAGGGTTATCTGTTAAACCCTCGACTCTGCTCACGTATATAACGTTCGGACCTGAGCACGGTCGTGCTCACTGTTGAGCACGGTCATGCTCCACTTAACGTCACCGAGACGCGGTCCACGCGTTGAGCACGGGCGTGCTCACTGTTGAGCACGGTCGTGCTCAACTTAAAATCAGAAACACGTTTCTGACTTTAAGCACGGGCGTGCTGGCTAATGAGCACGGGCGTGCTCATGTACCAGAAAGGGACTCTTAGCCAAAAATCCCACTATGCCCTCACCGATAAATCCCACTTAAAAACTCAGCTTAATTAAATTAATCCCGAAAAACATGGTGTTACAAGCTACCCCACCCCCCATTACATTTAAACATTTCATCAACAATTTTACTAAATGACCCCACCAATATGCTTTTAAAGTATAAGAATGACCTACTTTTTTTAAAAGCATCATGTACTTATACAAGCACCTTACAAAATTGGATTCTTGATCTTAAGCAACTCTAATGAGTTACATAGTTGAAGATGATCTTAAAAAAATAAATGATATTCAGATTTTATTTTTTTTGGTTTCCAAAGTGTCCTGCCACCCGATAGATGAGATACTAATCTCTCGAGATACTGTGACACGCCTAAGCGGGTGATCCTGAGAATTTTTTTCATACACATAAAATCCAGGTGATACAACATGTTTTAACGAGGAGAAAGGAGCTCTTGAATAATGATTCAGGAAAAAAAATTTTGACAGATTCCAGAAAATTTATTGAGATTTGGATAAATAATTAAATAACTTTTTGTTAAGGGCTAAAATTCTATTTGCATTTTCAGGTTTTATAGAAATTTTGATTTGACCTCAAAAACTTTTTTTTTAATATTTACATCATAAATGTTACTCGTCATTCTTCTATCAATTTTTTTTTTGTACATCAAAATGGGAACATTTGATTTTTGTTGTATTTTTGAAATACGTGTATTCAAAGATGATAAAAAGTAAGTGAAAGATAAAAATAAATATATACGATATCATATACAGTGTCTATACTTTGATGTTCAAATATCACAGCTCTCTGAATTCGACATGGATCCCATGTCACAAGTTTTTTTTTTGTTACGGTCACAGTTTGTTACTTGACATGAATTTCACATGTCTAGGAGTAGGACTAAATCTAAACTTTCCTAAAAGAGAAAAGATATTTGCACATCTAAAATTGACACCCAAAGTTGACACCTTGGTTAATCGGTACAAATATTTGGTTAATTTAGTTCATTATATGGTTAATCACGTGTAAATATTTGGTTAATTCATGATGGCCCATTAATCATATAAAGAACTGAATTAAGCAGATATTTGCATGTGATTAACCAAATATTTACATGGTTATGGAAAATAAGCTTCATATAACCCATTAACCATCTAATGAACTGAATTAACAAAAAATTTACACATGATTAACCAAGGTGTCCACTTGGGGTGTCAAACCCAGGTGTGCAAATATCATAACTGTTCCTAAAATATGAGGATGTAAATAGGAATTTAACCTATTTGAAATCATGGTTTAAATAAATTTTTTGTTCCTATACTTTCACTTGATTTGAATTTTGGTGTCTATAACTTATTTTGATTTTGGTTCCTATGTTTTCATTTTTTAGGTTTTGGTCTCTATTTTTTACTTATTTAGATTTTAGTCTCTATAATAGTATAATTTCTACTTATTAAGGTGTTGGTTCTTACTTTGTCAAAAAAAAAAAGGTGTTGGTTCTTATATTTTTAGGCTTAATTGCACTTTTGGTCTTCCTATTATTGATCATGTACGATTTTGATCCATATAGTTTTGTTGTTCATATTTGGTCTCCCTATTTTTTTAAATGTTACAACTACGGTTCTTCCATCCCATGTCAGCCAATTTTTTCAATGATCAATATGAAGAAACCACTCCTCTAAGCGCATATATATAACTTCGAGCTGAGGTTCTCCCTCCTTTGTCTCTCCAATTCAACAAGATTCAATGGTCTACTCTACTATTTATTGGTTTTGTCTCTCATTTCCGAGACTTTTTTTTTTATTATACCACATGATCCTTTACTATAGAAGCTCAACTAGAGGTCCTATGCGCTCAGAGCAGTGGTTCCTCTTTGTTAATTATTGAAAAATTGATAGACATTGGACGAAAGATCCGTATTTGCAACATTGAAAATAGAAGGACCAAATGTGTACATAAAAAACGTTAGGGAAAAAAATCTCACATGACCAGTAATAGAAGGACCAAAATTGTAATTAAGCCTATTTTTTTTTGTTAGGATTTGGTCCTTACCATTTCAAATTATTAATATATCGGTTCCCGAGGACCAAAATCCAAATTAACTATATGAAACAAATCAAAAATTAAGAACCAAAATATAAAATGCATGAAACTATAGGAACCAAAAGTTTATCTAAACCTAAAATCATAAACGTTAAATTATTTCCCAAATTATAGGGTGGCAGAACCAACACCATTAACAATTGAGTTCCTCTCCCTTTCCATTATTAGGCTAAAATATACTTTTGGTCCTTTATCTTTTGGTCAAAATTCATTTTGGTCATTTATCTTTTAAAAGAATCATTTTGATCCTCTATCTCTCTAATGTTACACAAAATGGTCCTTTCCGTCATCTCCTTCTAACTGTTGACGGAAATTTCTGATGTGGCACATAATTCCGTTAAGTCATCTTACGTGGCATATGAAAATCATTTTTATTTAAAATCAGAATTATAAAACTTAAAAATAAAAAAAGCCTTTTTCTCTACCCCTGCGAGTAGCATGACGGCGGCAAAGAAGAGAGGGGAGGGCGATGATGGTGCTCCGGCAGAGGGGTGCACCCCAACATTATTACCTTCACAAAAACAGGTTCAGAATTGAGAAATCAAAACAATTTGAGGTTCGGGTTTTAAATTGGGAGTTTAGGATTTAATCTTTTTTTTTTTGGGGGGGGGGGGGGGGCGTAAAGAGGTGAAAAAGAGAGGGAGAACAAGTCACCAATGGAAGAAGAAAAGAGGTGGTGGCGGCAGTGTGCTCCGGTACGACGGAGTGGGCGGAGACACGATGGTTCGTGACATTGTCCGGACTTAAAGAATTCTAAATTTCGATAAAGTAATTATTCGCAATGGAGATAGGGTCAAGTTGGGCGAGGGTGATGGTTGCTGATTTGATTTTTATTTTCTGAGTCAACCTTTATTGGCTTTCATTGCTGACAAATGTTTTTTGTTTTTAAGAGTGAATTGCTATGGGGACCTCAATCAGATGCGAAGAGATGTGAGTGCTTGATGAAAACTATTGAACTTCTACTCCAGATTGTTAGAGTAAGCATTTTTTATGGCTTCACTCATAGTCTCCGCTCGGTTGGTGGAGGGTTTAGCATTTTTGATGGGTCGATGACTGGAACTAATTTGGTGTTAGGAAGCTAAGTTAATTGTGCAGAGATGGTCCTTCACAGTGAAATTGGGGAAGAAGATGGCTTTTTTTTCTTGCCAAAAAGTCCACATAGGATGACTTAAATGAGTTATGTACCACATTAGAAATTTCTGTCAACAGTTGGAAGGGAGATGACGGAAAGGACCATTTTGGGTAACGTTAGAAAGATAAGGAATCAAAATAAATCTTATACAAAATAAAGGAACAAAATGAATTTTGACAAAAAATAAAGGACCAAAAGTATATTTTAACCCCTGTACCGCCCATAAGTGGATAGTAAGGCTTGGCCGAGCTTGATTCGAGTATGGGATAAGGTGAACGAGCTTGACAGAGCATGACCCGAGTATGGGGTAAGGCGACCGAGTTTGACATGATATAAGGGTCAGGAGAATTGATGATCATACATGGAAAATGAGTAGACAAGTTTGGATTGGTTGAAAAGAATAAGAATAATATCCGAAAATAGTGGACCATAAGCTTATCAAGATAAAAATAAACAGATATATGATAAAGGATACTTAACAGATAATAACTATCTGAGATCTACTTTTAATCACCTTATCATATCAAACGAGCCTATCAAGCAACATAAGATAACACTTATCTAGATAAATAAAGAATATTATAAATAGGAGGTCCTCATAAGAGAGGAGACTCACTTAACAACACATACAGACTCACTCTTAAGAGCTCTGAGGTTTAGAATAGGAGATCGATCCAAATCTCCAATTTCAGGCTTATAGTGAACAATTAAGAGGAGTGTAAACTCCGTTCTGGCTAGATTCCGATAATACGGATTTTGGCAGGAACAACCCCATTATTAAAATGCACAACTTAATCATCATTCTTCAACCATAATCGGACAACATTCTATTTCCACACCCTCTAAATCAATGACTTTCATAACCCCTCAAAGCAAAACAAAATCCCCTAGTTACTATCCTCCATCGTCTTTATCTCAGTCCCTATTTGGTGCTAAACTCAGCCAAAACATCTATACAAGACCCTTATAATTCAAATTAATGCAAAGACTCGAATTCACAATAATCACTGTTCCAACCTGCAACTTCCACAATTAAGCATAACTCATATCAATGAGACACCACCCATAGAACCCTTTAGTTCTATATAGATGTTGTGACTTCATTGTCATGATTCCTCAAAGAATTTTGTGTTTATGTTAATTCTATTTAAGATTTGTGAGAAAATGGGAGAAATAAGGTTTATGATCTAAATTGTAGTGGCCAATTCAAGGATATGGTTCTTGCTACCATAATCCTTATAATCTGGATAATTTGGCTTTCAAGGAATCAAATTAGGTTTGACAACAAGCATACACCTATAATTAGAGCAATTCATCTTATGGTTGCTAATGTATCAATCTCATGTAACTTATCTTTAGCCAAGGCCTTCAGTTCAGCATATGAATTAGCTATCTTCAATCATTCTCTGTCAATGTTCATCATCCTAAAGCTCCTGTCATTGATCAAGTCAATTGGTTGAAACCTCCATGTAGTTGGATCAAATGTAATACAGATGGTGCTTCAAGAGGGAACCCGGGTCTTTCAACTTGTGGAGGTATTTTTGGAGACTCTAATCGGGCAATCATGGGTTTTTTTTCTTCTGATTTTATTGGTGTCTCAACCTCAATCACAACCGAGTTGATAGCTTCCATGAAAGCTATTGAGATTGCATCACAGAAGGGTTGGAGAAAAATTTGGTTGGAGTGTGATTCGACCTTGGTTATTTCTGCTTTCAAAAATATTGAATTAGTGCCTAGGAAGCTAGGAAATCGATGGTCTAATTGCATTTGTCTAGTAAAGGAAATGCAATTCCATGTCTCCCATATCTTTAGAGAAGAGAATTCTTGTGCAGATGAATTGGCTTGCTATGCTTTTAATTAGGGATTTAACGGGTCGGTTTGATTCGATTTTAGGTGGAAAAAAATCCGAACCGATAAAAAATGGTTTGGTTCGGTTTGGCTTGGTTTTAAGAATTTTTCCTGCCAAACCCGAACAAAACCAAACCATTCAAAACAGGTTGGTTCGGTTTGGTTCAGTTCGGACCCGAAAATTATTAAATATTAAATATATAATATATTAAAATATATATATATAAATAAATATTAAAAAAATTTAACTATTAAAATATAGATAAATATTAATATATAATAAATATTAAATATTAAATAAAAAAATATAGTAATTGGTTCGGTTCGGTTTCGTTTAGTTCCAGAATCCTTAAAACCGAGAACCGAACTAATCATCATCGGGTTTGGTTTGGTTTGGTTTGATTCGGACACAAACATTAAAAAAAAACCAAACCAACTTAATTGGTTTGGTTTGGATCTTTAGGTTCATCGGGTCATTGGTTCGGGTCTTACACCCCTACTTTTAAGAGTCATTGATATACTTGGTGGAATTTACCACCAAAGTTCATTCTTAATGATTTTAATTGTAATAGGTTTAGCATTCCTTTCTTCAGATTCAAGTAATTCTTGTTTTTATTTCATGGGTTTGGTTTGGTCCCCCATGTAGCTTGTATTCTTTATTCATTTTCATTTTATTAATAATTTTTTTGGGTGTACTGCAAATGATTGGTAAGACTTGAGATGCCAACCTAATTGGGATCTCTTATTTTTACAGTGATGTTTTTGCACCCCATCTTTGCTTAATAAAAGGAAAATTTTTATGATCACCTCTTGTCTCTTGCTGTTTGAGTTTAGGTTGACTATAGTTTCTCACCACTATTAAATTAGTCATTGAATTGCTTGGAGAATTTTAAATTAAAATATAATTTGGAACATATGAGATTAATGTCCTACACTGAAAGTTGATCAAGGAACCCTTTTTTATTCTTCTTGTAACATTCAATTTTTTTTATTTACTAAATTTTTCATTAAGACATACAAATCTTTTTTTAATTTTTTTATCAGATACACATCTTTTTTTATTGTGATATAGCTACATTATTATTATTATTATTATTGTTGTTGTTGTTGTTGTTTTAATAACAGTAAGTGTGTGTGTGTCTATATATATATATATATATATATATATATATATATATATATATATGAGTAGTGCTACTAATACACTTTCTAACACTTTTTTCAAGCACACTCTATCTTATTGATTTAAATTTATGTGGGTCCCACTATTTTGGAAATGGGTCCTACTAATTCATGTGGGACCCACATGAATTTTGTAAGACCCATATGAATTTCAACCAGTAGGAGGGAATGTATTATAAAGAGAGTGCTAGAAAGTGTGTTGCTAGCATTTCTCATATATATATATATATATATCCCACTTTATAGCTCAAGTAATGAGAATCTTAATTTTAATTTAATACTATTTTATTAAATTAGAGTCTTAATTTTGTTAATATTATTCTATTTTTTTTATGTGGTATTATGCTACTTCATTTTTTTAAATTGCATATACATCTCAATAATTTAAACATGTGCATTTTAATTTCAATTGAAAAACATATTACTAAACTAAATTTCTTAGTTTTTTTTTTCAGCATTGTCATGTTTTTTATGTAATATTATCCTATTTTAATTTGTCTTATTAGTAGATTAAAGTTCTTAATTTTGTTAATATTTTTTTTCCATTTGATTTTTTTTTCTGAACCAACCATTTTATTTAAATTAAATTTCTTGATTGTGTTAATATTATCTTCGTTTGGTTCATCAAGCTTTGTAACCATTTTTTTATTTCTTTTTTCCATTCTCTTTCGAGTTTTTTTTTTTTTTTTAGGACCTTCCCTTTCGAGTTGTAAGTTGTAACTTAAAAAATCCCGTTTGACTAAATAAGGGAATGGAAGGAACATGCATGATTTGACAGACAAAACTCGATCGTGACTACATATTCTATTAGCTGTAGGCTTGTAGCTGAAGTAAGGGAATGGAAGAATATGCATTCTTAGAAATAAGTAATGTTTGACTGAAGTAATTAAAGATGTTAGGTACCTTCTCATTTCTTTTTTCTGTTTTTTCTTAGAGTATTATTCCAGAGAAAAAAATCTGGTTGGAAGGAAAGAACTCATCTTATATACCTAATAGGTTTCCCTGATGAAAATTAGCCATTATTAATGATGGTGGATATTTCGTACCTATAACATAGTTACAAAAAAAGAAAGTATTATTCCACTTGTTAAGTGAAGATTAATATTTTAGGATATAATTAGACATTTAAGTGAGAAAAATAATCTCAAACATGCTTAAGGATCCAAATCCTTTTATTTGAACCAACATACATTAGTGTAAGGTGGCATCTTTTATATAAAATAAAAAACTAAGCCAATGATATTGGTTATCTTTTTTTTTTTTTTTGGGGTCTGCACCTTCGTTATCTAGAAGTCATATTGAATCACGATTAATCCAAGTTGAATCGGAGTGAACTCATAAAAGGTGACAAAGTTCTGTTAGTGTCTTCTTTTTTTTTTTTTTTTTTTTCTTTTTCATTTTCAAGACTCAAATTCGAGACTTTGCTTAAGAGGAATTAAATTCCAGTCACTTGATTTTACAAACGTTGGTGTTACTTATCTTAAATTTGGATAATGAGTTTCTTCAATAGGTAGTTAATCAGACTACAAATTTTTGCTGAAGTTGAAAGTTTGTTCTGATATTAAAATGTGGAAAATCTCCTTTCATTCTAAACTTGTTTCTAAAATAAATAAAACGAAAAAACAATAAAACTAATAAAAACAGTGAAAAGAAAGTAGGAAAATAGTTAAATTTCACATCTAAAATTTTGGCAAAGATGATAAAGGAAAAGAAATGAAAGGCTATTCAAAAGAAAAGAAACTTATATAACTTTTAGTAACGTATAGATGCTATTTTTCTTAAGAGTCATCTATGAGATATATACATCTCTTTTGAATAAAACAAAAATTCGATTGTTTTCTTTTTATTATTTATAATTATATTATATTATATATTTTTAGCTTATCTTACGCATTGCAGGAGTACAAATACTAGTAATTATATACTGACAGGGATTACATGAGCAGAATTTCCATGTGCGTTTAATTAATTGACCAAAACATCATGATTATACTGCTTCAATTAAAGCAGCTGATGGCTTAAACTTCAAAAGCAAGGATGGACATTGCTTGAGAAGTTAGAAAATGAATATGAATATTGAGTGCATTTCAAGCTTTAAAAGAGGAAATAATTCACATTTTTTAAATATCTTCCTTAAATGGTCCATGGACATGACATAATGCTAAGGTCGTCATTGCAGTTCTCACATGTCTGAAAATTAAAAAATGAAAACCAGGATAAGACAAAACCAAAAACCTACTCCTTTCGGTCAATATTATAAGCGAAAGATCCTAAATTTTTTG
This sequence comes from Echinosophora koreensis, assembly GCA_035048595.1. Taxonomy (NCBI): domain Eukaryota; kingdom Viridiplantae; phylum Streptophyta; class Magnoliopsida; order Fabales; family Fabaceae; genus Echinosophora; species Echinosophora koreensis. Next base: position 1,990,709 of record JAPCYP010000080.1, read on the forward strand.
GTTTAAAATATAAGCAATTTTTTCGTACTTCCATCCAATCACTACTAGAAATTCATGGATTACTTGCAGATTTTCCTGCGGATTTTTTTCGAAGGAATTTCCTACAAATTTTGCTGCAATTTTTCTAGAAATAAGGTTTTTTCCTATAGATTTAAATTCGTAGGAAATTTTGTAAGAAATTTTGACATTTCTTGCGAATTTTCCTGCAGATTTAAAATTTTCGCAAGAAAATCTGTAGGAAATTTCCTACAGATTTTAAAATTCGCAGGAAAAAATTACTCACGAAGGTATTACCTATAGATGAAATTTGTAGGAAAATCTGCAGGAAAATCTGCAGGTAATAAGAAGATTTATAGTAGTGAATTTAATGCTATTATTTCCAAAATACCCTCCACTTAATATAAATTAGGTTTTCCAATACTCCTTGACATTATTCCTAATTTAATGCTGAATATAAAGGGTCATCTTCCAATTTAATGCTGACATTATTTTTCAATACTCCTTGATATATAAAAAGTCATCTTCTCTCTCATCCTTATTGAAAGTGGGATCTATTTAATGCAGATGTATTTTAACGATGAAAATTGAAATTTTAGATGAAGGGTAATTTAGGTAATAAGCCTAATTTTTTTAACAAAATTAAATTAGATTTATTAACTTCCTTAATATGTGTGTTTTATTTAATTTTTGCTTATAATAGTGACCAGAGGGAGTATTATATTTCTTATTTGTCTCCTTCTTTGTTTTTGTTCTAGTCACGATGGAACTTGTGTATGCGTTGTTTTGGGGGCTGCTTCTACAGTGGGATGACAAATCTCTTATGGTGAGAGACATCAGAAAGCCCTTATATTAAAAAAAATTTATTTTTTATCCCTTCTTCTTTCTCGCTCTCTTTCTCTCCTCCGTCACTCCACCCTCATCCCCACCGCCTTGTCAGTTGTATTCCCCCACAACTGATTCCAAGTCCATCGTCGTCGATAGTTTCGGCGCAGTCACATCTCCAGTGTGTTCCTCTACAGGGTCTGTCGACAAATCTCGCACTCTGAGAGAAGATAATGGTGACTTGTTTTTCTTAGTGGTGTGCGGTGATGCCTGAGCGCAAGACGACGATGATGGTCCTTCTCTCACAAAAATGTAGATCAGTGTTGTAGGTTTGACATCGACGTAGATCCGTCCTCCTAAGGTTGACAACGTATCTGGCTAGGGTTTACGACATTTTGGCAAAGGAAACTCGGGATTGGCAGATCTAGTGAGTTTTTTCTTTGCGGTGGTTTCGGAGTGAGGTTGTGATGCGCGATCCAGCTCGTGCGGCGGCAAGGAGTGGAGGAGAAGTGGCGCGTGGTGGTCCTGGCGATTACTGGAGGTGGTTGTTCATGATTGATTGTGTGTTAGCATTACATGCATTCATATCATAGAGTTGTTAGTTGGGGGAAGTTACGATGACAAGAGAGTTCACCCGAGAGAATGACGAACTGGCCATCCGCGGTGATTCATCCGAGAGTTAGGTGGGTCAAGCGCATCCATAGTGATTCATCTGATAAGATGAATCGGTTATCCAAGGGGTTCACCCGAGAGTTTGGTGAACTGCCAGCATTGGTTCTTATTGGCCAATGTGGATATGTAACTCCAAAGTCGTCTTCCCGAGTTAGTTATGGATCCACATTGCATATGGAGTAGTGAAATAGCACTGCATCGCATAGTTTGTTTTAATTGATATGATGTGATGAAATATGGTATGTTATGATCTGTCATATTGTGATATATTATATGATGTGTGAATTTCTTGCTAATTATTCCACTACTGTTTATGTTTGTACGTGCAATTACTTACTCCCTATTTGTTGTTCACTACAAGAAATTTCGTTATTTCCCAGGGCTTTTTACCCAAGGATTTGGATCCCTGGGAAATTTTAACATTTCACACGGTCATGCCCCTTGGAACACGTTGGCTGGCTTTCCCAAGGCAAAAACCGTGGGTAAATATGGCGCTAAACTCTCCCGCTAGATTTCCCACGGTGTTTGTCGTCGCTACCAAAGAACGGTGTTTCCCACGGTCCAACCCCTGGGAAAATGCTGACACTTCCCACGGCTGGAACCCAGGCAAGTGGACAGGCGTTGTTTCCCATGGCCCAAGCCCTCGCAAACTCATAAGCGCGGTTTCCCATGGCTAAAACCCACGAAAAATTAGAGGCGCGGTTTCCCACGGTTGTACCCGTGGGAAATATTTAACATAGTACTTTCCTCTTTCCTTCTCCCCCATTTTTCGTAGCATCGTCCCTCCCCTATCGAATCCGGCCGCGCCCTCCCTCCTCCGCCACAGTGAAGTCAGGCACGCCTCCATCCTCCGCCAGGTAAGCTCCCATCTTCCCCTCTTCTTCCCACTTTCCCTCTTTCTCTCATTCTCTCATATCCCTCTTTTCGCTCCATTGGACAGGGCTACTACACAGATCATTTTCGTGCCACCACTACGCGATTCCGGCTTGCCGTGCAGAACCACTATGCAAATCCGGCATGGGCAGAACATAGGATTTTGTGAAGCTCAAAAATCACTGTCAAGGTGCAAAGTTCCTTCCTTTTGGGTTATGCTAAAATTTGCTTTACAAATTTTTGTTAAGTGTTATGTTATTTCAATTTCAATTTCTGTTACATGGAAATTTTAAATTTGTGATTCTCTATTTTTTTTATAGCTAAAATAATGAAACCATCAACCCAACCCTAACGTCCTAACATATTCTCACTTTCTTTACATTTTAGGTTTTTACTTCAGTGGAGGCAGCGACGCTCACCAACACCTTGTGCGGCTCTTCACTACGACCACCACCTGTTTGTATTTCTCTTGTTTATTATCATTTGTTTTCCCCTTGTAAATTCAGTGATGCTATTGTCTCTGCCTCACCCTCAAATTTGTGTTTCTAAGCTTTGACTTCAACCTTTCTATTGCCCCAACTTGTAAAGTTTTCTGCTTGGAGCTGAGAGGGCCTGAAAGATGTTAACATTTCAGCTTTTGTTAATTATCATTGGGTTGATCGTGTTGTGGAAATTGTTACTTTTACTTTTTTAAATGTTAATTGGTGGTGAGTCTTACAAGTTACTCCATGAATCTTCTCCCACCCTAGCAAGACTGCAAGAGTAGGCGTAGCAACAAACTCTGCAGTCACAATTGTGCCACCAACATCAGGAGCAGTTAGAAAGCAAGGTATGTCATTTTTCACTCAGGTCCATAAGTTTTGGGTATGTTGTTGATATGTTTTGAAGTACTTGGTATTGAGTTATTATGTTTTCTTTAAAACGCTTCATTCTTGATGACTTAGTGGTATCAAATTCATTTGGAACATGGATAAGGCAAGAAGGGGAATCCTTGCCTGAGGAGATTCCTTCAAGTTCTCCATTTTTCTTTTGTTTTTTCTTTTTTTAACCAATTTACTTGATTCTGTTTTTCAATATTCTTTGATTTCCATGAGAACATGGAGAAGGAATGCAAACTTCTGTTGCACTGATAAGTTTCTACCTGCCTCTGCTTTCTTATCGTTATGTTTCATGTCTCTAGCTGTATTATGTATATCCTTGTTGATCTATTTAAAACTTATGATGTATGACAGTTCTGTTTTTTTTTTTTTTTTTTTTTTTTTAAATTTTATGCTTGTTTTTAAGTGCACTTTTGAGAGATTTCCCCCTCAAGTACAATGTTGGTTTGGATGTCACTTTGAATCATTTACTTATTTCCTTGCATTTACTTTGGTTTATGCAGATGATGGTGAGCAGCCTGTTGAGGAGTGATCCCGAGGAGATCGCTTGCTCATTGTATAGATCTTTCATGTTTAGTTTTACGATGTAATTTCGGTATTGGTTACCAGCTCTGATATGTGACATCGGGATTTAGGTTTTTGATGTTTATGTTTTCTGCAGTTATTATGTTGTGTTTTAATTATGTTTGGCCCAATTTTTTTTTTTTTTTTGCAAGGCAAAATGAATTTATTAAAAGGGTACAAGGGGTACCCGAACCCATACATAACAGCCACACCGATAGTGGCACAATACAGAAACCAATGTCAAACAAACACACCAACCCAATGAAAAGTACCCAGAAACACAAAGCAAACTTTAGAAAAAGTTACCATCCCCACAACATAAAATGGCTCAAACAAAAACCCCGACAGCAAAATAGCGCAAACCACTACAAAGACCATCTAACACAAAACACGCAAGTCTCACATGAAAATAGAATCACTTCCCAATATGTCCTTAACGAGACGCCCAACTTGATGATAAACAAAGCAAGGGGTTTGAATACCAACTTGAAATAGGATAATTAAAACCCCTTAACTTTGCTCTTAGTCAATGCCATGACAACACTATTGCCTGCTCCAATATTGCCTCCTCATGCCCTGTCTTTTCTTTAAAAACCAAATTATTACGAGCCATCCAAATGCACCAAATGATTACATACCATAAGATTTACCACACATTCCTTTTAATATCTAAATTGATAGCCAATCCTTGAAACTGTTCAAAATGAGCTTGACATTCACATTGTAGCACTGATGAAATTCCAAGCCACCTTAAGCATAGCAACCACACTTTTGAGTAAAAAGGACACTCGAAAAACAAATGGTTCCCAGTTTCATTCCCAACCAAGCAACCAGTACACTTTATCAACGAACTTTGCACAATTCCTCTTCGAAATAAATTCTCCTTGGTTGGTATCCGATCTTGGGCTAGCTTCCAAGCAAAACCTGTAATTTTTAATGGAACTAGTTTGTTCCAAAACCTGTTAAGAAATACATATGTTGTTCCATTTTGCCTAGCCGACAAAGCCTTATAAGCAGACCTCACTGTGTACAAACCTGTAGAATCCAGCTTCCACTCCCATTTGTCTGGTACTCCCTCTTTCAACCTCACTTGCCCCACCACTACACCTAACTCCTTCACTAACTCTTCTTCCCATTGAAACAGTCTTCTCCTCCACTTCCATGTCCAACCCCTAGAGCTCTCCACCCACTCCCCTAAGTCAACAATCCTCTCATTTTTATTAGTTGAGAGATTAAATAATCTAGGAAACCTTAGTCCTAGCAAACCACCCTCAACCTATGTCTCCTTCCAAAATAATGTTCCCTGACCATCCCCCACCACCTTTTGACACAACTCAGACAACCACCCATCCCTCCCAACGGCACATACATCTTTCCACCATACCGACCCCAAACTCCCACCATCTCTCAACACCCCCTCTTCCTCACCATACCTCGCCAACAACACTCTGTACCACAAGCTTTCTTTTTCCACCCTCACCCTCCACCCCCATTTCCCTAAGAAGGCCATATTAAACAATCTCAGATTCTTTATACCCAACCCCCCTAACTTATGCTCTCTACAAATTTTTTCCCAAGCTACCCAATGAACTCTCCTTTTTCCCCTCTCACCACCCCATAAAAAAGATTTAAAGAGAGACTCAATTTTAGAAATAATACCTGTCGGAGCTTTGAAGAAGGAAAGAAAATAGATCGGGAGAGCTGTCAGGACATATTTTAGCAGGACAAATCGGCCACCAAACAATAAGATTTACTCCTCCATGAAGACAACATCTTCCTCACCTTTTCCACCACAGGAACCCAAGTTGACAATCTTCTTGGGTTGGCCCCGATAGGCAACCCAAGATACGAAAACGGCACCCTTCCAACCTTGCAGTTCAACACTGCAGCTGCTGACTGCAGCCAAACCGGGTCCACATTCACTCCCACCAGTGGACTCTTATGAAAATCAACCTTCAGCCCAGATAAAATCTCAAACAATTACAACGAGGCTTTAATCGCCCAAATATTTTTACTCAATTATTTGCCCATTAGTAGAGTATGATCGGCAAACTGTAAATGAGATACCTGTTCTTCCGATGCACCAATATTATACCCATCAAACAGACTTAATTCAACAGTTTTATTAATCAAGACGCTGAAACCCTCAACAGCCAATAAGAAAAGAAACGGGGATAAATGATCACCTTGCCTCAAGCCCCTACCAACCGTAAACTCCTTTGTTGGACTTCCATTAACAAGGACGGACACTGTTGCTGAGGACAAACATTCTAGAATCTAGTTCCTCCATTTGCAAACAAAACCCATCCTCTCCATTATCCAATCCAGAAACTTCCAGTCCACTGAATCATAGGCCTTTTCAAAATCGACCTTAAACAAAATAGCTTCCTTCTTACACTTCTGCGCTTCATCAATCATTTCATTTGCTATAAGAACACCAACCAAAATTTGACGTCCTTTAATAAATGCAGATTGTGTATCGAATATCAATGAATTCATAACCTTGCGCAACCTATTCGCCAACAATTTTGCAAGAACCTTATACATACAACTAATGAGCGAGATAGGTCTGTAATCACTAACCTTCTGAGGATTGTCCTTCTTCGGTATCAGAACAATAAAAGAGCAATTGGATCCTCTGACTAATTTTCCATTGGTCTGAAACTCCTTCAAAAAAGCCTCAAAGTCCTGTTTAATTACCTGCCAAAATTCCTTAATGAAACCGAAATTCACACCATCCGGACCTGGACTCTTAGAACTCTCACAATCCCACACTGCTCCACGAATTTCTTCCTATTGGAATGGAGCAACCAGCATGTTATTGGCATCCGTATCAATCTGTTTAAAAACCATATCCTCCATGACCGACCTCTCCCACTGCCTCTGTTGAAAGCGAACCCTGAAATGTTCCATGACTTCCAACTTTAGATTTTCCACCCCCTCCACACTTACACCCCCAAAATTCAAACACAAGATCTTATTCATCCTCCTTCTCTTATTTATACAGCCGTGAAAAAACCTGGAATTAGCATCACCGTTTTGCAACCATCTCACCCTAGCCTTTTGATATAGCACGGAGCACCGCATGTGGGATAATCTTCTAAGATTTGTCATGTATTCCCTCCTAAGCGCCATCTCTTCCTCACTAAGCTGTGATTCTTCCCTTTTTAAATCCCATGCCTCTAAATCAGATTTTGCCTTCACCAATTGATCATTTAAATTACCACAATGAGTCTTATTCCATTCTTTTAATTTTTGTTTCAGCAGCTTGAGTTTCTCCTTAAGCACAAAAGCACTCCACCCATCCACATCAAAAGAACCCCATTCATTCTTCACGAACTTAGCATACCCACTAACTTCCCGCCAGCAGTTCAGCATCCTAAAGGGTTTAGGACCCCAATCGAGCACCTTGTCTCGTAACAACACCGCACAATGGTCTGAAAGGCCCCTTTGCAGGCCCCATTGAGAACAATTTTCCCAAGTATTCAACCAATCTTCAGACACCAAGAATCTATCAATTCGACTCATAGCTCTTCCATCACTGCGATACCAAGTATACCTCCTCCCAACCAAAGGCAAATCAACCAACTCAGCCTCTGCAATAAAATCCTCAAAACACCTCATTTCCATCTGTCTATAATGTGTCTCTGTGCCCTTCCTCTCTCTCTCATTCCTAATGGAGTTAAAATCACCCAACAAGCACCAGTAATTACCTCCCTTATCTGATAACAATTGCATGAGTTCCCTCCATAAGTCCTTTTTCTGAGCCTGATCACACGATGCATATACATTAACAATCGTTACTAATTTTTTCTCCGCTCCCCACCAACCCTCCACTCCCATAAAGTGACTCCCTTGAAAACTTTCTTTTTGAACAAAAACAGTGCTTCCCCACAACATAAGCAAGCCCCATGCTCTTCCCTCAGAAGGTTTAAAGTCCCACTCAAAATCATCAGAGCCCCCACATATAAGCACATGAACTCCTATTAATCAATTCCAACTTTGTTTCTTGAATACATATCATACCTGGTTGGTTTTGTCGAATGAGTTTCTGTATCTCCATTTTCTTCAACCTTCCCCCCAAGCCTCTAGAATTGTAAGTTATAATCTTCATTTAAAACTGATTTCACCTTCATCTACCCAAAACCCACCATTTTATCAGCGGCCAATGCTCCCTTCGCGCCCCTCACTTTTTTCTGTTGCTATACGATCCCTTTTTTCTAATTCTTGTAACCTTTTCACAACCTCATCTTCATTACCCGGACAACTGATACCCATCATCTTTCCAAACTCCCCACTTCTCTAGCCACTTCCTCCACTCCCTTGTGCAAAATCATCCAATTTCTCCACTTTATATTACTGTCAGATATTGTCCTCCCGGATATACTTTGTCCTTGTTGCTGATTCTTCAACTTTCCTCTCTTTCCCGACCTACCACATGCGCGAGCCTTTCCTTTCCTTTTACTATCTTGACATGTTTTTTCGTTGCTCTGGATGTTTGCAACCTCGCTCAAGTCAAATTGCTTCACCTGTTTAGGATGCCGCTCACTGTTTCCACAATATGCACCCGCGCCTCATTGTGTAAGTCAACGCCGTTTCTGGTTAATTGGCCCTGTCCCTTATGTTCCACCAATTTGTCGTCTGTCCCCTTTTGTTCAGCCTCCACATCACCTAGAAACTGGGCTGCCACTTTAATTAAACCAGCATGGCTTCGTTCTTCATTAAATGGGCCAACAGATGATGACAGCCCCTTCAACAGCTCGGATTCGCAAGGCCCACCATTCCTTTGGTCAGGTTCCATATCACCGCGAGATTGGGCCTCCTCTACCAAATCACCCGCCTGGCTACATGCCACAAAAGATGGGCCAACAAATGAAGACAGGCCCTTCAGTAAACTGGACTCACTTGGACCTGCTTTATTACTCCTCATTTCATTCTGATTTAAAATTGAACGTGGCTCAATTGTCATGCAATTCACATGTCCTATATTCTCTCCTAAAAAATCGTCCCTTTCTCTCTCCAAATCCCACCCTTCACTCTCTCCACCATGAAATCCCTCTCCATCAGTTTCGCCATTATCCTTCTCCCTATTAGGAATCAAATTTTCATCATTAACTCCCAAATCGTCATTCAAAAAATTTTGAAATTCAAATCCTTCGGCCGCCGCCATCGATGACTCTGACGGAAATTCCTCTGATTGGTTTAATTAATAAATTACTGTCTATTTCATATGATTTATTTTATATTTATTGTATGTAGGGTAGTGAGTGTCACAATGGTCACTTTTCAAAGTTGCTTTATTCTACTTTTGAGGGCATTCCTTAAATGTTTAGTGTGTGTATATAGGCTAGCTGCACTCAAAGCAATTCAATGTTTTATCCAACACAGATCAAATTTATGTTTGCACATGACATTTGTATATGATATAATTTGTAATCTTTCATGCTTATTTATTACAAGAAATTATTGATATGTGTGACCATGTTGTTGGGTTAAGCCGATAATTGAATGGGTTGTGGATTTCAAAACATGTATTGTATTGGCATGATAACAAAACATTTATCATATTGGCATGATAACAAAGATGTTTCTTTTGTGAAAAGAATATTTTGTATGTTTGGATACTACATATGTTGTATTTGCACTATATCACAAAATGCGGAACTCCATTGATAAATTTAGTATATATGACTACATAAATTCAAATGCATTTTGATTCATTCCTATATTTTTCAATAATTTTTGCAGCTATATTTTTTGAACATTGACAACTTTATGAAGCTTGGCTATTATTTTTATGTTTTGAACATTGATATATTAAGCGTATTCTTATCATACATCAGATTTTCTTTTAGTATTTATTTAATCCAAAACATATTGGAGATAGCCATATTGAGATTTGACATTTAGTATATACTATATGCTACCTTATTTGTAACATCCCTGGCTGCTTTATGGATTGACGACTGTCCCCACAAACCAACATGAGTCTTTTCAGTATGCTTTGTTCTCACTCACACGCTTCCTGGGAAAACTTCCTAGGAGGTCACCCATCCCAGAATTGCTCCAAGTCAAGCATGCTTAACTGTGGAGTTCTTTAAGTGATGGGCTACCGAAAAGAAGATGCATCTTGTTAGTATAGGTAGTACCAATCAATTCATATAAGCCATCCTCAACTGTATAGTCCCATACCTACACAGTCTTAGGATCCATCTCATTCAGGTGTGTAATCTGTTCATTCATGTGTCCCTCCGCTTATAAGCCTGCCAGGAGTCGCTCCTTGTCCGTGCCTTCTTGCACCGGCAACCACTCCCCGCCCTCGTCAGCCCCGGGTGTCATATTATTAGTATAAATATGCCGTTTATTAACATACGTAAAAACTAATGTGACCCATGCGAATGCACAAATATCTCACTAGTTTTTTTTATTATTATTAAAATTGATCATTTCATATTTCTATCTCATCTTTTTTATTTACATGCGCAAAAGATTGAATGATCTTGTTTATGTGCTAACTTGGCTTAAAAAGTAGGTTTCTTTTTATTTAAATTCCCTTATAACTTATTTCTTAAGGTTTACTTGATTGATTGCTTTTGTACTCATATTTCATATAGTTGTGTTATTATAACTTATGGACCATTAATAAAAGAACACTAGACTCAGAGTAGAGAAAATTAAATTTTGGATTATAAAAGAAGATAATACTCTACTTCTTGACCAAGATGAGTTAGAGATGATGCTTTATAATGATTTAGAAAATCCAATACTTAATTTAACTAGGGTGATAGAGGTTTGTTTTAAACATTTTTAAAATTATCTCTTAATTATGCTTATTTACTTATTGTAAATATGTATTGATTCTATCTTTAGTTCTAATTTTAATTTTAAGGTGTTGCTCCACAAAGGGAAGTTGGTGGAGAATTTAGACTCTTTTCCTCGAGAAGGTATAAAATGGTCATATTGCATCTTTAAGTTGCCATAACAATTCCGTGGTTAATGATGACAATGATGATTGAATGGATTAGCATATACTTGTTAAGTCTCTCAACGTCTAAAGCTTTGTTACCTTTGATTTTGAGTGATCCAAACATTTATGATAAATGATTTTATATGAACTATACGAATCTTCTAACAAGTGTGTTCATGTGCAAAAAATAATACATCTTAGACATATTTGATAAGTGAACCACGCGTCCGAAGATACTTCAAGCCTCTGTGTTTGCTAAACCAAACATTTGTCTGATGACTGAAGAAGCCAGTATAAGCAGCAGTTGCCTGACTTAAGAAGGAACAGTCCAACCCAACTCCAAGCATCTGAAAGCATAGTTCAGACTCATCACTTGAAGTCAATGCACTACACTCAAAGCTAAAATTCAAATATGCTGACTCAAGTACGATGATAAAGCATTAAGCATCTGCAACATCGCTTTTGCACACAACAACATAGCTACTTTACTTTGTTATATACCACTGTTGCACAAAATAGGAAATCCGCGCTACCCCAAGTCAAAAAAGCACATGCAACTGCTTTGACTTGTGCTTGCCGTAACATCCCAGTTTTTCACATATACGGTTAATTATTTTATTGAAATAATTATGGATCTAGATGTTTATTTTTGTTTATTTTTATGTGGTTTAGTTTGAGTAATTCTGTTTACTCACTTAAAATTATTTTAATGGATGTGTTAACACTACGTCATTACAATGTATACATGCTTACCAGAAAATAATATTACGCTATTGTCACTATTATTCTCTGTTTAGAAAAATATTTTAAATAATATGATTCAAAGAAATTTTTTTTCAGATGTTACTCTATTTAATTTTAGATTTGAAAATAAATTAGTGTAGTGTTAACTGAAGATTAATTTTGGATCACTGATTTTCTTGGTTGACCAGTTCAATCATCAATCTTTACTCTAATTTGAATTTTGAAAGTATATATTTGTCACTCATTATTTTTAGAACCAAGGGCCAGTCTTATTTCTTTTTTCTAGACTCAATCTTAATCACTCATTTTTGTACCTAGCACTAATTAAAGGAAGTGAAAAGGGAAAAAAAAAAAGAAGAGAAACCCATCTTCCTGGTCAGCTTTCACGCACGACCCCCACCCCTTTTTTCTTCTTCTCTCTTTTATTTCTTCTTTCTTCTTCTTCCTCACATCTCCTTCCACTATCTAACTTCAAACTTCATCTTCCTCCTCCCCTCAACAACTAGCCGCGCACACCACCACGTAGGAGGACTTCCGGCCGCCGCATGAAGTGGAGAAGACGACCACGCGATGCTGCTCCTTCTGGTTCATGTTCGCTCCATTTGCTCCACCATACACTGTCGCGGAAATGAAGCTCCTCAGCCTTGTTCCCTTTCGTTCGCCGCCGATCGCAGTGCCGCCATCATCTTCTTCTTCTTCCTCATGGTATCCGCACGAAAACCCATGTCTCAGACCATTAATAGGAGCCATCTCGCCGGAGCTCCACTGTCTCCGTCGTGTCAGACGACATCCAGCCACCATGTCCTCTTTCCTCTTCATCTTGGGTGAGTGTTTCACCATAATCTCTTCTAGTTGTAAAATCCCAAAATTGATTTTGAAACCCTAACCTTAGCTGTTGATTTTTGTTTTGGATTTTGAAATTGAACCTTGTTTTATGCAACTGAGACTATGAATTAGTGTTTCCATAAATTAATTTCATTGTTCTTTGGTTAGAATAAGTTTTCCCTAAATTGCTCTATGAACCCTGAAGTCCCAAATCTGATTTTATTTGAAATTGGTTATGTTTTTGTGAATTTAACTATGTTTCTAGACAATTGGGACTGTTAATTTATGTTTACCAAACTGATATTGTAATTTTATGATAAAAGCTCATTTTCCCTAATTTTGATGATGAATCTTGGTTTTCCCAAAACTGATTTTTATTGAAATTGGTTCTATTTTGTAGAATTAAGTATTTAAATCAACTTAGAGAGAGTAGTTGATAATGAGTACTTGATTGTCTGAATTGTCTGATTGTTGAAAATGTTTTGACTCCCTCTCCGGGATGTTGTCGTGGTTGTGTTTGCTTGTGGAAGCAGGTTTTGCATTTATCGGGAGCTGACAGGAGTTGTCTGCACCTGTCGCAAGGTGTCAGAGGAAACTGAAACGTCATCGGGTTGCTAGCTGTGGTTTAGCCTTGTGCAGCTTCGCTCAGAAGGAAGATGGCTGTCATAAACCAAGGAAATGATCGTCTCTTTTCTGCAAGAGGTAAGGGGGGAGTGAACCACAACACACCATATTGGTGGATGTGAAGATGCCTTTATTTATCTGATTGTCGGAAAATCCTAAATTAAGGATTTTCCACTTTGTTTAATTAGTCCCTTATGAGGACATGGTTGTAGTGGTTAATTGTTGTTGGATTTATGTTTATTGGTGTGATTGATTGGTTGGAAAATGATTTCTAGCATGTTGAAAACCATCACTTTGATCATTGGATCAAAGTGAGGATTTAATACTTGGTTATTGCAAATAACTTGATTATTGTGATTATTTGATATAACTTGATATATTGATGTGTATGTATAATTGTAAGATTATTTGGTGAAGCGTAACCTTCACTTTGGTTGTGATTGACTTTTGGCCAAATGTGAATGGAAATGGGAGTTTAACTCCAATTCTTGAAACTTAAGCGACATTAATATCCTTAAGTGAGAAAATGAATGTTACAAATCCATAAAGGAAAAAGGATTAGTTTTGAGCAATGATTTTGGAACTTTTGATTTTTGGTTAAGGTTTTAGAAATGACTTGAGAAATATTTTTAATCGTATGTTATATTTTGAATTACCCAAAGGATGCCTTAGAAATTAAAGAAATAAGGATTTTAAGGATCAATGAAAATAAAAAGAAAGTGTTATTTTCCAAAACTGTTTTTACAGCATTTAGAACGGTATGGATGTGTTAAAATGATTATATTATCTGGCTTTCTCTTCCCAGAACTTATGTAGAAATCAATCAGAAGTTCCTTGATTATGCCTTCATCATCCTTTTCAAATACTTTCCTGAATAAATTATCAACCATCTCAACCTTAGGAGACTTTGATAATTGTTTAGGTCATAAAGAAATAAAATCATGTTTCAAGAGGTAATGAAATTGAGTTTGTTAAGTCTCTAAAATGTCTGTGTGCATTTCCCTAAGTTTTGATGAAAACTAAACATTGGGTAATGATTTAATTAACCTATTTTGTGGTTGCTAACCTGTCTACTTAGTGTACAGATCAGAAGATTACAAAACTCACCTGTCTGTCTACCTAAGTCTCACCTGTCCGTATAAGCCAAGAAGTCAACCTGTCTGCTGACTAGGATTGTTGACTATGTGCAAAATAATTTTAAAACCTGTCTCTACTCTTCAACTTGTCTAAGGTTCTTCGTTAAAGAACTCGAAGTACAGGAAGCTTTTGCAAGCTGTCCCCTCATGAAGAATACTCTGAGAACTCTCTCACGCTTATCAAGAAACTTAGAAGTGCTCTCTCTCAAGCAAACTAGGAAGTCAAAGATAAACTTCCAGTTAAAGAATGTTTCCAACATGCTTTATTCCCTAGTACTTTCAGTCATTACACAGAAAGGGAAATGTACTCTGCAAAAGTACAAAAGCACTCTGCACAACTCTGAGTTGGCGTCTACACGATGCATAAAGCTATTATCCCTCATGTTAGAGTACAACCAACGTCTTCATTGCATTAATGGCTGCCCAGAACGACTATATTGCATTTAATGAAGCTCTGCTTGAAGCCATAGTTGCAAGGAATGTCTCTAACGGATATTAAATGTTTGAAGGCTATAAATACAGAAGTCATTGAAGATGAACAGAATCAGAGTTTTAAAAAGCATTAAAGAGCCATTACTCTGTTCATTTATTCATTCTGTATTCTTCAATCATTTGAAGTTATTACGCAGACTTTCCTAAAGCTTTATATTTAAACCACTCTCTGAGTGTTAGTGAAAGATCTGTAAGTGTATTTATTACAAACCAAACTCTCAAACAAATCTGAGTGAGCCTGAAGAGGCTAGGTGTGCAAAGAATACTTGTGTTGGAGCCTGAAGAGGCTAGGTGTGCAAACAATACTTGGAGTCTGTAACCTGATCAGTTATAGTGGATAAATCTTGGTGCTGCCAAGGACTGGACGTAGCTCTTTGTGTTAAAGAGTGAACCAGGATAAATCTCTGTGTTAATCTCTCTTCCCTTAATCTCTTTAGTTACTTTGATTTATATATATCATCTGCTTTCTAACAAAAGGGGTTAAAACTGTTTCTGTCAAGTCTGTTTTCTTATCCCTACGTGTGTTGTTTTTCTGAGAAAACTACAACAGACAGGTGACCTGTCTGTGTATCTTTTTACACCCGTCTGTGCTTAGCTTCTGCATGCAAAAAGTTTTTAACTTTATTTTAAATTCTAATAAACACAATTCAACCCCCTTCTCGTGTTTATAGTTGTCTATTTCAGTTGGTATCAGAGCTCAGCCTCTGGGTTGAGCATCTAACAGTGTTGAGGTAAAAGATCCTGAAGAATAGACATGACTGCTGGAGCTAGTGGAAGTAACCAGACTGAAGGAGCCTCCTTAACCAGACCTCCATTCTTCAATGGAGAAAACTACAACTATTGGAAAGATAGATTTCAATGGTTCATTCTATCTACAAACTCTGATCTCTGGGATGTCATCACAGATGGTCCTTTCATCCCTAAAAATGATGACAACACTGACAAGCCAAAAGCTCAGTGGACCCCTGCAGAAAAGGCAAAATGGGAGCTGAATCACAAAGCCAGATACAACATTATTTGTGCGCTCAGTCCTGATGAGTTTGAGAAGGTCTGTGCCTGTGACTCTGCCAAAGAAATATGGGACACCTTAGCTGTCACACATGAAGGAACCGCCAAGGTCAAAGAATCAAAAATTGCCATACTTGTCAGAAAGTATGAACTATTTCTCATGGAAGAAGGAGAATCTGTTGCTCAAATGATTGGGAGATTTCAAACTATCATCAATGGTCTAAAGTTTCTTGGCAAAGTTTACTCCAATGCTGAGAAGGTTGGAAAGATACTTAGGAGCCTACCTAAGCAGTGGAGACCTCTGGTAACTGCTATCTCTCAAGCCAAAGATCTTACCACCTTGACTATGGATGAACTCCTTGGAACACTTACTGTTCATGAGCAAGAACTTGGAGATGAAGTCTCAACAAAGAAGGGCAAGTCAATTGCTCTGAAGGCTGATCAAAAGTCTTCCAAAGCCTCTAAAGCTTTAAAGGCAGACGAGTCATCCAGTGATGCTGACCTGTCTGAATCCGAGGATTCTGAAAGTGATGAAGAACTATCTCTCCTAACCAGAAAGATAAAGCTTCTCCTACAGAAAAAGAAGTTCAGAAAGGATAAGCCATTCAGAAGATTCAACAAGGACAAGAATTTCAAGGATTCCACTTCAACAGACAAAAACTCAATTGTCTGCTATGAGTGCAAGAAACCAGGACACATCAAAGCAGAATGTCCTCAACTCAAGAAAGCCCCATTTAAGAAGTTCTTCAAAAAGAAGAAGAAAGGAATGATGGCCACTTGGGAAGATCTAGAGTCAACATCTACTGATGAGGAGACAGAGGAAGAAGCAAATCTCTGTCTAATGGCTAACACTGACTCTGATTCAGATAATGAGGTAAATTCTGATTATGAGGAATTACTTGATGCCTATGAAGAATTGTTGGAGGAATCCAACTGTTTGTCTAAGGCTTTCAAATCTCTCAAGAGAGATCATGTTAAGCTCCTCAGTGAGCATAAACAGAAATCTCTAGAGTGTGAGAAATTTGCCAAGGAGAACAGTGAGCTGAAGACTGAAAAGTCTAATGAAGCTAAGATCTCTAGTGATACATCACAGTCTGAAGAAGTTGAAAAACTTCAACAGAAAGTGGAAGAGCTCACTTCTGATCTTGCCAAATTTGTTAATGGTAGAGATAATCTGACAAAGCTGCTTGGCTGTCAGAGGCACTCCCTTAACAAAGAAGGTATAGGATATGTCCATCAGATACATCATAAAGTATCAACTAAGCACTCTAAAGTGTCTGCTACATCTACTTCTATTAAATCCATACCTGTCTGTAATTTCTGTGGAAAGACTGGACATGTTATGTCTAAGTGTCTCCATAAGAAAAAGTCTTCACAGACTCCTAGAACTAACAGAAAAGGACCCAGAAAACTATGGGTACCTAAAGATCAAATAATCTCTGTTGCAGATGTCCTCAACAGCACAAAGAAAACACCACTGCTGGTACCTGGACAGTGGCTGCTCGTGACACATGACAGGAGAAAGGTCTATGTTCCTAGACCTCCAACTTAAGAAAGGAGGACATGTGGCATTTGGTGGAAATCAGAAAGGGAAGGTTATAGGAATTGGTACTATTGGTGGTAAACCTCCTCTTCCCTCTATATCAAATGTTCTTATGGTTAAAGGATTAAAACACAATTTGCTTAGCATAAGTCAATTATGTGACAGTGGATTTGATGTCTCCTTTACCAAAGATTTCTGTATAGTTAAAAATCTTAGTGGCAAAACCCTCTTTTCAGCTAAAAGGCAACAAAATCTGTATAAGATTGAACTGACTGATCTCTCAGATCAAAGTGTAACATGTCTGATGTCTAAAGAGGATGAAAGATGGTTGTGGCATAAGAAACTAGGACATGCTAGTATGAAATTAATTTCAAAACTAAAAAGGGATAACCTTGTGAGAGGATTGCCTGATATTAGTTTTAAGAAAGATATTTTGTGTGATGCATGTCAGAGAGGTAAACAGATAAAATCAAGTTTCAAATCTAAAAACCAAATATCAACCTCTAGACCTCTTCAGTTGTTACACATGGATCTGTTTGGACCAGTTAGTGTTGCTAGCTTGGCTGGAAGGAAGTATGGATTTGTCATAGTTGATGACTATTCTAGATATACATGGGTACTCTTCTTAACCCACAAGGATGAGTCTTTTAAGGCTTTCTCAGTATTCTGTAAAAGAGTACAAAATGAGCAGGGTTTCTGCATTTCTACTCTAAGAAGTGACCATGGGGGAGAATTTGAAAATGAGCGGTTTAGTCAGTTCTGTGAGGAGAATGGGATCTCTCACAATATCTCTGCACCTAGAACTCCTCAACAAAATGGAGTGGTTGAGATAAAGAACAGATCTCTGCAAGAGATGGCTAGATCTATGCTCAATGAGAATAATCTCCCTAAGTACTTCTGGGCAGAAGCAGTAAACACAACTTGTTATGTACAAAACAGAATACTCATTAGGCCTTTTCTAAAGAAGACTCCCTATGAACTGTGGAAAGGAAAAAGCCCCAACATTTCTTACTTTCATGCATTTGGTTGTGAATGCTACATATTAAATACCAAGGATCAACTTGGAAAATTTGACTCTAAGACAGACAAAGGTATCTTTTTGGAATACTCTGAAATGTCTAAAGCTTTTAGAATTTACAATTCTAGAACATCTGTTATTGAAGAATCTGTTCATGTCAAATTTAATGATAACTTAAAGACTGATAAGGAATTGTCAGATCTAGAAGATGATCTTGCAGGTCTTGATATAAACAAGTCAGAAGATCAACAACCTGACATAACCAAACCAGAACCTGAAGCAGAACCAGACAGACCAGTGGAACAGACAAGTCAACAGACACAGACAAGTCAAGGTTCTCTTGAAAAAGACTGGAAATTCAAAACTCATCATCCTAAGGATCTCATCATTGGTCATCCCTCAGAAGGAGTAAGAACCAGATCTACCTTAAGAGAATCAAGCAATGTGGCCTTTTTGTCAGAAATAGAGCCAAAGCACATTGAAGAAGCTCTTGATGATGAAATCTGGATTCTTGCTATGCAAGAAGAACTCAACCAGTTCACCAGAAATGATGTCTGGACACTTGTCTCCAAGCCCAAAAACAAGTCTGTCATTGGAACAAGATGGGTCTTCAGAAACAAGTTAGATGAAGATGGCAAAGTTGTCAGAAACAAGGCAAGGTTAGTAGCTCAAGGCTATAACCAACAAGAAGGTATTGACTATACTGAAACATTTGCACCTGTAGCTAGAATAGAAGCTATTCGCATACTAATGTCATATGCTGCACAACACCAAATCACTCTTTTTCAAATGGATGTGAAAAGTGCTTTTCTCAATGGAATAATTGAAGAAGAAGTTTATGTTAAACAACCCCCTGGTTTTGAAGATACTAATAAACCAGATCATGTTTTTAAACTTAAAAGGGCATTATATGGTTTAAAGCAAGCACCTAGGGCATGGTATGATAGACTAAGCTCTTTTCTCATGCATAACGGCTTTACAAGAGGTCAAGTAGATACTACTCTGTTTAAGAAAAGCTATAAAGAAAATTTCATTGTAGTCCAAATATATGTTGATGATATTATTTTTGGAGCAACTAATGAAAAGCTGTGCAAGGATTTTTCAAAGCTGATGCAAGCAGAATTTGAGATGAGCATGATGGGAGAATTGAAGTTCTTCCTTGGTCTACAAATCAAACAGACAAGTGATGGAATCTACATCCATCAACAAAAGTATATCAAGGAAATGCTCAAGAAATACAAAATGGAAAATGCTAAACTTATGAAAACTCCCATGGAAACCAATGCAAAACTTAGTAAAGATGATGAAGGTAAAAAGGTAGACCAAACTGTCTACAGAGGTATGATTGGATCTTTGCTGTACTTAACTTCAAGCAGACCTGATATTCAGTTTAGTGTCTGTATGTGTGCTAGATTTCAATCTGACCCAAGAGAATCTCATCTTAAAGCTGTTAAGAGAATATTTAGATATTTGCTTGGTACTACTAATCTTGGTTTGCTGTATTTAAGAACTAATGAATACAGATTAGTGGGATTCTGTGATGCTGACTTTGCTGGAGACAGAATAGAAAGAAAAAGCACCAGTGGAGGATGCCACTTCATTGGAGCAAACTTGGTCTCTTGGTCAAGCAAAAGACAGACAACTATAGCTCTATCTACAGCTGAAGCAGAATATATCTCAGCTGCTAGTTGTTGCTCTCAGCTTTTATGGGTAAAACATCAACTTGAGGATTACTCTATTTTTGAGCATAATATATCTGTATGGTGTGATAATTCTAGTGCTATCTGCTTAACTAAAAATCCAATTCAGCATTCTAAGGCTAAGCATATAGAAATCAAACATCACTTCATTAGAGATTATGTTCAGAAAGGTATCTTTGATTTTAAGTTTGTTAAAACTGAAAATCAATGGGCTGATATCTTCACTAAGCCTTTAGCAGAAGAAAGATTTTTATTTATTAGAGATAATTTAAACATGCATTGTATTGTTGAATGACATGTCTGAGTTTTTAACTGTCTGTGATCACCTGTCTGACTCTGCTGAGTCACTATGCTGAAACCCAACAGTTTTATTGAAATGGTTATTATTTATTTATTTATTTAATACCATTTGTTAATCTGAAGCTAATCATGAACACGGCAGTTTTTACCTCGAAACCATGTTTTCTTTATGTCTAAGTGGGCGCTACAGTTCCCCACATAAATCGTGCCATTCTTAATTAAAAATGCCTTTTTTCTCTCTCCTGCTTTTACTTCTTTAAAAGGCAAATCTTCAGAAAGTTTCAAACTTTATCCTTTTCAAAAAGCCCTAAGTCTTTTCGTCTTCGTCTTCCTCTCATTCAAACCCTTCTCTCTTCCAAAACCTTCACCTTCTCTCTTTTATGAAAAATGGCATCTTCAAAGCGCCTGTCTCCAAAAGAGATTGCTGAGAAATACGAGATGAGATTAATTGATGTAGAGAAGATTCTACCTGGAAAGACTGTTGATCTTCAACAGATGAAGAAATGGGGAATGGATGTCACTGAGGAGTTGGAATACTCTAAGTGGACAGCCTTCTTTGATATCAAGGAGCTGGTCCATCCCAAGCTTGTCAGAGATTTCTGGAGGAATGCTGTGGTCATCACCAATGTGGTTGATGGAACCAAGAGCTTCAAGGCTCAAATGTCAGCTGATGTGACTCTTCAGTTTCCTATAAGCTCTCTGGAACTGGCAACCAGATGTCCAAGGATTGGAACTGCCTTCAGACCTGATTGGGAAGATCAGGTGGGAACTGAAAGTATCAATATTGCTGTTTATGGAGTTCCCAACCCTGAGAACAAGAAGCCTGTCTGCATGGTGCCCAAGTGCAGGTTCTTGCACAAGCTGCTTCTGGAGTGTGTGATGCCCAGAAGAGGGTCAAGAGACAATGTGACCAAGTTGGACAGATTTGCTCTGTACCACTTGATTCACAAAATCAAGATAGACATCAATGATCTCATCTACATGTATCTTGAGTCTCTGATCAGAAGGACAAATATGCCTACCTACCCTTATGGAATGTTGCTGACAAGGGTTTTTAGGAACAAGATATTTGTTCCAACTGATGTCCACTTTGTGGACATGGCTCTGCCCATAGACAAGAAGGTCTTGTCTATGATGGGGATTGAAGGAATCCCTCTGGAGGATGAGGAAGAAGAGAAGAAGAAGAAGAAGAAGCCTGCTGTTGAGCAGAAACTAAAGGAAATAGCAGAGGAGCCTGCTGATTCCACTGGTGAATCAGAGTATCCTATCTCTGAAAGGATTTGGAAAGCTGCTGGAAAGGTTGCCAGACAGGATCAAAGGCCTGAGGAACCCACAGCTTCTGAAGGATCTGCTGAGACAGTAGAGCCTCTCAGATTCAAGCTGAAGAAGCCCTCTCCCAAGAGGAAGACCAGTGAGGCTGGAGAATCAGGTGTGGTTTCTACACAACCCACCAAGAGAAGAAGACTGGTGAAGACCTTTACTAAGGACAGACAAGTGAAGTCTGTGCCTAGTAAAGAGGAAGCACCTGCTCAGGGGGAGCAGACTTCTCCACCTGCAGAAGAGCCTAGGGAGATCAAATCTCTTGATCTGGGTTTCATTCCCAGAAAAAGAAGGTCAGGCTACCCTATGCCTGTAGTGGCTGTTGCTGAAAGGGAAGCTGTCCCTGCAGAAGAGCCTGCTGCTGCTACTACTACTGCTACTGCACCCTCCACTGACCTGTCTGCTGGAACACAGGCAGTTGGTCATCATGAAGAAGCTTCTCTGTCTCCTTCAAGGAAGAAAGCAAGGCTTTTTGAAGAACCACTCTTCACCTTCCCTTCTGCACCATCCTCTCCCCTTCATCTAGGTATTCCAGATTCTGCTGTTTCTTCCCCCTCTGCTCTCTGTGTCAACCCTTTATCTGTTGCCTCCCCTTGTCACTCACCTGTCTCCTCTCACCCCTCTCAACCATCTTTTGATGTCCTGTCTGATGTATGTCAATACACAGTTGTTCACAGGGACTCAACTCCCAGAGAACAATCTGGCATATCATCTAGACTGTTTGTGAGTGATTTGCAATCTCTGATGACTGCAAGTATATCTCACTTATCTGTCATCCCTTCTCCACCACCTCACATTCTGAACCCATGTAGGGAGATCTTCTTTTATTCCCCTATTGTGTTGTTCATTAGAACATTGGAAGGATCTAACTATCCTGCCTCTGTTGTAATGTTACCCTCTAGGTCTAGATATTTCTTTCTTTTAATCACAGGGTCTAATTCATTCTTTTCCCACATAGACTCTCTCCTACCCCTACCTCCATCTGTCTTAGCCAATCAACCTCTTCCCCCTCCTATTCCAATAAGAGTCACTCGACTGTCTCTTTGTGAAAGACTCTCTTATGTCTTTCCCTCTCCTGATTTTGACATAGTCAGAATCACCCCTCTGTTTAAAATAGTTTTTCTTCCTTTATTTTATTTCAGAACCATTCATCAACTTTTCTTTCCCCGTGTCTCCTCACCCTTCTCTGTACCTAAGGCACCCCCAGTTTTAGCCTTACCCTGGTATCCATCCCTGTCTGATGCTTCAACCAGCCTGTCTACAGAAGTCTCCTCCTCTCAAATGGTGGATTCAGTGAGCTTCAATCTCCTTAAGACTGAGCTAGAAGAAGTCAGAAGACAATTGGATGCAGAGAGGCATGCTAGACTGTTGTTAGAACAGAAAGTTGATTCCCTGTATCTTATGTTTAATCAGCCTAAATAAGTAGTTGTAGGAACTGCCTTGTAATTGAATTGCTTATGATGAATACAAATCAAATTTTACTTTATTATTCTTTTTCGTTTTTTCTTTTTCTCTCCACTGTTATCTATTTAACTCTTTTTGTTGCTGACAAAAGGGGGAGAAAAATGTTAAGATGTTTAATGTAAACAATATATGATAAGTGTTCATTCTCGGAGAAAAATGTTAAGATGTTTAATGTAAACAATATATGATAAGTGTTCATTCTCTGATATACTCTGATACTATGAACTTAAACCTGCTGCATATTACTCTGATGCTCTTTATTGAACACTAATGCATCTGTCTGCACATATAGAAAATATCAACTTGTCTACTGTCTGTACTTCTGTACTCTGATATTTTCAAAGGTTCATTAAATCATCTGAATGTTTGTCATCATCAAAAAGGGGGAGATTGTTAAGTCTCTAAAATGTCTGTGTGCATTTCCCTAAGTTTTGATGAAAACTAAACATTGGGTAATGATTTAATTAACCTATTTTGTGGTTGCTAACCTGTCTACTTAGTGTACAGATCAGAAGATTACAAAACTCACCTGTCTGTCTACCTAAGTCTCACCTGTCCGTATAAGCCAAGAAGTCAACCTGTCTGCTGACTAGGATTGTTGACTATGTGCAAACTAATTTTAAAACCTGTCTCTACTCTTCAACTTGTCTAAGGTTCTTCGTTAAAGAACTCGAAGTACAGGAAGCTTTTGCAAGCTGTCCCCTCATGAAGAATACTCTGAGAACTCTCTCACGCTTATCAAGAAACTCAGAAGTGCTCTCTCTCAAGCAAACTAGGAAGTCAGAGATAAACTTCCAGTTAAAGAATGTTTCCAACATGCTTTATTCCCTAGTACTTTCAGTCATTACACAGAAAGGGAAATGTACTCTGCAAAAGTACAAAAGCACTCTGCACAACTCTGAGTTGGCGTCTACACGATGCATAAAGCTATTATCCCTCATGTTAGAGTACAACCAACGTCTTCATTGCATTAATGGCTGCCCAGAACGACTATATTGCATTTAATGAAGCTCTGCTTGAAGCCATAGTTGCAAGGAATGTCTCTAACGGATATTAAATGTTTGAAGGCTATAAATACAGAAGTCATTGAAGATGAACAGAATCAGAGTTTTACAAAGCATTAAAGAGCCATTACTCTGTTCATTTATTCATTCTGTATTCTTCAATCATTTGAAGTTATTACGCAGACTTTCCTAAAGCTTTATATTTAAACCACTCTCTGAGTGTTAGTGAAAGATCTGTAAGTGTATTTATTACAAACCAAACTCTCAAACAAATCTGAGTGAGCCTGAAGAGGCTAGGTGTGCAAAGAATACTTGTGTTGGAGCCTGAAGAGGCTAGGTGTGCAAACAATACTTGGAGTCTGTAACCTGATCAGTTATAGTGGATAAATCTTGGTGCTGCCAAGGACTGGACGTAGCTCTTTGTGTTAAAGAGTGAACCAGGATAAATCTCTGTGTTAATCTCTCTTCCCTTAATCTCTTTAGTTACTTTGATTTTATATATATCATCTGCTTTCTAACAAAAGGGGTTAAAACTGTTTCTGTCAAGTCTGTTTTCTTATCCCTACGTGTGTTGTTTTTCTGAGAAAACTACAACAGACAGGTGACCTGTCTGTGTATCTTTTTACACCCGTCTGTGCTTAGCTTCTGCATGCAAAAAGTTTTTAACTTTATTTTAAATTCTAATAAACACAATTCAACCCCCCTTCTCGTGTTTATAGTTGTCTATTTCAGAGTTTTCAAAGAGTTTATAAAAAGGAATTTCCCAATTTTCAAACTTAGAAGCTTATTTTGAAAATTTAGGGGTTTCGGCCCTAAGTCAAGTGAAAAGGGGAAAATCGCCTTTCAATAATTTTTATGGGATTTGAAATACTGTTTTGAAAGATTTGGCATCAATATACCTATGAGTCAATCTTACTTCCAAAATGATTTGGTTTTAGTCAAAGGGTTTTGATTTTGGATTAAAATGGTTTTGGTCTTCAAGACTAGTATTTCAAGTTAAATGGAAAACCTAAGTCGAGGATGGCTTAGTGAACATAAAGACTTAATGACTATGACTCATGGTGGAGCAAGACCATATGTCGCAAAGTAAGGATGATTCACTCATCCTTACATCCATAATATTTAATGACAAAGAGTATTTTAAGGTTACTTGCTTGACAAGTAATCATGTTTGGGAATGGACTTAAAGAGGCTTAATTGAGTTGGTGACGAATGACCAACCTTTATAATGTACTAAAGCGTTGAAACATGGATAGTCCAGCGAAGGGTGATTCCCAACAGGTTGATACTGTCTGCTTTGCCTCTAGAATGGATTTTGGTTTCCGTAAGGAACCCCGAAATTTATCCGGTGGACAAATATGAACGCACACGCTATTAACTGCATTATTGCCTAAACACATAGTTGATACTTGTTCCGTAGGGCCTTTGTGCCAGGAAGTTGAGCCGACATGCATGTGCGCATGAGGACGTGCTAGTGACGATCTTAAATGGTCTTGGGGATGGTCAAGGTAGGAGGGTCACGAATGGCCAGTTGGTGATTCTTCTTGGTCGTGGCGTTCCATACAATACACTGACATCAACGACTAGATGCTAGCCGATCACGATTATCGAGTGTTTCACAATCAATTATAGTACCACTATGTGGCTGTAGCTATTGAACACACAAGATGCCTAATATTGGCAGTTGTGAAACATGTGCTCTAATAACTCCTTCTGAATGTTCTCTTAGCTCCAGAGTTAGCGTCAAATCTTCCTTGAGGCTGTGTAGGTATGAGACTATGCAGTTTCAATCAGTTACTTATGTTCTCGTGTCTCTATGAACTAACTGTCCAGTCATGCTTGATGAGATTATAGTTACATTGATATTGTGTACTGTTGGCTATATGTGCACGTGTTATCTGTTACTTGTATATACTAGACTGTTTGACTGAGATATATGTTTAAATGGATATGAATGTATGTTATGCTGAGTCGTGCTATTTTCATATCTACCATATGTTGTGATGTTTAGGAATCTCACCTCCTTATTTTATATTGCCTATGTCGGCTGGCTCTGTGCCTTCTGTGTTCTTTTGAGAAGATTGAGATGTCAAGATGTCACTTGGCTGATTCATCATAGAGGTTGAGGTTCGAGCTTGCAGACGATAGGTTGAAGTTTCTAGTGGACGTCTTCCAACTTTTAGATGGTCCAAGACAAAGGTGTTGTGTTTCTGTCATGCGTGATCTTTCTTTTCTTGAGATAGGCATAACTGTCGTTGGTTTGTAGGCTATGAGTTTTCTCTTGGAAAAGGAAAAGGCTTAGTTCAAGGGCTACTTTTATAGTGGCTCTAGTAGTGTTGTTTGTGACGATGTCGATAGTGGACTCAAGTAGAGTTTCCACTAGATCTCGTCAGTTGGGTTTGTTCTTCTCACGATGTACGAGAGAGGATGGTCTTTTATATTTTAGTTTGACCAGCTTGGGATGTCTGGGAGTTAATGTTATCGTTTATGGAGCTGCGACTCCAAGTATCTTATATTTTAGGAGCTGCGTCTCCATAGCTTTATGTTGAGTCTGTATACCTTTATGTTTTTTGTTTATGAGTCGGGTTGGGTTTTTATGTAAATAATTTTCGAACTTATAACCTTAATTAGGATTATGAAATATTTTATTGCATATTCACTTGATTCCAAGTATTTATACTTATGCCTTGTGAAAAAAAAAAATTACCCCATTATATTACAGGAATTTAATTAACCTACTGTTCGGTCTTAAAATGTCACGGAAAATGTAGCGCTTGAGAAGGGTATTACACCTGCACTCTGATAAAATATGCAAAGAAGTACATTCTCTGTACAAGGAAACTCTCCAACGACCATAAACTTCAAATAGAAGTTCAGAACGACTCTTTGGCATTAAACGGGCCGATTCAAGGAGAATATTTCTCAATGTGTTTATTGCTTGAAGGCTATATAAAGAAGACATTGAAGGCATTTGCAAGTAATTAACAACCCTGCAAATATTCATTACAAGCTATGCACTCAAAGCCCTTAAATTCCTTCGTTCTTTCATTAATTCTTCTCACTCAATCATTTTTAATTATTAAGAGAAGTCTTTTCTTCAGTCATACCAAACTTTCATTAATATTCACTTTTTTAGTGTTACTCGGTTGACTTGCAAAGTTGTAACCTGACACTTTTGTTTCACAAACTCTCTAAGTCTGCAAGCCTGAAGAGGCTAGCGTTAAAGAATACTTGTGTTTGAGACTGGAGAGGCTAGGTATGAAAACAATACTCATAGGAGCTTGAAAAGGCTAAGTGTGTAAATAATACTTGTTTGTAGCTGAGTCAGTTATAGTGAAAAGCTTGGTGAAGTCATGGTCTGGACGTAGCCTAAGATTGAGGATGAACCAGGATAAATCTCTTTGAGTGAATCTCTGTATCCTTTAACTTTTTATTTCTGCATTATTTATGAATTTGTGCTGCTAACTGGGGTTTAATTTGTTAAAATTTAACCACTTATGTTTTAAGTTTTTGTAAAACTTCAGATGCATTTAAGCGCCTGTAGTGCTATTAAAAGCGTATCCTTCTAGTTGTTTGAGAAAAGATATCTACTTTTGAAAAAGTTTATGTAAAACACAATTCAACATGTTTTATTCTGTTCATTTCTTGTTTGAATCACAGTTAAAACTAATTTAGTTTGAAATGGAACCATTTTTTTTTAATAAGCGAATAATGTATTGAATGGAGTACAAGGGGTACTCAACCCATTTACAAGTATAAATACTAGATAAAAAGATAAAAAATGAGATAGGAAAAAAGAGGGAAGGTATGAGATCAACCAAGCACCTGAGAAAGAGTAACCTGATTGATACATAACGACCCTATGAAGTCCTTCCAAAGCCTGAACCTATTAACAAGCTAGCCAAAAGTGACTAATCCAAGAACTAACAACAACGGTTCCTGATAGGAAGTTCACAAAAAAAAAAAAAACACTTTTCCAAGCATAGCAGGGACCATCACTAGAGTCAACATAGTTACCAAAAAAAAAAAAAAACGCAGCAGCTAACCAAAGCATCATGGGACTTGTCCAGCACCACCTACAGGTTGTGTGCGATAGCCGTGCAGCCTTAAATTCCAAGAAAAACAGGGGGGAAAAATAGGGCAAATTCCGTGTACACCTTTTTGTAGCTAATCATTGAGGTCAAGATAAACACCCCATAGGACGCAAACACCACTCATAGTATTAAAATAGACAACTATAAACATGAGAATCGGGGTTAAATTGTGTTTTATCAGAATTTAAAACAAAGTTGAGAACTTTCTGCACATAGAAACTAAGTTCAGACAAGTGATTTCACAAGATACAGACAGGTCACCTGTCTGATCAGTTTTTCACAGAAAAACACGCAAACATACAAGATTAAAACTTGTTTGATAATCACACTTAAGCCCCTTTAGTTAGTTGATAAATAAAGATAATCAAAGCAACTAAAGAAATAAGGATAGAGAGATTAAACACAGCTATTTATACTGGTTCACCCTTAAACAACAAGGGCTACGTCTAGTCCTTGGCAGCACCAAGTTTTCTCCACCATAACTGATCAGGTTACAGACTCCAATTATTCTTTGCACACATAGCCTCTTCAAGCTCCAAGACAAGTATTCTTTACTCACCTAGCCTCTTCAGGCTCACAGTGGGATGTAATTGGGGCGGGGTGGGTACGGGTAGTAAACCCCCACTACCTGCCCCATTGGATGAATTTCATACCCGTCCCCGCCCCATATCCGTGTGGATACCCATCTTGCAGGTTTTAAACAGATTTATCAATATTTGCGGGTATCCATGGATATTCAAACATCTCACAAATTCTTGAATATTAGACTAAAATTTTTATATCCCTATCTTGACATCATTCATACATAAGCATTAATCTAGAAGCTATAATCCATAAGCATTAATCCATAACACAATAATTGAACAAAAGCAATAATACGTAACAATGATCCATAGAGCTTGGGTATGATAAGGTTTGGGAGATGCGGCTGCCTTATATTTCAGAAATAAAATAAGAATAGTTAAAAAAAAATAGGGCATTTGATTTATATATGTAAATGTATATCCGTCCCCACCCCATTAATAAGTGGGTAGAGAAAATATCCATTTTATTTATCCATGGATACTCATTAAAGTATCCATTTTCTACCCGTTGTGGATATTATCCACGGATATCTGCGGGTACGGGTAAAATTTACATCCCTAGCCGCTCACTCAAGTTGTTTTGAGAAAAGATTGTAATAAATACAATTTGCAAGTCTTTCACTAACACTTAGAAGAGTGAATTAAATGTGAAGTATAGAAAGACTGCGCAATAACTTCAAATGATTGAAGAATACAGATTAAAAAAATGAAGGAATAATTGTGCAGAGTAATGGCTCTTTAATGCTGTGTATTCTTTATCTTCATCTTCAATGTCTTCTGTATTTATAGGCTCCAATCATTTTGAATCCGTTAGAGACATTCCTCCAAGGTTTGGCTTCAAGTTGAGCTCTATTAAATGCAATATAGTCGTTCTAGACAGCTATTAATGCAAGAGGAACGTTGGTTGTACTATAACACATAAGTCCAGTGCTTTATACTTTGTGCAGCAGCAAATCAGATTTGTGCAGATTGCTTTTGTACTTTGCTGAACACATTTCCATTTTCATGCAACTCTTAGTTGTACTAGGAATAAAACATATTAGAAGCACTTCGTTTCTGAGCTTCTAGGTTGCTTGTGAGTATGACCTTCTGACTTTCTTGATATACGTGAGAGAGAAAGTATCAGTGACTTCTGCTTGAGGGGACATCTCCAAAAAGGCTTTACTGTCCTTGTGTTCCTTATCGAAGGACCATAGAAAAGTAAAGGCTACAGACAGGTTGAATCCTTAAAGCAGATTAGTCAACATTCCAGTCAGCAAACAGGTTGACTTTCACTCTACATACAAGTGATCTTTTATGTGGGCAGACAGGGTAAAATGAATTCTCAATTTAGTGATCTGCACACTAGATAGACAGGTCAACAACCAATATGAAGTTCAATTAAATCATTAACAAATGTTTAGTTTTCATCAAAACTTAGGGCAAATGTACATCAGACATTTAGGGACTTAACAAGTATGAATAATCTGAATGCTCGTTTTCTGCTCTAAACCATTGCCATGACCTTTGTCTAATCATCTCAGTTATGGATATAAACTCTATTGGGCTGTTTTAAAAAATAAGTGCATTCCTTTGTAGCCATAATGACCAAACAATTGTGTGCCAAAAGATGTTTCTATACTTCTTAAGATTTTTCCTTTTGAAAAGTCCTCTATGTGCAAGATAATGCTCTACAATATCAGAAGGAATGACAAAAGCAACCCCCAACCAACTATAAAGCCAGTACCAAACCTGTGCTGAATAGGGGTAAAGAAGGAGCAAGTGTTGTGTTGATTCAACATCCTCATCACAGAACACACAGATGCAAAGGTTGATATCGCTTAAAACGTTCCTTTGGTAGAGATTCTGTCTGGTTGGTAGTCGGTCAAGGATTACCCGCAAAGAGAAAGCTAAAATCTTGTTAGGGACACAACTATACCAGATTTTTTTAAACACAAGAGGATCCTCTGCTGGATAGTTGAACCGCTGGGAGTTTGCCAAAAGGGACTCATAAGCCGACTTGACCGAGTAGGCCTTTGATCCTTCAAGTTTCCAAACCCAAGCATCCTCCATATCCATTTTTATAAATGCCCCAACCATTGTGTTAGCAAAAACTGCTTGTACTTCCTCCTCCCAAGAAAATAGATTTCTTCTCAAATCCCACCTCCAAAGCCAGACATCACCCTCCCAATACCCACAATTGCTAACAACTACATTCTTGTCACTAGATAACGAAAACAGCCTTGGGAATTCTTCTTTTAATGGTTTGTTGCCAAACCATTTATCATGCCAAAAGAGAGTGTTCAAACCATTGCCTATCTTCCTGTGAACAACCATCATGGACAACCTTATCATTATCCAGAACAAACAAGTCTCGCCACCACAGTGAGGAGTTCCTTAAATTCCAGCAAGGAGACAGAGCTAGCTTACTAATATCGCATACCTTGATTGGAGAATGTTGTACCAACAGGCCTTTGTGTCCACAAGAAACCTCCATCGCCATTTTGCAAGTAAGCTAAGGTTGAAAGTATCCTAGTCCTTAATTCCCAAACCTCCCTTTTCCTTTGGAGAGCATACTTTTAACCACTTTACCCAAGAGATGCACCTCTTCCCTTCTCCTCCACCCCAAAGAAAGTTCCTTTGTAACCCAATCAAGATCTTCAACACATTTCTTGGGATTCTGAAGAAGGATAGGAAGTATAGGGGTATGCTAGATAGCGCCGACCTTAATAACACGATTCTACCTCCAAAAGACAATCTTCTTCCTTTCCACTTCGCCAATCTTCTCTTCATCACTTCTATCACCGTCTGCCAAGAAGACTTACGGCGATGATTAGCACCAATTGGTAATCCCAAGTAAGTGAACAACAGCTGTCTTGATTTACAGCACAAGAAGTTGGCTCCTTCAAAAAATTCACCATTTACGTTTAACCCGAAAAGGCAGCTCTTAAAGTGGTTAATCTTTAGTCCGGAGGCCATTTCAAAACACCTAAGGACAGCCTTTATTCCCCAAAGATTTTCATAAGTTACCTTACCAACAAGAATCATATCATCAGTGAACTGCAAGTGAGACAAGCTACACAAAGTGTCAAATTGGAAACCTGAGAATATGCCTGTTTCAGTCGCTCTAACCATAATCTTGCTAAGCCCTTCTGCGACTATTAGAAAAAGGAATGGTGCTAAGGTATCCCCTTGTCGAAGTCTTCTTTTGACCACTACCTCCTCTGTTGGGCTACCATTGACCAACACGGATACCTTGCAGGAGAAAATACATGCATCAATCCATCCCATCCACTTGTTGCTAAAGCCCATCTTACGCATCATGTATCTTAGGAAATCCCAACATACCGAATTATAGGCTTTTTCGAAATCTACCTTCAATAATAAGCTGCTTTGTCCATTCTTCTTTGCCAAATCTACAAGTTCATTGATCACAAGAACACCATCAAGAATTTGTCTCCCCAAAATAAATGATGTTTGGCTCATTGAGATTAAAGGATCAATCACTTTCTTGATTCTTGCAGCATGTAGCTTGGATATAAGTTTGTGAAACGACCCAATGAGTGATATCGGCCTGAAGTCAATGATTTTTTGCGGGTTTTCACGTTTCGGGATCAAAGTGTCAAAAGATGAACAAATACCTCTAGGTTTTTTTGAGTTGGTGTAGAACTCCTCTACTAGAAGGCACACCTCGCCCTTGATTGAGTTCCAGAATTTCTTAAAGAAGGTGAAGTTGAACCCGTCCGGCCTCGGGCTCTTGTCCCCATCACATGACCATATTGCTTCTTTAATCTCATCCTCTGTGAATGGAGCTACTAGACACGAATTATCCACAGAAGAAAGACTATTAAACACCAATCCATCTAGGAGAGGCCTAGGCAGTTTCTGATCCGCAAACAGAGAGTCAAAGTGTAGTTTTACCTCCCTTTTCAGATTACCAACTCCCTCCACCCAAGAGTTCCCTGCTAGAAGTGCCACAATATTATTTTTCCTTCTGTTGTAATTAACACATGAGTGGAAATAAGCCGAGATTGAATCACCTTCTCGAAGCCATCTCATTCGCGCTGATAAGCTCCTGGCTCATCTAGTTCTATAGCTAGTGAGGCCACGATTTTTGTGCTAAATGTTCGAGTTTAATCTCGTTTTCGCCCAAATTTGGCTTAAATTGTCCTCGAGCAACATTTTGAGTCTCTTAAATAGTTTTTAGGATATTTTGGTTAATTTTGAGTCAAATAAAGAATTTTGATGCTACTTTTATCTTTCAGGTTAAAAGTGAAGCTCAAGGAAGCTAGGAAACTTGAAGAAAACAAGCTTAAAGGCAAAAAGGCAGATTCGCCTCGCGAACAAGGGCTCGCCTCGCGAGCCAGAGGAACAGACTGAGCAGGAATAGGCCATCATTCAGCCCTGCCTCGTAAGCCAGACACAGGAAAGTTGAAGACCATTCAGGCTTGCCTCGCGAGCATTGTCTCGCCTTGCGAGAATTCAAAATCAAGCTGGAGCCAAAACTTAAGGCTCGCCTCGCGAGCCCCTGCTCGTTTCGCAAGCACGCGCAGACCCAGCCCATTATATATAGCTGGTTTTGGTGTAGATTGAGGAGAGTAGTTTTAGAGCAGTTTTAGTTTTAGGTTTCTTCTTTTCTAATCCTAGTTTCTCTTGGAGCTGCGCCTCCCTTAGTGATTTAAGATTATTTTATGTTTTTCTTTTCAATTATTGTTTTGTTGATGATGAACGTGATGAGGAGCTAATCCTCTATTCTGAGGGATCGATGAAGCCACTCATGACGGCATAGTTCAATGTGATGTTTTCTTATTCCTTTCTCTCAATTCTTGCTTTCTAATTCTGATTTAATTGTGTTAATCATATGCGTGCATGGTTAACTAGTCAAGCACGATGAGTCCGAGAGGAGATTCATGTTTTAGGACTTGAATTGGCAACACCGATTGAGCATTGCTAGAGATAGAGTAGGAGATTGGTGCAATCGATATAGGGAGCCAAGAACTTAATGAATATTCTTGTGGGTTGTCGGATTGAGAGATAGGCAATTGACATGTGTAGGTATGTCCTTTCGTGCTCGAGAGAGACATTAGGATAATTTAGGGTTCCTGGTTGGCATGTAATTAAATCTAGGGGTACAAATAATCACTTGGATCTATTGCTTAATTGGGCAAGTGAATTCATGAACTTAGATCTCACTATCATAGTTAACATCTTGATAATTGATGCTTAGATTTAGATTTAGATAATTAGATTAGATAACATTTTTTATCCCAAACAACTTTTATCCCATTGACTTGGTCAAAAACATTAGTTATTATCTTCAAATCTAACAAATTGGCCACCCAATTCTTGTGTTCGACCTCGGTATTTACTTACCGTGTTTTTATTACTTGCTTCGATCTGGTACACTTGCGGGAGTCCCATCACATGCCTTTTGGTGCATTAAGTTATCCTTCAATTTCTGCACTCTCCACATTTCATTTGAAACCAGCCTCCTTTTGCTCAAATCTTCCTCAGTTATAGAGTTACCCTGCTTACTAGACCATCCGAAGCATTAAGCTCGACAACCAATTGATTGATTTGTGAGTCCAAGTTTCCAAAAACCTCCAAATTCCAGACTTTAATTCTCTCCTTTAGGAGTTTTAGTTTCTCCTTGAAGGAATATATCCTCCTCCCTTGTACCTGCAGGTTTCCCAATTTTCTTCCACAAAAGTTTTGAATTCGGAGTGTTGTAACCAACAATTATTAAAACGAAAGGGTTTCAACCCCCAATTCCACTACAAGAATTTTCGCTATTTCCCAGGGCCAATTCAACAAATCCGTGGGAAAATACACATTTCCCACGGATGACCCACGGATCCAGATCCGTCGGTTTTCAGGGCGTTGGAAACAGTTTCCCATGGATAAACCCTAGGAAATTTCCAGCGGCTTCATCCCTGGGACGGTACGGGCCATGGGAAATGTCGCGTTCCACGTTCCTGGTTGTGAGGGAATGGGCTATGGGAACTCTTGCGAAGGATTGGGCCGTGTGAAAGATCAATTTATGAAACGAGTTATATGCACTCTCCCGCGGACATGCCTGTGGGAAACTCCGCGCGTAAATAATCACGATCCAATCCGTGGGAAATTCATTCATGCCTTTTTTTCACATGGCTCCGCCCGTGGGAAGCGGACCGAGATTGTTCCGAGGGTTTCAACCGTGGGAAATGTCAGAATTTCCCAGGGATTTAAATCCCTGGGTAAATATCCCTGGGAAATACCGAGATTTCTTGTAGTGTTCAAGTTCTCACCCTTCAACATGATCGGACAGTGATCAGAGACGTCTCTGTCACCCACCCACTGAGCCTTCACAGACCACATGTTAATCCACCCTTCCGATAGCAAGAATCTATCGATTCTACTCATTGCTGACCCGTCTGGATTGTACCACTTATAACGCTTCCCTAGAACTGGTAGATCAATGAGCCCCATTTCTTCAATAAAACCTTTGAACAAGTTCTATTCTGCAGCTTGGGAGTACTGACCATCACCTCTCCTTTCCGAACTACTCCTGACCGCATTAATATCTCCCACCACTGACCACAACTCACCGTCGAAACCCAACTTAGACATGATTAGGACCCCCCCCCCCCCCCCCCCCCCCCCCCCCCCCCCACAGGTGTTTCTTCTC
Organism: Echinosophora koreensis; assembly: GCA_035048595.1. Taxonomy (NCBI): domain Eukaryota; kingdom Viridiplantae; phylum Streptophyta; class Magnoliopsida; order Fabales; family Fabaceae; genus Echinosophora; species Echinosophora koreensis. The sequence goes on from JAPCYP010000080.1 coordinate 2,025,987, forward strand.
AGACAGGGAGCATGGAGAGTAGACATTAACAACAATACAAGGTGTGTTAGTTTTACTCCACACTCCACAGACACCAAAAAAACCCTTACCTTAGAAAGTGTATGTAGGTTTGAACACAGAAGAGTTCCACAGTCTAATTATCCCACCTGAGTTTCCTTCCGAGGGAGCACTTATCCATTGCACTTCATGACACCCCCATAAGTACTCACATAAGCTTTTATCCACCTCCACCAATTTCGTTTCCTGAATTGCCACAAAATCGGCCTGTTCCACCCTGACTAGAGCTCTGATTTTTTGTTTCTTTATCCTACCCCCCAACCCTCTTGTGTTGATTGATACTATCTTCATTAATCAACCTTCTCCACACCCGAATCTGCCTTCACTTCTCTATCTCTGTTTCCCATTCCTCTACCATACTAAGTATCACGTCCTCCTCCCCGGCATAAGTAGCACCTAACCTTTTGCAAAAGCCCCAATTTTTTTGCGCTGTTGATTCTCCTTTGTTTGTCAAGATCTTATTATTACATCTTTTGATTACAGAGTCAGCAAGATAGAGATTTTATGAGTCCACTGACTTTGACAACTCCTGCCTAACCAATGTAGTGCCATCATGTACTTGATTAGAGATGCTAAAGCCACCCTCTGAGTCTTCAATTAACTCTTTCTATGAATCCAAGCGTGCACCATCGTTCCCTGCCACAACCCCCTCGATCTTCGAAGAAAGTTCTGATTCCAGGACCACTAGATCATCCCCTTCCTCTGCGATAAGATCTGGTTTTGCCCTTGTATCTTTTCCAGAAACGGTTTCTTCGCTCCTCATTTTTGAGTTGTTGCTCGAACCCAAAAACAGAGGAGCTCTGAGTTGAAATTTCCTCCTCAGTCGTGTAGTTCCCAGCACTTACACCGTTGGGCCGTATCTTCTTTGGTGGCCCGAATCGACTCCTCCCCAGACGTTTTTCCTTTATTCTTTGTATACCCCCAAGGCGATATCCACAAGTGTGAATGCCTTTGTTGTCCCCCATTTGATTTTCCTCGGCCCACACGTTTTTGTTTCCTTGTGTCCGTGCCCGCAAAATAAAACACTTCTGTTGACTTGGTTTTGATGGGCTTCACACTTAGTGTTTTGTTAATAGCTTACAACGGCCCAACTACTTCTTTAAACTTTTCTACCTGATCAACGAAGCCCAGTTTCTTATTCTTTGAATTGGGCTTGCCTTGCCTCTTACCCAACAAAGTTTGGGGATATATCCTCCTGCCCATTTGGTGGTGTTATCTGACGCTCCCCAGGACCCCCAAGTATACCGCCATCCGAGACTGTAATATCCACTTTACTTTGCTGGTTGTCTTTTCCACTGTCAGGTTGAGCCCCAAGAGAGGTCTCCGCCACCCTATTGACCGAGTCCGCAGCTATCCTTAGCATACTCTTTGTACTTTCTCCTCGGGATGATATATTTTCAAAATTCGAATTGTTTCCTTTCCCCTCTGTCGTCTGAGCTTCTTCCCCACCGAAGTCACCGGACAATGGGGACTCTGGCACCTCCGGGTAACTATCGACTATGGAATCACTCCAATCAGACGAGTCTTCTCCACTGCTCTGCTCAACCACCTTGCTCTGTTTTAGTCTCCATGAGGGATCACCGAAACACTCTTCCAACAGTCTGATTGTGTGCAGTGTTTCATTAACCTTGACCACCACCGTTTTGTTTATGGCATCCTTTGATGTAGCTGAAATCAACATTCTGGCTATATCCAAACTCTTCTTTTGTTTTGTGTTCCGATCCATTTCCACATATTTCCCTACCAGACCTCCTAGCATTTTGAAGAAAGGCTGCCCCCAAGCATGGGCAGGAACACCCATTACATTCACCCAAGTTAGACGTTCTCTAACAACAATCCTTGGCTCCCAAGGGCGGATGTCCGTGAACCATTTTGAGAGTTCCTTCTTAGCATCTTGCAGTGATTTTTCTAGGCTTTCCTCCCCTTTAGCAAGAAGTAGAACAAGACACCCACCTAATGGGATTGCCTTAATTGTAAAGACCCCTACCATATGTACGTTATTCTGGATTTCTGAAGTACACTCCAAGGTATACGCCTGACCCACAAAAGCCCCCTTGAGCCATTTCATATCATCATCTGACACAATAAATGATAAACCTCTCCATTCATTTAATGGTCTAGCATTTACTACTCTTGTATTGTTGTGGTTGGGGGTTTTTGTTGACGTAGATATTCCTGCCACCTTGTCCCTCCTTCACCACCCTAGCAAAAGACAAATCTCTACTGACATGGTTTCCCCCTGGTGCATCTTTTCCTCTTGGATGCTGGTCTCTCCCACCAGTTATTGGTTGTCTGTCAAAGCGAGCTTGATTCACCTTCAGATGATGCCTTCCAATCCATATTGTTGCCAAGTTATTTTCCAGGACCTTCACGTTCTTAACATCCATAAACTTGACGAAGCCAAATATATGACCTCATGTATATTTGAATACTATATTTGAACACCTGAAAATTGTGGGTAATGCAGTTCAAATATGTGGTTAATCACGTTCGGTGGATGGTTAATGGATGTAACAAGGTGTCACAACTCATTAACCAATTACTGAACGTAATTAACCACATATTTGAACTGTAGTAACCAGATATCGTAGTTGTCGCCCCAGTTGTCAAAATCCAGTTGTACAAATAACATTACTCTTTCAACAACACATTCCAAAACATAAAGATTGCTTTGAATTGAAATAATGTAATTTAAACATCTGAAAATTTGACACCCGTGACACCTAGTTAATGAGGTTCAAAATCGTGGTCAATGGTATGTTGAGTTTGGTTAATGAATATACATATGGTAGATGAATAATTTGTTAAAATGACAACTTCGTTAATGATTACAAAATCTTGATTAATGAAGCTCAGTAGATAGTTAATGATTTACCCAATCTCGGTGTACTCGTTAACATGAACAAATTTGCTTATCTCAAACTCATGATTGTGATATATTCTCTTCAACCTTATTTTAAGAACGAACCATTTTAACAATAATTTCTTTATTTTTTTTGAATTAAATCTCTTTTAAGTTTACAAATTTTTCTAAAATTAAATTTTAATGTAGCACAATCATATTTAATAAGTCATGAGATTTAAATTTGTTTCATAGAATCAATGGATACTTATCTACTCATTCCCTATCATAGTGGTTTATCATTTTTTTATAATATGCCGACAAAAAAAGATATTTTAAAATAAAAATTTAAAAATATTTTATATAATAAAGAACCAACTCAATTTATTGAATTTAATAAGCAAACACTTTAGATTAAATAGGTAATTGTTGTTTGAATGGATTATGTAGAGTGTTAATACCTTCCATACTTATAATCAATCATCGAACTCAAACTCTGAATCGTAGACAATTTTTAAGGTGTCCAATTGCACTTTTCCATTTTATTGATGAATCGATTGGTGGCGATTCTAATAATGAGCTCTATTAGGAATCAAATTTTGATCAACTCAATTAATGTGGTTCACATTTACTGGTTATGCTAAACTGTTATTTATCTATCGTGATCAAATATGAAACCATTTTAAGTACTTCAAGCAATTATGTTAATAATTAAATATTTAAATTTTTATCTAACCTAAAAAAAATGATAACATCATAAAATTACTAAAATAAATATTTTGGGATGTAATATTGACCACATCATGATAGAAAATACCTATCAAATTATGCTCTTAGAGAGAAATCTATTGGTTACTTTCTTTTCCCACGGATAGTGATCCTCGTGCCCTTGCTTTAAGAGGTGCACAACCGTTGATAGCCCATATAATCAACGGTCATTTTCATTTTTCATCCATCTCTTCTTCACCAAAGTTTTTCACAATTTCCGCCTTTACCTACCCCCATATCTCTCTCTATGATTGGTTACTTTCTCATCCCACGGATCGTGCACAATAATTGATAGCCCATCCAATCAATGGTCATTTTCATCTCATCTGTTTTTCACCAAAATTTTCACATTTCTCACGTATACCTTCCCCCAAATCCCTATCTCTATATATTACTGTAGATCCACCCTTTTTCCACTCACCAGCTCCCAATTTGCCTTCTTTCTCGATAAACAAATACCCATTTTCGTTTCCTTTCTCTCGTTCTTTGTTTTTTCTTCTATTGAAATGGCCCGTATCAAGCACTTCCCTCGTAGAGAAAGATCGGTAAATAGTTCTATTTCAAATTAAGTTTCAAATAGTTTGATAATATATGTGTTGATTGTTTGATTTTTTTGAATAAACATCATATGTATGGAATTAGAGAATATAATTATGCTGCAAATATCGTAAGCAATGAGGTAGATGATGAATTTATGGAGAATGTAAATTTTTATATTTTTTGTTCTTTTACATTTGTTTGTCAAGGGTAATTGACAACTTATTTTTTCGGATTTATATAGGTTCAACAAATGGTTATTGAGGAACGTGAGACTTCAATCCAAGTTGAGATTTCTATCGATTATGATGCTTCAAGCCAAATGCCAATGAGCATCCAAGTCACTTGTGAGACTGCAAATCAAGCTGAGACAACCACTCCGAGGAATCCATCCCAAGCTAGTATTGAACTTAGAGAGCTGTCACCGACATTTCCAAGGCGAGAGGAATATAACAACCAGCCCATACCCTCAACTCAAGTTGGAACCTCAAGGCGAGTTCGAAGAAGAAAGGGTGTACCAAGAAATCTCAGACCGAGCGAGAATTAGAATTAATAAATGCTTCTATTTTTTAGGGCTATTTTTTGTGGGACTGCACATGTTTATCTTTATGTTTATTGTAGACACCTTTTTTTTTTGGAAGTTGAGTTATACTAGACTGTATTGGATATATCATATGCAAAAGATCCAATATTTTGGCTATTAACTCCATTTCGGTACATTTCATATATAATCTGGTTTAAAACATATTTGGGTAAGATTAATTCTTACATAAACAATTGTTTTTATGTCAAAAAAATGTTTTTTGGTAAAAGCTAGTAAGTTTGGATAAACTGATTAAATTGTAAAATAACGGTTTCTTTATAGAAAAAAGTCATTTTCAGATAATCTAAAAGTATGAAGTTTATTTAAAAACTTTTAGATCATTTTAAAACCAATAACATTCTTTCTATTTCATCCCTACAAAACTAACTACCGAACAAATATTATTAAATTATACAAATATTTTTATATATATATTTTTTTTGTAATTTACTATATAAAAGTGAAAAAAATTAGCATATCGATTATATTTTAAAAAGTGAAATATCTTTTGTAATATATATGTGAAAATCATATTTATTAATTAATAAATTTCAATAATTAGTTATTTCTACATATGATAACACCAATTAAGTCTAAAAATTAGAGTTACATGGAAAAAAAACTTTTTACATAATTTACTTGATTGTATCTGCCACAGGCATTCATATTCAAACTTATCCAAAAGAAAATCGAAAATCAATCAAAAAACCGTAAAACGAACAACACTGACATTTATTGGATTTTTTTTTTGGACCTTATTTTGTAAAAACCAATCAGACTAGATCAGATTTCAGATTTTTTATTGGAAATCGAACAAAACCAAACCGAATCACATATATAAAATATAATATATATTTATTCTAGTTTTTGCTTTATTAGTTTTTTATTTGTTGGTTTTTTTTCCTAATAATACTTATTAATTTAATGTAATGTAATTTTCTACTATTTTTAATGTTCCAAATATAAAATTAATACTTTAAATTTTAAATTTTAGTATGTTATTATATTTTATATCTATTAATGTTGTTTGAGCTTATTTTTAAATTATTATATTGGTAAAAATCGAACCATTCAATCCAGTCCAAACCGTATTTAATCGGATTTGGATTGAATTAGATTTTTCTAAGGAAACAATTCAAGCCAAATCAAACCAAACCGTATGTTATTTAAATCTTCTGATCAAATACTCCCTTCAATCCTTAATATAAGAAACAAAACCCTAAAACACACAGATCAAGGAACTGCATTGAAATAGGCAAACTGTAATTAATATTAATATTCATATAAATTTTCAAAAATATCCTTTCTAATTAATGAACAAACTCACTTGTATGGAAAGTTGATATATCTCGTAAATATAAATCATATTATAAATGAGGGTAATATTAAAAATTAGCATTTAATAAATATGTAAATTGATCCATATTTATTATATTTTAAAAAAAAAAAAGTATCCATTTATTTTTTATATTAAGTATCAGAGGAAGTAACTTTTGCCTTAAAACCAATATAAACAGATGCACGAAGATATTCCCAGGGATTGCAATAGAAGTATAGAAGCCTAAGCATAATAGATAGTTTATCGAAATCCAACGGTCTGGAAACATAATTTCAAATAAATAAATAAATCACGGGCGAAGCAATCATAGACCCCAAAAACTATCCGTTACAAGAGGTTGTTAACTTTCTTCTTTTGTTTCCCTCAATCTAATCATCTAATCATCGGAGAAAAACACCATCAAACTCATTCACTCTTCGATTGCAACACACACACATCACTCAATTTCCCCTTCGATTTTCTGATCGTCATGGCAACCAAGAATAGCAGAACAATGACCCCACAACAACACGAGCCTCGATCAAAGAATCAAGAATCATCAAAATTAGTTGAAAATTTCAATCCCAATGTTTCATGTAATTCTTCTTTTTCCCCTCTTAAGAAGCCTTCTTCTTCTTCTTCCAAGTCTCAGAAACCATCATCGGCATCGAAAAACCCTAAGTTCCGGCAGAGGAAGTTCGTGGTGGCAAAGAAGAATCCAAAGAATTATCAGAAGAGAAAGAAGGCGCTGCTGCTGGCTTAACAGGTTTAAAGGCGTCGTTTTGCAAGTGCAAGGAGAAGAAAGAAGGGGAAACGATGGTGGAAAGAAGAACAAGTGTCTCTGTGTGGCTTACGAGAATCTGAGGAAGTCTCAGGAAGAGTTCTTCAAGAATCGTGGCGACGTCGGCGGCGAAGAAGAGGAACAAGAAGAAGAGGGTGGTGGTGGTGGTGGTGATGAAGCTGGTGAGAGTGAGAATGTGGTTGAAGAGGAAAACGGAAAACCCTAAGGTTGATTTAGCATTGAAACGGAGAAGGGAGAGGGTTCCTGAAAGTGGGTCTGGGAAGGTGATGAATTTGGTGAAGGCATTTGAGAAGCTTATGTCTTTGCCCAATCAGAAGGAAGAGGAAAAGGAAGCTGAAGAGAATGATAAGAAGGTGATGATGAAATGGCAGTTTTGTAGAGAACGTGAAACTGAGGTTTCTTGTTGTTCTTTTTCCCCGCCAGAGATGGTTTTGACATCTGAAAACCTTGGATTGGATCCACGGGCTTCACTTTCTTCTTCCTGGGATAGCAGCCGCAGAAGGTTTGATAGCTTTGACTCTAAAGTTTGTTTGATTAGCGCGTGTTTGATTTTCTTAATTCTCAAAATCAATCATATTAAGATTTTTCATTATAAGTTATTTGGAATGCAAAATAAGTTAATCTAAGTAGATATTTATTATGAGATCCCTATTTTAGTCTCGGATAGGGTCACAGCAAATTGGTCTCTCACAATAAAAAATAGACTAAAACATCCTCGAAATAGAAAAAGTCAATCACATTAGTCCAATTTGACAATATTTTTCAATTTGGGGACCATAACGTAGTGAATGTTTCTTCAATTTGGGGAATGTTTTTGCCTATTTCTTAATTTAAAGGACCAACTTACACGGATACTCATCATATCTGTCCATTATTTCTTAATTTAAGGGACCAACTTACACGGATGATTCACTCATCATATCTGTCCATTGAATACTGTCATTTCAGTGTTGTGTTGATAGCTTTGATTCTAAAGTTTGTATGATTAGTGTGCGTTTGGATTTGCTTAATTTTATAGACAAGTGGTTTTCTTATTTTTCCAAAAGCTCTGGCATTAAGATTTTTCATTATAACTTGTTTGAAATTTGAATAGTTCATTGAATAATTCCATTTCAGTGTTGTGTTGATGTTTGTTGTCTTCTTTCAAGCTGCAGTGTGTCTAGCAGGGCATCTAATGGGAGTCGAAGAAGCAGAAGAAATGTAAAATTTGAGTTACTTTTATCTTTTATGAGCAAACACAGTATTGTTAGTGATTCACTAATCAGGATGTTGAATTTTAATCGAACCATTTCTAGAGCTTCGAATCTTTAAGCACTTTTGGGGGAAGGAGGTGGAAGAAGAAGCAGATGAGAGTCACAAGCCAAAAACCATTCAAGCTTAGAACTGAGGTAATTGCTTGCGAAGATTAATTGATTGATCTTTATAAAGTTCACTTTTTATCACTTTAATTCTTTTTATTTTCATTGACTTTGGATAGTAACATCTGTTATGGAATGCTAATGTAGCAAAGGGGTAAGTTGAAAGAGGAAGAATTTGTAAAGAAGATAAAAGAGATGATGACAGAAGAGGAGAAGCAGAGGATACCTATAGCACAGGGTCTTCCATTGACAACAGATGAACCAGAGGTAAGGTCATTTTTTATTTTACTATGGAAGTCCCTTGTTTGAGTTCTGTATGACGGAGGCATCTACATCGCACCATGATATTTTTGGGGCAGCGATGCACCATGTGTGAGATAAACTGTTGGTCATTGCTGGTTGAGTGGTGGAAGTATAGGAGGTATATAATGGGTCAAAATGGATGGTGGGTGAGATAAATTTCTGGAAATTGGCTTTAGTTGAAAAAATATATGATTGATGTATGTGGGTAGAAGGTGAAGTAGTGATGTTGGTCATATTGTGTGATGAATGTTGGTGGTGAACAAGGTTTTATGATCTCAGAGGATTTATTTCTTATTTATACTTTATGATTTGTTTCCCTATTTGATTAGAACTAGGAGAAATAATCTTTTTGTGTTGGGAGAAAATAAATGTGAACCTCAAAATTTGTAACTTCGCCTCCAAATTCAGTGAAATATTTGCTCCCATGTTTGCAATTGCTATAATGGGTTACTTAGCATTCTTTAGTGCCACTATTTCAGTGCTTGCTAAAACCTCCAGTGAAAGAAATCACAAGGCCTGTTGACCTTACACTTCATAGTGATGTGCGGGCAATGGATCGGGCTGAGTTTGACCATCAGGTGCTCTTCTTTTCTTTTTCTCCTTATTTTTTTGTGTTTTCCCCTTATTATATCTTGAATTGTTAGTGTTCTTATTTTTTACTGTAAAATGTAATCTTCTGTGGGAGCACATGAATACACTACCACTTGTATTTATGGTCCTATGGATGTTTTTAACTGTGGAAATCATAGACTTGTCAATCTTCTGTGGGATCCCGCACATGAGCACACTACCACTTTTCTCCTTGTCTCGAAAATTGTTGTTGTTTGTTTTTCTTAGTTTTAAATCATAGAATGTAATTTTCTGTGGGTGCACATGAGCCCACTACACTGGTCTTTAGGGGTCCTATGGATGGTTTTAACAGCTAACTTCATAGACTTGTCAATCTCAATACGAATTTAGTTGCTGCAATTATCTTTCATTTTTGGAAAATGGCAATTGTAACAAGATTTGGTTAATGTTTAATCATACAGGTGGCTGAAAAATTGAGCTTAATAGAGCAATACAAATTAGAAAGGGAGAGACGAAAAAAGGTACACTATCACTTTTTTGAGATTCCAGCACTGATTTACCAAGTTTCCTCCCATTAAATGCTGAGTTTTTGTATTTTACCACACCAAAAGTTGGCAGAAGAGGAAGAAGTCCGAAGGTTGAGGAAGGAACTCGTTCCGAAAGCACAGCCCATGCCATATTTTGATAGACCTTTTATACCAAGGAGGTAAGGAATAATGATCTAAGAAAAGGACATATGACTCATATTCTTCTTTTTCTAGTGTTTTGGGTGTTTATTGTGGCAAAGCCTTTTTGCTTTTGTTCTCTTTAGAAGTCTCTTATCATATTAGTTTTTTTGCATGCAGGTCAGTGAAGAATCCTACTATACCTAAAGAGCCCAATTTTCGCATATCCCAGCATAAGAAGATCAAGTGCAGCTTATCATCATGGAATGATATAAACCCCCACTCCTCCTACCTTGATAACTAAGTTTCCCAGAAGATTATATTTGTTTATGTGAAAGTGAATAATATTCTTTTCAACCCCTGCACCGCTTGTCTCTAAACAATCTTAAATTTTTTAAACTGTGTATATAGGCAACCAATTTAGTTGCACATTCTCTTTCGGCTTTGGTCTTTATCGTGCAAATATGGTTTAAAAGATTCATAATCTTTCAAATTTCCAAGATAAAATTTGCAAATGAACTTGGATACAAGTATATAAAGTTAGCCATTTTCTATTCATTAAATTCAAATGAGTTTTACTATACGACGAGAAAAATGATTTTGTACAATGATTGTTGTACAATGTTTAAAAGATTAATAAGATTTGATGTCTAATCTTCTAAAGGTCATAAACTTCAAGAAGAATCATCAATTTACAGGTAAGCCCACAAATATAAAGTTTCATAAACTTCAAGAAGAATCATCAATTTACATGTAAACCCACAAATATAAAGTTCTGTATCTTCTTTTCACAAAAATGAATTTGACTGTAGGATGAGAAAATTGACACTACAACATAAGTTACTTTTAGGGGTGTTTGGTAGGCTGATTATTTTTTGTTTTTCAAAAATCATGATTCCCATAAACATTCTTGTGAATATTATTTATAAATCTTGAAATGATAATTACTTTTAGGGGGCATTTGATAGGTATATCATTTTTTGATTTTGGGAATCATGATTTCCAAAAATCATAATTCCTGAGAATGATAATTCCTCAGAATGTTAAAAATGTGTATGGTAGACCTTAAACATTCTCGAGAATTTTACTTTTGAATCTTGATTCCCTTGTTTGGTTTAAGGGCATCTTTCCTAGGAATGTTAGCATTATTTTTAAAATTACCCCTTGAATATGATTAATTGAAAATGAAAAATGAAAAATGTTATAAAAATGTTTAAAATAAATACCCTTTCCTCTCATCCAATAAAACACCGATCTCACTGTTTCTTACACCACCCTCTCCATTCACCTCTTCACCTAGCCATTCTGAAGCCTCACCTTTTATGAACTCTAATTCTCCCTCAATATGAGTTTTCTCGGTACACCCTTTCTTCTTCGAACTCGCCTTGATGTTCCAACTTGAGTTGAGGATATGGGTTGGTTGTTGTGTTGCTCTCGCCTTGGAAATGTCGATGACAAATTTCTAAGTTCAATACTAGCTTGGCATAGAGTCCTCTGAGTGGTTGTCTCAGCTTGATTTATATAGTCTCACAAGTGACTTGGATGGTCATTAGTATTTGGCTTGAAGTATCACAATTGGTAGAAATCCTTACTTCAGTTGAAGTCTCATGCTCCTCATTAACCATTTGTTGGTCCTGTATAAATCCAAAAAAAAGAAATTGTCAATTACCCTTGACAAACAAATGTAAAAGAACAAAAATATATAATAATTTACCTCCATAAACTCATCATCTACCTCATTGCATGTGGTATTTGTTAAGTCTCTAAAATGTCTGTGTGCATTTCCCTAAGTTTTGATGAAAACTAAACATTGGTTAATGATTTAATTAACCTACTTTGTGGTTGCTAACCTATCTACTTAGTGTACAGATCAGAAAATTACAACTCACCTGTAAGTCTACCTAAGTATCAACCTGTCTGTATAAGCCAAAAAGTCAACCTATCTACTGACTGGGATTGTTGACTATGTGCAAACTGGTTTACAACCTGTCTCTGCTCTGCTCTTCAACTCGTCTAAGGTTCTTTGTTAAGAACTCAAAGTACAGGAAGCTTTTGGAAGCTGTTCCCTCATGAAGAATACTCTGAAATCTCTCTCTCACGCTTATCAAGAAATTCAGAAGTGCTCTCTCTCAAGCAACCTAGGAAGTCAGAGACAAACTTCCAGTTAAAGAATGTTTCCAACATGCTTTATTCCCTAGTACTTTCGGTTATTACACAGAAAGGGAAATATACTCTGCAAAAGTACAAAAGCACTCTGCACAACTATGAGCTGGCTTCTACACGATGCATAAAGCTATTATCCTTCATGTTAGAGTACAACCAACGTCTCCATTGCATTAATGGCTGCCCAGAACGACTATATTGCATTTAATGAAGCTCTGCTTGAAGCCATCGTTGCAAGGAATGTCTCTAACGGATATTAAATGTTTGAAGGCTATAAATACAAAAGTCATTGAAGATGAACACATCAGAGATTACAAAGCATTAAAGAGCCATTACTCTTTTCATTTATTCACTCTGTATTCTTCAATCATTTGAAGTTATTACGCAGACTTTCCTAAGCTTTACCTTTAAACCACTCTCTGAGTGTTAGTGAAAGATCTGTCTGTCTGTAAGTGTATTTATTACAAACCAAACTCTCAAACAAATCTGAGTGAGCCTGAAGAGGCTAGGTGTGCAAAGAATACTTGTGTTGGAGCCTGAAGAGGCTAGGTGTGCAAACAATACTTGGAGTCTGTAACCTGATCAGTTATAGTGGATAAATCTTGGTGCTGCCAAGGACTGGACGTAGCTCTTTATGTTAAAGAGTGAACCAGGATAAATCACTGTGTTAATCTCTCTTCCCTTAATCTCTTTAGTTGTTTTGATTATATATCATCTGCTTTCTAACTAAGGGGTTAAAATTGTTTTTATCAAACTTGTTTTTCATCTGTACGTGTGTTGTTTTCTGAGAAAACTACAACAGACAGGTTACCTGTCTGTGTAACTTTTTACACCTGTCCGAACTTAGCTTCTGCATGCAAAATTTTTTTAACTTTATTTTAATTTCTGATAAACACAATTCAACCCCCCTTCTCGTGTTTATAGTTGTCTATTTCAGTTGGTATCAGAGCTCAGCTTCTGGGTTGAGCATATAATAGTGTAGAGGTAAAAGATCCTGAAGAATAGACATGACTGCTGGAGCTAGTGGAAGTCACCAGACTGAAGGAGCCTCCTTAACCAGACCTCCATTCTTCAATGGAGAAAACTACAACTATTGGAAAGATAGATTTCAATGGTTCATTCTATCTACAAACTCTGATATCTGGGATGTCATCACAGATGGTCCTTTCATTCCTAAAAATGATGACAGCACTGACAAGCCAAAAGCTCAGTGGACTCCTGCAGAAAAGGCAAAGTGGGAGCTGAATCACAAAGCCAGATACAACATTATTTGTGCTCTCAGTCCTGATGAGTTTGAAAAGGTCTGTGCCTGTGATTCTGCCAAAGAAATATGGGACACCTTAGCTGTCACACATGAAGGAACAGCCAAAGTCAAAGAATCAAAAATTGCCATACTTGTCAGAAAGTATGAACTGTTTCTCATGGAGGAAGGAGAATCTGTTGCTCAAATGATAGGGAGATTCCAAACTATCATCAATGGTCTAAAGTCTCTTGGCAAAGTTTACTCTAATGCTGAGAAGGTTGGAAAGATACTTAGGAGCCTGCCTAAGCAGTGGAGACCTCTGGTAACTGCTATCTCTCAAGCCAAAGATCTTACCACCTTGACTATGGATGAACTCCTTGGAACACTTACTGTTCATGAGCAAGAACTTGGAGATGAAGTATCAACAAAGAAGGGCAAGTCAATTGCTCTGAAGGCTGATCAAAAGTCTTCCAAAGCTTCTATAGCTTTGAAGGCAGACGAGTCATCCAGTGATGCTGACCTGTCTGAACCTGAGGATTCTGAAAGTGATGAAGCACTATCTCTCCTAACCAGAAAGATAAAGCTTCTCTTATAGAAAAAGAAGTTCAGAAAAGATAAGCCATTCAGAAGATTCAACAAGGACAAGAACTTCAAAGATTCCACTTCAACAGACAAGAACTCAATTGTCTGCTATGAGGGCAAGAAACCAGGTCACATCAAAGCAGAATGTCCTCAACTCAAGAAAGCCCCGTTTAAGAAGTTCTTCAAAAAGAAGAAGAAAGGAATGATGGTTACTTGGGAAGATCTAGAGTCAACATCTTCTGATGAGCAGACAGAGGAAGAAGCAAATCTCTGTCTAATGACTAACACTGACTCAGATTCAGATAATGAGCTAAATTCTGATTATGAGGAATTACTTGATGCCTATGAAGAATTGTTGGAGGAATCCAACTGTTTATCTAAGGCTTTCAAATCTGTCAAGAGAGATCATGTTAAGCTCCTCAGTGAGCATAAACAGAAATCTCTAGAGTGTGAGAAATTTGCCAAGGAGAACAGTGAGCTGAAGACTGAAAAGTCTAATGAAGCTAAGATCTCTAGTGATACATCACAGTCTGAAGAAGTTGAAAAACTTCAACAGAAAGTGGAAGAGCTCACTTCTGATCTTGCCAAATTTGTTAATGGTAGAGAAAATCTGACCAAGCTGCTTGGATGTCAAAGGCACTCCCTTAACAAAGAAGGTATTGGATATGTCCATCAGACACATCATAAAGTATCAACTAAGCACTCTAAAGTGTCTACTACATCTACTTCTATTAAATCCATACCTGTCTGTAATTTCTGTGGAAAGACTGGACATGTTATGTCTAAGTGTCTTCATAAGAAAAGAAGGAAGTCTTCACAGACTCCTACAACTAACAGAAAAGGACCCAGAAAACTATGGGTACCTAAAGATCAAATAATCTCTGTTGCAGATGTCCTCAACAGCACAAAGAAAACACCACTGCTGGTACCTGGACAGTGGCTGCTCGCGACACATGACAGGAGAAAGGTCTATGTTCCTAGACCTCCAACTTAAGAAAGGAGGACATGTGGCATTTGGTGGAAATCAGAAAAGGAAGGTTATAGGAATTGGTACTATTGGTGGTAAACCTCCTCTTCCCTTTATATCAAATGTTCTTATGGTTAAAGGATTAAAACACAATTTGCTTAGCATAAGTCAATTATGTGACAGTGGATTTGATGTCTCCTTTACCAAGGATTTCTGTATAGTTAAAGATCTAAATGGTAAAACCCTCTTTTCAGCTAAAAGGCAACAAAATCTGTATAAGATTGAACTGACTGATCTCTCAGATCAAAGTGTAACCTGTCTGATGTCTAAAGAAGATGAAAGATGGTTATGGCATAAGAAACTAGGACATGCCAGTATGAAACTAATTTCAAAACTAAAAAGGGATAACCTTGTGAGAGGATTGCCTGATATTAGTTTTAAGAAAGATGTTTTGTGTGATGCATGTCAGAGAGGTAAACAAATAAAATCAAGTTTCAAATCTAAAAACCAAGTATCAACCTCTAGACCTCTTCAGTTGTTACACATAGATCTGTTTGGACCAGTTAGTGTTGCTAGCTTAGCTGGAAGGAAATATGGATTTGTCATAGTTGATGACTATTCTAGATATACATGGGTACTCTTCTTAACCCACAAGGATGAGTTTTTTAAGGCTTTCTCAGTATTCTGTAAAAGAGTACAAAATGAGCAAGGTTTCTGCATTTCTACTCTTAGAAGTGACTATGGGGAAGAATTTGAAAATGAGCAGTTTAGACAGTTTTGTGAGGAGAATGGGATCTCTCACAATTTCTCTGCACCTAGAACTCCTCAACAAAATGGAGTGGTTGAGAGAAAGAACAGATCTCTGCAAGAGATGGCTAGATCTATGCTCAATGAGAATAATCTCCCTTAAGTACTTCTGGGCAGAAGCAGTAAACACAGCCTGTTATGTACAAAACAGAATACTCATTAGGCCTTTTCTAAAGAAGACTCCCTATGAACCGTGGAAAGGAAAAAGCCCCAACATTTCTTACTTTCATGCATTTGGGTGTGAATGCTTCATCTTAAATACCAAGGATCAACTTGGAAAGTTTGACTCTAAGACAGACAAAGGTATCTTTTTGGGATACTCTGAAATGTCTAAAGCTTTTAGAATTTACAATTCTAGAACATCTGTTATTGAAGAATCTGTTCATGTCAAATTTAATGATAACTTAAAGACTGATAAGGAATTGTCAGATCTAGAAGATGATCTTGCAGGTCTTGATATAAACAAGTCAGAAGATCAACAACCTGACTTAACCAAATCAGAACCTGAAGCAGAACCAGACAGACAAGTGGAGCAGACAAGTCAAGATCCTCTTGAAAGAGATTGGAAATTCAAAACTCATCATCCTAAGGATCTCATTATTGGAAATCCCTCAGAAGGAGTGAGAACCAGATCCACTTTAAGAGAATCAAGCAATGTGGCCTTTATGTCAGAAATAGAGCCAAAACACATTGAAGAAGCTCTTGATGATGAAAGCTGGATTCTTGCTATGCAAGAAGAACTCAACCAGTTCGCCAGAAATGATGTCTGGACACTTGTCTCCAAGCCCAAAAACAAGTCTGTCATTGGAACAAGATGGGTCTTCAGAAACAAGCTAGATGAAGATGGCAAAGTTGTCAGAAACAAGGCAAGGTTAGTAGCTCAAGGCTATAACCAACAAGAAGGTATTGACTATACTGAAACCTTTGCACCTGTAGCTAGAATAGAAGCTATTCGCATACTGATGTCATATGCTGCACAACACCAAATCACTCTTTTTCAAATGGATGTGAAAAGTGCTTTTCTCAATGGAATAATTGAAGAAGAAGTTTATGTTAAACAACCCCCTGGTTTTGAAGATACTGATAAACCAGATCATGTTTTTAAACTTAAAAAGGCATTATATGGTTTAAAGCAAGCACCTAGGGCATGGTATGATAGACTAAGCTCTTTTCTCATGCATAATGGTTTTACAAGAGGTCAAGTAGATACTACTCTGTTTAAGAAAAGCTCTAAAGAAAATTTCATTATAGTCCAAATATATGTTGATGATATTATTTTTGGAGCAACTAATGAAAAGCTGTGCAAGGATTTTTCAAAGCTGATGCAAGCAGAATTTGAGATGAGCATGATGGGAGAATTGAAGTTCTTCCTTGGTCTACAAATCAAACAGACAAGTGATGGAATCTACATCCATCAACAAAAGTATATCAAAATGCTCAAGAAATACAAAATGGAAAGTGCTAAACTTATGAAAACTCCCATGGAAACCAATGCAAAACTAAGTAAAGATGATGAAGGTAAAAAGGTAGACCAAACTATCTACAGAGGTATGATTGGATCTTTACTGTACTTAACCTCAAGCAGACCTGATATTCAATTTAGTGTCTGCATGTGTGCTAGATTTCAATCTGACCCAAGAGAATCTCATCTTAAAGCTGTTAAGAGAATATTTAGATATTTGCTTGGTACTATTAATCTTGGTTTGCTATATTTAAGAACTAAAGAATACAGATTAGTGGGATTCTGTGATGCTGACTTTGCTGGAGACAGAATAGAAAGAAAAAGCACCAGTGGAGGATGCCACTTCATTGGAGCAAATTTAGTCTCTTGGTCAAGCAAAAGGCAGACAACTATTACTCTATCTACTGCTGAAGCAGAATATATCTCAGCTGCTAGTTGTTGCTCTCAACTCTTATGGGTAAAACATCAACTTGAGGATTACTCTATTTTTGAGCATAATATATCTGTATGGTGTGATAATTATAGTGCTATCCGCTTAACTAAAAATCCTATTCAGCATTCTAAGGCTAAGCATATAGAGATCAAACATCACTTCATTAGAGATTATGTTCAAAAAGGTATCTTTGATATTAAGTTTGTTAAAACTGAAAATCAATGGGCTGATATCTTCACTAAGCCTTTAGTAGAAGAAAGATTTTTATTTATTAGAGATAATTTAAACATGCATTGTATTGTTGAATGAAATGTCTGAGTTTTGAACTGTCTGTGATCACCTGTCTGACTCTGCTGAGTCACTATGCTGAAACTCAACAGTTTTATTAAAATGGTTATTATTTATTTATTTATTTATTTAATACCATTTGTTAATCTGAAGCTAATCATGGACACGGCAGTTGTTACCTCGAAACCATGTTTTCATTATGTCTTAAGTGGGCGCTACAGTTCCCCACATAAATCGTGCCACTCTTAATTAAAAATGTCTATTTTCTCTCTCCTGCTTTTACTGCTTTAAAAGGCAATCTTCAGAAAGTTTCAAACTTTATCCTTCTCAAAAGCCCTAAGTCTTTTCATCTTCGTCTTCCTCTCGTTCTAACCCTTCTCTCTTCCAAAACTCTCTTTCTCTTTTCTCTGAAAAATGACATCTTCAAAGCGTTTGTCTCCAAAAGAGATTGCTGAGAAATATGAAATAAGAATAGCTGATGTTGAGAAGATTCTTCCAGGCAAGACTGTTGATCTCCAACAGATGAAAAAATGGGGACTGGATGTCACTGAAGAGTTGGAATACTCTAAGTGGACAGCCTTCTTTGATATCAAGGAGCTGGCCATCCCAAGCTTGTCAGAGACTTCTGGAGAAATGCTGTGGTCATCACCAATGTGGTTGATGGAACCAAGAGCTTCAAGGCTCAAATGTCAGCTGATGTGACTCTCCAGTTTCCCATTAGCTCTCTGGAATTGGCAACCAGATGCCCAAGGATTGGAACTGCCTTCAGACCTGACTGGGAAGATCAGGTAGGAACTGAAAATGTGAATATTGCCATATATGGAGTTCCCAACCCTGAGAACAAGAAGCCTGTCAGCATGGTGCCCAAGTGCAGGTTCTTGCACAAGCTGCTTCTGGAGTGTGTGATGCCAAGAAAAGGATCACGAGACAATGTGACCAAGTTGGACAGATTTGCTCTGTACCACTTGATTCACAAAATCAAGATAGACATCAATGATCTCATCTACATGTATCTTGAGTCTCTGATCAGAAGGACAAACATGCCTACCTACCCTTATGGAATGCTGCTGACAAGGGTTTTTAGGAACAAGCTTTTTATTCCAACTGATGTCCATTTTGTGGACATGGCTCTGCCAATAGACAAGAAGGTCTTGTCTATGATGGGGATTGAAGGAATCCCTCTGGAGGATGAAGAAGAAGATAAGAAGAAAAAGAAGAAGCCTGCTGCTGAGCAGAAGCAGAAGGAAAAAGCAGAAGAACCAGCTGATTCCACTGGTGAATCAGAGTTTCCAATCTCTGAGAGAATATGGAAACCTTCTGGAAAGGTGGCCAGACAGGATCAGAGGCCTGAGGAACCCACAGCTTCTGAAGGATCTGCTGAGACAGTTGAGCCTCTCAGATTCAAGCTGAAGAAACCCTCTCCCAAGAGGAAGACCAGTGAGGCTGGAAAATCTGGTGTGGTTTCTGCACAACCCACCAAGAGGAGAAGACTGGTGAAGACCTTTACCAAGGTCAGACAAGTGGAGTCTGAGCCAAGTAAAGAGGAAGCACCTGCTCAGGGGGAGCAGACATCTCCACCCTCAGAGGAGCCTAGGGAGATCAAACCTCTTGATCTGGGATTCATTCCCAGAAAAAGAAGGTCAGGCTACCCTATGCCTATGGTGGCTGTTGCTGGAAGGGAAGAAGTCCCTGCAGAAGAGCCTGCTGCTGTTGCTGCTACTGCAACCTCTGCTGACCTGTCTGCTGGAACTCAGACAGTTGGTCATTCTGAAGATGCTTCTCTGTCCCCTTCAAGGAAGAAAGCAAGACTCTTTGAAGATAAGCTTTTCACCTTTCCTCCTGCACCATCCTCTCCCCTTCACCTAGGTATTCAAGATTCTGTTGTTTCTTCCCCCTCTGCCCTTTTTGTCAATCCTTTATCTGTTGCCTCCCCTTTTCATTCACCTGTCTCCTCTCACCCCACCCAAACATCTTTTGATGTCGTGTCTGATGTATGTCAGTACACAGTTGTTCACAGGGACTCAACTCCCAGAGAACAATCTGGCATATCATCTAGACTGTTTGTGAGTGATTTGCAATCTCTGATGACTGCAAGTGTATCTCACTTATCTGTCATCCCTTCTCCTCCACCTCACATTCTGAACCCATGTAGGGAGATTTTCTTTTATCCCCCTATTGTGTTGTTCATTAGAACATTGGAAGGATCTCACTATCCTGCCTCTGTTGTGATGTTACCCTCTAGGTCTAGATACTTCTTTCTCTTAGTCACAGGGTCTAATTCGTTTTTCTCTCACATAGACTCTCTCTTACCCTTACCCCCATCTGTCTTAGCCAATCAACCTCTTCCCCCTCCTATTCAAATAAGAGTCACTCGTCTGTCTCTGTGAAAGACTCTCCTGTGTCTTTCCCTCTCCTGATTATGACCTAGTCAGAATCACTCCTCTGTTTAAGATAGCTTTTCTTCCTTTATTCTATTTCAGAACCATTCATCAGTATTTCTTTCCCCGTGTCTCCTCACCTTTCTCTGTACCTAAGGCACCCCCAGTTTTAGCCTTACCCTGGTATCCAACCCTGTCTGCTGCTTCAACCAGCTTGTCTACAGAAGCCTCCTCCTCTCAGATGGTGGATTTAGATAGCTTCAATCGTCTTAAGACTGAGCTAGAAGAAGTCAGAAGACATCTGGATGCAGAGAGGCATGCTAGGCTGCTGTTAGAAAAGAAAGTTGATTCCTTGTATCTTCTTTTTAATCAGCCTAGATAAATAGTTGTAAGAACTGCCTTGTAAATGAAATGCTTATGATGAATAAAATCAATATTACTTTATCTTCATTATTTTCTCTTTATTGTCTCTTTTTCTCTCCACTGTTATCTGTTTGTTCCTTTTTGTTGCTGACAAAAGGGAGAGAAAAATGTAAGATGATTAATGTAAAAATGATTGGAGAAAATTATGTGATGGTTATATGCTAAGTGTTCTGGAGAATATAATAACTGGTAAAAATTTTAATTCTCTGATATACTCTGATATTTTGAACTTAAACCTGCTGCATATTGCTCTGATATTTTTTTTATTGAACTCAAATGCACCTATATGCACATATAGAAAATATCAACTTGTCTACTTTCTATTATTCTGTAAGATGATATTTTCCAAGGTTCATTAAATCATCTGAATGTTTGTCATCATCAAAAAGGGGGAGATTGTTAAGTCTCTAAAATGTCTGTGTGCATTTCCCTAAGTTTTGATGAAAACTAAACATTGGTTAATGATTTAATTAACCTACTTTGTGGTTGCTAACCTATCTACTTAGTGTACAGATCAGAAAATTACAACTCACCTGTCTGTCTACCTAAGTATCAACCTGTCTGTATAAGCCAAAAAGTCAACCTGTCTGTTGACTGGGATTGTTGACTATGTGCAAACTGGTTTACAACCTGTCTCTGCTCTGCTCTTCAACTCGTCTAAGGTTCTTTGTTAAGAACTCAAAGTACAGTAAGCTTTTGGAAGCTGTCCCCTCATGAAGAATACTCTGAAATCTCTCTCTCACGCTTATCAAGAAATTCAGAAATGCTCTCTCTCAAGCAACCTAGGAAGTCAGAGACAAACTTCCAGTTAAAGAATGTTTCCAACATGCTTTATTCCCTAGTACTTTCGGTTATTACACAGAAAGGGAAATGTACTCTGCAAAAGTACAAAAGCACTCTGCACAACTATGAGTTGGCTTCTACACGATGCATAAAGCTATTATCCTTCATGTTAGAGTACAACCAACGTCTCCATTGCATTAATGGCTGCCCAGAACGACTATATTGCATTTAATGAAGCTCTGCTTGAAGCCATCGTTGCAAGGAATGTCTCTAACGGATATTAAATGTTTGAAGGCTATAAATACAAAAGTCATTGAAGATGAACACATCAGAGATTACAAAGCATTAAAGAGCCATTACTCTGTTCATTTATTCACTCTGTATTCTTCAATCATTTGAAGTTATTACGCAGACTTTCCTAAGATTTACCTTTAAACCACTCTCTAAGTGTTAGTGAAAGATCTGTCTGTCTGTAAGTGTATTTATTACAAACCAAACTCTCAAACAAATCTGAGTGAGCCTGAAGAGGCTAGGTGTGCAAAGAATACTTGTGTTGGAGCCTGAAGAGGCTAGGTGTGCAAACAATACTTGGAGTCTGTAACCTGATCAGTTATAGTGGATAAATCTTGGTGCTGCCAAGGACTAGACGTAGCTCTTTGTGTTAAAGAGTGAACCAGGATAAATCACTGTGTTAATCTCTCTTCCCTTAATCTCTTTAGTTGTTTTGGTTATATATCATCTGCTTTCTAACTAAGGGGTTAAAACTGTTTTTATCAAACTTGTTTTTCATCTGTACGTGTGTTGTTTTCTGAGAAAACTACAACAGACAGGTTACCTGTCTGTGTAACTTTTTATACCTGTCCGAACTTAGCTTCTGCATGCAAAAAGTTTTTAACTTTATTTTAATTTCTGATAAACACAATTCAACCCCCCTTCTCGTGTTTATAGTTGTCTATTTCAGTATTTGCAGCATAATTGTATTCTCTAATCCCATGCGTCTAATGTTTATGCAAAAAAAAAAAAAAACAATACATATATTATCAAACTATTTGAAACTTAACTTGAAACAGAACCATTTACCAGTCTTTCTCTATGAGGGAAGTGCTTGATACGAGCCCGCCCGCGGGGCCCATTCGAGGCAGTGCCCACGGGGATCCCCGCTCATAGGTGAAAATTGCCACCCCTAAAAAGTTCATTATCTTTTAAATTATTTTAATTTTAACATTTTTATAGTATTTGTCATTTCTTAACTAGTTATTAGAGTTAATTGGTATTATCATATGTAGAAATAACTAATTATTGAAATTTATTAATTAATAAATATGATTTTCACATCTATATTACAAAAAATATTTCACTTTTTAAAATATAATCAATATGCTAATTTTTTCACTTTTATATAGCAAATTACAAAAAAAAAAATTATAAAATTATTTGTATAATTTAATAATATTTGTTTGGTAGTTAGTTTTGCAAGGTGAAATAGAAAGAATGTTATTGGTTTTAAAATAATCTAAAAGTTTTTAAATAAACTTCGTACTTTTAGATTATCTGAAAATGGTTTTTTTATAAAGAAAATCGTTATTTTGCAATTTAATCAATTTATCCAAACTTACTAGCTTCTACCGAAAAACATTTTTTTGACATAAAAGCATTTTTTTTATGTAAGAATTAATCTTACCCAAATATGTTTTAAACCAAATTATATATGAAATGTACCAAAATGGAGTTAATAGCCAAAATATTGGATCTTTTGTATATGATATATCCAATACGGTCTAGTATAACTCAACTTCCAAAAAAAAATTTGTCTACAATAAACATAAACATAAACATGTGCAGTCCCACAAAAAATAGCCCTAAAAAATAGAAGCATTTATGAATTCTAATTCTCACTCCGTCTGAGTTTTCTTGGTACACCCTTTCTTCTTCGAACTTGCCTTGAGGTTCCAACTTGAGTTGAGGGTATGGGTGGGTTATTATGTTCCTCTCGCCTTGGAAATATCGATGACAAATTTCTAAGTTCAATACTAGCTTGGGATGGAGTCCTCTGAGTGGTTGTCCCAGCTTGATTTGCAGTCTCACAAGTGACTTGGATGCTCATCAGCATTTGGCTTGAAGCATCATAATCGATAGAAACCCCTACTTGGATTGAAGTCTCACCTTCCTCAATAACCAATTGTTGGTCCTATATAAATCCGAAAAAATAAACCGTCAATTACCCTTGACAAACAAATGTAAAAGAACAAAAAATATAATAATTTACATTCTCCATAAATTCATCATCTACCTCATTGCTTACGATATTTGTAGCATAATTATATTCTCTAACTCCATGCATCTGATGTTTATGCAAAAAAAATCAAACAATCAACACATATATTATCAAACTATTTCAAACTCAATTTGAAACATAACCATTTACCGATCTTTCTCTACGAGGGAAGTGCTTGATACGAGCCATTTTAGCAGAAGAAAAAACAAAGAATGAGAGAAAGGAAATGAAAATGAGTATTTGTTTCTCGAGAAAGAAGGCAAATTGGGAGTTGATGAGTGGAAAAAGGGTGGATCTACAGTAATATATAGAGATAGGGATTTGGGGGAAGGTATACGCAAGAAATGTGAAAATTTTGGTGAAAAACAGATGAGATGAAAATGACCGTTGATTGGATGGGCTATCAATTACTGTGTGTCTCTTAAAGGGGCAGGGATCACGATCCGTGGGACGAGAAAGTAACCAATCATAGAGAGAGATATGGGGGTAGGTAAAGGCGGAAATTGTGAAAAACTTTGGTGAAGAAGAGATGGGATGAAAATGAAAATGACCGTTGATTAGATGGGCTATCAACGATTGTGCGTCTCTTAAAGCAAGGGCACGAGGATCGCTATTTGTGGGAAAAGAAAGTGACCAATAGATTTCTCTCCAAAAGCATAATTTGATAGGTATTTTATATTATAATGTGGTCAATATCACATCCCAAAATATTTAATTTTAGTAATTTTATGATGTTATCATTTTTTGGTTAAATAAAAAGTTAAATATTTAATTATTAACATAATTGCTTGAAGTACTTAAAATGGTTTTATATTTGATCCCGATAGATGAATAACAGTTTAGCATAACTAGTAAACGTGAACCACATTAAGGCACTGTTTGGTTTGCCAAAAACGCTAGCGTTTAGCGGATGGAAAATTAGCCCCGTTTGACAACAATTTTTAAAATTAGCGTATAGCATTTTTTCCAGATGCTACTTGAAGTAGCGTTTGAGCTTATAGCGTATAGCGTATCACTTTTTCTTCCATTTTTATCCTTACTATCTTAATTAAATTCCTTACTTATCATTCACTAACAAAATAAAATATTAATAGAAATCAATATTATTTTTATTATTCCATATTATTTATAAAAAATAACTAAAACTAAATAAATATTAAAATAAAAAAATAATATTTTAATCTTTGAAATGATAAATAATTTAAAATAAATTAAAGTGTTAAATTGATAATTATTTTAAAATAAATAAATAAAATAATATATATATATATATATATATATATATAAATACATATATAAAATTTATATATAAAAAATGCAAACATATTCTTTTATGTAATTTTACATTAATCAGCTAGTCCAACCACTAGTTTTACCAATCACTTCAAATCCAATCCGCTATCCGCTAGCTTGTCCGCTATACGCTATCCGCTAGCTTGTCCGCTATACGCTATCCGCTAGCTTATCTGCTATCCGCTAGTTTTTACCAAACAGAGCCTAATTGAGTTGATCAAAATTTGATTCTTATTAGAGCTAATTATTGGAATTGCCACCAATCGATTTATCACTAAAATGGAATCGTGCAATTATGCACCTTAAAAATTGTCTACGATTCAGAGTATGAGTTCGAGGGTTGATTATGAGTAGAGAATGTATTAGCACCCTACATCATCCATTCTAACAAGGCTTACCTATTTAATCTAAATTATTGGCTTATTAAATTCATAATCGAGTTGGTTATTTATTATTTTAAATAAAATATTTTTTAAATTCAAGATGTTACACATAAGACATGAAGATAGCAAAGAGAGGTGAGGTTAATGTCCAATGGAATAGTAAATGACATTTATGGATGATCTCAAGTGCTTTAGGAGAACTTGTGAGGCCCATTAGAACAAATAGATGAGACAGTAACAGAGATAAAAACAAGAGTGATAGTCCAATATACAATTAATGCTATAAACCTTAATAACAACAATTAATGATAAATATGTTGATGTTTGTTAGACGATAAGTATAAGTTATCGCATGTTGATGAACTTTGATGCTTATTAGTCAAAGTGTTGATGCTGTTGAACTTTGATGCTTATTGGTCAAAGTTGTTAAACCATGGTAAATGGAGTTGATGGAGGTGGTTGTTAGTGATTGATTGTGTGTTAGCATACATGCATTCATGTATGGAGTTGTTAGTTGGGGGAAGTTACGATGACAGGGGATTTCACTCGAGAGTATGGCGAACTTACCGTCCACGGTGATCCATCCGAGAGTTAGGTGGGTCGTGGCCCTCCGTGGTGATGCATCAGAGAGTAAGGTGCATCAGCTATCCAAGAGGTTCACCCATGGTTTGGTTGATTGCCGGCATTGGTGCTTGTTGGCTAATGTGAATATGTAACTCCAAAGTGGTCTTCCTGAGTTAGTTATGGATCCACATGCATATGGAGTGCTGAAGTAGCATTGCATCACATAGCATGTTTTATTCGATGTGTTATGATGAAATGTGATATATGTTTATAAATTGTTATACAATGATATGCTACTTGCTGTGTGAACATCTTGCTAACTATCCTAATGTCATTTATGTTTAGACGAATGATTTCTTACTCCATATTTGTTATTGTTACTTTGCATGTACATTGGTTTATGTAAAGGATGATGAGCAACTTGTCAAGGAGTGATCCCAAGGAGATCACTTGCTCGTAGTTTAGGACTTTATTTTAGTTGTTTTTCCGATGTAATTTTGGATTGGTTACCAGCTCTGATATGTGACATCGGGTTTTGGGTTTACGTTTTATGTTCTGGTTTATGTTCTTTTCCGCAGTTGTTAGTTATTGTTACCTTTGGTTATGTTTTAGTTCATGTGATACCTACTACCTTTTTGTCTAAATTATTTTATCATATATTTAACATGTTTCATTTTATATTTAAAGTATGCGGGGTAGAGGGTATCACACTACTTCCATCCAAACTCCCCTCACATTTTGTCACTTGGGTCTGTGCCTAGATTTCATTTGACAAGACTTAACAGTAAAACAACCCTTAGTGTTAAACTTCCACCATACTCTATCTTGTATAATGTTTGACGGATTTGCAGCTTGTAGAATTTTTAAAACTCTCCCAATTATTGTAACTCGCACTGGAAAAGGTATCTTCTCCATGTAAGGTTCCATTGCCAATGAATTCCATCCCAGAACCCCATATTAGCAACTACCTCGTCCCTTTGCAAAGAGACTAAGAAAAGTCTTGGGAATTTGTCTTTCAGTGGTGAATCCCTTATCCACTTATCTCTCCAAAATTTAGTTCTTCTTCCATCCCCTAATCTCATCCACCAATCCTGTGTGTCACCTTTCTACCTCGCATGTAATACAACATAAAAAGATATAAATAATAAAATAAAAACATGCATTTACTGAATAAATAAAAACATTTGTCCATGGGTAGAAAAGTCCCACATGAACGAGTTCACATAACGCGGAAATAAAACCAAGTTTAAAACAAATAAACAATATCTAAACAAACCCAACCCGATGTCACAACAGAGCTGGTATAACCATTCAGTACAATTCGGAATACAACTGAAAACTAACTATCAAAAGAAAGGCCTAACTATGAGTGGTGGCTCCTCAGAGTCACTGATCTCCGGGCTGCTCGTCATCCTCTGCAAGAAGCCAATCATGCCAAACAAGAAACAGAAAAACAGGGAGTAAGAATCATGTAAATAATAACGGCATGGAGATAGGAAGCAAGGTAAACAAACGAACACGACAACATCATAACATACATCAGCATATACATATCGTCTTACATCAACATCATCAAAATCAGGTATGCTATGCGGTGCAATGCAACACTATTCCGCTACTCCATTATGTTGGTGTAAGCCCTAGTGGCCAATCTATTTTGAATAGATCATCATTTGTATCATGACTTTGATCATATATTTGATATATGAATAAGGCATTCATTTATTGTGTTATTAGTTTATAGCATGATAAAGTCCTTAGAATAGGCAGTTCATTCACTGAGATATTAAGTGTATGACTTAATCGTGAGACCTCATTAAATAATAAGAACGCTATTCTTAAATATCCGTAGTCGAGTATTATTGTTAATTAGGATGACAATAATACATAGAGACTATTGTGTGAGTAGACTGATGGCCACATCTCACGGGTCATGGATATGTGATATCAAGTCAGCACACAGGTATAAATATTAGGAGTAATATTTATACCGGATGACCCACTATGAGAATACTTCATAATAGTTATGTAAGTGTCATAAGTATTCTCATGGCGACCATAGTGAAGTAGTCCTTCGACTTGAAGTCACTACGATTCCTACATGAGGAGTTGCAGGCTTTAATGCTATCAAACATCACGCGTAACAGGGTGGTCATAAAGGTAGTTATTGGGTCTGCAATAAATCATGTTGAGGAGTGTGAGTGATGTAGACAGGATTCGTCCCTCCTACATAACAGGGGTAATGTCTTGGGCCCCTCGATAGAGTGAGACGTGAAATATGCGTGGCCACGCGAAAGTGGGCCAATATGTGATATTGGGCCCGTTTGTGATTACACGTCTACTCGGGAATCGAGGAACAAATGATTGAACATAACAAGGATGACATTATTACGCCTTGTGTTCAATTAAGACATATGGACGAAGGGACATTTACTGCATAGTAAATTTTGGTCGGGGTAAGGCTAAAATCGGATCACCGATACTCTCGCTAATTGGGTAGTAATGATGCATTGCTAGATGCCGCTCATTATTTATAATATTTAATATTACAATTAATATTTGATATTATTATAATATTTAATATTATTGCCAACTTAGTGGGAGCCTATAGGGTCACACGCATAGAGCAAATGCGGAGCGATTATATTAATTAAATATGATTTAATTAATATAAGGACAATTGGGCTTGTAGTGTACAAAGCCCAATAGGGTTAACAGTTAGGTTAAAGGGAGATGCCAACTTATAAATAGAAGTGTTCTCCCCTCTAACCTAATGCTTGCTAACCATGCCTCCCCGTAGCCGTCAGCTAGCACATGACGCTTTGCTCCGACGCCCATTTGCTCGCGTGGACTGAGTAGAGGTGCCGCCCCTTCGTGGCACTAGTGATCCAAAAAGGAAAGCACGCTTCAAGAGGTAAACACAATAGCCTTTCTGTGATTCATGTTTGTAATGCGCGATCCATGGCAATGGTTTTCTTCCGCCTTGAGATATGATTTTAGAAATGATTATCTCATGAAAATCCCAACAGTGGTATCAGAGCATATGATCGTAATTACCTTGAATCCATATGTGCTTGTTTGCTTTGTTTGATAACATGATTTATTGCTTTTGAATTTGATTCAATCGAATATGTTATCTTCTGTGAACACATATTTGTTCTTGTTTGATATATATGTTGATATACATGAGGACACATTTTTAATTTCGAAGTGGGCATTAAAAGGTAAAAACTCGTTTGTGCGTGATTGAAAGTTCTTGAGCATATCTATATTTGAAATAAATTAGAAGTGGAACAGTACATGTGCAATTTGTTTTGATCTTTGTGCGCAACTTCAGTACCTGATATCTAGTTTCTTGCTTTTATTAAATTAGAATTTGAATTCAAATAAGATTTGGATTCCCGTACAGTGAAGTTTAATTGCTTTCAAATGTTTTTTTTTTTTTTTTGAAAGTGTAGTGTACATGTTCTGTGCATTCTCTAATGGTGAAAGATGAATTCACATTTTTTTGGATCCTTATGCGAAAGTATTGAAAATTGATATAAGAAAAAAAAATGGATATCAGTATATCACACGTGACATGCGCATAAGTTTGTTACCATGTGTGCAGTAAATCTTCTCAATTTGATTTGTTTTTTTCAAATTGAATTCATATGTATTTTGATACATAAGCTCTGTAGTTGTATGATATCCGAAAAAGACGTGAAATTTAATTGATTATTAGATGCAATTGAAGTTTTCAAATGGCCATGTGATTCAAATGTCCTTCAAGATATCTGTTGTGCATTAATTACGTGATGTTTGTTTGATTTGAAAAATCAATCAAGTTGGCATTTGATTTCATGTTTAAATATTATTTAATGATAATAATAAGGGTTATTATTATTATTTAATATTATAAATTTTAATTTTAAGGTATATTGTTATGGCCCTAGATTTTGGTGTTATTTATTTAGTTTAAATACGACCTGCGTGTCGTGCCTTTTTATTTTATTTATTTATTTATTTATTTTATAAATAATGTAATTGCTCGAGTTGAAGAGGAGGCAACACCAAATGATGACACCGTGGGAGAGGCTTGAGAAGCTTGCTCGAGGGTCAAAGAATTGTAATAAATTAGTTATTTAATTCTTTTTTTTTTTAGGAGGCCATAACTATATTACCTTATCTTATATGTTTATGTATGAGATGCATGAAATGTATGGGATGTATATTTTTGTATGTGATACATGAAATGTATGTATACATGTATGTTTTAAAAGTTATATATGTTTGTTAAATATATGATAGCATGTACGCATGTATGCTAAGAGACGCTTTGTATGTGATACAACGCCGGTGAGATCATTTTAATAAAAATCCCTCAAAAGGAAATATTAAGTTTAAGAGCCTTCCAATGCGTGGCACTCATCAAGACTAATATCGAATAAGTGTAGGTCCGCCAAAGCGGAGTGCATTTTTCTATACTAGTAAGGTGCGATGGGACAATTGTAATGTCCAACTGCCAACCATTGGGCTTGACTTAACTGGGCCGAATTCAATAGGATTGAAATGGGCCTAGAGGCAGGGAGTTGGGCTTTAATTCATAGAGATGAATTAGAATAAAAGTTATTCACCCAACTGATCCAAGAGTTACATGAGATGTAATTGGAAATGAGTTTCCTACCTAAATAACTAAGTTTTGGGAGATCAGCCAAAGTTGACTCAAAACGAGGTGAAAAATGGATCTTGGTCTCACTAGAAAATCTTCCAACGGGATTTTCCGAGTCAATGATGAGGGTCATTGATTTGAGTAAAATAGTGAGAGCGTATTTAATAAAAGACCTTATTAAATATGTTTTATCATGATACTTATTTTCTGCATGTTTCTATAATTAAAATTACCATGAAATAAAACACTATAATTAATTACTGCGATTTGTCCTTAAGAAGGACAAGATATCCAGAATTAAATTTCTGAATTGGTACAAGATTTTGAGGATTGTCCTCAAGTACTAGAAAGAGTTGTATGTTCTCGAGCAAATGATTCCTGAGCAACCAGTTCCTACTAGGATCGAAAAGGATGCTTACGAGAAGCATCAAGTCGATGTCTTGGATATAGGATTCCTCATGCTTGCATTCATGAAGGTGTGTGATATGATTGTGCACCTCATGATGCTCTCTTGAGAGCATGCAATGCATAAGAACTACAAGTTATCCCGACCCTTTTTCAGTTGCGAACTGATAGAAGGGAAATCCCGATAGTTATGATGTGCTTCATATTATTGAGTACATTAAGAACTTAGTAAACTGAGATTTCCTTTAGGCCAAATGTTGGCCAGTGATATGATCTTGCAATTGTTGCTGGATAGTTATAGTCAAATCGTTGTGAACGATTCTGACAGACCTCTACTAGAGATTGCAAGGAAGTTGAGAACTGTCGGGCAGGGTCTCTATAGTAGAAAAGGGTAGACTATTGTGATAGTCTTGAAAAGGAAAGTCTTAAGCTAGGGAGAAGAACAAGGGCAAGAACAAATTAAGGTCCAGCACTTCTGTCTTGAAGCTAATAGGCAAGGTTGCAAAGGAAGGTAGTTAATTTCATTGTGGTTAGACCAGACAATGAAAAACTGTTAGAAGGTACAAGAAAGAGTATGAGAAAAGAAAGGAAGTACGACTTCCTCTTCGAGCATTGTGTTGTAGAAGTCAACCTACTTCAAGATCATGGGTATTTGATACCGCATGTGGATCTCACATTAATGTGAAGGATCAAAGGGAGTAGGACGTTGACTATAGGCAAAGTCAACCTGTGAATAGGAAATGGAGCAAAAGTTGTTGTATTAACTATGAAGATTTTGACTTTGCCTCCGGGGCTTGTTTTGGAACTAAATAAATGTTATTAAGTTCTAGCTATTGGTAGAAACATCAGTCACATGATATTTTCTATACTAGCAAGTATTTGGATAATGGACTTTGTGTCCGTAATCCTCATATGTCCATCTATAATATAAATGCAAAAACCTTTGGCATTGCCGATTAGGCCATATAGGTGAGAAACGCATCTCCAAGCTCCATAAGGATGGACTCTTGGAATCATTCGATTGTGAATCGTTTGATGTATGCAAATCTTGCTTGTTGGGGAAGATAACTAAGACCCTATTCACTAGGCAAGGTGAAAGAGTCAGTGATCTTTTGGGCTTGATACATCGTGATGTTTGTGGGGCCCTAAACAAGTTTGCTAGAGGTGGTTTTTTCTTACTTCATCATATTTACTGATGACTTCAGTAGACATGGATTTGTGTATGACACAAGTCAGAAACTTTTGAAAAGTTCAAAGAGTTTAAAAATGAAGTAGAGAACCAACTTGGCAAAAGTATTAAGGTCATACGATCAGATCGTGGTGATGAATACTTAAGCCAAGAGTTTGATGACTATCTGAGAGAGTGTGGGATAGTGTCCCAACTCACTCCTCCTGGAATGCCACAATGGAATGGTATGTCCGAAACAAGGAATCGCACCTTGTTAGACATGGTACGATCCATGAAAAGTCATTCAGACCTTTTTGACTCTTTCTGGGGCTTTGCTCAACTTACAGCTGGATTCACTCTTAATCGTGTTCCATCTAAGGCGATTGAAAAGACTCCATATGAGATATGGATGGGCCGAAGGCCTAATTTGTCATTTATGAGGATTTGGGTATGTTAGGGTGAAACATCTTATGACAAATAAACTTGGGCCCAAATCAAATAAATGTATATTTGTGGGATATCCTAAGGAAACCAAAGGATATTATTTCTACAACCTCTTCGAGGACAAAGTGTTTGTCTCTAGAACTAGAGTGTTCCTTGAGAAGGAATATCTCTAAAGGAGACAGTGGGAGGATTGTAGAACTTGGAGAAATCCAAGTACCACAAAATATTGACCCGCCTACAATGGAACAGGAACCGGATCCACAAGATGTTGTGGTTGAACCGCCGGTTCAAGTAACACAAGACTTACGTAGGTTTAACAGGCCACGTCACTAACCTAAGAAATATGGACTTCTCCTGACTTAGGAAGGTGACGTGCTGCTCATGGATCAAGATGAGCCTGTAACCTACCAGGAGGCCATAATTGGGCAGAAATCTGAGAAGTGGCTTGAGACCATAGAATCCGAAATGGAATCCATGTACACAAACCGGGTATGGACCTTGTTGAGCCACCCGAAGGGATAAAACCCATAGGGTGCAAGTGGGTCTTCAATAAGAAGACTGACATGGATGGTATGGTGAATACCTTTAAAGCACGACTGGTTGCGAAAGGTTTCAAGAAAAATCATGGTGTAGACCATGATGAAACTTTCTTCCCAGTAGCGATGCTCAAATCCATTTGGATTCTACTTGCTATTGCTGCATACTATGATTAGAGATTTGACAGATGGATGTCAAGACTTCATTCCATAGCGGGAATCTCCTCTAGGATGTGTACATGACACAACCCGAGGTTGTTGATCCAAAGGATGTTGCAAAGATATGTAAGTTGCAGAGATCCATTCATGGATCAAAGTAAGCTTCCAGAGGATGGAATCCTCATTTTGATAAAGTTGTAAGACAACTTGGACTTATCAAGAACGAGGATGAACCTTGTGTATACAAGAAGGTTAGTGGGAGTGAGATTGTTTTCTCATTTTGTATGTTGATGACATACTACTCATTGGAAACGATATCCCTACACTGCAAAATGTGAAAACATGGTTGGGGAATTGTTTCTTGATGAAGGACTTGGGCGAGGCTTCCTACGTGTTATAGATCGCTGAAGTTGTCGGGCCTTAGTTAGAGTACGTTATGTACTACACCAATTGTCTTGTATGCTTTGAGCATGACAAGAAGATACCAATTGATATCGGTGAAGGTCACTGAACTGTAGTTAAGAACATCCTTAAGTATCTAAGAAGAACTTAGGATACAATCTTGACAGATGAAGGTGAGGAAGAAGTCATTGTAAGGTGTTACATAGACAGTGTTTCCAAACCGATAAAGATTATTCCAGATCGCAGTCTGGATTTGTGTTTTATCTTAATGGTGGCACTGTATACTTGGAAAAAGTTCCAAGTGCAAGACAGTTATAGATTTCATTACAGAGGCCAAGTATATAGTTGCCTTAAATGTAGATTTAAAGGCCGTTTGGATCGGCAAGTTCATTTATGAACTAGGAATGATTCCTAACTTTGTGAACTCCATTGATCTCATTGCGATGATGATGGAGTAATCGCTTAAGCTAAGGAAACTTGATCTCACCAGCGATCCAGACATATACTTAGGTGCTTCCATCTCATTCGATAGATGATCGATAGAGGAGATGTGAAGATGTGCATAGTGACAACACTAAATAATCCGCTAATAGTGTTTCTTACTCAGTGGTAGCATTAAACTCACACTAGATCAATGGGTGTTAGATTGATGCCCGATTGGCTCTAGTGCTAGTGGGAGATTGTTGGTGTAAGCCCTAGTGGCCAATCTATTTTGAATAGATCATCATTTGTATCATGACTTTGATCATATATTTGATATATGAATAAGGCATTCATTTATTGTGTTATTAGTTTATAGCATGATAAAGTCCTTAGAATAGGCAGTTCATTCAATGAGATATTAAGTGTATGACTTAATCGTGAGACCTCATTAAATAATAAGAACGCTATTCTTAAATATCCGTAGTCGAGTATTATTGTTAATTAGGATGACAATAATACATAGAGACTATTGTGTGAGTAGACTGATGGCCACATCTCACGGGTCATGGATATGTGATATCAAGTCAGCACACAGGTATAAATATTAGGAGTAATATTTATACCGGATGACCCACTATGAGAATACTTCATAATAGTTATGTAAGTGTCATAAGTATTCTCATGGCGACCATAGTGAAGTAGTCCTTCGACTTGAAGTCACTACGATTCCTACATGAGGAGTTGCAGGCTTTAATGCTATCAAACATCACGCGTAACAGGGTGGTCATAAAGGTAGTTATTGGGTCTGCAATAAATCATGTTGAGGAGTGTGAGTGATGTAGACAGGATTCGTCCCTCCTACATAACAGGGGTAATGTCTTGGGCCCCTCGATAGAGTGAGACGTGAAATATGCGTGGCCACGCGAAAGTGGGCCAATATGTGATATTGGGCCCGTTTGTGATTACACGTCTACTCGGGAATCGAGGAACAAATGATTGAACATAACAAGGATGACATTATTACGCCTTGTGTTCAATTAAGACATATGGACGAAGGGACATTTACTGCATAGTAAATTTTGGTCGGGGTAAGGCTAAAATCGGATCACCGATACTCTCGCTAATTGGGTAGTAATGATGCATTGCTAGATGCCGCTCATTATTTATAATATTTAATATTACAATTAATATTTGATATTATTATAATATTTAATATTATTGCCAACTTAGTGGGAGCCTATAGGGTCACACGCATAGAGCAAATGCGGAGCGGTTATATTAATTAAATATGATTTAATTAATATAAGGACAATTGGGCTTGTAGTGTACAAAGCCCAATAGGGTTAACAGTTAGGTTAAAGGGAGATGCCAACTTATAAATAGAAGTGTTCTCCCCTCTAACCTAATGCTTGCTAACCATGCCTCCCCGTAGCCGTCAGCTAGCACATGACGCTTTGCTCCGACGCCCATTTGCTCGCGTGGACTGAGTAGAGGTGCCGCCCCTTCGTGGCACTAGTGATCCAAAAAGGAAAGCACGCTTCAAGAGGTAAACACAATAGCCTTTCTGTGATTCATGTTTGTAATGCGCGATCCATGGCAATGGTTTTCTTCCGCCTTGAGATATGATTTTAGAAATGATTATCTCATGAAAATCCCAACACATTATGCATGTAGATCCAACTAACTCAGGATGAAAGACTTTGGAGTTACATATCCGTATTGGCCATAGAAGCACCAACACCGCAGTTCACCGAACCTCGGGTAAACCCCATGGATAGCCAACACATCAAACCGTGGATGTCTGCGCCGCAGTCACCAAACCTTGGGTGACCTACCGTGGATGGCCAGATCACCGTACTCTCGGGCGATCTCCCCTATGTCGAACCTCCCCCTCAACCATCAACTCCAGTGCTCTATGCATGGCACAACAACAAACAACAACAACCACCTCCTTTGCAAGGCCAAAAACTCCCAAGACTTCAACGTCAACATCATCGTGCTTGGGCCAAGAAGCTCCCAAGACTTCAACATCAACAATGCCTCAGACCCTAACCGTGGGGGCAAGGCCCCATTGGCCAATAAGCACCAAAGCTACCAACGTGCGATAACCCAAGGTTACTGACTTAAACATCTTATTATCTTTATTAATCATTAACCGAGTTATCTAATCTTTATCATTGATTAACCATGTCAGCTTAGCGTTATTGGGGAAGATTGGGGTTAAAAACCCCTTTAAGCCTTTAATTCTGTTTCTGTCCAAGAGGGGAGCACGGTCGTGCTGTCACATAAGTGAAACACGGCCATGCTTCCATTTTAGCACGGTTGTGCTCAGCTGTATGGTCGTGCTCCTCTGCTGCACGGCTGTGCTTAATGCGCGGCCATTTCTCATAATTGAAACTTAGAGCACGGCAGCACGGGCATGCTCCCTGTTCAGCACGGTCGTGCTCAATGCACGACTACACTGTTCTGAGCAGAGTCTCAACATAGTTCCTTAACAAATTTTTAGGGTTTAAATCCTTTAATCTTAACTCGTTTTTAAGCCTAATTTATCAATTAATACATTAGCCTCAAGGGCTCCAACACAACAACCATAACAGTAACGGTATCATCAATTCACAACATCAACCAATGGTAAAACAATCATCATACCCATACCAATAACCAACATATCCATAACATACATATAAAGACATAATCAACCAAATAGAGCATGTTATTGACAGAAACAACATTTAACACATTAATCACACAACATAAAACGACACCGGGGTCATTGGGAACCCCTTTACCTTACGCTACCCTCACTGCCTAAGGTTACATTACCCTTCTCCCCATACCTGGATTGAAGGTTGCTCTAATAGTCAAACTGATCACGTTCCCACGAACGACTCAGTCCAATTCTAAGCCTTGGTTAAACAGAAACACAAACCATCAGTTTTCGATTCAAAACCATGAAAAGGAAATCACAAGGGAAAGAAACATTACCTATATATGAAGCATAGATGAAACAAAGCTCCCCAAAGCTCTCCAACACTCAAGAAACTGGTTGAGTTTGATGGAAAAAGGGAAAGAAACTGCTCTGTCCGCACTAGGGTAGTGGCAGCCACCAAAATAGGGTTTTTCACATAAACCCTTGGTTTCTGTGCAAACATATATAGTCTGAACTTGAGCACGGTCGTGCTTCCCCTTGAGCACGGTCGTGCTGGGCTTAGCGTCAACGAGACATGGTCCGCACATTGAGCACAGGCGTGCTCATGTACCAGAAAGGGATTTTTAAGCCAAAAATCCAACTGAGCCCTTAGCCAACCATTCTAGCTTAAACAACCAAACGAGCATATAAGAAGCACTTAACAAAAAGCGGGGTGTTACACCTTGTTGTATCACTCTTTTAAAATTTTCTCCCCATCTGTCCACTTTCATTATTTTACTCCATAGACCTCCCTTTACTACAGTATTTTGTTGCTATATTAGAGGAACCTACGAATCCAACCTATATATCGAGGAAATTGTCTTTTTCCATTTAGGATTACCCTCCACAAAAAATGTCCACCACCATTTAAAAAGTAATGCAACAGTCTTAACAATCATATCACCTACCCTTAAGTCCTCCCAACCTCTTTGGTTTCTAAATGACTTCCCATTTAATCAAAGGCAGACCCTTTCTATTTCCGGCACCTCTCCAGAAAAAATCTCTTTCAGGATCTGAAAAAGGCTCATAAAAAAGAGAGACAAGTTATTTAAGACAGACTTAATAAAAAAAAAAAAAACTTTTTGCCCTAGATAGGACTTTTGATTTCCACATTGCAAGCTTCTTTTGAACCTGGTTTAAAACTGGATTCCAAGTTGATAATCTTTTTCTATTGGCTCCCAAAGATATTCCTAAATATACTATGTGTAGGTCAATTAGTTAACAACCCATTCTCCATGCCATTTGCTCCCCCGTCTTCTATCTTTTCCTAACACAATTACCTCAGATTTGGAGAAATTAATTCTCAATTCTGATAACATCTGGAAACACTCCAAGATCCTTCTTAGGTTTATAATAAACTTCCTTTTTGCAGAACAAAAAATCAGTGTATCATCAGCGAATTGCAGATGAGATACGCTAATTTCTTGGTGCCCTACCTTCTTTCTCTGGAATGTATTTTTTTGTGAATTGCTAGTTTCATCAATTGATTAAACGCTTCTATGGCCAATACAAAAAGAAAAGGGGATAAAGAGTCTCCCTGCCTAAGTTCTCTCTCCAATTTAAAAGGGGTTGTGGGGGATCCATTTACCAAAACAGATATAGATGCCATAGTTAAACACTGCTTAATCCAATATCTCCGTTTTAGCCCAAATCCATGATGTCCAGCAAATAGATCCATAAAATTCCAATTTATGGTGTCATATGTCTTTTGAAAATCTAGTTTCAGCAGAGCTACGTTTTTTTTATTTGACTTTGCCCATTGCACAACCTCATAGCTAGTAAAGTCCCATCTAGAATTTTTCTTTGCATGACAAAAGTTGTTTGTGTTTCTCCAATCAGGTAGGGCATTACTCTCTTAATCCTTTGAGCCAAGATTTTCGCTATGATCTTATAGATACAACCCACCATACTAATGGGGCCTAAAATCCTATAATTCTAATGCTCCTCCAACTTTGAGTATTAGGGCTACCCACGTAGTATTAACAGATCTAGGGAGATCTCCATTCACAAAAAAAAGTTGTAGTCTTGCTTACAAAGTCTTCTCCTACTGTCTCCCACGTTTTCTTTATAAAGCCTAAGTTAAAACCATCATAACCTGGTGCTTTGGTTGATTCATAATACCATACAACCCTCTTTATTTCCTCATCCGATGGAATAGTGTCCAATCCTTGTGATTGTTCTTGTGATAATTTAGCGAAACCCTTTCCACTAAGAGTCAAACAAATATTAATGGACTTGTCATCAGAGTATAAGTTTTTAAAGGATTTAACTACCTCCTTTTTTATACGTCACGAGTTTTTCAAAATTCTGCCTTCAACCCTTAACATCCTTAGGTTTTTCTTGCTCTTTCTAATTTTTTGTTACCCACTAAACTAAATCTCAAAATTTATCCACATCATTAAAAAAAACCAAAAACCTTTATCTCTTCACCCCTACATTTTTTCAGCTTTCCTTCACTCTCTGCTTCCTTCACGAAAGGTATTTCAGTAAATTTGTATTTTTATGTCAAGTACTAATGCATCTCAAATAGTGGGTGACACAAATTTTTAATCGTGTACTTGAGTTATTAAAAAGATAACAATACAAAAAATTACCCCATAATTCAACCACTACTATTATATGTTGAATCTTAAATTGTAGTTAATTTCCAAAAAAAATTTTGTTAATTTTTTTTATTTTGTTATTTTATTTTAGAATTTCTTTAGAAGAACCATTTTTTTTTTACTTTTTATTTTGTCATGTTAGAATTTTTCTTTTGTTATTTTAGAAAAATAGGAATTTTAAGAGTATTTTGCCCGCTTTTTGCAGCATCGCTTAAGCGTTGGCTCCTCTAACATTTAAGTGTTCCAATGATTGAACATTCAAGACGGAAGCGCTAGAGCGTGGCGGTATGAATTCTAAAAATAAAAATATAAAAGCATCAACCCATGAATGGTTTTAGGACACTGATCATTGGAGATGTCTGAGCTAGGAGAGCACACAGGGAGCTGGGGTTGACGCTTGGATGCAGATACTCAAGTTGGAGTCCTTGCTTTCATCTTCTTTGGTTGGTTTTCCCTTTATTACTATGTTAGCTTAATTTTCTTTTGTTAGAGGTAGAAGAATCTGCCTGTATGACTTGTTCTGATATTGGGATTTAATCTAGGTTTTCTGAGTTTTAAAATTTGTTCTTTGTTATCTTGTTTATCTACAGTTTAAATTTGGAAATTGGGATTTATGTTTGTTGTTGAGAATGAACGATTTGTGCATGTTTCCTTAGGAATACGAACACTATCAAATTAGCGTTATTGAATTGTCGCATTCTTGAATGCTCTTGTTAAATTGTTAATGTTCAAGGAATTGAATTATTAATCGTTGTCAGGAAGATAATTTTTGTACTACAGTAACAATTTGGTATACTTGTCAAAGTGCTCATCATTATAATGCTGTTATGTTGTTGTTGTCCCACAAAATGTATCGAACATGTCTTAAATATTACGCCAATAACATGATATATTGAATGTTTAAGTAAAAAGAGAAGTTGATACATTCATAAGTGGATACGCTAGTCACGTCAACACTTAATGGAGGAAGCTAACGAGTAATGATAGGTATTTTTAAAAGTTCATTAAACCTTCATTAAGATTATTTTAATTGAGAAATAAAAGTTAGAAGAAGAAGAAGAAGAAGAGAGGGGTGTTGGAAGTAAAGTTGAAGGTGTGAAAAGTAATGCCCTGTACCCAATAATAATAAAAGCATGATGCTAGTATCTGTTGCCTAATAAACCGGGCCCAGTATCAAATTCTCAACATGTCCACCCTATCAGACGAAAACAGCCACGAAGAAGAAACCAAAGGTAATTTTTTTGTTGGCCTTCTCTCATTTCCAAATAGGATTTTCAGGTTATTATATATATGCTGTCAATTTCTTTGTAGAATTAAAATGAATTTTGGTTAGTTTGAGTTTAGGAGAGAAGCTGAACGCAATATCAATGACTATGTTTGGGGAGGCCGTGAAATGTTTAGGGCAGAAATGGAAGCCGATACTCAAAACGCCGCCAGAGCAGAGAAACACAATCGCAAAGGCACTGTTTGATATTGTGAAGGAGCATGGTCCCATCACCGTTGGCAAAACATGGGAACGTGTCAAGGTACTGCTACTCTTACTCTTATTTTACTCTCTTCCTTTTATTATAATTTTGACAATTGCAACAAAATGCGGCTAGCGTGTGTTTGGGTGAGTGTTAGATAAAAATGATTTTGAATGTAATTGGTTTTGTAAAATTAAGTTTAAAGTTGGTTTATGTTTGGATGTTTTTATTTTAAAAGCAAGTTTGATGTAAAACTAAGTATACATGACTCAAAAGCTACTGTTTACTAAAATCACATTTGACAGAGGACAGATTCAATTCGGAGGATGTGAAACCAATCACACACTTAGTAGCTGTCGTGGTTGTAAAGAGGTTGCAAAAATATTAAGGATGCGTTTTAAAGAGTTTGTAGAGAGTTTATAAGAATAGCTTATGAAAATAAACTTTTACAAATAGTTTGTAAAAATAGTTTATGACTTTTCATATAAGCTCATTTTAGCTTCTTGCAATAAGCTTGTAGGAAAATAGGTTGTTTTGAGCTTATTTAAAAAAAATTATCGAATAAGCACTTAATTAAATGCTTTAACGCACCCTAAAACACTAATATTGCGGCTGCAATTATTTTGTGAACCTCAATTTAAAACCATGCTTATGACTATTGCTTGCTTTCAACTCTTGCTTTTTGCTCCTTCAAATAAATGCTACTTGATCGTAGGAAGCAAATTGATATGCTGTTTTGACTTAAGTTGTTGCGACATTTGAAATGGCATTCCGATTGTTTTAAATTTTCAAGCAATTCTGTTGTTCAAGTTTGAGGTTGCATACGTTATTACTCACTATCAGTAAATATTGAAGCATATCGATCGGTTACCAATAAGTAATAAAATCAAAGTCAATTTCACTAAATCAAATAGTTGTTTCTCAGAATCTTCATAGGTTTTGGATCAACCTAAGCAAAATTAATTGTACTAAAATCAAGTACTTCTAAAATTTGGTTTTGCCTCTTAAAATTGTTTTCATCAAAAGGTTCAATTGAACCTTGGCAGCAGCTAAAATACTAGTATCCATGTAAAAT
Organism: Echinosophora koreensis; assembly: GCA_035048595.1. Taxonomy (NCBI): domain Eukaryota; kingdom Viridiplantae; phylum Streptophyta; class Magnoliopsida; order Fabales; family Fabaceae; genus Echinosophora; species Echinosophora koreensis. Next base: position 2,067,855 of record JAPCYP010000080.1, read on the forward strand.
CCTTAGGATTGTTGGAAATTGTTCTGTCAAAGAACTGTCGTAACACAAGCGTATAGTTGGGCCCGACTTATATGCTAAATCCATGTAGTAACAGAAACATAGGAGTTGGTATTAGTATTTGAGCTGCTAATTGGAATTGGAAAATAGGAAGAACATAATACCAACAGGATAAATTAACAAAAACAAGGAAGAATTAGAACGAGTATACCACAAGTTGTGATAGCCAATATACTTAAGAGTTTATCCTCGTCCTACCCGGAGCAATGCTCACTGGAATGGCCTCAACTCAACCGGTAAACCTCTACAATTAGACGTGAGTCTCCTCAAGAATTTGTTCACATAATGATCCTGGTAAACTAAGTAGCAATACCTTATGTTCTTGGATAAAGCTTCTTTAAAATAAGCAAAAGTATAAAGTGAGAAAGTAAGGTCCTTAATTAGTTGAGGACCCACTATAGCTAATCGAGGGTGGATACACCCTTACTTTCTCATTTTACATTTTTGTTCACTTTAGTGGAGCCTAATACACCTAAAGATGCAACACAGAGTGCAGCTGAGCTCTTTGGTGTGCACATATGGAGATATTTTGGTTGTCCAAATGGGCTGACAAAAGATATGCCATAGGTAAGACCGGGTCAAGTCCACACTCCCATGGATGAGACACGATGGGGTGGGCGTGCACATTTATTAAACTAAGCCCAAGTCCACATATGTACCTCAATGCCATAAGGTAGGTGATACCCATGGACATAGTCCATAAAAACACTTTTTTCAAGAGCCTGTTTTACTCAATGTGTATGTGAGACTCAAGTCTTAAGTCTTAACACATGATAAATGTCAGTTATCAAAATTAAATCTTTCAAGCCTTTAAGCTGAGGAAAACATTAGTGTTAGAATGTACAAAGGAACCCATTCTTCCATATATATATATATATATATATATAGAATACAGATTCTGATTTACAAAGTCATGGACAAATTCACGTTATTTCTTACAGATTGTATATCTTTTGGGTTCGAATTGACTTGTTGAGTAATCATCATTTTCAATATTTTCAGGAAGTTGGACCGAAAGATTTGGCCAGCAAGAGTCACATGAAAGTAGTGTTAAGATGGATGAGAGAGAAGAAGAAGCTTCGTCTTGTTTGCAACCATGTAGGGGCTCATAAACAGTTCCTATTTACCATTCCGACAACAGCAGGAACCGTTCCTTCAAAGCAGAAGCCCTCTAAAAAGTTGTAAGTTTATAATCAGTAGCCATGAGGATGGACCAGCTGTTTAAATGGGAAGAATAATGTTGACTTTTAGTAACACAATTAGAGTGTCTAAGCATTGAGCCTTATTTCCATATGCTCGGTTGAGTTACATTTGTTCTTACTCACTATGTTGCTTCTGTTCCTAAGTTCTTAATTCAAACCGGCTGGTTATTGTCATGTATTGGCAGTTGTTAGCTCTTGTTGATGCTAGTGTAGTATTTCCTGTGACTTTGGCATGCCTTGAGATAAGGAAGATTGGAAGTTTGGAACCTAGCCTTTCAAATTAATTTTAAACATTTTCTTCTAGACATAATAGGCATTTCAGAAATTCGAAAGAAACTCAAACTGTTTGATGAATGTAGCTGGTTTACAGGTACAAAGTTAATGAAAGATGTAGCTTGAGAAAGAGACTATAGGCACCAGTGGTGGCTAATCTATAGCCCACCGAGGCTAAGCTTCATTTTTGAGATGAATGGTAGAAATTTCCATTAAGAGAAGAAGTAAGTACATCCAGCAATCCCAAACCCTTTCAGGAATTGTGTGAGCTAGTGAAGCTATGCAGTGATCTACTGTGTTACCCCCTACATACATCATGGTACCAAAAATTCTAATCTGGCCAGAATTTTACAATCCCTTATCACATAGGAGTTAGTCCAGTCATAATCTTGGATAGCCTGACTGCAAATTCTTGAATCAGATGCTACCATGAGGTGGAGGAAACAAAGATCCTTAGCTAATTGCATCACATTCCTTTGGCCAAAGCTTCTGCTACTACTATCTCGTTGACATCCAATAATTTCCATACAGCTGAAGCTATAAGATTTCAGAACGAATGAACATGTCCTGAATAAGATGAGAGTTCACCAATTATTTTCCTTATCAATAAGTTCAGAAACTGTAGCTCATTCAGTTTAGAATTAGATGCTGGGCTCCATAATTTGTGGCCATGTCGGTTTGGTAGCCACCATCCTTTTCAAAATTTGCATTGAATTCCCATCCCAAACTCGCCAGAAGCTACCTTTTTCACAATGATTTTGCACTCCAAATGCTCCTCCATGTATAATTTGGATTTTGGGTTATTCCTTGTGTTTGACAAGGTACCAATGTAACTCATAAGCTATTCAACTAGCATTTTTTTTTAGGTTAAATCACTCTTGTGGTCCTTCATTTGTTTTAAAATATTCAATTTGGTCCTTCTATTTTAAAAATGTTTAAATTGGTCCCTCAATTGCCAAATGTTAAGGGCCTGTTTTCAGTTTCCTGTTTTCATTTCTTGTTTTTAGAAATAATTATAAAACTGCCACATTGTTTTCATTTTTGTTTCTTTTTTTTTTTTTTTTTTTTTTTTTCTGTTTTCATTGTTTCTTGTACAAATTTATAAAACAGGAAACAAAATAAAAACAAGGTGACAGTTTTGTTTATTTCTGAAAACAGGAAATGAAAATTGAAAATTGAAAACAAAGCAAACAGGCCCTAAGCAATTTGGTCCTTTTCGTTAAGTATGACCATTAAGTTTGACATTCGCTGGAAAACATCATCGAAATGTAGAAAAACTTTGTCGGTGGTGTTTTAAAATATTCAATTTGATATCTCATTTGTTTTAAAAGATTCAATTTGGTCTCTCTATTTTCCAGATTCTAGCAGTGTTTTCCGGCGAGAGTCAAACTTAATGGTCAAATTTATCGGAATTATTAAATTGCTTAATGTTTGACAATTGAGAGACCTATTTGAACATTTTTAAAATATAGGGACCAAATTGAATAATTTAAAATAAATAAGGGACCAAGAGTAATTTAAATTTTTTTTTTACTCAAAAAAACTAATAGAGATGTTTGGTAAGGGTTTTTTCTTTCTTTCTTTCTTTTTTTTTTTAAAAAAAAGCTCTTATTAGTTAGTTGAAGTAGAGATAGCTTGCATAAATAAGCTAGGAGCCACAGGATTATTTTTTTTCCTTCTATTTTGCTCTTCTCTAACTCCTCTCAATAACAATAATAATAATAATAATAATAAATAATTCAATAAATAAATTTATTTATATATATACACACATAAATCATGTCCTTTTACATTATTATACAAGTATCGACTACTTAATTCTTTAATTTTATCAAACACTTTCAATTTACTGAGTTGATGTTTTAGTTATTCTCATGACACCTTCTATGATAACCTCATAAAAAGAAGTCGTATCAATGTATCTTGCATGTGCCCCATACATCTTGGTCCTTTTTTACTTGGGGCTAAGATTTGAGACGTGTGACCTAGTAAAGCGGTCATTAATCCATAATTTTTGTATTTTGTCTAGCAATCCTTTTAGAAATGTCTTTTAATTTAGGTGACTATTAAAAAAAGGAAATGAAATTAGTTGATTAGTTAATTAAAATAAAGTAAATGGTGGAGGAAGACGAATCTGGCTCAACTAGTGCTACCGAGATTCTTCCCTTGTTATCTCCATTTTTATTGAGAGAGGAATGGATGAAATCACTCGTTCACATACTCATATCTATCCAAATTCACCTTTCAAAAACCCTAAAATTGCGGAATTTCCAAAAACAAAAAAATGAATATGGATTTGTAGAAATTATTAAAAAAAAAAAATACCGGATTCAAAAAATGTGGTTTTGCAAAGTGAATTTTGTCTTAAACTTTGAATTGAAGACAATTGTAGGTTTCCGAAGTAGTTTTCATTCGAAAAATACGTGGGTTTGCTCAAAGGATTCGGTTTGCTCCCGGGTTCGATTCCTGGCAGTGTGAAAATAATGTTTGGCCAGTAGAAGCCACGTCGCATGAACAGTGATTAGTCCTTTGTTGACAGCGTTGGGATATACTGGGTTTATACCAAAAAAAAGGTCTTACTGCATGGAGTTAAGACTGGGAATGGAAGATTCCCAAATTAGAGTGATAGGTTTTTATATTTTTTTTTCATTGAGGATTTTCGGGCATGTGGTGGTGGTTTTGGGATCGTTTGTGGAGATTTACGTAATGTTTGATTGGAAGGAAATAAAGGGGATGAATGATATTTTTTTTATTTAAATCTTTTGTGTTTGATTCAATTTTTTTGGAGGGGGAGAGGAATGGAGGGGAGTAAAATCCCTCTCATTCCTTCCTCTCAACCAAATATACTATCTAATTAAAATCTCTCATCTCTCTTTTTTCTCTTCTGCCTTCCATTAAAATCTGTCCTCTCCCTCTCCCTTCGGGAGGAAGAAGTTGGGACATTTTTCAAATATCTGTTCTTTGAGATGCAATTTATAAATATGAAAACTTGTTTTTTTTTTTTTTTTGACCGGTGAAATTGTTGGGAACATGATGACCCTACTGTATCATAGAAATCCCCTAGTGTTAAAAGTTAGTTGAAACAGTGAAACTGTGACGTTGATGTTCTCATTGTTATCATCGAAGCCATAGTGTAAAAAAACCAGTGTTCTTCATTCGAAGTCTCCATCACCCATTTTCATTAGTGTCCCCTTTTTCCCTTACCACATTTCTCACCAACAACACTCTCTTTGATCTCATCGCCTCAAAAAGCCCTTTTATTTTCATCCACTCACTTCGCCATTCCTAACATTGTTTTGCACTCAAAAGGAAGAAAAATCGGTTTTTGATTTGTGGGGTTGGTTCCAAATGGCTTCTTTCACGGTTCCTTGCCCCAAGTGCGTTTCTTTTGGTCATTCGGGATTGAACTCGCAGACCCAGCAGCGGAACATGCATACGGTGTCGTTTCAGAGCGGGTTTGGCCTGAAGAAATCACATTCATTTGGATCTTTGATTCGTGATCCGGCATTATCTGGGTCTCAGGTGCGTGATTGTTTCAAATGTGAATTTGGGTTTGAAATTTTGGATAGTGAATACCATGCTAATTTGTTTAGATTTTGTATAGTGATAATGCCACTATTTGTGATTGATTGTTTGGTATCTGTGCTTATTTGAATTATGCTTGAGATATTACTAGTGTGTTTGGAAGAGCTTATGAAGAGCTTATTTAAATGTATGGAAATAACTTATGAAAGTAAACTTATTCAAATAATTTACGATATTTCTATAAGCTCTTTTTAGCTTATTTCAATAAGCTTGTTAGAGAAGTTGATGAATTGTTTTTAGCTTATTTGAATTTTTTTTATTTTATGAATAAGCATTTAGTTCAGCTGTTTATCCAAGTTCACCCCAATAGTACGATAAAGAAGCTAAATTTTGTTTTTTCCTCTCCAATTCTTTTGTTGGGAGGTTAAATAGTGAAAGGGAAGAAATGGAATTCAAGTTTGTTGGCTGAATTTTAAGAAATTTGGGTGCTTTAACATGTTTCTTGCTTTAGCATATCTGTTGTTAAGTTATTGTCCGTGACCTCTCACTTTAATTATTCTATTATGTTCGGCTTAAATTACTACTTTCTCCGTTCTTTTACTTTGGTAATTTTAGCTATTTGTTTTTGTTTCAAAACAATAGATGTTTTATAAACCCAAGATATATTTGACCATTTTTTTTTCCATATATACCCTTACAATAAAATTAAATTGAAATGCCTTAAAAATACACAAAATCTTCCATGGAGTAAATGGTTAGTAGAGTATGGAGTAAATGTAGTTAGAATTTGTAAATAATTAATGGTAGACATAAGGGTATTTTGATACAAATATAAACACATTAATTATTTCTTAATCTATGTGTAGAAACCTTAAATAAATAAATAAAAAAGAACGGAGGGAGTAATAAGCAAATTCCCATTGTCATTTCTGTAATCAGTGTCCTTTAGTTTTGGAACAAAACACAAAATCTTGAAGTCCTATCTAATTTGAAGATTTTTTCAATATGTCACATTTTAGAGTTGACCATTTTTTTTTTATTTTTTTTTGTGTAAAGAGTTGACCCATATCAATTTGATCTATAGAAACATAATATTTCATCCCCGACTATTACAGTACTTCTTGGATAGTGAAGAAATAACGAGTTCATATATATATATATATATATTTTTCACACCATCTAATCTATTGCTGAGTGTTTTGATCAATTGATTTTTAGTTTTTAGTAATAAAGAAAGAAGTTTTACGTTAATCATATTTTATGGGATCCTTTTCCCCAGGTTTTCTGATTGTTCATGAAGGAATAAATATATTGAATATAGTATTTTTTCTTTAACATTAAAAAATTTAATACATAAAAGGCCTTCTTTCACATATGAAACTATATAGAGAATTAGAACAATACATAATGATGCAAAAGTGTATTATTTTCATTGTATTTGATTGATCTGTTACCACAAGTGCAACTGACAAGCACGTAGGTCACCATACTTTTTAGTCTAGTATTAGTTTCTAACGTGCTTAAAACTGGAGAAATTCATAATTTATCAATTAAATTTTCAGTTTATGATTGGTAATCCTGATTCACAGAATACTAATAATAAACCTGTGTCAGAGGCTTTGCAGATACTTTCCTTCCTGATTATTTTAATTTCCCCTTGTTTTTGTTGTGTTCTACAGTGGCTTAACAGGAAGCAATCTTCTGTCTGGAAGTTTCAAGCACAGCCTAACGAGGTCAGTCCGATTGAGTTTAACTTTGAACGAAAATTGTCATTTGAGTCTGCTCTGTGCGGATTGTAGCTCCATAAGATTGAATTAATATTAACCATAAATTATCCTGCTTTGAATGTCATAGGCTGCTACTGTTGGAAATTCTTCAAATTCTGCACCTTTACTGGTCAATGGACCTAAAGATGCGTCATCAAAAGAGAAAGATGACCATAATGGGAAACCCTCTGATCCAAGCACTTCTGCAGATTCATCATCAATTTCTGCATTTATGAATCAAGTTTCAGACCTTGTAAAGTAAGACTTCAGCAGCTTTACAGACTTGCATGTTTGTTCCTTTGTTCTTATATCAACCTTAGGAGCAGTGTTATCGATTGCGGATGGCGGACCATAGCGGAAGGCCAAAAATCCGCCATTTTAAGCCACCATAAAATGCCATTGCGGTCATGGTGCCGCCATCCTTCACAGGTTGGCCATAGCGGTTGGCCAAAAATCCGCCACCGCAATCCACCATGGCTGCTATGGCCGCTTTTTGATGATACTGCTTAGGAGTTGCAACTTTTCTATGTATTTATTTAATATTATTTCCATGGGCAGACTTGTGGATTCTAGAGATATTGTGGAGCTACAACTTAAGCAAGCAGACTGTGAGCTCATGATAAGAAAACAGGAAGCTCTAGAGCCTCCACCAGCTACAGTTGTATCTTCAGTGTCACAACCATTGCACTATCCCACACATCCTTCTCCGCCGCCAACACCACCACCACCAACTGCTGCTTCTGCTCCTGCAAGCCCTCCACCTTCAAAAGCATTACCTTCGCCTGGAAAAGCAAGCACATCATCTCATCCCCCGCTAAAATGTCCAATGGCAGGAACCTTTTATCGGAGTCCAGGACCTGGTGAACCACCATTTGTTAAGGTATATATCAGTACAAATTTACAAAAAAAATGTAATTTAAAACAATGCACTTTCTTTTAGGTTCAATTTTCAAATCACACTACTGGGTATTTATTGAATAAAACAAGGAATAGCCTCATTCTTTTCTTGCTGTTTCAGGTGGGGGATAAAGTGCAGAAAGGGCAGGTTATTTGCATTATTGAGGCTATGAAACTGATGAATGAAATTGAAGTATGTCTATTGTCCTTTTTATCCCATATTTGTGTTTTTTTTTTTTTTTTGAAATAGTTTTTCTTTATTATTGTACTTTTCTTTCCCTATTTACTAAAATTACTATTTTTTTTTTTAATTTCCCCTACATTCTAGACATCTGTCTCATTATTATTTTAGATTATTCCTATATAGTACTATACAATCCATATAATAGGTTAGCAAACACACAAACACAGATTTATGAGAGCTGTATCTGCACAAAGTTTCTGTTTTTTGTTGCATCTCATTCATCTGCATTAACTCTATAGTTGCATATTTAGTCAATTAAACAAACCTCTAATTACTTGGTTCTCCTTCACTGCTTCCCAGGCTGATCAATCAGGAACATTAACTGAGATACTAGCAGAGGATGGGAAACCAGTCAGTGTAGATACGGTAATCTCTCTCTCTCCCTCCCCCTCCCCCCCCCCCCCCCACACACACCACACACACACACACACACACACACAGAGAGAGAGAGAGAGACAGACGGCCTAAGGCCAAAGCCACCCAAGCAAGGGCTTTAGGCCTCAAAATTTTTGTTACTTAGCAGCTAGTAGTTATTGTATAGTTAGGCAGTTTTTTTTATTTAAAAAAAAATTTTACTTACTAGGTAGTAGTTACTATATAATGATTTAATAAATGATTTTGCATCCCAAAAAGACTTGAAAGATTAACTTTAAATAAAAATATAATAATTTTAATAAAATATTGTTACTAACTTTAAAAAGGCCTAATTTCAAAGTTCGCTTTAAATAGGTGTTGAGCCGTCCTTATATATATATATATATATATATATATATATCAAGTGGGAGAGCCTTATTTATGTGAGATTGAGAAGAGCAAATCATAGCCATTAGATCCAATCATGAATGATCAAGATTAAAAGTTCGTTAAAAGATTAAAAAAGTCACATGTGAACTTAAAAAAGCCACATGCAGCCTCTTTTTGTAATTGTGTGCCATTTCTCTAACTGAAATACTTGTGCTCCATGCAGCCTCTTTTTGTAATTGTACCATGAGTACCAGGAGGATCTTACTTCGAAGTTGATGGGAATCCCTCTTGTTGGACAACATGGCAGTCAATGATTTATATTTTTCATTGTTTAGAAATTTCCTGTGTGATAATGTTTGCCCCATTTTAGGAAATCCTTCCTCAAATTTGTTTAAAGAAACACTTTATACATAATAGCCCCAACATACAGGAATGAACATCGGAATTTGTAGTTCTAAACAGTTTTGCTGTTTGTAGCCTAAAAGTTGTTTGCATTTGATTTATGAAGGGTACGTTCTTGTGTGAACCTGCTGGCTGTTATAACAAAAATTCGTTATGACTTGTTTATATGGGGTGAAAGATAAACTAAGTGTGTTTAGAAAAACACAGTTGAGCAGCTGGACGGGGGTTAGGGAGAAGTGTATATGAGTAGCTTCTTCATTTCAAATGCGAATTTGAAGGTGTGGAACATTCCAAACATGCTAAAAACAATTTTGTTCCTTTCAATAATAAGTATCCTAAACTGGGCCAATTTTAGGTAGGGGTATCCGTATTCGTGAGTTCAATTTCCTGTTTGGGGGATTTTAAGTGGGGCCTTGCTACCTACACTCCCCATAATTGGCATCCAACTCTGAATCCGGCATTTAAATGCATTCTGATTGTTGATGGAAGAAGATTTTGGGTCAAGATGTACTTTCAAGTCCACTTACATGGTTCTTCATTTAGCTCATGGAAGAAGATCTCAGGGTGATGGCACTCTGTAACATCTTGGGTTACTTTCTGAATTAATGATTGTCCCCACATACTAGCACGAATCTTTTCAACGTGCTTAACTTTGGAGTTCTTAAGTGTTGAGATGCTGAAAAGATGCATCTTGTTGGTATAGATAGTACCAATCAATTCTTTTTAAGCTTCTTTCAACTGCACAATCTCATACCCGCAGTATCAGAATCCCGTCAATTGTACAGTCTCATACCTGCACAATCTCAAGTTTCCTTTCGTTCCGATGTGCAATCAGTTCATGTATCCCTCCGCCTAAAAGTCTGCAAAGAGCCTCTCCTTGTTCGTGCTTCATCTTTTGCACAGGTGACCACTCTCCGCCCTTGTCAGCCCCAGAGTGTCACACCCTCGAATACTAACAAGTGGACAAAAAGTGGTAATTGGTGGACTCAGGTGTGGGAATTGCCTCTTGTTCGATCCTGGTCAAGGTCAGACCATTTGCCTCATCCCTTCGTCTCCATCAATATATAGTTTAGTCGCTCGCCTTGTCCTTTCGCTTTTCATCCTTGTGCCAATCTTTCTGACAGTCCCTTTGTCCTTGCTCAGTCGGTCATGTTCACCTTGTCCCTTCACCTTCATCCTTACACAGTCCATCCTTGTTGCAGTCCGTTCGGATCGGCCACACTTGTTTTCGTCCTTGCACAATTTGTCCTGGCTGCCGTCCATCTGGCCTACTGACCACCCAATCCTTTCGTCTTCGTACTTGCATAGTTACTCATAGTCTTCATTCACGCGCAGTCGCTCACTTGCTTGCCTCTGCGGCCTTCGTGTACTTAACTTGAGATACAAAAATAGTCAGAAACTGAGTACAGACAAAACTCATCACAAAATTACTTAAAAAGCAAATATAGTTATTAACTTTACAATAATATTATTAATTTATTATAGTATAGAGATAGTAAGTTCTGTTTTTAACTTTTAATCATCATAATATGATATTATGAATATAAAGAAAAAACATTATAATACTATCATTATGAATAAAGTATATAAACATCATCCGATCAGGCCATCTGGTTGAACCGGTTGAACCCGCATTAAAACCTTCTCCTATTTAATATTTAGTCCGACTTTAACAACATTGATAATGTTAGTATATTCTTTATTTGTGTAATTCCACGACAATTTGAGTTTTGATGCGCGCCAAACTAATTATGTTTAATGAATGAAAGTATAATAATCAAATATGCAAGGAAGTTTGAATTGTGTATACAAAAGTCAAGTGAAGTTCAAAATCATCAAGTGAAGTTCCAAATCATCATGAACATCAAGTTGCAAAGCATCAAGACCAAGTTAAAAGGTTATTAGGCAATAGATGCTTATGTAGGGGAAATTGATTTCCTGCTAGCTCTTTCATCTGCTTGAAAACATATTTTATAAAGTTTTTATAAACTTAGTTTTTATCAAAATGATTTACAAAGCAAGTTAAATGATTTATGAGACGTTTATACATCCATGTATAAATATATGCATTCATGTATACTTAAAGTCAAAACCTATATACGCATGAAAAATCATGAAATACATTTTCTATATCCATGTATATTCTAAGTCGAGCTTGTACTTTGTGAATGAACAAATACATTGATGTATCAAATCAATACATCCATGTATTCTGTTGGAGAAATTATGGAGTTTGTTAAGGTTCTATCATGACAGTGGATTAATAGCAGGAGGAAGGGATTTAGTTATTCAATTTCCAGCTGGTTTTTACACTACAAAAAATCCACTATTTAGCAATCGACTTAGAGACTGAAAAATTTTGGGCACTATAGCGACCGATTTTCCAAACCTGTTAAAGGAAAGGATCGTGTCAAATAAATTGTGATTATTGTAATTGATAGAGGATTATTAGAGAATTATTTGTTTCCTATTTTGTACATGTCTCTACTCAATCTTAGGGATTTTGATAGGATTCCTTCTCTGTTACACTTGTATAAAGAGGTGTTTTGTGATTCTGATAATAATATACAGAATAATTCCATAATACCTAGTTTCTTGATGGTACCAAAGCGTTGATATGGGAAAATTAATGAATCACAAACCCTAGCCTAGGTAGCCATGGACGGTGATAAAGAAACAACCAAACCAAGTGGCACTGAAGCAACAAAATCAGGCATGGCTACCATTCCTAAATGGGAACAACTCAATCATCCCCTTTACCTCTACCATTCAGACCAACCAGGCACAATTCTTGTGCCACAGCCTCTGGTGGAAGATAACTACAATACATGGGTTCAATCCATGAGCATGGCCTTGACAGTCAAAAATAAAATCGGTCCCGTTGATGGATCGATCTGGAAGCCGAAGAAGGACAATCCCGATGAACTTTTGCAATGGACCCACTGTAATAATTTGGTCAAGACATGGCTATTGGGATCTATGTCAAAAGAAATTGCTGGAAGCGTTATCAGTTGTGAAGATGCACGTAGCATGTGGCTTGAGTTGCAGGAGCGTTTTTCTCATGTGAACATTGTTCAACTCTTTCATGTGGAAAATGAGATTCACGACTGTGTACAAGATAGCATGACTGTGAGTTCTTACTTCACAAAATTGAAAGGACTTTGGGATGCACGAGACAAACTTTTTTCAATCCCTGCATGCAATTGCAGAGTAACAAAAAGACTCAACTCATACCTGGATACCCAGAAAACCATGAAGTTTCTCATGGGATGAATGATTCTTTCGCTACAGTTCGTAGCAACACCTTGCTATTAGACCCACTGCCAACGGTAAACAAAGCCTATGCACTGGTCTTGCGCATTGAAAAACAGATGGAGGTCTCAAATGGTAAGGTCACAGCACCAACCGAGGCTGCTGTTTTTGCTGTGAAGAATGCAGGCCGTGAATCAGATTCAGAAAAGGGTGGTCTCAAATGCAAGAAGTGCAACAGAACCAACCACAACACTGAAAATTGTAGAGCTCATCAGAAATGCACTTACTGTGGTTGGAAAGGACATTTGTACGAATTCTGCCGCAAAAGAAAAGCTACTGAGGGAGAATCTAGCCGCTCCAAAGGCAATCAGGTCACAGCTTTCATACAAGACAAAAAGGATATGGCATCAAATTTCCCTTTCTCTCAAGAAGAATGCAGACAAATCCTGAACATGTTGAACAAAAATAAGGACAAGATCTCTGTAGCCAATCAAGTTGGTAATAATTCAAAATTTGATGAGCTCTCAGGTATAGCTTTTTCATTTAGTAAAAATGGAAGGAAAAATATTTGGATCTTGGATAGTGGTGCTATTGACCACATTGTTTGTAGTCCTAACATCCTCACTTTTTCAAAACCTGTTGAGAATCATACTGTTGAGTTACCAAATGGTTCATCAGCACAGGTCACACATGTTGGCAATATTGTTTTCTCTCCCAATTTTATCCTTGATAATGTCTTGTGTGTACCATCTTTTCACTTAAATTTAATTTCCATTAGCAAGCTAGTCTTGGACTCATTCTATACTACAGTTTTTTCTCAAACAATTTTGTGTCATACAAGACTTACGATCGGGGAAGATGATTGGGACGGGAATTGAGCAGGGGGGCTTTACTATCTCAACCAAGCAGAGAAAGGATCCTGTAATTCAGTTGAAACCATAGCTCCTAGACTTTGGCATCAACGGCTTGGACATCCTTCCCACAAAATATTCATGTTATTTCTTTTTTCCAATAACAAGTCTTGTGAACAAGGCAAATGTCTAATTTGCCCATTGGCCAAACAAACTAGATTACCATTTTCAATGAGTTCTATTACTAGTCAATCTGGCTTTGATTTAATACATGTTGATATTTGGGGTGGCTATCACGTTCCTTCACTTTCAGGAGCAAAATAGTTCCTCACTATTGTTGATGATCACACAAGAAGCACATGGGTTTATTTGATGAAACAAAAATCAGACACAAGGAACCTCCTGGTCAAGTTTGTTAACATGGTTGAAAAACAATTCAATGCCAATGTCAAAATTGTTCGTAGTGACAACGGTCCAGAATTTAAAATTGAAAATTTTTATGCCATGAAAGGGATCGTTCATCAAACTAGTTGTGTCAACACACCCCAACAAAATGGTGTCGTTGAACGCAAACATAGACATTTTACTCAATGTTGCCCGTGCTTTGCTTTTCCAAAGTGGTATTCCAAAACAGTTTTGGGGGGATGCTGTACTCACTGCAGCTTACCTTATCAACCGCACACCCACACCACTCCTTCGAGGTCAAACACCATATGAAAAATTACTCAACAAACTACCCAATTATTCTCACTTAAGAGTCTTTGGTTGTTTGTGTTTTGCATCTACACACACTACCAAGCCCACCAAATTCGACCCTCGTGCCACTCGCTGCATGTTTCTTGGATACCCTCATGGTCAAAAAGGATATCGTGTGTTTGATCTTCATCTTCAAAAGGTCTTTGTCTCACGCGATGTTCTTTTCTACGAGGATCTATTTCCCTTTAAACCACTAAATAACTCCGCTGCCACCCCATCACCATACCATACCATACCACCTTAACCTATCCTTTTCTTCACCCAGACACCACCAACATTGTCCCACCTCCACCAACTACTACAATGGATAGAACTCAAACCCAACAATCTTCCACCTTACCACCTTCTTTAGACCCGGACCCTTCATCACCTCCCACGATTGAGCCATCCCTTAACACAATGTCTCACCCTTATCCCTCTGAAATTCTGGAAAACCAGAACAGCCCCTCCAATCCCACAATGGTTGTCAACACCACACCACACCAGCACCACTACCTAGACACTCCACTAGACCTACCAAAATACCAACTTTTTTTTTATAGGATTTTCATGTTGAGGCAGCCCTCCCATCCAGGACCGTTCCTTCATCTTCAACGAACGTGGTCACAACCAAAGGTACTTCCTATCCTCTTTCCAATTTTTTATCATATGATCATCTTTCCCAAAGTCACAAAGCTTTCACTACTCACCTTACTCTTCACAAAGAACCTAATAATTTCCAACAGGCTATTCGAGATTCAAGATGGCGTGACGCCATGCTTCATGAAATCCAAGCCCTTCAAGCCAACAATACATGGAGTCTTGTCCCTCTGCCAGCTCACAAGACGCCTATCGGCTGCAAATGGGTATACAAAATCAAGCTCAACCCCGACGGCACTGTTGAGCGTTACAAAGCTCGCTTGGTTGCAAAAGGCTATAGTCAAATTGAAGGTGTTGATTACCGAGAGACTTTTGCCCCCATCGCTAAACTCACAACGGTCCGAGTCCTCAGCCATACAAGGATGGCATTTGCACCAACTTGATGTTAATAACGCCTTCTTACATGGAGCCCTCTATGAAGACGTCTACATGTCCAGCCCTCCCGGTTTTGAACGGAAGGGGGAGAATCGTGTTTGCAAGCTACATAAGTCGATTTATGGATTAAAACAGGTATCACGACAATGGTTCTTAAAATTGTCTACTGCCCTCAAAGTGGTTGGATTTCAGCAGTCATGGTCGGATTATTCATTGGTCGTTCGAAATCGTGCAGGTAGCTTTATCGCACTGTTAGTTTATGTTGATGATGTGATACTAGCAGGGAATGATTTGCAGGATATTGCAAACACCAAACAGTTCCTTTCAAATCATTTCAAATTGAAGGACATGGGGCCACTTAAATATTTCTTGGGGATAGTTGCACGAACAAAACAAGGAATCACATTGTATCAAAGAAAATATGCCTTGGAAATCCTAGAAGATGCAGGACTCCTAGGTGCCAAGCCATCACGGTTTCCCGTTGAGCATAATCTTTCACTCACACAAACCAATGGAGAGTTGCTAGCTGATCCAACTCCATATAGGCGCCTTGTGGGTCGACTAATTTACCTCACCATCACAAGGCCAGATCTTGTTTATGCTGTCCATATTCTGAGTCAATTCATGGATAAGCCTAGACAACCTCATCTTGAAGTTGCACACAAAGTTCTCAGATATATCAAGCAAGCACCTGGTCAGGGAATTTTGTTACCATCTACAGGTTCACTTGAACTACGTGCATTTTGTGATGCGGATTGGGCTCGGTGGAAGGATACAAGAAGGTCAGTAACAGGTTATTGTATTATGCTTGGTCAAGCACCAATCTCTTGGAAAACTAAGAAGCAAAGTACTGTGTCACATTCAAGCACAAAGGCGGAATACCGTTCCATGGCCACTACTTGTTGTGAGATTACTTGGTTGAAAAATATATTGAAAGACTTGAAAGTGACCCACACACAACCAGTTACACTGTTTTGCGACAACCAGGCAGCCTTGCATATTGCTTTAAATCTGGTATTTCATGAACGGACAAAGCACATAGAGATTGATTGTCATTTGGTAAGTGAGAAGATTCAAAGAGGATTAGTGCGGACGGCCAGCTGATTTATTCACCAAACCGTTGAGTTCGACACAGCTTGAAATGCTACTCAGCAAGTTGGGTGTCATTAACATACACTCCAACTTGAGGGGGAGTGTTAAAGGAAAGGATCGTGTCAAATAAATTGTTGATTATTGTAATTGATAGAGGATTATTAGAGAATTATTTGTTTCCTATTTTGTACATGTATGTACTCAATCCTAGGGATTTTGATAGGATTCCTTCTCTGTAACACTTGTATAAAAAGGTGTTTTGTGATTATGATAATAATATACAGAATAATTCTATAATGCCTAGTTTCTTGAAAACCGGTTGCTAAATGAGTTTGTGAGCAATTTAGATATCGATTTGAGAAAGTCGGTAAACCACTAGTCGCTAATGCGTAGCAACCGATTTGAAATTTCCGGTCTCTAGATTGGCCGCTAAATAGCAAATTTTTGGTAGTGTTAAACCTAGTGGATTGTCTGTCATCATCAGTGCCTTCAAGTTAAGAATCAGGTTAGATGGTGGGGGGTTTGGGTTCTTGATTATTTGTCCTGATAGGTGTAAAGATTTTCATAGTTTCACAACTATGTTTGCTGGTTTCATTTTTACTGCCATGACACTTCTTTGGTTTGGTGTGCACCGCGTGGTTGGTGTTTGTGTTGTGAAGCCGTGCGCCCAGCCGCCCAGGGGAATTTGTTTTTGCTTGGCAGCCTTGTGAAGCTGTTTTGAAGTTTCTCAAGTGTTTTGCTTTCTGCTTGGGCATATGTATTGTCTATGTATATCTGGTTGGTTGGGTGTGGGTCATTAATGTGACAGTGTTGTGGTTTTTTGATATGAGATGTGATACTATGACACACATTTTTGACACACATACGGTTTACACCGTATGTGTGTAGGGGACGCGCACGAGGACATCACAGTGCCGCACTGTGCGGCACTGTAGCTGCACTGTAGCGGGTCTTTTTTTTTTTTTTTTAAATTTTAGTTTTTTTATAAAAAATAAAATTTTAATTATAAAAAAACTCATTCACCAGATAATGAACTGAAGTCACCGGATATTTGTACATGATTCATCACTTAACGAAAAATTTTATTTCTCAAAAAAAACCATTCACCAGATAATGAATTGAATTCACCAGATATTTGTACATGATTCACCAGATATTTGCACGTACTTAACGAAAAAATTTATTTCTCAAAAAAAATCCATTCACCAGATAATGAACTAAATTCACCAGATATTTGTACATGATTCACCACTTAACGAAAAATTTTATTTCTCAAAAAAAACCCATTCACCAGATAATGAATTGAATTCACTAGATATTTGTACATGATTCACCAGATATTTGCACATACTTAACCAAAAAATTTATCTCAAAAAAGTCCATTCACCAGATAATGAACTGAATTCACCAGATATTGTACATGATTCACCACTTAACGAAAAATTTTATTTCTCAACAAAACCCATTCACCAGATAATGAATTGAATTCACCAGATATTTATACATGATTCACCAGATATTTGCACATACTTAACCAAAAAATTTATTTATCAAAAAATAACATTTAAAAAAAAGCCAAAACTTAAAAAAAAAAAAAAGCACTACAGTGCCGCACTGTGCGGCACTATACGGTGTAAGGTGTAGAAATGTGTGTCGGGGAAACATTTCTCTTTTGATATGTTTTGTTTTGGTCTAAAACCATTTTTTGGTTCATCTGTTATGGGATGAGTACCTCTTGTACCGTGTTATGATCCTAGAGGCCGACCTAATTCTAGAAGGATCTATTATGTATTTTATTAGTTTGTTATAGTTGTTGATTGGTTTGTTATAACTACACCATAACACACCCACTAATTATACCAAGCAATCATTATAACAAACTAATAAATTGCATAATAGATCTTCTAGAATTAGGTGAGTCATTGGGCCTCTAGATCATAACATACCCCAAGTGAAATGAATCGATTTATGCAAAAATGCATTCATGTATAAGTAGTCAGAAGCTAATTGTTTATAGGGAACTCACGAATATATCGATGTACCATACATCTCAGGTTCAACACCCTCTCTGACTTTACTTATAAATTATTGTAAAGACTCAATAAATCAATGTCAGCAAGAATTTAATCGACGTACTCAAGAAATGAATCGATGAATGCACACGTGTTGAAAATAGTCCATTGTTGATTAATATATCGATGTACAAGAATGTGACTCGATGTACACTGTTCTGAAACAAAACAACTGACTCTGTTAGGATTCAAATTTTCTTATTCATTAAGCGTAACGTTCATCTTTTGGAATATACTATAAATAGGTATTAAATGTTTTTGAATATACTACAAGATTATATGTTTTTGAATGCATCCCTTGTTAGCATGATCTTGAGATTCTTATATTTCAATTTAGCTATTTTGTTATGGTTCGATAGAGTGGTTGATAAAAAAAGAAAAGAAAGAAAGACCGGATCATGTACTCCAGTCATCCGTTATAATTTTTTTAATCAATCCTCTCCATTTTTTATCTCCCCATTTATGTCTATTTTCAAAGTTTTAGAAATAAATATATAAATGTGTATTATATACACAAGTATGTTATCCGTCATGCATTTATCATTCCAAAACTTTAATAATGGATATCTTCATTTCTCATAAGAAATGGAGAGGATCCCTACCCGATCCCATAGAAAAAGATCCTCTCCATTTTTTTTTATCTCTCCATTTATGTCTATTTTAAAAGTTTAAGGAAAAAAAATAAATGTGTATTATAATGGACATCTCCATTTATCATGAGAAATGGAGAGAATCCCTACCCTATATCCCATGGAAAAAGATCAGATCCTCTCCATCTTTTATCTCTCCATTTATGTATATTTTCAAAGTTTAAAAAAAATGTCTATTTCCAAAACTTTAATAATGGACATCTCCATTTCTCATGAGAAATGAAGAGGATCCCTATCCAATCCCATGGAAAAAGATCCTCTCCATTTTTTATCACCCCATTTTTGTCTATTTTCAAAGTTTTAGGAAAATAAATAAATATGTATTATACACATGTATGTAATCCGCCATGCATCTATTATTTCAATACTTTAATAATGCACATCTCCATTTCTCTTCTCATGAGAAATGGAGAGGATCCCTACCCGATCCTTTGGAAAAAGATCCTCTTTATATTTTACCTTACATTTATGTCTATTTTCAAAGTTTTAGAAAAAATAAATGTATATTATACACATGTACTCCCTGCGGTCTCTATTATAAGCAAAAATTAAATAAAACACACATATTAAGGTGGCTAGTTAATCTCATTTAATATTTTTATTCTTATTTAAAAAATTAAGTTTGTTACCTAAGTTATCCTTCATCTTATTTATTAAGCTTGTATTGTTGGGAATAAAATGAGTCATTGGAAAATTAAAATTTGTATTAAATGAAGGGCATTTTAGGAATAACGTCATTAAATTGGATAGAAGTAGTTGAAATTTGCTTATATATTTGACCAAAAAGTTTGAGACTTTTTTGCTTATAATAGAGACCGGAGGGAGTATATAATCCGCCATGCATTTATTATTTCAAAACTTTAATAATGGACATCTCCATTTCACATGATAAATGGAGAGGATCCCTACCCTGAGAAATGGAGATGCTCATGATTAAAGTTTTGGAATAATAAATGCATCGTGGAATACATACATGTGTAAATTATACACATTTGTTTTTTTTCGAAAACTTTTAAAATAGACATAAATGGAGAGGTAAAAAATGGAGAGGATCTTTTTCCGTGTATATAATAACATTTATTTTTTCCCCCTAAAACTCTAAAAATAGACATAAATGGAGAGATAAAAAATGGAGAGGATCTTTTTCCATGGGATCGGGTTGGAATCCTCTCAATTTCTCATGAGAAATGAAGATATCCAATATTAAATGTTTTGGAATAATTAATATGCATGGCGGATTACATACATTTGTATATAATACACATTTATTTATTTTTCTAAAACTTTGAAAATAGACATAAATGGAGGGATAAAAAATGGAGAGGATTTTTTTCCATGGGATCGGATAGGGATCCTCTCCATTTGTCATGAGAAATAGAGATGTCCATTATTAAAGTTTTGGAATAATAAATGCATGGCGGATTACTTACATGTGTATAATACAAGTTTAATTTTTTCCTAAAACTTTAAAAATTGACATAAATGGAGAGATAAAAAATGGAGAGGATCTTTTTCAATGGGATCGGGTAGGGATCCTCTCCATTTCTCATGAGAAATGGAGATGTTCATTATTAAAGTTTTAGAATAATAAATGCATCGCAGATTTCCATACATGTGTAAATTATACACATTTATTTTTTTCCGAAAAGTTTTAAAATAGATATAAATGGAGAGAAAAAAAATGGAGATGATTTTTTTCCATGGGATCATGCAGGGATCCTCTCCATTTATTATGAGAAATGGAGATGTCCAATATTAAAGTTTTTGAATAATAAATGCATGGCGGATTACATACATGTGTATAATACACATTTGTTTTTTTTTCATAAAACTTTGAAAATAGATATAAATGTAGAGATAAAAATTGAGAGGATATTTTTCCATGGGATCGGGTAGGGATCCTCTCCATTTCTCATGAGAAATGGAGATGTCTATCATTAAATTTTTGGAATAACAAATGTATGGCGGATTACATACATGTGTATATACACATTTTTTTTTTTTTCCTGAAACTTTGAAAATAGACATAAATGGAGAGATAAAAAATGGAGAGCCAACGAAGGTTGGTCCAGTTGGTAAGGATACGACTCATAACTCACAAGGTCATGAGTTTGAATCCCACTACCAATGTGAGGACCTCGTTGGTGTGTAATTTGTAAATACCTTTGTAAGCGCTCTTTAAGCCGTGAGGCCTGCCCTGTCCCTGATTAGCTCTCGGGACCCAACTCACCTAAACTTTTTGTAACTAAAAAAAAATGGAGAGGATCTTTTTCCTTGGGATCTGGTAGGGTTCCTCTCATGTAGGGATCCTCTCCATTCCTCATGAGACTCTCCATTCCTCATGAGAAATGGAGAGGAACCCTACTCGATCCCATGGAAAAAGATCCTCTCCATTTTTTATATCTCTACATTTATACCTATTTTCAAATTTTTGGAAAAAATATAATTGTGTATTATACACCTGTATGTAATCCGTTATAAATTTATCATTCCAAAAGTTTAATATTAGACATCTCCATTTCTCATGAGAAATGAAGAGGATCCCTACCCATATTTTTTCCCTAAAACTTTGAAATTAGACATAAATGGAGTGAGAAAAAATGGAGAGGTTTTTTTCCATGGGATCGGGTAGGGATCCTCTCCATTTATCATGAAAAATAGGGATGTTAATTATTAAAGTCTTGAAATTATAAATGCATGGCGAATTACATACATGTATAAATCATAAACATTTATTTTTTTCCTAAAACTTTTAAAATTGACATATAAATGGAGAGATAAAAAATGGAAAAGGATCTTTTTCCATTGGATCGTGTAGGGATCCTCTCCATTTCTAACGAGTCATGGAGATGTCCAATATTAAAGTTTTGGAAAAATAAATGCATGCGGATTACATAAATGTGTATAATACACATTTATTTTTTTCATAAAACTTTGACAATAGATATAAATATAGAGATAAAAATTGAGATGACCTTTTTCCAAGGGATCGGGTAGGGATCCTCTCCATTTCTCATGAGAAATGGAGATGTCTATCATTAAATTTGTGGAATAATAAAAGTATGGCAGATTACATACTTGTATATATAATACATATTTATTTTTTTCCTAAAACTTTGAAAATAGACATAAATGGAGAAATAAAAAATGGAGAGCCAACGAAGGTTGATCCAGTTGGTAAGGGTAAGACTCATAACACACAAGGTCGTGAGTTCGAATCCCACTACCGATGTGAGGACTTCGTTGGTGGGTAATCTGTAAGTACCTCTGTAAACAATCTTTGAGACATGATGCCTGCCTTGGCCCTGGTGAGCCCCCGGGACCCAACTAACTAAAACTTTTTGTAACAAAAATAAAATAAAATGGTGTGGATCTTTTTCAATGGGATCAGGCAGGGATCCTCTCAATTTCTCATGAGAATGGAGATGTCCATTATTAAATTTTTGGAATAACAAATCCTTGACGGATTACATACATGTCTATAATAGACATTTATTTTGCCCTAAAACTTTGAAAATAGACATAAATGGGGAGATAAAAAATGGAGAGGATCTTTTTCCATGGGGTATGGATCCTTTCCATTTTTCATTAGAAATGGATATGTCCATTATTAATGTTTTGAAATAATAAATGCATGGCAGATTACATACATGTGTATAATACACATTTATTTTTTTCGAAAACATTAAAAATTGACATAAATGGAGAGATAAAAAATGGAGAAGATCTTTTTTCATGGAATTGGGCTGGGATCCCTATCTGTTTCTCGTGAGAAATGGAGATGCCCATTATTAAAGTTTTGGAATAATAAATGCATGGCATATTACATACCATCGTATAATACGCATTTATTTTGTCCTAAAACTTTGAAAAATAAACATAAATGGAGAGACAAAAAATTGAGAAGATCTTTTTCCATGGGTTCGGGTAGGGATCCTCTCCATTTCTCATAAGAAATGGAGATGTCAATTATGAAAGTTTTGGAATAATAAATGCAAAGGCGGATTGCATACATTTGTAAACAATACACATTTATTTTTTTCTTAAAACTTTCAAAATGGACAAATGGAGAGATAAAAAATGGAGAGGATCTTTTTCAATGGAATCGGGTAGGGATACTCTCCATTTTTCATGAGAAATGGAGATGTCCATTATGAAAGTTTTGGAATAATAAATGCATGGCGGATTACATACATGTGTATAATACACATTTATTTTTTTCATAAAACTTTGAAAATAGATATAAATGTAGAGATAAAAATTGAGAGGATCTTTCTCCATGGGATCGGGTCGGGATCCTCTACATTTCTCATAAGAAATGGAGATGTCTATCATTAAATTTTTGGAATAATAAATGTATGACAGATTACATACATGTGTATATAATACACATTTAATTTTTTTCTAAAACTTTGAAAATAGACATAAATGGAGAGATAAAAAATGGAGTGCCAACGAAGGTTGGTCTAGTTGGTAAGGATACGACTCATAACCCACATGGTCGAGAGTTCGTATCATACTACCGATGTGAGAACCTCCTTGAGCCGTGAGGCCTGCGCTGACCCTGGTGAAGCGCAAGACCCAACTCATCTAAACTTTTTGCAACCAACAAAAAAATGGAGAGGATCTTTTTCAATGGGATCGGGTAGGGATCCTCTCCATTACTCATGAGAAATGAAGATGTCCATTATTAAAGTTTTGGAATAATAAAGGCATGGCGGATTACATACATATATATAATACACATTTATTTTTGTCCTAAAACTTTGAAAATAGACATAAATGGAGAGATAAAAATTGAGAGGATCTTTTTCCATTGGGTATGGATTCTCTCCGTTTCTCATGCAAAATGGATATGTCCATTATTAATATTTTGGAATAATAAATGCATGGCAGATTACATATATGTGTATAATACACATTTATTTTTTCCCCAAAACTTTGAAAATAGACATAAATGTAGAGATAAAAAATGGAGAGGATCTTTTCCCATGGGATCGGGTAAGGATCCTCTCCATTTCTCATGAGAAATGGAGATGCCCAATATTAAAATTTTGGAATAATAAATGCATGGCAAGATTACATACATGTGTATAATACACGTTTATTTTTTTTGCCTAAGACTTTAAAAATAGACATAAATATAGAGATTAAAAATGGAGAGGATCTTTTTCTAATACCAATAACTTTGACATAAGTATGTAATTTTTTTTTTCCCTAAAAAAAATGGAAGTTTTCAAATAGCTAATTAATAGTAGGGCATATCCATCGCTAGTATTATTCCCTCACCTTTATAAATACCAACAATTCTTACATAGGAAACTCATCTTTTCTCTTCCCTTTACCCTATTCATGGCTAAGTTGTACTCTTTTGTTCCTTTGGCCTTCTTCATGGCGCTCTTTGTCGGAGCCAAGTCAGCTGGCATTGACGTCAATTGGTATGATGCTCATGCAACCTTTTATGGTGACATGGCTGGTGAAGAAACCATGAGTAAGTTTATATATAGCTCTCTCCCTTTCTCACCCAAAGACTAGTTATTTTGGTGATTAATTAATCATAGGAGAATGAAACCTAAGGTCACCGGTTAAGTTATTAAAAAAAACAAATTTGTATGAGAAATGATATAAATTTTTTGTTTTGAGAAGTGGTACATTTAGTTTTTCAAAGCTTGCTTTTTTCAAATTTTTTATGCAGTGTCCTAAGAACACTGGTTAGCAATACCCTATACTATTAATCTCAATGTTTTTGTTAATATATTCGATATGCAGAGGGTGCTTGTGGCTATGGTGATCTCCACAAACAAGGGTACGGGCTTCATACCGCAGCACTAAGCACTGCTCTATTCAACGGTGGACTTGCTTGTGGTGCTTGTTTTGAGATAATGTGTGTCGACGACCCTCAATGGTGCATAAAAAATGCAAGTCCCATCAAAATAACTGCAACAAATTTTTGCCCTCCGAATTATTCCAAACCCGACGGTAATTGGTGCAACCCTCCACTAAAGCACTTCGACTTGTCTATGAAAATGTTCACTACCATTGCCTATTACAAAGCTGGCATCATTCCTGTGAAATATAGGCGTACCCCATGCATCAAAATGGGGGGTGTTAAGTTTGAGTTCACTGGGAACCCTTATTGGTTGCTTGTCTTGGTGTACAATGTTGGCAATGCTGGTGATGTTTCTAGTGTGAAAATCAAAGGGTCTAACAAAAGTTACTGGATTCCTATGTCACATAACTGGGGACAGCATTGGCTTACAGACACTTATTTGGTAGGACAAGCCTTGTCATTCCAGGTGACTACAAGTGATGGGAAAATGTTGGAGTTTGATAATGTTGCCCCCCCTTATTGGCAATTTGGACAGACCTACGAGGGCAAGCAAAATTTTTAGATGGTAGATGTCCATTATTAAACTTTTGGAATAATAAATGCATGGTGGATTACATACATGTGTATACTACAGATTTACTTTTGTCCTAAAACTTTGAAAATTGACATAAATGGAGTGATAAAAAATGGAGAGGATCTTTTTCCATGGGATCTAGTAGGGATCCTCTCCATTTCTCATGAGAAATGGAGATGTCTAATATTAAAGTTTTGGAATAATAAATGCATGATGGATTACATACATGTGTGTAATACGCATTTATTTTTTTCCTAAAACTTTGAAAATAGACATAAATGGAGAGGTAAAAAATGGAGATGATATTTTTCCATGGTATCGGGTAGGGATCCTCTCAATTTTTCATAAAGTTTTGGAATAATAAATATATGGAGGATTACATACTTGTGTATACTACACATTTACTTTTTTCCATTAAATCGGGTAGGGATGAGAAATGGAGATGTCCAATATTAAAGTTTTGGAATAATAAATGCATGGCGGATTACATACATGTGTATAATACACATTTATTTTTTTCATAAAACTTTGAAAATAGATATAAATATAGAGATAAAAAATGGAAAGGATCTTTTTCAATGGGATCGAGTAGGGATCCTCTCCATTTCTCATGAGAAATGGAGATGTCCAATACTAAATTTTTGGAATAATAATTGCATGGCGGATTACATACAGGTGTATAATACGCATTTATTTTTTCCTAAAACTTTGAAAATAGATATAAATGTAGAGATAAAAAATGGAGAGGATCTTTTTCCATAAGATCGGCTATGGGTCCTCTCCATTTCTCATGAGAAATAGAGATGTCCATTATTAAAGTTTTGGAATAATTAATGCTGGCGGATTACTTTTTTTATATAAGGTAGCATGCAAAAGCATCACAATGAGAGATGTCATCCAACTAGGTTGGCACCACAACACTCATCAATCATCTGCAGCACACTACAAATTTATTGATATAAAAAAAATAAAAACAAAAGCATGGGGGGCCATGAAAAAAAATTCAAAGAATCATCTAAACCTATAATTAGGTAAGCCAAATCTATTTCTACTAAAATCCTCTCCAATAAAATCAGGGATTAGGTCCCACCAAACAAATCCTGGATGATGAATACTAAAATTAGCTAATTTGTCAACACAAGTGTTTCCTTCTCTATAAATTTGAGTTACTTGAACATTAAGATTCTTAGCCAAAACCATGTTGTTACTCCATCTAGTATGCAAGCTCCAAGGATTCCATCCATATACTTAAAGGCCTGGATGACCATCCTTGAATTTGTCTCAATCAATAAATTCCTCCACCCCTTACGGGATGCTATTTCAATAGCATAAACAGCAGCACAAAGCTCAGCATAGAGGGACATATTAACACCATGATTGCATGAAAAACAGCCTAACGCAGCTGCATTGAAACCTGTAAAGATGCCTCCACATGCTGCAGCATCAGGACTCCCTTAAGCAGCACCATCAATATTGCATTTTACCCAATTACATGGAGGAGGGAGCCTGTCCACTTGCTTTATACTTGGAGCCTTTGATGGATGGCCAACAACTTTGAAAAACCTCATTGCAGAAAACTCCTCAACCAAGTTATACATGTGAGCAGGGGACTGAGTTCCAGAGAAAGAAACTGCTGCAGCAACTGAGCTACATGAAATTCCATAGCTTATTATCAAATCTACATTGATTTCTACAATGCCAAATTACGCAAATAACATTGATAACAGCAGATAGCACCAAGTCCTGCATTTGAGGGCTCCAATTCAGTTGGCAGATTTCAAAAGGAGAGATGAAACTAGAAGTGTTAATAGCCTGTCTTAAAACAGAAGCAAGCAAAAGTCAGAGCTGCTTCGCAAATTTACAGTGCACAAATAAATGACGAGTACTCTCCTCAGCTTCACCACAAAAATAGCACATGGAAACAACCACTTGACCAATCAATTTCATATTCTCATCAGTAGGCATCTTAGTATGAAATATTCTCCAAACTAGAAAAGATCTTGAAGGAGGAACAACCCTATTCCAAAGCAATTTAAAATGAGAAACAACATTGCTAGCAGGGTTCAAAAACATAAAAGCCTCTTTGAAGGACAGACTACCCAAGACCAGACTGTTTTATCTGAACATGGATAGATATGAAGGTGAATATCCTCAATCTCAGTAACAACTTGAGGAAAAAGATTATGAAAAGAGTGAGGAAAACACCACTTTCCATTAATTATGAAATCCTTCACCTCAGCTTCAAGATATTTATGCCAATCTGGACAGATATTAAAGTTTCAACCAAAGGATTCCTTCACCATCTATCAGTCCAAAAATTGACTGATGCACCATCACCAATTACACAAGTGTTGTTATCTTTCACCACAGAAAGTCAGTTCTTAAATGCTGGCCAAATTGATGAGTTAACATAGTGTGTAACAGGCTTAGAATGCCTTAGAAATCTGCCTCTAAGGAAAGCTGCCCACTGCTCATTAGATGAAAGCAAATTCCAGCTGAGTTTTAGCATTGAAGCCTCATTAATTGATCTAATAGACCTAATGCCAAGGCCACTTTCAGAAGTAGGAGCACACATCTTCTTCCATGAAACAGTAATGAACTTCCTTTTGTAGATATCCCCTGACCAAATGAAGGAAATTGGCCAAACATAGACGTGAAAGCTATAGAACAGCATGCCATGAATTACTGACTTAACTAGTTGAACTCTTCCTATGATGGAAAGAAGAGCTCCTTTCCAAGAAGACAATTTGGTTTTAATTTTGTCAATGATAGGCTGTAAATGGAGAGCCTTAGGCTTCCCTTTGAACAAAGGCACTCCTAAATAAGAGAAAGGCAAAGAGCCTACTTGAAAGCCAAGGAAAGTCTTGATTTCAGTAACTCTTCTAATGGACATAGCACCAGCATAAAATCTGCATTTTTCCAAGCTGAGATATTGTCTAGAAACTTGACCATAAAGCTCAAACAGATTCATCAAATTACTGAGACTTCTTCTTGTGCCTTTGCAAAACACCAAAATATCATCTGCATATAAAACATGGGTGGAAGTTGCATAGTCTCTAGAGCTAGCCATGTGCTGCAATCTTCCATAATCCACCAATTTGGAAATGCCCCTACTAAGAACTTCCTCAGCTAGACAGAACAATAGGGGAGAAAGTGGATCACCTTGCCTCACACTCCTCTTACAAGAGAAATAACCAACCACATGACCATTCACATTGATTGACAAATGACTGAATGCAGAATGACACTTATCCAGAGACAGAATTTAGAATCAAAACCAAAGGCTTTAAGAACATTAAGGAGGAATTGCCAATCTACGGTATCAAAAGCCTTCTTGATATCAAATTTAAGAGCTACATTGCCACCAAACTGCTTGTTGTCTAGCATATTTATGGCCTCAGAAGCAATCAAAATACAGTCTGAAATATGCCTACCTTTGATGAACCCTCTTTGTTGATCAAAAATGATTTTAGGAGCAATCAAAGACAGCCTATTTGCAAGAACTTTGGTGATGATCTTGAACTAAAAATTGGCAAGAGATATAGGCCTATAATTTTCAATTCTATCTGCACCATCAAACTTAGGAATCAGTGTAATAACATTAGAATTCATATTAGGGAAAATCCAACCCTGAACAAAGAATTGCAAAACCGAACTATGCACATCCTTGCCAATAATGTCCCAAAAAGCATGATAAAAGCTTCCACCAAAACCATCTGGACCTGGGACACTGTTTCTATCTAAAGAGAACACTGCTTCCTTCACTTCTTCCATAGTAGGAACATTAGTAAGGAAGATGTCATCTATTTGAGAAACCAAAGAGGGAATAACAGATTCTACAAGACCAGTGTCCAAGCAAACATTATCTGAAGCATATAGATTAGAATAAAAATATAGAACATACCATTCAATGTCCTCTTGATTTTCTAGAACATAATTGCTATTCTTTAATATTGACATTTGCTTGGAAACATGTCTAATTTTAGTTACCTTGTGAAAAAAAGAAGTGTTTCTATCACCATGAGAATACCATTTCATTCTAGCTTTCTCCTTCCATAAGGCCTCTTGAAAGGACAAGGCTTGATTCAGATCTAATGAGCATCCAATTCCTGCTGCTGTAATGCTTCTGAAAAACCAGATTGATCAATCTGTTCTTGAATCATATCCACCTTAGCAATGGCAGCCTCCACTCTAAGTTGAACATTGCCAAAAACCTGCTTGTTCCAGATCTTCAATTCCTTCTTCACAGCTTTTAATTTTTGAATGAGGATGTACATTGGGCAACCATGAAAAGGCCTACTCCAAACCTCAGCAACCAGCCTCCTACAATCCAAATGTTCCAGCCACATGCTATGAAATTTAAAAGAGGTAGGATAAGATTGAGAACCTTTCCTCATAACCAAAAGGATGGGATAGTGATCTGAATGACTTCTTGTTAAAGTGCAACAAGACACGCTATCCTAAACATTAAAGCAGTCATCATTACACACAGCCCTATCCAACCTAAGCTCAGTATCGGCAGGATCCCTCATATTAGTCCAAGTAAAGGAAGCACCTCGAGTCATGATATGTGATAAGTTACAAAAATAAGACCAGGCTTGAAATTCCTCACAAGAAACAGCTAAAGGCAGTCTTCCTCCTCTCTTTTCATGAGCTCCCAAAATAGCATTGAAGTCCCCAATGAAACACCAAGGACCATTATGAGTTTGTTGCAAAGAGGCTAAAGACAACCATAACCTTCCTCTCTCAGTATAAGAGGTAGAAGCATAAACTACTGAAACATACATCAACTGGTTATTATAAACCACTGAAAAAGAAGCATGCTGCTGAGAAGAATCAATCACTGTAGGGAACAAGTTTGCAGCACATAACTATTGGTGTAAGCCCTACTGACCAATCTATTTTGAATAGATCATTATTTGTATCATGAATTTAATCATATATTTGATATATGAATAAGGCATTCATTTATTATGTTATTAGTTTATAGCATAATAAAGACCTTAGAGTAGGCAGTTCATTCATTGAGATATTAAGTACGTGACTTAATCATGAGACCTCATTGAATAATAGAACGCTATTCATAAATATCTGTAGTCGAGTATTATTGTTAATTAGGATGACAATAATACATAGAGACTATTGTGTGAGTAGACTGATGATCACATCTCACGGGTCATGGATGTGTGATATCAAGTTGGCACACATGTATAAATAGTAGGAGTAATATTTATACCGGATGACCTACTATGAGAATACTTCATAATAGTTATGTAAGTGTCATAAGTATTATTATGGCGACAAGTCACTACGGTTCCTACATAAGGAGTTGTAGACTTTAATTCTATCAAACGTCACGCGTAACAGGGTGATCATAAAGGTAGTAATTGGGCCTGCAATAAATCATGTTGAGAAGTGTGAGTGATGTAGACCGGATTCGTCTCTCCTACATAACTGAGATAATGTCTTGGGCCTCTCGATGGAGTGAGACATGAAATATGCATGGCCACGCAGAAATGGGCCAATATGTGATATTGGGCCCGTTTGTGATTACACGTCTACTCGAGGACCGAGGAATAAATAATTGACATAACAAGAATGACACTCTTATGTCTTGTGTTCAATTAAGACATATGGACGAAGGGACATTTGTTGGAACAAAGTATTTTT
The DNA here is from genome assembly GCA_035048595.1 of Echinosophora koreensis. Classification (NCBI taxonomy): domain Eukaryota; kingdom Viridiplantae; phylum Streptophyta; class Magnoliopsida; order Fabales; family Fabaceae; genus Echinosophora; species Echinosophora koreensis. Next base: position 2,098,726 of record JAPCYP010000080.1, read on the forward strand.
TTGGATTAAATAATCTCTAAGTTTTGATGTTAACAAAAAGGATTTAATTTGTATGGCAAAGTGTTAGTTAAGATCTAACACGTTTTATTTAGTCTTACAGGGTATTCAAATTTTATGAGTTAAGGAAATCTTTAAAGAGTTTCTATTTGCGTCCAACCAGGTAGACGAGCTGTTCAAAATAAATGGTATATTTAATTATGTGAATATGTTTAAGTAGACGGAATATAGAACAGTGCTAGTAGACGAGCTCTTAACTAATGTGAGCTTGCGTACCACGTCAGCAGACACAGATCTAAGTTACTCACCGATATATAGCAAGTCTAAAGACTTGATAGTAGACGAGCAGAATTTGCCATATCACTGGACGAGCTAAAAAGAGTTTTTAGCTATGAGCGTTTAGACGCACTATATTAAGTAGACGAGCTCCTCTTCACTGAGAATCCTTGATATAATCAGAATAACTATCTCGACCACATAGAAGAAGTTATTTCAAATGATTGATATTTATTTCAAGTATATGTTGGTCCTTTATATTTGTTTTAACGGTTTTGTTGCCTTGTTTCTTTGAGAGAGACATAGTACAGATGAGGAACTGCAAAAGCAAAATAGTACAATACAAAACGACTTGTACCCTGTCACCTTTAACGCTGGAATAGCTGGAATTTTTACAAGGAAGGCAAGACAGTTTTTCAAGTTACATTTGCTCAGAGGTGTGCCCGTTTTGTACAAGAATGTTGACATATAGTACAATGGCCACGAGCAAGCTGAGTCACAACGGATATTACATATTTGATTTTATCCCTAAACGGGAAAATTCAAAAAGGACCGTTGAAGAATTTGAAGAGAAGAGCAAAGTCTCTATAAATAGAAGACCTAGACTTTTGAAGAAATAACTTTTGCGCATACATAATTCCTGAAGAAAATCTCTTACAAGCTCAATTCTTTTATTCTTTCAAAAGGCAATAGTCTGTAATACCTTAGCTTGAATATTGCTATAATATTCAACGGATCTTAAACTTTCATATCCTCACACATAGTGAGTTAGAAGATTAAAAGAAACCAAATCTCCTTGTTAGAGGTAGAGCTTGAAGAGGCTTGGTAAGAAAGGAATACTTATAGCCTGGAGAGGTGTTGAATACTTGTTGTAATCTATTTGGAAAATAGTGGAGAAAAACCTTCAAGTAGAAGGGACTGGACGTAGCTCTTGGTTGGAAGAGAGTGAACCAGGATAAAACGACTTGCGTGAATCTTCTTATCCCTTATCTCTTCAGTTTTATTTGGTTTTACTAACTGTGGGGATTTAAACTTGATTTTGTTAAGTCTTCAAAAAGGTTTTCTTTGTGTGTGTGCTTTTGCCTTTCATTCCTTGTTTGAGAAAAATGTTTTGAAAAAGGTTGCTTTTGAAAATTATTAACAAACACAATTCAACCCCCCTTCTTGTGTTTGCCTGTGTCAACTTGAGTTGGTATCAGAGCTCAACCTCGAAAGTGTTGAGCATCTAACAACTACTGAGGAAGTACGATCCAACAACCATGGATGCAGAAGGACAAGCTATCAACAGACCTCCACTCTTTGATGGAACTGACTATGATTACTAGAAGAAGCGGATGATGGCTTTCTTGGATGCACAAAACTTAGACATCTGGGAACTAATTGAGAATGGCTATACTGAGCCAAGAGGTGAAAATGGAGCAGCCATGGCTAGAGCAGATATGTCTGCAGATCAAAAGGCTAAACATCAACTTAATCTTAAAGCCAAACATTACTTGATGTGTGCCATCACCAGATCAGAACATGACAAAGTTCACAGCTGTAACACAACAAAGGAAATCTGGGATACACTGGCTCTTGCTCATGAAGGTTCATCACAAGTGAAGGAGTCAAAGATAAGCATGCTGGTTCACCAGTATGAGCTTTTTAAAATGGCTGATCATGAGACTATAGATCAGATGTTTGGAAGATTTCAAACAATAACCAACAGTCTCAGATCTCTTGGAAAAATTTATGAGAATAGAGATCATATCAGAAAAATTTTGAGAAGTCTCTCCAAGCAATGGAGACCAAAGGTTACTGCCATTCAAGAAGCTATGAATCTGAATACTCTTTCTCTAGAAGAGCTTCTCGGGTCATTAAAGGTTCATTTGAACTGAATGAAGAAGACAATTCTAGAAAGGAAAAGTCCATTGCCTTAAAAGCAAAGAAAGCCACATCTTTGAAAGTCCTCAAAGCTGCTGAGTCTTCAGATGATACGGAACCTTCAGACAGTGATGAAGGATCAGATGAAGTTGAATTATCTTTCATCTCCAGAAAAATACAACACATGTGGAGAAAGAAAGGTAACTTTAAAAGAAAGCAGTTCAACAAGAAGTTTTCTAAGGAGAAATCAGACTCCAAAGAAAAAGGTCCACCCCTGTGCTTTGAATGCAAGAAACCAGGCTATTTCAAAGCTGATTGCTCTGATTTAAAAGAGAAAAAGAGGTTTTTCAAGAAAAAGAAGGGCTTAATGGCAACATGGGAGGATTTAGACCTATCAACATATGATGAGGAAGATGAAGCTGAGGAAGAGGCAAACATCTACCTCATGGCTGACACATCATCAGAGAATGAATACACTGATGATGATGAGGTAATGAATTCAGACCCGTCCACTCTTAAAAATGCCTTTGATGAATTACTGCATGACTCATCCATACTGTCACATGAATACAAAAGTCTTAAAAAGAAGTTTGCAAAATTAGCAAAAGAGTATGATAGAGTCTGCATTGAAAAATGATAAACTAAGATTAGAGAATGTCAGTCTAACTGACAGACTTGAATGTGAGCCTAACAATTCTTGTTGTGACACTCTTCTACCCCGCATGAAATACGGCATTGAAATATAAAACAATTTAAAAGAAAAACATGCATTTAACTGAATTAAATAAAACAGTTGTCCATGGGTAGAAAAGTCCCACATGAACTCGTTTACAACGCGGAAAATAAATATAAGTTTAATCAAATAAAAACATAATCAATAAATAACCCAACCCCGATGTCACAATTCAGAGCTGATATAACCGTTCCGGAAACAAATCCACGGAATACAACCGAAAACGAACTAAACAATAAACAGGCCCTAACTATGAGTGGCGGCTCCTCAGAGTCACTCCTCTCCGGGCTGCTCGTCATCCTCTGCAAATGCCAATCAGGCCAAACACAAACAATACAGGGAGTAAGATTCATGTAATCATATGAACAGTAAGGGAATAGTACGCAAGGTAAACATACACATAAGCATACATCAACATCCAACAGTATCATAACAACCAAGTATGCTATGCTATGCAATGCATCAACTACTCCGCTACTCCAACTATGCATGTGGATCCAAACTAACTCAGGATGAACGACTTTGGAGTTACATATCCGTATTGGCCATAAAAGCACTAACACCGGCAGTTCACCAAACCTTGGGTGAACCCCATGGATAGCCAACGCATCAAACCGTGGATGCCTCATCACGGGGGGCCTCGGTCACCAAACCTTGGGTGACCTACCGTGGATGGCCAGATCACCGTACTCTCGGGCGATCTCCCCTTTGTCGAACCTCCCCCATCAACAACTCCAATGCTCTATGCAAATGGCACAACAACAACAATCTCAACCACCTCCTTGCTTGGGCCATGAAGCTCCCAAGACTTCAACATCAACATTCAACGTAACCTTAGACCCAAACCGTGGGGTCAAGGCTCCCTTGGCCAATAAGCACCAAGGTTCAACTCAACATGCTTGGGTCTATAAGCACCCAAGACTTCAATTTTTCAATGTACGGTAACCCAACGGATACCGACTTAACATTTGATTATCTAATTATCTTATATAATTAATAACCAGGTTGTCTAATCTTTATCTTTGATTAGTTATCTCAACTTATCTTTATTGGAAAATGGGGTTAAAAAACCCCTTAAGTTCTTTAATTGTATCACTGTCCAGGAGGGGTCAGCACGGTCGTGCTTAGACCCTAGCACGGTCGTGCTTGGACACGTGAGGGCATGCTGCCCTTTTAAGTGAAGCACGGCCGTGCTTCACACTCAGCACGGTCGTGCTCAGCAGCACGATCGTGCTATTTGACCTGCTCGGCCGTGCTGAGCAGCGCGGCCATTTTCTAGAATTTAAATGGGAGCACGGTCGTGCTCCCTGTTCAGCACGGTCGTGCTCAACGCACGACTGCACCGTTCTGGGCAGGGACAGAAGCCAAGTTTTAACCAAATCATTTAGGGACTAAACACCTAACTTAACACGTTTATTAAACTTAATTATTCAATTCCACAGTTTTATCAACATACTAATCATCACAGCCACAACATCAATCAACCAACATCATATTAATAACAATAATCAACATATAACCAACATGAACATAAAATACATATTATGAACATATAACCAGAAACAATCATTTATCAACCAGAACATCATGACTCATAAACATACAACGACACCGGGGTCATGGGTAACCCTGTTACCATACACTAACCCACTGCCTAATGAATACAAGCCCTTCTCCCCATACCTGGATTGAAGGTAGCTCTAACACTGCTCTCTAAAAGCAAACTAGTACCGTTCCCAAAGCGGCTCACTCCGATGATAAACCTTGGTCAAATAAGAACACAACCGGTTAGTTTCCAATCTCATAAACACGAAAGGAAACTGAAAGGAACGAAACCATTACCTATTAACACTGAAGCAGATCAATCTAATCTCCCAAACGGCTCTCAGAACTCCACTACGGCGATGAGAGAAGGAGAAATAGAAAAAGAGAGTGTTCTGGCCGCAGCTGCACCAAGAAAAGTAGGGTTTCACGTCAAACCCTCGGCCTCTGCAATGTTTATATCATCCGGACCTGAGCACGGTCGTGCTTAGCATTGAGCACGGTCGTGCTCCATTTAGCATCAGCGAGACGCGGTCCACGCATTGAGCACGGGCGTGCCTCTCTATTGAGCACGGTCGTGCACAACTTAAAATCAGAGACACGCTTCTGACTTTAAGCACGGGCTTGCTGGCTGATGAGCACGAGTGTGCTCATGTACCAGAAAGGGACTTTTAAGCTAAAATCCCACTTAGCACTTAACCAACATTTTTAAAATAAATAAAACTAGCTTTATAAATTTTTTTTTATGAAAAACGGGGTGTTACACTTGTGAAGTTGCAAAACTAAAACAAGATGTAACATACTTGACAGACACTCTGTCAAAATTTGTAGGTGGCTCAGATAAGTTAAATCTTATTCTAAGATACTCTAGGTCACCATATGATAAATCGGGCCTTGGTTATGACAAGGAGAAGCATGAGGCATATCACAATAAGTCAAAACTACTTATGCAACAAAGAGCTTCAAAAGCTCCAGCTAAGTATGCTAAAGCCAAGTCAGGCCCATCCAACACCTTTTGCAAAGTGTGTGGAAAAGGTGGGCATACTGCATATAGATGCATACATAATAGGCATACCAAACATTCGCGTCCAATGAAAACTAACAAGAAAGGACTCAAGTGATTTTGGGTACCTAAGGACAAGATAATACCTGTTGCAGATTTGCTTAACAACAGGAAAGAAACAAACATCTTGGTATTTGGACAGTGGGTGCTCACGTCACATGATGGGAGAAAAGTATATGTTCCAAGACCTAAGACATAAAGATGGTGGTTGGGTGATATTTGGAGGAAACCAGAAAGGAAAGATTACTGGTATAGGTAAAATTGGTAAACATCCTTTTCCCTCCATTGATAATGTTCTTTTAGTGAATGGTTTAAAACATAATCTGCTGAGCATAAGTCAATTAAGTGATAGTGGATATGATGTTTCTTTTAATAAGAACATGTGTAATGTCAAGAAAAATGATGGATCAATTTTATTCACTGCTAAGAGGCAAAACAATTTGTATAAAATTGACTTGGAGGACCTTTCAAATCAAAGTGTCTCATGTTTAGTGTCCATTGAAGATGAGCGATGGATTTGGCATAAAAGGCAAGGTCATGCAAGCTTGAGATTAATCTCAAAGCTAAATAAGCATAACCTCGTGAGAGGATTACCAAACCTTAAGTACAAATCTGATGCTCTCTGTGATGCATGTCAAAAGGGAAAACAAGTCAAAGGTTCTTTTGAATCTAAGAATGTTGTTAGTACCAAGAGACCACTAGAACTGCTACACCTTGATCTTTTTGGTCCAATAAGGACTGCGTCTATCAGTGGTAAGAAATACGGTCTAGTCGTTGTAGATGACTACACAAGATGGACATGAGTTATGTTCCTAGCTCACAAGGATGAGTCCTTCAAGGTCTTTTCTATATTCTGCAAACATGTATAGAATGAAAAAGGCATGTGTATCACTTCAATCAGAAGTGACCATGGGGGAGAGTTTGAAAATGAGCTATTTCAAAAGTTCTGTGAAGATAGTGGTATTCTTCAAAATTTCTCAATACCTAGAACACCACAGCAAAATGGTGTGGTAGAGAGAAAGAACAGATCTCTTCAAGAGATGGCTAGAACTATGCTCAATGACAACTCTGTCCCTAGACACTTCTAGGCTAAAGCTGTTAATACTGCCTGTTACATTCAGAACATAATATACATAAGACCAATCTTGAATAAGACTCCTTATGAATTGTGGAAGGGACGAAAACCCAACATTTCAAATTTTCATCTTTTCGGTTGTAAATGCTATATTCTTAACACTAAAGATCAACTGGGTAAGTTTGATGCAAAAGTAGACAATGGAATCCTGTTAGGATTTTCTGAAATATCAAAAGGCTTTAGAGTATATAAATCTAGAACTCTAGTAGTAGAAGAAAGTATACATGTTAAATTTGATGACAAGCAGCCTGATAAGAAATTACCAGAGCTAGATGAAGCTTTTACAGATCTTGATTTAAACATCTCAGGAGAGACAACAGAGGTAAAAACTGATGATCAAGTTGAAGACCCTCCTCAACAACCAGAAGCATCCACCTCTCAACAAGAGAATGTTCAGAGATCTTGGCATTTCAAGAATTATCATCCACCTGATCAAATCATTGGAAATCCCAGTGATAAGCTGAGAACCAGATCAACTTTCAGAGAGCAGGAAAATACTGCACTAGTCTCTGAGTTGGAACCAAAGACAGTAGATGAGGCTCTGCTGGACAATGGCTGGATTCTAGCTATGCAAGAAGAACTAAATCAGTTTGAGAGAAGTGATGTCTGGACTCTGGTACCCCTTCCTAAAGATAAATCCGTTATAGGGACAAAATGGGTTTACAGAAACAAGCTGGATGAAAATGGTATGGTTGTCAGAAATAATGCAAGATTAGTTGCACAAGGTTATTCTCAAGAAGAAGGTTTAGATTACACCGAAACCTTTGCACTTGTTGCTAGATTAGAAGCTATTAGGATTCTACTTTATGTTGTTGCACATCATAATATAATGCTTTTTCAAATGGATGTAAAAAGTGCTTTCCTTAATGGCTTTATTAATGAAGAGGTTTATGTAATGCACCTCCGGGTTTTGAAAGTGAAACCTAACCTGAACATGTATATAAGCTTAAGAAAGCTTTATACGGCCTAAAACAAGCCCCTAGAGCTTGGTATGATAGGCTAAGTTCATTTCTTATGGAAAATGGCTTTACTAGAGGAAAGGTTGATACAACCTTGTTTAGAAAGTCAATTAAATCCAATTTCATAGTAGTGCAAATTTATGTTGATGATATTATATTTGGTACTACCAATGAATCTCTGTGCAAAGAATCCTCAAAGTTAATGCAAAAAGAATTTGAAATGAGCATGATGGGAGAACTCAAGTTCTTTCTTGGACTTCAAGTTAAACAAACTATGAACAAGGTGTTCATCCATCAAACCAAGTATACAAAGGAACTCCTAAAGAAGTTCGAGATGGATGATTGCAAACCAATGAATACCCTTATGCACCCCACGTCTATACTGAACAAAGATGATAAAGAGAAAAAGGTAGACCAAAAGGTATATAGAGGTATGATAGGATCTCTTCTATATCTTACTGCGTCCAGACCTGACATTATGTTCAGTGTTTGTTTATGTGCTCGATTTCAATCTGATCCTAGAGAATCTCACTTATCAGCAGTTAAAAGAATTTTTAGATATTTGAAAGGTACTACTAATCTGGGTTTGTGCTTTAAGAAAAATGAAGATTACAAATTGGTTGGCTTTTGTGATGCTGACTATGCTGGAGACAGAATTGAATACTGCATTCTAGAGCTAAGCACATAGAGATCAAACATCATTTTATAAGAGATTATGTGAAAAAAGGTGTTTTTGATATTCAATTTGTAGATACTGACCATTAATGGGCAGATATCTTTACTAAACCTCTTACTGAGGACAGATTCATTTTTATTAGAAAACATCTTAATATGCTATGTGTAGATTGATTATGTTATTCAGAATTGAGAAATGTTGCTATTGATGTATGAATGCCTTACAAGCTTAAAACATGTTTTTAGAGCGCGTCCATTGCATATCGCGTCCATTGTTTTTGAGCCGCGTCCATTGCATGTCGTGCATGTCGCGTCCATTGTTTTTGAACTGCGTCCATTGCATGTCGCGTCCATGCTTGCTTGTTGCTTGAACCCGTCTACACACACATTATTTATTAACTGCATTTATTTTGTCTTAAGATAAATTTATTCTATATTCTCTTTGTTGAGTCAGTATTTCTTTTTAAACTTTTTTTAATTTATTCCCAAAAGAAAACCCTTTGAAATTCAAAACCTTTAAAACAAAACCCTTCCCTTTGAGAAAAATTTTCGTTCACCTTCGTCTTCAAACTCTCACTTCAACTCTCTGTTTTACAATTCACAAAACCCTAACCTTCTTTCTTCAACCATGGCCTCCTCATATGAGATTTTCAATGTTGAAAAATTGAAACTTGCCATTGAACGTCACTTTGACTTCGGGATTTTGAAAGATTACAACTTAGATGTAAGCAAGTTTATCACTGCTGCTGGTTGGGATGGAATGTTTGTTGAAAGGGTTTCTATTTACCCAGACCTGGTTATGGCGTTTTGGAGGAACCCTCAGGTGACAGTCTCTGAAATTTCTGCTATTATAGTTGGAAGAAGAATAGTGGTTTCTGAAAAGACCATCGCTGATGCAATTAATTGCCCTCAAGAAGGAGATGTTATCACTGAAACTTGGGAGAAGGATCTTGGTGGTTCCGAAGTAATAGCCGCCTTGCTAATGAGACAAGACACAGTAAGAAATCATTCATGGAAGTCTATAGAAATGAAGGACAATGTTCGTATTCTTCATCAAATGCTGAACAAGGTTGTTCTTCATAAAATGGGGTCAAAGGATAATCTGTCTGCCCTACATAAGTTTTGCCTCTGCCATCTTATTACAGAGATAAAAATCAACCTTCCAAGAATTCTTTATAGAAGATTCAGAGATGCAGTGGTCACAAGGAAGAAGATTTCTGGAATTCCTTACTGCCATCTTTTATAAAAAATCTTCAAGTCTCAGAAGCTGTATGGCTTTATTTCTTCTAAGCCAACAGAGGAACAAGAAAGAATTCTGCCACAGAAGAGCATGTCAACTGCAATTTTTGGTAAAATGAACATTGCCAATATGAACTTAAGCACTTACACTGCTATTGCCCTAGCTAAGCAGGAAGAATTGCTCAAAGTGAAAGAAGAACAGATTGAGCAAAACAATGCTGAGGTTCTAGGAATGAAGAGAACATTCAGGAGGAAGAATGTGGCTGTTAGGACAAAAGCTCCTAAGAAGCCTGCTGTTGGAATTATTATTAGGGAACCTACTGTAGAGGTCCCTCAACCTGCAAGAGCTCAGAAAAGGACAAGAAATTTGATCCTATCTCACAATGAGGATGATGAAGATGATGGGGATAGAGTTCCTATCAGTGCTATCCTGAAGAAACAAAAGGCTGTCAGTGCTGCTGTTCCAACTAGAAGACAACAACCTCAAAGAAGAGCCAAGACTGCCATGGCTACCGAGGTAACTCTTCCTACTAATGATCCTATTCAATTAGCAGTAGATGCCTTAGTTTCTAGTCTAGAGGATAGGATGGATATTGTCTCTGCCCCTCACCACCCTCACCACAACAACCAAAATTCCCACCTTTGATATCTGAGGATGATCCCTGGTTTAACCAACTAGATGATGGCATTATCCTTGGTGCTCCATTTCCAAAGATGAAAAAGATACCATTTCTATACACTCCTCCTTCTGAACTGTATGATGGCATGTCTGAATCACTAGCCAAAGTTAAGAGGGACTGGAGGATTTTATACCATACTCATGAACCAGAACCTATCTCAAACAAACCCTGGTACCCCTTGCCTGAATATGAGTATGAACCTGAAGTAATTGTGAAACCTTGGTACAAACCTCATCCTAACATTCCCAAAGGCCCTCCTCCATCCAAAATGTTCAACAGGCAAGAACCCCTAGTCACTCACCTACCACAAAACAAATTTCCACCCAGAAAAATCTATCCAAACCTTTTAAAATACCCTCCCTTCAAACCCTTCACTGATGGTGTAGAGAGGCACACAATTACTGACTGGTCTAAGGATCCTGCTAAGAAAGACCTGCAAGATGTGATATACAAAAGGTCTAGATCCTACAGACATGTTGTCTGTCATCATGGATAACAAGACAAAGTGGAAGACTTTCGTCCATGCAAGTGAATATGGCAAGGCATCTGACATTATTGATCATATCATGTATGCCATGCTGAAGTCAGAATTTGAGCTCTTCAAGGTTATAAGGGCTGCCAACTTTGTACCTATAACTTGGTTGAGACATTCCTTGAAGGATACCAAGATTGGAGTCCAGCCTCGAATGATATGTCCAAGACTGCCAATGATAGATCTCAACAACGACAAAAGCAGGGAGAAGGAAAGGAACACTGGAAAGATGCCCTTTCCAGAGTCCTGCATGATTAACCCTGATGATGTTAGGGACATAGATCAGAACATCATAGACTTCTGGCTGGAACAACAGATTGAGATAATTAGAGAAGATGTGGCAGTTGATATCTGGCGAAAACACATTGTGAAATGTACAGCAGAAGCATCTACATCTGGCTTATCCTCTGAGCAGAAAAAGTTCATTCCTAAGGTCAGAGGCAAGTGTGGACTGTCAAACTTCAGACACTTCATCTACAAGGACATTCTAGGTGTTCCTACCATTAGTCCAATATATGTAGAAGAAGAAGTCCACTGGGCTAAAGAGCTGCCCCCACCTGTTCTGAAAATCACTGACTCTCCTCCACCTTCACCACCTTCTGAGCACACTGAAGAAGAAATCATTGTTGAAGACTTTGGCATGAAGATTGACTCTGCTGCACCAGTCAATACTAATGAGGAAGTTGCTGAATCTGATTCCAGACCAAGCACTTTTGGAAAGTCATCATCTCAACCATTGGCAATAACTGTAGTTCATCCAGAGAAACCTCAGACTTCAAGAGCTCTTGACACTCTTCCAAGTCAAGCTCATGCTCAAGAAAGTGCTGAAAGTTCAAGACCAACACTCTCACTGCCTCCAAACATTGAAGAAATCATTGGAAGAATTGTAGAGGAGAGAGTGAAAGTTAAGTTAAAAGAGCAAGTGAAGGAACAAGTTGCAGAAGCTCTGGCTCCCACCAATGGCATGAGGAACCAGATGATGAGTATAATGCTAAGCTTCCAACAAAGCCAGAACCTGCCAACACAAGTCCCTGCCCCTCCACCAAATCCAAACCCACCTCTTCCACCACCTCCTTCTTCTTAAATTCTTTATTTTGATTTTCTTTACTGACAATGATGGTGCACTTTCCTACCTTTTTGTCTGATAACAAAAAAAGGGGAGAATGGAGAGAAGAATTAAATTTTATATATATGAAAGTCAGTTTTTGAAAAATATTCTTTTGTCTGCATATGTATGTGTGTTATCTGTCTTAAATGATTGCATAATTATTTAATTGCTCTGATGCTATCTTTTATCTGATAAGTAGCTCTACTGATATGATAAGTAATATGTGATATATGCTTATCTGTTCATATCTTATTCTTTATTCTATTCCTGTTAAGCTTGAATGCTTTGTCTTAGGGGGAGCTTTGTAAGCTTTCTTAGACTTTGCACACTCAAATTTAATTAGTTTTTGTCATCATCAAAAAGGGGGAGACTGTTGGAACCAAAGTATTTTTTTGGATTAAATAATCTCTAAGTTTCGATGTTAACAAAAGGATTAAATTTGTATGGCAAAGTGTTAGTTAAGATCTAACACGTTTTATCTAGTCTTACAGGGTATTCAAAATTTTATGAGTTAAGGAAATCCTTAAAGAGTTTCTATCTGCGTCCAACAGGGTAGACGAGCTATTCAAAATAAATGGTATATTTAATTATGTGAATATGGTTAAGTAGACAGAATATAGAACAGTGCTAGGTAGACAGAATATAGAACAGTGCTAGTAGACGAGCTCTTAACTAATGTGAGTAGACGAGCTTGTGTGCCACGTCAGCAGACGCAGATCTAAGCTACTCACCGATATATAGCAAGTCCAAAGACTTGATAGTAGACGAGCAGAATTTGTCACGTCACTGGACGAGCTAAAAAGAGTTTTTAGCAATGAGCGTTTAGGCGCACTATATTAAGTAGAGGAGCTCCTCTTCACTGAGAATCCTTGATATAATCAGAATAGCTATCTCGACCACATAGAAGAAGTTATTTCAAATGATTGATATTTATTTCAAGTATATGTTGGTCCTTTATATTTGTTTTAACGGTTTTGTTGCCTTGTTTCTTTGAGAGATAATACAGATGAGGAATTGCAAAAGCAAAATAGTACAATGCAAAATGGCTTGTACCCTGTCACCTTTAATGCTGGAATAGCTGGAATTTTTACAAGGAAGGCAAGACAGTTTTTCAAGTTACATTTGCTCAGAGGTGTGTTCGTTTTGTGCAAGAATGTTGACATATAGTACAATGGCCATGAGCAAGCTGAGTCACAACTGATATTACATATTTGATTCTATCCCTAAACGGGAAAATTCAAAAAGGACCGTTGAAGAATTTGAAGAGAAGAGCAAAGTCTCTATAAATAGAAGACCTAGTCTTTTGAAAAAAATAACTTTTGCGCATACAGAACTCCTGAAGAAAATCTCTTACAAGCTCAATTCTTTTATTCTTTCAAAAGGCAAAAGTCTGTAATACCTTAGCTTGAATATTGCTATAATATTCACTGATCTTAAACTTTCATATCCTCACACATAGTGAGTTAGAAGATCAAAAGAAACCAAATCTCCTTGTTAGAGGTAGAGCCTGAAGAGGCTTGGTAAGAAAGGAATAATTGTAGCCTGGAGAGGTGTTAAATACTTGTTGTAATCTATTTGGAAAATAGTGAAGAAAAACGTTTAAGTAGAAGGGACTGGACGGAGCTCTTGGTTGGAAGAGAGTGAATCAGGATAAAACGACTTGCGTGAATCTTCTTATCCCTTATCTCTTCAGTTTTATTTGGTTTTACTAACTGTGGGGATTTGAACTTGATTTTGTTAAGTCTTTAAAAAGGTTTTCTTTGTGTGTGTGCTTCTGCCTTTCGTTTGAGAAAACTGTTTTGAAAAAGGTTGCTTTTGAAAATTATTAACAAACACAATTCAACCCCCCCCTCTTGTGTTTGCCTGTGTCAACTTCAACATTTACTGCATGGTAAATTTTGTTCGCGTGTAAGGCTAAAATCGGATCACCGATACTCTCTCTAATTGGGTAGTAATGATGCATTGCTAGATACTGCTCATTATTTATAATATTTAATATTTGATATTATTATAATATTTAATATTATTGCCAACTTAGTGGGAGCCTATAGGGTCACATGCGTAGAGAAAATGTGGAGCAGTTAAATTAATTAAATATGATTTAATTGATTTAAAGGACATTTGGGCTTGTAGTGTACAAAGCCTAATAGAGTAAGCAGTTAGGTCAAAAGGAGCTGTCAACTTATAAATAGGCTAGTGCTCTCCCCTCTAACCTATGCTAACTGTGCCTCCCTGTAGCCGTCAGTTAGCACAAGAGGCTTTGCTTGTAACACATTGCTTTTTACTGTTTTGAATAACAGAAATGCATACGAATATGTTTATATGATTATTTGAGTCTTATAAAATTATTTTAAACAAACGGAGTTCATCACTCAACTCTACTTGAACGTAGAAAGCTATGATTAAAATTTAGGTTGAAAAGTCAGGCGAAACCCGGCCTGCGAATTTCACTGACAGTTTATTTATACTGATCAGAAGACCTAATTTTAATTCGTGAACGAAAAACTTATGGTTTTTATTTTATTTCCTACGATTGTGTATTTTTAGAATTATTTCATTAAAAGTGAAATAATATACGTTTTATGGGCGTTATATTCAATCGGGTAAACGACGGAGCCGATTACGGGAGTTTCGGGATTTGATAAGTGGATAAACCCCATGTTCTCTTATAAATGAGTCATCCATGTGAGGGGATTAGTATGGCTTAAGGTTATGTTAGCAATTTTTAATAATTGCATTTTGATCCTTAAACTTTCTATTAATTTCATTTTGGTCCCTAAACTAGTTTCCATGATACACTAAGTTAAGTGGATCAATTTTGGCTCATCCAAACCCATTAAGGGATGTGCCCAAAAGGCCCAATCTCATGGCCAAGAATTCATTTTCATGACACCATTTTGTACTCTTGAACTTTCCTATGTCAAGTGTTAAGACTTGAGCATTTTTATGTTGAAAACTTAGTAAATAGACTTGGACTCCTTCAAGCCCATTGCAAGCCCAAGGCCTTTTCCTCCTTGCTCATAAATTCTAGAGCCACTTGAAGACTCTATTTCATTCTTGCACTTTCCATCATCCTCTCCATTCTTCCATTTCTCTCTAACACAAGAAAGCTCCATTTGTGAAGCAAGTTGGTGATTCCTTGCACATTTTCAAATTCCAAGAGATGATTCATATTCCTCATCATCTTTAAGCTATATGTTCTTCAATTCATTTCTTGTTTTAAAGCTTTATTCATCATGTTCATCTTAGATGTTCTTCACTTTAAAAATTCATAGAAAATCCTAGAAAAATCCTAAAAATGTGAAACCAATTTCTATGTTCTTGTCATCATACTTATGTTTATAATCCAAGAGTATGTTGAAATCCAAAATTTCCTCCCGACTTTTCTTGATGAGGCCGAACCCTATGTGGTTGGTGGGAGGAAGATTTTGTTCATTTTCTATACAAATGATCTTATATACTATTCTTCTAGTATGTACTCATGTTAAATCCAAGTTAGTTCATAAAAAAAAACGTCTAACTCCATTTACTCCTCAAGACCGAATCTAGGGTTTTGAAGGTTTAGAAGTTTTTGATTCAAACTTTGTGTATTAATCACTAATCCATTGTCTTAAGTGCTTAGGATCATTAATCCAATGACTTAGACAATTTTAGAAATTTTAGCCACAAAACCTTGTTGAGGTTGTGACCAGTATGTGTGGTGCATAGGTGTTTTAATTGTTTGATTAGTCATTGTTTGATTATAATGGTTGAAGGTTGAGTAAGTTAGTTATGTACGAGAACTCGGACTTCCGACAAATTACGTAATAAGCCGCTGAGAAATCTTTGAGAGGTAAGAGGGGATTGCCTGAGGGATTTATTCGATGGCTACGTGCCAATTGTTGTTGTCTGTAATTATTTATTTGTTGGTATTTGTTTAAGTTGTGTTATTTTTATCTGTGATGCTTTATCTGCTTATAATTGGTTATCTGCGGTTATTTATTATAATGCTGTGATGCATGATCTGCCTGGGAATATTACTGTGATATTGTTGTGGATTATTGTTTGAGAAGCCTGATAGTGGTCAGTGCCCAATCAATTAATCGGATAAAAGCTTGAAAAGCTTTGTAAATTATATTCAATGTTTTAACAGTAAAATATTGGAATATAATATTAATGAAAAAATTTTATTTGGGAAAAATAAGGAATATTGGAAAATATTATTATTTTAATGATTTGTCGGTGTAAGAGTGAACTATGAGTCACAGTGATGACGTAACCGTGAAATTATTTTTGCACTGCTAATTTTTACATAAGAAATTCTGGAATATTATAAAAAGTTATTTTATGAAATTAATTTTCGAAAATAACTTAATTATGATTTTAGAAAATTATTTAAGTGGAAAAAGCTAATATTTGGCTTAAATGACTTTTAAAATGCTAATTGACGGCAATTTGGAAAAATACCAACGGCAAGAAATTCTAAAGCGGCAGTATATGTTTTAAACAACTTTGAGCCTCAAGTGACCATGTTTTCTGAAAACTAAATTTTTTAACTGGTGATTTTATTTTCCATTTGAAATGATTTTCCGAAATCAAGTTGAACTCAACTGTGTTAAAAGTGGTTTTGAACTTAGTAACCGAGACGTCGGGGTACTAAGGTTCGTGTTGTGTTATGGACTTGGTGTCCTTTAGACTTTGAGGTCCTGTAGACTTGGTATCTACTGTAGACTTGGTGTCTCCTTGTGTTAAAAACATTTAAGATGTTTTCTATTACCACGAAACCTATGGCTAGTGCATCGGTCTAGGGGTGTCGTGATTGAGCACTCGGACTTTGAGGTCCTGTGTTATTAAAGAAAGTTTTAAAGATGTTTAAAACTATAATTCGTCCTAAGCCATTTTGAGCTTCGACAAGGAGAGATTGAACACAAAGAAAAGTGTCAAGAACAAAGTGTTTTTGCATGCATTTGGCAAACGTGCCCACGGTTTATGTGTGAGTACCTTGCGGAGTCAGGTATCTAATGCTACGATTTTCTTCATTGTGCCCGGGTGGGACAATGAAACCTCATTTACGTTTTATCATTGTGCCTTGGGTTTGGACAGTGTGCAATGGGTTTTGGCTGTGTGCCTATGGCTGCGTGCCTTTCAGCCTTGTATGGCAATCGAGCCTGATCTACTCACTACAGTTGGGATATCTCATGAGATTAAGTGCGAAGTTTGACGATGTATTTGAAGTGTTCATGCATAGTTTTTCAAATGATGACGTGTGGGGTGTGAAACCCGTTAATAAACTATTAGCTTTGATATGAATGCTTATGTTGATATAACAAGTCTATTTGCCTCTGGCACATTCGAGGCTGCGTTCGATCACGTTTGATCACGCACACCATGCTGGCGCTTGGGAGATTAACCCGGGGGCACTGAGGGCCACGTATTTTGGCCCTAGTCGAGAGGTCACTAGCACAGTAGCTGCGGGACCAGAGTGGAGGACGCATTCCGTGGAGACTGTTGAGGTATCTCTACCTCCAGTTTGTCTTTACCTACAGTTCTTGGCTGAGCATGGGTTACTTGTCGTTCCACCTCAACCGAGTCAGCCTCTTCAGATAGTAGTACCAGCAGTACGTCCTGTCGAGGTAGCAGAGGATCCTGAGATCGAGGAGGACCCGGATGAGTACTTTGAGGATGATCCTGAATTTCACCCTCCTGTCATTGATGATGACGACTCTTTAGACGAGGATGCAGGAGCAGAGGTATCTTCACCAGATACACCTGCTGGAGGTGGGGGTGATCATCATGATCTCCCCAATGGTTTTCATTAGCTTGACCAGCTATAGGTATAGTTTTGGGGTACGAGTCTTGTCAGTTTTTGATCTGGCTACTGAGAGCCATGAGTTTTTGTATGGTTTTAGACTACTCGTTACGTTATATGTATATGTCTGTATTTTTCTGACTTAGTTTTATGGAGAATAGCCTATACTTATGAGGGCTCTTTTGTAATCTCCTATTAGGGATGTTGTAACACCCCGGTTTTTGCTGTTCTTCAATAACAGTAAATATATATATGTTTATATTATTTTAATTGGAAAGATTAATTCTTCGGATGTTTAACTTTGTTTATTTTAAGGGGTTAGTTTGAGTAATTTTAATTACTCATTTTAAAATTATTTTATTAAGTGCGTCAGCACTGCCTTATTCTAGTATAAGTACATTTACTAGACAATAATGTTATGTTATTAGTATTTGTTTAGAAAAATATTTCAAATGTTATGATTGAAAGAAATTTATTATATATTTTACTATATGTAATTTTAGTTTTGAAAATAAATTGGTTTGACATTAATCGGAGATTAAATATTGGACTGTGGATTTTCTTAGTTGATCAATTCAACTATCAATCTTTATTCTAATTCAAATTTTGAAATCAAAAACTAAAAACGTGTTTATTTTTAGGCTTAATATGTATCACTCATTTTGTACCTACTCACAAAGAAAATGAATATCTCCCTCTCTCACTCGACGCCTCCCTCTCAGACTCTCTTCCCCCTCATTCTTTTCTTCTTTCCTTCTTCTCTTTTCACTTCTTCTTCTCCCAACTCCACCTCCTTCCTTCCTCTACTGCTCGGACCGGCGCCACCCAGCCCAGCCGCCGGCCGCTGCTCGCCGTTCGACAGCGCAACAGGGGAGCCGCACCGCACGCCGCCGCCTGCTCGCCTGGTTCGCCCCCTCCGCCACGAAAACGCGTCCTCCGTTGCGAAATCGCGTCCGCCGCCGCACAAACGCCGCCCTCCACCGTGGTAAGCCTGGTTCGCCACCATTTATGGTGGTATTCCACCATCTATATTCCTCTTAACTTCCTTCTTCATGTCTAAAATACTCCTTTTTCACTTTTGGGTTGTGGTTCACCACAGAAATTCAGCCAAACTGCCGCTGTCTACCATGGCTGCCGCCGTTCCGCCGCCATTGACGCCACCACAAGCTCATCTTCTTCCTTGGGTAAGTGTTTAACACTAATCTCTTCTATTTTGTAAAAAACCCAAACTGATTTTGAAAACCCTAACCCTAACTCTTGGATTTCATAATGCAATCTGAAATTAAAACTTGTTTTTATGCAAGTGGGATTGTAATTTAGTGTTTCTCTAAATCAATTTCACCATTCTCTAAGTAGAGTGATTTTTCCCCAAATTTCTCTATGAAAACCCTAAAGCCCCAAATATGATTTTATTTGAAATTATGTTTTTGTAAAATCAACTATGTATCTATGTAACTGGGACTGTTAATTTAATGTTTTGACAAACAAATTTCGCAATTCTATACTCAGATCAATTTTCTCCAATTTTAAGTGATGAACACTATTTTCCCAAATCTGATTTTTTTTTAAGTTAGTTCTATTTTGTGAAATTAAGCATTTAAAATCAGCTTAGAGTGAGCGTTTGATGATGAGTAGCTAATTATGTGATTCGTCTGGTTGTGGAAAATGTTTTGACTCCCTCTCCGGGATGTCATTGTTGTTGTGGTTACTTAGGGGAAACAGATTCTATATTGTTCGAGAGTTGATAGGAGCTGTTTAGAGGAAACGGGAACGTCGAGTTGGGGTTTGAAACTTGAGCAGCTTCGTGGTGAGGGAAGCTGACTGTTGAATGCATCAAGGAGAGGATCCTTTACGGTCTTCAAAGGTAAAGGGAGTTTACCTGAAGAGTTTTTGCTAGTCATGTACCCTGTTTGTTTGATTGATAATATGTTTGATTTTAAAAATGTGTGTTGATGTTATTTATAATTGTGGAACATGAATTATGTTGTCGTTGGATTATGTATGTATTGGATTGAGATTCATTGCTTGTTTGTGATTGGTTGAGGGCATGACACTGGTCATTGCTTGTTAATAAAGATTAAGACATTTAAGTGCCTTAACTCAGAAATATCGAAAAAGTGATGTTTTGCTTCTTTGGAAAGTGAGAAGAAAATCCTAAATGATGAAAGTGTGAAGATAGAACCAAGTTAGGAAAGAAAGAAAATGGAAAATATCAAGGCTTATGAAAACTATTTAAAAGCATTTTGGAAAGGAAAAGTCTTTTGGAAACAAGGATTTTCTCATAGATTTTATGAAAAGTTGGCTTTCAAAAATGGAAAGATGTAGAAAAATGCCTCTTTGATAAATCGATTTGCAAAAGTTTTGTATTTGGTTTAAAGTTGAGAAAAGATTTTCAGTGGTTTTCTAATTTTTCAGAAAATGGATTTTTGAGGGCAAGATTTTCTATGGAAATGTATTTACAAGAACGAAATCACACAGTTGAGAAACTTTTGAACTTTTGTTTTTCGATTTAGTTTTCACTGAACGAAAAACTAAGTGGAAAAGAGAAAAAGTGTAAAGGACCTAGTTACCGAAATGACGGGCTAGAGTTCCTGTTTTGAGTTTTGAGTAAAAGAAAGGACCTAGATCACTGAGCTATAAACCCGGGCTGGATTTGGATTGCCGAAATATCGGGCTGAATTCGGAGTGCCGGTAAAGCCGGACTAGTGTTCCTAGTGATGAGAAGAACCTAGACTTTCGAGACGTCGGGCTAGTGTTCAAATTGAGGAAGAGGTTTTTAAGATCTTTGTTTTTGGCTTAAAAATCTTGAGTTGGTATTTAGAATATATCTAATACCTGAATAAAAGTAGTCGAGAGCTTTAAGCCTTGACGAGGAAACAAATGATGCGAAAAAGAAAAGCGGAAATGAGAATATTTATTTTACATGCATAGTCTGGCTATATGCCCTTGTGGCAGATGTGCCATTGTGTATCGAGCTACAGTTTCACACAGGGTGAACTGACAAATTGGATAGTTACGGACCAAAGATGGCTCCTTTAGTCTTTGGGTCTATTAGGGACATTCGGGCTCGAAAACCCACGGAAGGCTCGGGCATTTGCACCCTCGGGCCATGGAAATCGATTACCCAGCACGGATGTACTCAATAGGGAACTATTCAATCTTATTTAGGTGAGATGCGATACCCCAGAACAATTCGGGATCGGACCTAAATTGAGAGGCCGACCCAAACGCGCGAGACAATTGTGTTATGGGCATTATCGCGATCCTATCATGCTCGACGAAGGGAAGTTAGGATCTCCGGAGATAGTGAACTAGATAGTGAATATTGAAGTGACATGAAAGGTTTTATAAAAACTGCATTTAGTTGTCGGGAATGAATCCCTGTGCTATAATTATGAAGTTATATTGTGTGGTTGTCTTGTGAGTCGTGTATATGACTGCTATGATAAAACTCATATGTCGGTATCTCACCTTTACATTATTTCTGTTTGGTTTCTTTTGTGGTATTTTGGTCTTGAGGGTACAGAGGTTGCAGAGAAGTTCCCAGCTTCACTCGGGGATATTAGTCCCAATCCTTGAAGACGTCAGATGTTAATTATAATGGTGAGAACCATGGGATCTTTCCCAGGAATATCTTTTAGAACGACCAGCTTAGGTTCTTGCGACATTTTTGATTTAAGATAGTATATATTCCTGGCTCGGAGAGCCTTTGTTTTAAATGGACTGTTCATGGCTCTGAGAGCTTTTCTTTGGATGGTAATCTAAGATTTTCTTTGGTCATGTATAACTTGTTGATGTAAATATTTTCAGAATATTACTGTCTTGATGTATTTTATATGACTGGAATTTCTGGGTTGAAAATATAAATGTTTTCAGCAGGTATTTTTTTATCCTGGGATGTTGGAATTACAGAGGAGACTCTGTCGAAATTTTTGTAAAAATTCTAGATCTTTGTTCAAATATAATGTGATTTTACTTTTGTAATGTGTGTAGTACTTTTCCGGAATATTCGGAAGGAAAATTTTTAAACCCGGGTTTTCTGACTTAAAGTGAATAAATTTTTTTTCCGAAAGTAAAACCAGCCAAATTCTTTTTATTTAAAATTTCCGCAACGAGTTAAGAGTTAGATATGTAACGCCCAAGGGGGGTGTTACAGATGTAGTATGTATTTAACTGATGATGCATATATGTAGAGATATGTTTGTTTATGTCATCGATGTTTTAAAAAAAAAATTATCACCATTTCCGTGAAAAGACATGAACTTAAAGGTTATTTTCCGAAAGTAACCCGCAATTAATAATTTTATTTTCTACATTTGGGTAACTATGTGATTGCTTAGACGCCATTTGCTTGTGTGGACTAAGTAGAGTGTCGCACCTTCGTGGCGCTAGTGATCCAAACGAAAAGCACACTTAAAGATGTAAACACTGATAGCCTTTTATGTGATTCATGTTTTGTAATACGCGATCCATGGGGATGGTTTTCTTCCTCCTTGAGATATGATTTTAGAAGAGGATTATCTCAGAGCGTATGGTCGTAGTTACCTTGAATCCCACGTACTTGTTTGCCTAATTTGATAACATGATTTATCGCTTTTGAATTTGATTCAATCGAATATGTTATCTTTTGTGAGCACATTTTTGTTCTTATTTGACATATATGTTGATATGTGTGGCACACTAGGAGGTTGGATTCATTCCACCTGGTTTTGCACGGGTAGGGAACCTCCCCATTTCTCATGAGAAATGGAGATGTCCATTATTAAGATTTTGAATTAATAAATGCATGGCAGATGACATATATGTGTATAATACACATTTATTTTTTCCTAAAACTTTGATAACAGACATAAATGGAGAGATATAAAATGGAGATGATCTTTTTCCATGTATTTCTCATGAGAAATGGAGATGTCCATTATTTTTGTTTTGGAATAATAAATTCAAGGCAGATTACAAAGATGTGTATAGTACACTTTATTTTTTGTCTTAAAACTTTGAAAATAGACATATATGGAAAGATAAAAAATGAAGAGGATTTTTTCAATGGGATCGGGTATGGATCCGCTCCTTTTCTCATGAGAAATGGAGTTGTCTAATATTAAAGTTTTGGAATAATAAATTCATGGCGGATTACATACATGTGTATAATACACATTTAATTTTATCCTAAAACTTTAAAAATTGGCATAAATGGAGAGATAAAAAATGGAGAGAATCTTTTTGCTATGTGATCGGGTAGGGATTCTCTCTATTTCTCATGAGAAATGGAGATGACCATTATTTAAGTTTTGGAATAATAAATTCAAGGCGGATTACATACATGTGTATAGTACACATTAATTTTTGTCTTAATACTTTGAAAATAGACATAAATTGAGAGATAAAAAATGGACAGGATCTTTTTCCATGGGATCAAGTTGAAATCCTCTCAATTTTTCATGAGAAATGAAGATGTCCATTATTAAAATTTTGGAATAACAAATGCATGGCGGATTACATACATGTGTATAATAACATTTATTTTTGTCCTAAAACTTTGAAAATAGACATAAAAGGAGAGATAAAAAATTAAAAGGATCTTTCTCCATGGGATTGGGTAGGGATCCTCTCAATTTCTCATGAGATATGGAGATGTCTGTTATGAAAGTTTTGGAATAATAAATGCATGGCAGATTACATACATGTTTATATAATACACATAAATTTTTTTCCTAAAACTTTGAAAATAGATATAAATGGTGAGATAAAAAATGGAGATGATCTTTTTCAATGGGATCGGGTAGGGGTCCTTTCCATTTTTCATGAGAAATGGATATGTCTATTATTAAAGTTTAAGAATGATAAATGCATGGCGAATTACATACATGTATATAATACACATTTATTTTTGTCCTAAAACTTTGAAAATAGACATAAATGAAGAGATAAAAAATGGATAGGATCTTTTTCCGATTCCTCTCCATTTCTCATGAGAAATGGAGACGTCCAATATTAAAGTTTTGGAATATTAAATGCATAACAGATTACATACAAGTGTATAATACACATTTATTTTTTCCTAAAACTTTGAAAATAAACATAAATAGAGAGATAAAAAATGGAGGGGATCTTTTTCCATGGGATCGGGTTGGGAACCTCTCCATTTCTAATGAGAAATGGAGATGTCCATTAATAAAGTTTTGGAATAATAAATACATGGAGCATTACATACATGTGTATAATACACATTTATTTTTTTTCCTAAAACTTTGAAAATAGACATAAATGGAGAGATAAAAAATGGAGATGATCTTTTTCTATAGGATCGTGTTGGGATCCTCTACATTTCTCATGAGAAATGGAGATGTCCATTATTAAAGTTTTGAAATAATAAATGCTTGGAGGATTACATAATGTGTATAATACACCATTATTTTTTTCCCAAAACTTTGAAAATAGACATAAATGTAGAGATAAAAAATGGAGAGGTCTTTTCCCATGGGATCGGGTTGGGATCCTCTCCATTTCTAATGAGAAATGGAGATGCCCAATATTAAAATTTTAGAATAATAAATGCATGGCAGATTACATACATGTGTATAATACATATTTATTTTTTTCCTTAATTAAACTTTGAAAATAAACATAAATGGAGAGATAAAAAATGGAGTGCCAATGAAGGTTGGTCCAGTTGGTAAAGATACCACTCATAACCCACATGGTCGAGAGTTCGAATCACACTACCGATGTGATAACCTCTTTGAGCCGTGAGGCCTGCCCTGGCCCTGGTGAACCCCAGGACCCAACTCACCTAAAATTTTTGTAACCAACAAAAAAATGGAGAGGATCATTTTCAATGGGATCGGGTAGGGATCCTCTCCATTACTCATGAGAAATAGAGATATCCATTATTAAAGTTTTGGTATAATAAATGCATGATGGATTACATATATGTATATAATATACATTTATTTTTGTCCTAAAACTTTGAAAATAGACATAAATGGAGAGATAAAAATTGAGAGGATCTTTTTCCTTGGGGTATGGATCCTCTCCGTTTCTCATGCGAAATGAGTATGTCCATTATTAATATTTTGGAATAATAAATGCATGGCAGATTACATACATGTGTATAATACATATTTATTTTTTTCCCAAAACTTTGAAAATAGACATAAATGTAGAGATAAAAAACAAAGATGATCTTTTCCCATGGGATCGGGTAGGGATCCTCTCCATTTCTCATGAGAAATGGGGATGCCCAATATTAAAATTTTGGAATAATAAATGCATAGCTGACATACATGTGTATAATACACATTTATTTTTTTTCCTAAAACTTTGAAAATAGACATAAATGTAGAGATTAAAAATGGAGAGGATCTTTTTCTAATACCAATAACTTTGACATAAGTATGTAAATTTTTTTTTTTCCTTAAAAAAATGGAAGTTTTCAAATAGCTAATTAATAGTAGGGCATATCCATAGCTAGTATTACTCCCCCACCTTTATAAATACCAACAATTCCTACATAGGAAACTCATCTTTTCTCTACCTTTTACACTATTCATGGCTAAGTTGTACTCTTTTGTTCCTTTGGCCTTCTTCATGGCACTCTTTGTCCGAGCCAAGTCAGTTGGCATTGACGCCAATTGGTATGATGCTCATGCAACCTTTTATGGTGACATGGCTGGTGAAGAAACCATGAGTAAGTTTATATATAGCTCTCTCCCTTTCTCACCCAAAGACTAGTTATTTTGATGATTAATTAACCATAGGAGAATGCAACCTAAGGCCACCGGTTAAGTTATTAAAAAAAACAAAAAACAAATTTGTATGAGAAATGATATAAATTTTTTGTTTTGAGAAGTGTTACATTTAGTGTTTCCGTAAAAGCTTGTTTTTTTTTGGGATTTTTTATGTAGTGCCCTAATAACACTGGTTAGCATTACCCTATACTATTAATCTCAATGTTTTTGTTAATATATTCGATATGCAAAGGGTGCTTGTGGCTATGGTGATCTCCACAAACAAGGGTACGGGCTTCATACCGCAGCACTAAGCACTGCTCTATTCAATGGTGGACTTGCTTGTGGTGCTTGTTTTGAGATAATGTGTGTCGACGACCCTCAATGGTGCATAAAGAATGCAAGCCCCATCAAAATAACTGCAACAAATTTTTGCCCTCCAAATTATTCCAAACCCGATGGTAATTGGTGCAACCCTCCACTAAAGCACTTCGACTTGTCTATGAAAATGTTTACTACCATTGCCTATTACAAAGCTGGCATCATTCCTGTGAAATATAGACGTACCCCATGCATCAAAATAGGGGGTGTTAAGTTTGAGTTCACTGGGAACCCTTATTGGTTGCTTGTCTTGGTGTACAATGTTGGCAATGCTGGTGATGTTTCTAGTGTGAAAATCAAAGGGTCTAACAAAAGTTACTGGATTCCTATGTCACATAACTGGGGACAGCATTGGCTTACAGACACTTATTTGGTAGGACAAGCCTTGTCATTCCAGGTGACTACAAGTGATGGGAAAATGTTGGAGTTTGATAATGTTGCTCCCCCTAATTGGCAATTTGGACAGACCTACGAGGGCAAGCAAAATTTTTAGATGGTAGATGTCCATTATTAAACTTTTGGAATAATAAATGCATGGCAGATTACATACATGTGTATACTACACATTTATTTTTGTCCTAAAACGTTGAAAATTGACATAAATGGAGTGATAAAAAAAATGGAGAGGATCTTTTTCCATGGGATCGGGTAGGGATCCTCTCCATTTCTCATGACAAATGGAGATGTCCAATATTAAAGTTTTGGAATAATAAATGCATGACGGATTACATACATATGTGTAATACACATTTATTTTTTTCATAAAACTTTGAAAATAGACATAAATGGAGAGATAAAAAATGGACATGATCTTTTTCCATGGAATCGAGTAGGGATCCTCTCCAATTCTCATGAGAAATTAATGGAGATTTCCAACAAATTTTTTTTGGAATAATAAATGCATGGAGGATTAAATACATGTATATAATACACATTTATTTTTTTCCTAAAACTTTGAAAATAGACATAAATGGAGAGATAAAAAATGATGAGGATCTTTTTCCATGAAATCGGGTAGGGATCCTCTCCATTTCTCATGAGTAATGGAGATGTCCAATATTAAAGTTTTTGAATAATAAATGCATGGCAGGTTACATACATGTGTATAATACACATTTATTTTTTTCATAAAACTTTGAAAATATATATAAGTGGAGAGATAAAAATGGAGATGATATTTTTCAATTGGATTGGGTAGGGATCCCAAGAGAAATGGAGATGAGCAATTTTAAAGTTTTGGAATAATAAATGCATGGCGGATTACATACATGTCTATAATACACATTTATTTTTTTCCTAAAACTTTGAAAATAGACATAAATGGAAAAATAAAATATGGAGAAAATCTTTTTCAATGGGATCGGGTAGGGATCCTCTCCAATTCTCATGAGAAATGGAGATGTCCAATATTAAAGATTTAAAATATAATAAATGAATGGCGGAATACATACATGTGTATAAAACACATTTATTTTTGTCCTAAAACTTTGAAAAAACACATAAATGGAGCGATAAAAAATTGGGACGACCTTTTCCATGGGATCGGGTAGGGATCCTCTCCATTTCTCATAAGAAATGGAGATGTCCATTATGAAAGTTTTGGAATAATAAAAGCATGACATATTACATACATGAAAGTTTTAGAATAATAAAAGCATGACAGATTACATACAGGTGTATAATACACATTTATTTTTGTCCTAAAACTTTGAAAATTGACATAAATGGAGTGATAAAAAAATGGAGAGGATGTTTTTCCGTTGGATCGAGTAGTGATCCTCTCCATTTCTCATGACAAATGGAGATGTCCAATATGAAAGTTTTGGAATAATAAATGCATGACGGACTACATACATATGTGTAATACGCATTTATTTTTTTTTATAAAACTTTGAAAATAGACATAAATGAAGAGATAAAAAAATGGAGATGATCTTTTTCCATGGGATCGATAGGGATCTTCTCCATTTCTCATGAGAATATACTGGAGATTTCCATTAATAAAGTTTTGGAATAATAAATGCATGGAGGATTAAATACATGTGTATAATACACATTTATTTTTTTCCTAAAAGTTTGAAAATAGACATAAATGGAGAGATAAAAGTTTGGAAATTTGTATTTTTTTTTTGTTATCATGACATAGGTGCGAAGTATCCACCGACTTTGCCGATGACTAATCTCCGCCGGGGAACCTGGCCGTCTTTATTAATTACAATTAATTCATTCCCATACATTTTCTTGGTCTGTGTGTTTAGGGTTTGGTTTCTTATATTGTGGACCGGGTAAATACCAACACTGATTTTCAATTCTTATCTCTCATGCTTTCTACTTTTATTTCTTCTATATTCGTATTATTTTAATACTAGAATTTATCACCTATAACACACTGGTTAGAAAAGTCATGTTTTCTCTCTGACCTAGCGAGCTTGTTTTCTCTCTGACCTAGAGAGCTTGTTTCTGTTTTAAAACTTCTAATCTGTTCCTATGGCGCTGAATATGGAGGGCTTATCCTTCGGGGGAGACGATGAGGAGGGTGGAGTCTTTGTCAGGGGGGAGGGGATGAGGCAAGAAGCACCGACAGCGGAGGTAAATCTAGACCTCTGCCTCATCGGACGTTTCTTAACAGATCGGAATATCCGTTTGAGTGCTATGCCGGCAGTGATGGCGGATGTATGGAGGCCAGGGAGAGGTTTGACGGTTTCGGAGACGGAGAAGGGCTTATTCTTGTTCCAATTCTATCACCGATTGGATATGGATAGGATGTTCGGTGGTGGCCCATGGAGCTTTGATAACCATCTTCTGGTGCTAGGAAAGGTTCAACTGGGAGCAGTATTGACAAATATTCCGCTGTTCCATGTGACTTTTTGGATCCAAGCTCACAATCTTCCATTAGGATTCATGACAACAGCGGTTAGCACTTACCTTGGCAACTATGTGGGTTCGTTCATGGAGTATGATACGTTTAACAACACAAGTATCTGGAGGGTGGTGAATGGAGTACTGTAACTTTCAAGTATGAAAAGCTTGGAGTGTTCTGTTTCCTTTGTGGCTTGCTTGGGCATAGTGAATTTTTTTGTGATCAAAGGTTCACCATGGAAAACGTTGATGGTCGCCGGAACTGGGGGGTGGAGCTCCAAGCTGATAACAGAAGCGGAGGTAATAGCGGGGGGAACCGCTGGTTGAGGGATCATGGCTGCAATTTTCGGGCCAATGATTCGGCAATACAGATCAGGAAGGGCGTGATCTCCGTGGGCATGACATGGAAGGCATGAAAGAATCTCGGGATTTTGATATGGATAGGCCAAATCCAAATTCAAATATGATAATAAACAGAATGGTGCATGGGTCCAGCAGTTATTCCCGTGAAATTTGTATTAATGAGGAGAGAGGTGGTTCTTTAGTTTCTGTTGGAGGAGGGCCAGCTGAATCACATGCACAAATCACCACCTTGGCATTTAATTCCCTGGACGCAACTCACGTGCATGTGCAGAAGCAGGGAATGGACGTGCATGGTCCGATCAAAAGGAGACGTGAACTTGTGTCTAGTAGTTCTGTCTCCAGCGGTAATGGCAAATAAATTTCTGGACATTTTTTAAAGGTAGGTCCTGGTGCCCAGGCCTACCAGGACCAATGACTATCCTCAGTTGGAACTGCCGAGGCCTGGGTCACCTGAGTGCAGTTCCTGCCTTAAAGAACCTTATTCAGTCTCATAAATCGGAAGTTATTTTTCAGTTTGAAACTTTGGTTAATGCGAAGAAAATGGAGGAGGTTAGGAGGAGGATTGGATTTGATGGTGTTTTACGGTGGACAAAGAAGGGTTTAGTGGTGGTGTTGCTATTTTCTGGCATAACTCTTTAAAATGTGAAATTTCTAGTTTCTCTTTTCATCATATTGATGTTCTGGTTGATGATTCTATTAAAGGCAATTGGCGTGTTATTGGTTTCTATGGGTATCCTGATCGTACTAAAAGAAGAGAATCCTGGGCTCTTCTAAGGCGCCTGTCTGGTCTTTCCCATCTTCCGTGGTGTTATTGGTGATTTTAACAATCTGCTTTCTTTTGAGGATAAACTTGGTTGGGTTGATCATCCCAATTATTTGATGAAAGGATTTCGGGAAGCAGTTCAGGTAGCGGGGATCACAGATATTTGTTTGGAAGGTTACGCATTTACTTGGAGTGTTAGTAATAGTAAGGGCACTGGTCGTGCTATTGAGCAACGTTTTGACAGAGCTATGGCTGATTCTGACTGGTTAGAACTTTTTCCTCATGTTCGTTTATTTATCTTGATTGCCCCTATTTCCGATCACACTCCCATCCTTCTTCAACGTGATATCGTTGACGTGCCTATTCATCATAAGGGTTTCAGGTTTGAAAATGCTTGGCTTACTGAGTCTGATATTATGGAGGTTATTCGTAGGGGTTGGGATGATGGCCTTGATGGAGATGTTATTTCCAAATTTCATGGTTGTGCAAATAATCTTCAGGTATGGAGCAAAAATTTGCGGTGTGAATCTAAGATTGAAATTGCTTATTGAAGAGAATGTTGGTTGATCTCCAGGATAGGTGTGATGCAATTGGTGTGGGGCAATTCCGGGCTGTCAAGAGCTGTTTGATTAATCTGTTGGTTCAGGAGGATAGTTTTTGGTGTCAACATGCTAAAACATTTTGGTTACGGGATGTGATCTTAATACCCGCTTCTTTCACGCCTCGGTCACCTCTAGATCCAAGGTAAATAGAATTGATAAGATTCAGGGTGATGATGCTATTGTTGTTGAAAACCCGATCCAGATTAAAGAGATTGCTAGGTCTTATTTTGATAATTTATTCTTGCCTCGGGTTGGTATTTATGATCCTGTGTTAAATGCTATTGCCCCTTGTGTCATGCAGGAGGATAATGAGGCTCTAGTTAAGCCGTTTTCTCGGGTGGAGTTCTCCACAGCCCTTAGTCAGATGCATTCTGATAAATCCCCAGGCCCGGATGGTTTTAACCCGAGGTTTTATAAGAAAGCTTGGGATCTCTGTGGCAATGATATTGTTGAGGCGTGCTGTTTTTGGTTGGATAGAGGCTACTTCCCCATATCTGTCAATGATACCAACATTGTACTTATCCCTAAGAAGGATAATCCGGAATCAATGAAGGATTGGAGGCCGATCTCGTTGTGCAATGTTATCTATAAAATCCTCTCAAAGGTTCTGGCTAATAGGTTGAAGCCTATTCTTCATAAGTGTGTCTCCCTTGTCCAATCAGCGTTTGTTCCCTGGGAGATCTATTCTTGATAATGCTATGATGGCTGTGGAAATTATTCATTACATGAAGAGTAAAACTAGAGGTAAATTGGTGATGTGGCTCTGAAGATTGATATGAGCAAGGCCTATGACCGGGAAGACTGGGGCTATCTTCGTGCAATTATGAAACGCATGGGCTTTGGTGATAACTAGGTTGATTGGGTTATGCTTTGTGTGGATTCTGTTAGCTACTCAGTGTTGGTGAACCAGGAGCCTGTTGGTCCTATTCAGCCAGGCAGAGGTCTCAGACAAGGGTATCCTCTTTCCCCTTACTTATTGAATCCTTTGTTCTGAAGGCTTGACAGCTTTCCTTAATCAGGCAGAAAGTAGAGGCGATATTTACGGGGTTAAAATTTGCAGAAGGGCCCCTATTATTTCCCACTTATTATTTGCGGATGATTACTTTCTTTTTTGCAAAGCAAATAACAGTGAGGCGGCGTGTTTGAAAAATATTTTAGCCACTTATGAAGCAGTTTCAGGGCAGGAAATCAATTTTCAAAAGTCAGAAGTTTTTTATAGCAAGAATGTCCAAGGAGAGGCTCGTGATTCTATTGCTAATTTGCTGGGTGTTAGAGTTACTTTGGGAATTGGTAAATACTTGGGTCTGCCCTCTATGATTGGTAGAAGCAAAAAAAGCCTTATTTAAATTCATCAAGGACCGGGTGTGGAATAAAATTAATTCTTGGAGTGGGAGGTCCTTATCTAAGGCAGGAAAGGAGGTCATGATTAAGTCAGTTCTTCAGTCTATCCCAACTTATTTTATGAGTATATTTCTCATTCCATCTTCTCTTGGGGATGAGATCCAAAAGATGATGAATTCTTTTTGGTGGGGTTGTGGTGGTGAGCATGGGAAAGGAATTAAATGGCTCTCCTAGGATAAGCTTTCTATACATAAGCTGGATGGTTGTATGAGTTTCAGAAATCTTTATGCTTTCAATGTGGCGCTTCTTAGCAAGCAAGGGTGGAGATTTATGTCTCAACCGAAGTCTCTTGTAGTGAAGCTTTTCAAAGCTAAATATTATCCACATTGCGATTTTCTGGAAGCCAATATTGGAAATAACTCGAGTTATGTGTGGCGTAGTATTTGTGAAGCTAGAGTGGTCTTAAAAAGTGGTTTGAGATGGAAGATTAGGGATGGTTCCAATATTAATGTTTGGCGTGATTCTTGGATCAGAGATGCTGGAGCTCCGACTACTACACATCCGAGTTTGGTTACCTATGATTTGAAGCTATGTGATCTTTGGGTGGACGGCAAGAAGGAGTGGGACGCCTCTAAGGTGACAACGCTCATGTCCCCAGCTGATGCTATTGCGGTATTAAACATGCCGTTATTTGCTGCAGTCCATGAAGATGGGCGTGTTTGGGGTCAGGAAAGGAAGGGAGTGTACACTGTCAGATCTGCCTATTGGCATTGCATCAACAACTTGCTGGAGTTAGATCATTTGAAATAGGTTGGTGATTGGAAACTTCTCTGGAACATCAAAGTGCCACCCAAGGTAAAAAAAATTTGTGGCATGTTGTGGGTGATTGCATCCCTACTAGATCAAGGCTTAATGATAAGGGTGTTTCTTGTTCTTCTTTATGTCCTTGGTGTGAAAATAATGTTGAAAATAGCTGGCATATTTTCCTGGTTTGCTCGAAGGCTGTGGAAGTTTGGAGGAGAGTGCACCTTTGGGATGTTATTGATAGTTGCATGGATAAGGCTGATAGCTTTCCTGAACTCTTTTTCATGGTGTTGGGAGAAGTTTCAGCCAATGTGGCTTGTGTTTGGGCCATGAATTCGTGGTCTTTATGGAGAAACAGGAACTGTAAGATATAGGAGATCTTGGATGAAAGTGCGGAAACAGTAGTGCAGCGTGGGTGCTCAGTCTTGCAAGATTGGAGTCATGCTCGTGAATTCATTATGCCTACACATCCTCCTCCCTATCCTGCGCAACAACATCCCACAAAATGGGCTAAGCCTCCACCAGGTTTTGTAAAGTGTAATGTTGATGCTTCTTTTGATAAAGGTAGCAATAAGATGGGTATAGGTTTGTGTTTACAGGATGAGAACGGTGTGTTTTTAGGGGCTAAGACTCTTTGGTTTGAGCCAATCACTGATGTTCACTTGGGGGAAGCTATTGGTCTTTATTTTGCTATCAATTGGATGAAGGACTTGCACGTCAACAAAGTTATTTTTGAGCTAGATTCTAAGCTGGTGGTGGATGGTATGCATGCGTCAGGAGGTGATCTATCTGAGTTTGGTTCGACTATTTCCCCTTGCAAGAATTTGCTTTCTTTGTATTGTCAAAACTCTCATGTTGAGTTCTCTAGGAGGCAAGCCAATATGGTTGCTCATAGCTTAGCTAGGGTAGCTATTTCCTATGCTAGTCCTCATTTCTTTTATGATATTCCTACATGTATTGGTTATTTGATTTTTAATGAAATGCAGTAACTCTCTTTCGTCAACAAAAAATAGTACTAATTAATCTTGTCAAAAAGAAAAAAGAAAAACAGTACTCATTAACACCGCCTCAGTTCAAGAAATTAGGCTGTTGCATAACAGAGAAGCCACTGCCTCTGAATACGATGATTGAAAACACATACTACCGCTAAATTAAACTTACATATGAAACTCTAAATATTTTGGTTATATATATATATATATATATATATATATATATATATATATATATATATATATATATCATTCTAGGCAGGTTTTATGGTGCACCCATTGCACCGATGCTCTCCAATTTTGACCTGCAATAATAGGTGAAAATAAAACTAACAGGTTAAAAGATTATTATTATTATTATTTTTTTGTTCCTTTTCTCTCTCTTAGCTTTCTTCTCACCAACTAGCGCTCTAGGTTCCTTAACAAACATAGATTCCCTTCCTGATTTTGTTGCTTCTAGTTCTGTCCCAAGCACTCCATAGAACCTTGGCAACACTGACCTTGCCACGAACTCCGCGTCACTTATCTTCAAAAGTTACGTGAAATACACAAAAAAGGGACACAAGCTAGAATGAACCAAATTGGCATTTATGTTTGAGCCAACAAAAAATTGAGTTTTGTTATGTGCCGCCAAAAAATTTATTACTGTGATATTTTCAAATGTTAAATTTTAACCACCATTGAATCTGCAGAAACAACATGGTGTTACCCAGGAGGCAAAGCCGTAGTTAAACATAAGAGTAGCTTGTGCTTTCTTGGAAAACAAAACACATCATCAAATACAAAAATAAAAAAGAACCCAACAAGTTCATCATTTAGAATAAAATCATTGAACTCGTTAAATATTGTGATGTGATGCATAAACATCTCTCCCCGTCCCCCTTCACTGTCTACTTTTTATGGTCAAGAGTAGCAAACGATTGTCTTTGAATAGAATCTACTTGATTTTTTTAATAGCTAAACTTAAATAATTATTCTTTCGAGTTTTAATTGATTTGGATTTTGGTATTTGTATTTTTTATTTAGACCCATATAGTTTTACTAAACAGATGTTGCTACCCAATCTGCAAAGACAAGGGAATGACGACATCGGTAGACAATAATTTGCAAGCACCGTGAAATAATATAATTTAAGAAAATATATTTTTCATTGTGATATAGGGACTCAAGATAAAGATGAACATTGAGTTGAACTACAGCCAATAAGCCACTTTGGCAACTTAGTCTGGAAATTATCAAATTTTTATTATCACTTGTTATTCAAGTTTCCGGTAATTGTTTGTCACCAATGATTTCATTTCACACAACATCCAACGGTCAAACGAAAACGAGTGCACTGGTGTGCCTAACCTTCGCGTGCACCATAAAATCCGCCATCAATCTAAACCAATTCAACATATCTAAAAATTTCTATTGCCCTCATAGGTTTGCCCGAATTGCCAATTAGTAGGAGCAACATTATAGAAATTCAACATTTTCCCATCACTAGTAGTTACCGTGAATGGCAAGGCTTGTCCAAACAATATAGTACCGGTATGCCAATGTTGTCCCCAGCTGTGTGCCAGGGGAATCCAGTCATTGCTATTAGACCCTTTAATGCTCACATTAGAAACATCACCAACATTGCCAACATTGTACACCAATACAAGCAGCTAATAAGGGTTCCCTATGAACTCAAACTTAACGCCCCCTTTTTTTGATGCATGGGACATGCCTATATTTCACAGGAATGATGCCAGCTTTGTATATGGCAATTGTGGTGAACATTTTCATTGACAAATCGAAGTGCTTTAGTGGAGGGTTGCACCAATTACCATCAGGTTTGGCATAATTCAGAGGGCAAAAATTTGTTGCAGTCACTTTGATGGTACGTGCATTCTTTATGCACCATTGAGGGTTGTCGACACACTTGAACTCAAAACAAGAACCACATGCAAGTCCATTGTTGAATAGAGCAGTGCTTAGTGTTGTGGTTTCAAGCCTATACCCTTGGTTGAAGAGATCACCATAGCCGCAAGCACCCTCTGCATGCATATAGAATATGTTAACAAAAACATTGAGTATACATATGATTAATGATAAAAATAAGTAGTCTTTGATGTGAAAAAATCGATGTTTTAAAAATCAGACCGATCATTGAATTAGCAAAGGCACTAGTTCAAATTCAAGGTTCAATGGTTCAACCGTGATTGAACCATGTTCGAACCGGTGATAGTTAAATACATATTTTTTAATATTTATATTATATTAAGTAATAAACTTAAGATAAATTAAATTTTAAATTAACGTAAAATAATAATATTATATACATATGGTTAATCATAAAAATAACTAGTCTTTGATGTGAAAAATCCAATGTTTTGAAAATTGGACAGATCATTGGATTAGTAAAGGTACTGATTTAAGGTTTAATAGTTCAACCATAATGGAACCATCGGTGATAATTAAATACATATTTCTAATATTTTATATTATATTAAGTAATAAACTTAAGACAAATTAAATTTTAAATTAATGTAAGATAATAATATTATATATTAAATAAGATTCAAAATCAATGAAAAAGGATGAATAATAAAAAACCTATGTATATGCATTTTCATAACTTGTCATTAGACATTTTATTAACTAAAAAAAAAAAAGATTTTTATAATTTAAAAATAAAATTTCAAAAACAAATTGAAAAATAAAAAATGACCGATTCAAATTTGTCCTCCCATCGATCTTTGACTTTTAATCTTGATCATTCATGATTGGATCTAATGAATATGATTTGCTCCTCTCACTCTCACATAAATAAGGCCCTCTCACTTGATATGTGTGACACTCTCTACCCCGTATGTAAAAAATAAAACATCTAATGAAAAGAGGTAAAATAAAAACATGCATTTATTCCATAAAATAAAAACTGGATAGAGGTTACTATATTGTAACAATATCTCAACGCGGAAAAAATCCTAAATTAAAAAGGAAAACATAACTAAACATAACATAAAAGAAAACCCAACCCCGATGTCACATTACAGAGCTGGTATAACCAAAAATCCGGAAACATCACGGATAACAACATAAACTAAACATAAATCCTAACTATGAGTAGCGGTTCCTCGGAGTCACTCCTCAACTGGCTGCTCACCGTCCTCTGCATAACATAAAAGGGTACATGCAAAGCAACAACAAAAGACGGGGAGTAAGAAACATATGTTCGAACATAACGGCAAGGAAGCAGTCAGTAAGACGAAGCTGCATCACATAGCATGCATGTTTGAGATGATGATGTGTGTGTGTGTATATATACACACACACACATCATCTCAAACAAGTATGCTATGCGATGTAGCGCTACTTCACTACTTCGTTATGCACTTGGATCCAATCTACCTCAGGAAGTCAACTTCGGAGTTACATATCCACATTGGCCATTAAGCACCAACACCGACAGTCTCCAACACAGGTGGACCCCTTTGATAACCGACGCACCTTACTCTCGGATGCGTCACCACGGGTGTACATGATTCACTTGAATCGCCGCGGACGGCCATATCACATTACTCTCGGAAGGCCTCCCATATGTTGAACATCCCCCACTAACAATTCTGATGCATGAATGCGTGAGGAACAATCAACACACAAATAACAATCACCGCCTCTGCTTGGGCCACTAGGCTACCCAAGTTTTATCACCATCAATACCTCGACCACTTGGCTATTGAGGTTATCTTGGCCACTTGGCTACCAAGATATAACGTTATCTTTCGTTTTTAATCTTTTAATTAACACTCTGGCCATTAAGCACCAGAGCTCAACATCTCGACCACTCGGCTATCGAGACCCCCCACTAGGCTACCAAGGTATAACATTAACAACACCTTGACCACTCGGCTATCAAGGCTCCCTTGGCCACTCGGCTACCAAGGTACAACATCTTATCACTTGTTAATCAGTTATCTGTGTTGGTTACTAACTTTTACTTTGTTCGATGTCTTCTTATATCTTTTACTTATTTGGGGTGAAACACCCTTGTTTCAGCTTTCTGCGTTTTGTTCTTTTAACATCCCGATTTTTACTGCTTTTCAATATCGGTAAGATATATAAAGATTTATATTTTTATCCGAGACCTAGAAAATGATTTTGGATAAAACAAAATCATATTTAGACTCTACTTGATAGTAGAAGGTTACGGTTAAATTTTGGGTTGAAAATTCAGACGAAACCCGGTCTGCATTTTGAGTGACAGTAAGATTTTACTGATCATAAAACCTAATTTTGACTCGTGAATGAAACGATTTAGGTTTATATCATATTTGAAATGATATTGGTTTTTTTAAAAGTTTTCGCATGAAAATAAAATATTATATTTTATTCGGGCGAAATCTTCAACAGAAACACGCATAAAAACTAAATCGGGCAAATGACGGAGCCGATTACGGAGCTGAAGTGATGTAAGTTGTAACACCACCCTTGGGCATTACTTTGTAACACATGTGGAAATAACTTAAAAGAAATTTTTGCTGGTTGCTTTCGGAAATTGATTTATTTTGATGTCAAAAATAATATCTGGGTATAAAACAATTTCTTTCTAAATACTTCGAACATACGTGCAAATCACCATAATAAAAACCATATTATTCACAACATAATTTCAAACCATATTAAGGTTTTCAAAACACCTACACAGACTTTCTCAAAACATACTACCCAAAGAAAATCCTAAGCTGGTCGCTCTACAAAACAATCACTGAGAAGACCTCGTGATCATCCCTATGATCACACCTCTTTCTTCAACCTCAAGCGACTTAAGGAACTCTTCTGCAACATCTGCACTTGTGTACCAAGGTACAACAGCAAAGCCAGGAACACAAGTATATGCAAGGGTGAGTTCCAATATATGGATTTTAAAATGTAACCATATGCATGACTCTCAAATACCATTTAACATAAATATTCAAAGATAAACAATCTATTTATCAAAGGGTTTCATACCCGACAATCTACGTTGTTTTAAAAAACTATAACAGTTCAATATTCATCAACTAACTTTTGTACCTAATCTCCGAAGCTCCAACCAACAAATAAATGAGCTGATCAGGTTCTTATTGTCGAATAAGGCAGAATAAATGCCAATAAGGCAGAATTTAATTTATTTGGCCCGTCAAGGTCGTTCCAACTATTTAAGTAAGTAACTCGGTAGGATACGAGCTCCAACCATCATTGTACGTAGTTCACAAGAACATCCAACGATAATCGTACTTAACTCGGCCTATAAAATATTACTAATATTTGAGTTCCGGAAATAGTCGTAAGTAGCCCGGTCTTTCCTAGACCCCCGTTCATTTCACCCCAAAGGCGAAATGTATCCCATAACATGGATACCTACCAAGGTACCATGCATAAAACCTTTAGGCACGTCTGCCCACAAAATGCAAAATGAATGTAAAACGTTTTGTTCTCGTAGTTTTATTTATGTTCAATCTTTCCATGTCAGAGCTTATAGTCTCACGACCAAATCACCATTTTAAACTTTCAAGTTTAATACCTCATTCCAAAATAACTAACTCTAAGTCAAATAGTGTGCAAATCATGAAATCTAGACCGATGCACCAGTCGTAGATACGTAGATTTTAGTGCACAAAACCATTACCCATTTTATAGGACATCTAGTCCATAACTTCACCTTTCGGACCCCGGGCCCATATCATAGAACACTAGACCCGACGTCTCGGTAGCTAGGTTCGTTTCCAACTTTAAACTATTTTCGTTCTGTGAAATAAAAAACAAAATTAAATTTTCCTCAACTTATCCAAGTTGACGGAAATACCACCACTGTTTACCGAAAATCCTTTTACCTTGGAAATTCGTTTTGTAAAATAATCCAAAATTCCTTAAACTTATTTTCGTTCAAAAATCAATACTTTGAACTTGGAAACATCTTTTTAGACCAATTCTCGGTGTTACTCAATATTACCCTCTTTAAGAATACTTTTGTAAATGTTGACGGAATTGTCCGTCATTTGACGTTTTTAAAACGTTTACGTCCAAAACAAGACTGTTCTAGTAAAATAATTTTTCCAGCACTGTAATAAAATCATTTTTGACAATTATTTTCTTAAAACATCATTTTCTAATATTTAGATATTCCTTATGTGAAAATTAGCCGTGCTAAAGTATTTTCACGGTTACGTCCTCACTATGACTCTTAAAATGTTCTTTTGCCGTTAAATCATTAAAATAATATTATTTTTTCACTTTTAACCATTTTTCACCAAACAAATAATTAAGTAATAATATATTACTATTTCCCACTAATTAAACTCATTATTTCATGAAAAGCTTATTAACACTTTTAACCTCGTAATTAATTGAGCACTGACCACTATCAGGCTTTCCAATCCACAATCAACATCAAAAATCATTTTATGCCAATAATATAGCAAATAGCAATTAATGGCATGCAACAACATA
Source organism: Echinosophora koreensis (assembly GCA_035048595.1). Taxonomy (NCBI): domain Eukaryota; kingdom Viridiplantae; phylum Streptophyta; class Magnoliopsida; order Fabales; family Fabaceae; genus Echinosophora; species Echinosophora koreensis. Next base: position 2,138,613 of record JAPCYP010000080.1, read on the forward strand.
TAATCACAATTAAATCCAGATAATTTAAATATTTAAAAGCAGATAATTTAAAAGCAAATAATGCTAACTACGTAAAATATTAAATACACCCAATAAAGAATGCAGACCACAAACAAATTACATATAGCTACCGGAAAAATCCCTCAGGTACTCCCTTTACCTCTTGAAGATTTTTCTTGCCAACCAAAATTCCGTCAAGCGTCCGGTTTCCACAAAGCACGTACACGATTCACACAACAATTTATCCTTCAACAAACCACAACAAATAATTATCAATCAAACAATTAAAATCACCTATCCTACTTGAAGGTTTTGGCCATGACTAGCTAAATTAGCTAGAGATCTCAAAGTTTAACAAACTCTTGGATCAATGATCCTTAAGTATAAGAGATGCATAATAAATTGTCAGTTTACAAAGATTGGATCAAAAACTCCTCTAACTCAAATAGTTAGGGTTTCGGCCATCATGGTTAAAATTGGCTAGACATAATAAAATTTTGCATGCTTTTGGATTAAGGATCCTTAAGCAAGATTAAGACATAAACAAAGCTTACTTAACAAAAATTGAATCAAAACCATCTTAACCACAAAGTTAAGATTTTGGCAATATATAGAATTTTGGTTTAAAGTATGATTTGATCTTCTAAAAATGGATTAGAGATCTTAAGTACTTGGAATACATGATTAAGGATCAAAATACAAAGGTTGAAATAAAATACTCCAATCCCTCAAGAACACTAATTTCGGCCATAAATAAACATTTGGGTTAGAGGTTTTATTTGGATTCAACATCATGGATTTAAGACATACATGTACTAAAAGGAATGAATCAAACATGATTTGCCAAAAAAATTGAACAAAGTTCCTCCCCCACACTAAGTTAGGGTTCGGCGTCATAGGGTTAAATGGGAAGGAAATTTTTGTTGGATGCCTACTCTTGGATCTTGAATATAGAGAGGATACTAAGATCATAGAAATTGGTGTCATGCTCATTGGATTTTTCTATGATTTACTATGAATTTTCAAAGTTCTAGATCTAAGAATTGAAAAATATGATCATGACCTTGAAACATAAAAATGAATAAAGAACATGCTATTGATTGAGTGAGAGAAGTATGGTATACCTCTTGGAATTTGAAAATGAGCTAAGAATCAAGTAGTTGCTTCACAAATCAAAGCTATGGAAACTTAGAGTTTTTTGAGAAAATGGAGGAAAAGCTTCATGGAGAAGATGATGCATGCCTTTTATAGCAAGAAGATGGGCTCTCCAAGGGTTTGGGCCGTGGGTTTTAGGGGTTAAAAGGGTCCAAGGCATAAATTTTTAGGGACATAATTATAATATTATACAATGGCACCTTTGTGATTAAAACCAACATTAAGGACATTATGGTAATTTCATGCCAAAAGTAATCATGAAAATTATGTGGTTGAGGTTGAAGGAGAGGTGGCTGATTTGTGTCCACAAATTGTGGGGCAAACTTGTCATTTCAATGAAAGTTCAAGGGTAAAATAGTCCAAGGGTAAAATAGTCTTTACACTATTTTGCAGAAATATCTAGATTTTTGTTTAAAGGTAATCATGACATTGGTGAGTTACCCCCTATGAGTCATCATGGATGACTCATTGTCTTCATCCATCTAGTGTCCAATTTTGTCTCTGCACATCCGTTCTCGACTCTGTCGATTACCCGATTTAGGTTTTTACACCCGAAATAACTTATTTATTTTGAAAATTTTCAAAGTAGCCTATATCGTTGGAAATGAGATATAAAATCTATTCATTTCGTTCTCGGGTCAAAATTAGGTTTTCTGATCAGTAAAATCTTACTGTCAGCAAAAACACAGAGTGGGTTTCGTCTGAATTTTCAACCGAAAATTTAACCGTATACTTATAAAAATATATGTATGATATGAATACGACTTTGTTTTTCCAAAAATCATTTTCTAAGTTTCAGATAAAAATATAAACGTTTATTTATATTTATACCGATCTTAGAAAGCAAAAAAATTGAGGTGTTACATAAGTGACTGATTTGACGAGCATTAAATGCAACTTTATCAAGTCATGATGAGCTCTTAAAATATCTAGATATTTTGAGGATGAAATGACCTTTTTGCCCTTGGTCTTTTATGGAAATTCCATGCTTGTCCCAAAATCATTTTGGACCAAGTTGTCCCCCACACTACACGGCCACACACCCTTCATACAACACTTAAGCATTTTTCATTTCACTCTATCTTCTTCTAACCATTTTCTCTCACAAAATACAAAGAAAACTCCATTGTTGTTCTTGCAAAACCTTGATCATTTATTCATTTCTTCATCATCTAAGAGGTGAACACTCATCTCTTATTATCATTATTGCCTTCCTCTTCATTCATTTCATTCGATTCTTGCCAAGAACACTCTATTTGCTATTTTCATGAATTTTCTTCTTTTAATTCTAGAAAATCATAGAAAAATCATTTTGATATGGTAACAATTTCTATGAATTCTCTAAGGCTTCTAGATTGATTATCCATAAGCATGAGAGCAAATAAAATTTCCTCCTAATTTTTATAATCAAGGCCGAAACCCTAACCATATGGGTTAGATGGGTTTTTGTTTCAATTCTTGACATATGGCACTTGATCTTGTCTATCTAATACTCTAGGATCATAGATGCAAAAGCTTGAAAATTTTAGAGATCCTTAGCCTATTTATCTCATGTAGACCGAATACCCTCTCAAATGTGTTAGATGAATTTTTATTCAATGTTTAACTTGTTGTGTTGTTTGTTGTGAAGGATTAAGTGTTAATTTGGTGGATTGAGTTGTGTGGAGGAATCAAAATTTCAAGAGGCAATTTACAAGAGGAAAACCCGAAACTTCGAAGGTAAGGGGAGTTTCCTGAGGGGTTTTTGATAGCTACATGCTATCTGTGAGTTGTCTGTAGATTATTGTAGTGTTTTTGTGGTTTTAATTTGTTTATTGTGCATTTGTTGATGTGATTTTATTGTTATTCGTGAAAGTATGTTGTAACTGTAATGTATGTTATGATTGTGATATAAGTATATCTGTATGTATGGATTGAACTGTTGATTGCTGGATTGACTGAAAGCTTGACACTGGCCAGAGCTCAATGAGGAGTAAGAATAATGTTTTAAAAGCTTGAGAAGAAAATTTGAAGTTTTGATTGGAAGTGGAAGAACATTTTTTTTAAGATAAGAATAATAAAATATATTTCGGATTAAAGAGTTATAATTTTGAGAAAGTCCAAAGAGATTTGAGAATAACACTTAAGAACTGAGTGTTAGTGAGGGCAAATTGTGAAAAGTTGTATTACATTTATTTGCCAAAAGAGAAATAGTTTCAAATGAAGAAAAGAGAAAGAAAAACTCTAAAATAATTTATTGATGTTGAAGAATTTATTGGAAAATAAGAAAGACATTTGATTTACAAATTAATTTATTTCAAAACGAAAATTAATTTTAGAAAAGTGATTTATAGCGAAATCAAGAGAAATATTATTATTATTTGGAACAAAAACATGTTGGAAATGATTTTCAAAGATTTGATGTGTTGTCGGAAAGAAATTTCAAAAGAAAAGGAATTCGAGAAAAAAAAAATTGTATTTCAGGGTGATTTTACGTTTTATAAACGAATTTCGGTGGAAAATTTTTTCTGCAAAAGAGTTTTAAATCAGCGAAAGGATTTCCGATACACTTGGATAAGTTTTCGGAGTTTTGTTTTAGTATTTGTTGTTTCACAGAACGAAAACGATGTTGAGGAAGAAAAGTAAACCTAGTAGCCGAGATGTCGGAATTCTAGTGTTCTGTGATGAAAACACGTAGATCATTGATTTGTGTTGTCCATGGTGGACTGAAAAAGAAAAGTGACGAGAATAAATGTTTTACATGCATCGTGGGAAGACATGCCTTGTTGGCCAGTGTGCCATGTATTGTTGACCATTGTGTCATGTATCGTTGGTCAATGTGTCATGTGTTGTTGGCCAATATGCCATCGAGCTACAATCCACAAAGGGTGGATTGATAAATTGAGGAAGTCAAGACCAAAGTGGGTCTGTTAGGGACACCCAGGTTCGTGAGCCACAAAGGCTGGGGCCTTGTGACCTCGAGCTGTGGACGTAACGATGCAAAACGTGGATGTACTCAATCTGGGACTACTCAATATTATTTTAGGTGCTTGAGTGTGATACCCTTGAATAATTAGAGCCGGACCTAAACTAAGAGGCTGATCTCATGAGACAATTGTGGTAAGGGGTATTGCAGGCTTATCATGCTCAACGAAGGGAAGTTAGGATCTCCGGAGAATAAATTTCAAAATTAGATGATGGATGTTGAAGTGTCATGCATTTTTATAAATTGCGATGACTGTCGGGTATGAATCCCATTGTTTAAAACATTATGTTTATTTCTGAGAATTTATGTACTGTATATATATGTGTATAGGCTGTTGTTTGTGTGTTGCACATGTGGTTATTATCATGATAAAACTCAATTGTCAATATCTCACCCTTACAATGTATATGTATTCTTGGTTTTTACTGTTGCACCATGGGACGTAAATACAGACGTTGTAGAGGAGTTCCCTGTTTCACCCGAGGGCATTAGTTCGGATAACTGAAGAGACCGTTGATCGTAGGGATGACTTCGGGGGTCTTCCCAGTATATGTCGTTCAGAGTAACCAGCTCAATTAGGATATCAGGTTGTTTTATACCCTTTAGAGGATAGTCTATATATCTAGCTGTTGAGAGCCATTCTTTTGAAGTAAGGGCTGTCCAGATTTTTCAGTTTCAGTGATGTATAACTATATCTTTTGCTTATGTATATATTCTGGAAAAAAAAAAGCAGAAATCCGTATGCTGTGATACATATTACTTTTATGAAGTATGCATGAATATATAAGAAGTTGTTATATGTTAAAGTTTGAAATGTTGAAACTTTATTTACCGCGCAAGAAAAATTCTATAACTGTTTTTTGAACGTAGTTATGTATTTAAATTATTTTTTCGAAAGCAACCAGCGTTTATGTTTTAAGTTTTATTTCTACAACGAGTTAACCATGTAATGCCCCAGGGGGGTGTTGCAGTTCTGTACGCCTGTGCTCACCCTGGAGTCAAGCACGGGCGTGCTTACTATTGGGCAAGGTCGTGATTATGCAGCGCGACCTTTTTGAATTTGAAAGTGGAGCACGGGTGTGCTCCTTGTTAATCACAGTCGTGCTTACTGGAGCATGGTCGTACTGGTCTGGGCAGAAAGGGTCAAAAACCCTTGCCAAACCTCTTGGGCATGTTCATGGATTGAACCGATTGGCTTTTACTAAGTCTTTGATCCTCAGATTCACTGTTCTTAATTGCTCTTCAAGTCTTATAACTAAGGGGAATTAATCTTTTAATTAGGTTTCATTATTAAGATCCCTTAACACATGAATTAATCCCTAGGGTCCTTGATTAAACCTTTTGGCATATTCCTTACCTCTCATTAATAACGTTCAAATCTTATGAGCAAACTGGGAAACATCCCTTAATTATCATTAACGTTTTCTAAGTCTTATTAACATCTTCACTGATCGCTTCACAGCATCATACAAACAGGCAATAGCAACATTCATTCATAACTTGAATAAACCGGAATATCATTAATTCATACAATCACATCATCATAATCAGTTTGCAATTTAAAGCATGCCAATAATAAGGAATCATTAACAATAGTCATATAACAACAGTTAATCATGTAATCAAATAGCAAACAAATAGGGTCATGGGTTAACCCTTCATCTTATGTTACCCCTAATGCCTACATGTTCATACTATCCCTTCTCCTCATACCTGGTATGAAGATCAAACCCCGAAAGCAAACTGGTCGCGTTCCCTCAAGTGGCTCGATGAGTTCCAAGCCTTGGCCAAACATAAGAACAACCAATTAATCCCAATCCAACAATTAGGAAAAGACATTAATTGAGAGGGGTAACCGGCTTACCTCTACTGACACTAACGCGTGACTTCTCTCCCAAGACTGGAGCAAGAACGCCAAGAACTTGATTGGGTTCAAAGGAAGGGAAAGGGCAAGAGTTTCTGTCACACTAGGATTGTCTAAAGTGCCAAAATAGGGTTACACACGAGAACCCTCACACTCTGACTTGCTTTTATAGACTCAGCATCGAGCACGACCGTGGTTCCTATTAAGCACGGTCGTGCTTAACTTAAACAAGGGGGTAGTGCTTAAGTCAGCACGGGCAGGCAACATGAGCGTCACTCGCTCACGATTTCTAACACCTTGAGCATGGGCCGTGCTCGTGGCTCACTCAGCCACTGAGCACGCCTATGAGCACGGGCGTGCTGGTACATGAGCACGGCCGTGCTCATGCACCAAAAACAGATTTAAGGCCTAGAAAATCCCACATACCCCCAAAAACATTTCTAAGGCAAACAAGGCATACATAAACATTGATAACGAAAAACGGGGTGTTACAATATGTCTCATATATATATATATATATATATATGCTGGATCTGTTGACACCTGGTGTCAATTTTTGCTCTTACCCTAAATCTTAACCATTGGTTTTAATTTAATCTAATGGCTTAAATTTATTAGTAAATAATAATTAAATGTAATTTTAATAAGCATAGAAGAAATAGGATGTATTTAATGAAAAGAGATACTTAGTATCTATTATTGTTACAATAGAATTTTTTTATATTTAAAAATGTATTGTTTGAAAAAAAAAATTTAAAAATGTATATTAAAAGTAATTAAAAGCTTATGTCAATTTTTTTATTAAATTATAATATTTTTTTAAAATATATGATATTTTTTTTAAAAAAAATATTACTATCCAGTTTTTTTATATGATGCATTGCCATTTTATCATATAGTTTACAAATAAAAAATATAGGATCCGTTGACATCAGGTTCCAAGTTTTGCTCTTACACCAAATCTTAATCATTGATTTTAATTTAATCTAATGGCTTTAAACTTATCAGAAGTTAAATATAACTTTAATAAGTAGAGAAAAAACAAGATGTATTTAATGGAAAGAGATACTAAGTATATTTTTATAGTACAATAGGATTTTTGGTATTTAAAAATTGTATGTATTAAAAATAAATAAAACATTATCTTAATTTTTCATTAAATTTCCAGTCAAAATTTTGTTTTCATTAAATTTATAATATTAATTTAATAAATATCATGATAATTATAATAAAATTATAATATTATTAAATAATCAGTAAAAATATGATTATATATATATATATATATATATATATATATATATATATATATATAAGATAACTAAAGAAAAAACAAATATCGATGAATTAAAATATAATTTTTTTATGAAATAAATATTTAATATTTTAATTTTGATTTTATGCTTTTAATAATTTACATATTTAATTATTGATATTTAGCATTTATTTAATTATTTTTATTTTTTATTTACTTATTAAAATAATTATAATTTAAAATTCTCATTATTTGGATTTTTAAATATTTAGGTAAATAATTAATTTGCTTAAAAATACTGATTTATTAGACAATAATTTTATTAGATAAAATACATGTCTTTTTAATACATTTATTTCTCAAAAAAATAATTTAATAATAAATTTATCCTATAATCAAAAAAATAATTATATTATTAAAGATATGAAAAGACTACAAATTATTAAATAAACTATAATATCAAATATATATATATATATATATATACATATATACATATATATATAAAATATTTATATATAATATTTATATTTTATTCGAAATTTAAATTTGAAATATCAAATATATAAAATATTTATTTCATAAATATTTTATATTTTAATACATCGGGTGTTTATTTTTTATTTGATTATCTAATATTTTCTTTTTTATTTGAAAACTATATGATAAAATACGTAATTATAGTGTCAATGCATCATTCAAAAAAATCGGATAGTAATATTTTTGAAAAAATTATAATATTTATTAAACAAATTGTAACACCCCGATTTTTATCGCTTTTTTATTTCTGTTATTTATTTTAAATGTGGATACTTTTATCCGAAATCTAGAAAATGATTCTGGCTGTAACAAAATCATTTCTGAATTCTATTAGATAGAAAAAGGTTCCAGTTAAATTTTAGGTTTGAAACTCAGACGAAACCCGGTCTCATTGTCAGTTAGTATTTACTGATCAGAGAACCTAATTTTGACTCGTGAATGAAAAATCAATTACTTTTACTCTGATCTCAAGTGATAGGAGTCATTTAGGAATTTTCACTTGGAAATAAAATATTATATCGGGTATAGGCCCATTGTAGTCCCTGACAAAAAACGCAGTGCCCATTTCAGTCCCCCACCAAAAAAAAAACTACCCCGTTAGTCCCTGACAATTACTACGTGGGACAAGTTAGTCCCTACGTGACTTCCGTTACTAAAATATCCCACGATTCTAATTATCAGGGACTAATTAGTCTCACTTTAAATATTGTTAGGAACTATAATGTCCCAAAATGATTGTCAGGGACTAACTTGTCCCAGTTAGTAATTGTCAGGGACTGAAATGGGCATCGCATTTTTTGTCGGAGACCAAAATGGGCCTTTACCCTATTATATTTTATTCGGGCAAAGTATTTAATGAAGACGTGCGGAGGAAAACCTGAGTCGGGTAATCGACAGAACAGGACGTGGTGCAGAGATAATGTGAAGCTAGGATGATAAAAATGATTGATGGGGCTTATGAAAATTTGTGACATCATAACATGTAATCTATGATTACACTCTAATATATAATATAATATTGCTTAAAAACCCATTAATCCTAATTAGATTAACCAAACACTTCCCTAAAATATCAAACAAAAATCTACTCTATAAAATCCACCCCCCCCCCCCCCCCCCCCCCCACCTCCCACAACACCCACACTCTCATATTTTCTTCATCTTCCAACTTCAAACTTGTGAGCTAATTTGTTTAGAGGAACCTCACTATTTCATTCTTTTCTTCTTCCTTTCACTGATCATACTCATTTCATGTCTTAAGAGTTTGAAAAGCCCATTTTCTTTTCTTCATGAACTTGCATCATCTTGTTGTTATATGATCAAAGCTTAGGGAGTTAGACTCACCTCATCATCTTGATGACCTTGTAGTAGTATTGTTGTTGTTGTTGAAAAAAAAATGGAACCCCAAACCCTTACCCATGGAGGCCGAAACTGTGATTGAGGGAGGGTTTGCTGGTTTTGTTTTTATTTTTCAATTCTAACACTTGATTTAAGCTCCCTAGGATCTATATGATCAAGCTCTAAGAGCTTAAGTTAAACAAACATCCCTAGCCTATTTTCCTAGTAATGGCCGAAAATCACCCCTAGGAGGATTAATAGGATTTCTTCAAATTTTAAATTGTAATCTATTGGTTTGTGAAGGATTCACTGAGTAGTTTGTTATCTAAGGCGGTACTGAGGAATCTAAAGCTCAAGTGATTACTTCCAAGGCAAAAGACTCAAGTCACAGAGGTAAAGGGAGTATGCCTGAGGAATTCCTAGTAGTCATATAATTAGCAATATGATCTGCCTGTGATGATTTAAAATGTGTGAGATTTATTTGGATTAAACCGTGGTATATATATATATATATATATATATATATTATATATATATATATGTTATCTGATGTGATATTATCGAGGAATATATTGTTTGCGTTATGATTTAACTTTAGACTGGTTGAGGATTGAAAATGTGGTTTGTTTGTAAATGGAAGGCTTATTAATTAAATGTGGTTGAACACAAAGAAATAGAGGAAAAATATAAAGGAGCTAGACTTCCGTGTTGAGAGCCGGACTAGCATTCCTATTGCGGAGGACCTAGTTTTCCGAGACGTCGGACTAGTGTTCAATTGAGGAAGAGATTTTTGAAAACTTAAATGATCTTTTTAAAAGACTAAAGAATATGAGAAATGAGGTTTAGGCAGACTGTCAATTGCAGTTTTCGAGCTACAGTTTCACATGGTGAACTGACAAATTTGATAGTTATTGGCCAAAGGCATATTCTTGGGCTTTTGGGTCTTTAGGAACATTCGGGCTCAAACTCCACGAAATGCTTGGGGCTTTGCAACCTTTTGACATGGAAATCAGTTACCCTGCACGAATGCTCAATCAGGAACTATCCAAATATTATTTAGGTGCGAAACGCATAATCCTAGAACAATTGGAGATCGGACCTGAAATAAGAGACCGACTCACAACCTGAAACAATTGTGATATAGGAAATATCGCGACCTATCATGCTCGACGAAGGGAATTTAGGATCTCCGGGGATTGAAATTCGAGAATTGTGGATATTGAAGTATTAAAACTTAATTCATCAAACATTATTGGGTTATACATATGTTCTTATTGAAATTATTTTGACTTTCATGTTATGAATTGCTTACTTTTATGCTAATGTGATTATGATGTTAACTATATGACTGCTATGTTTTATGCTCATATATTGGTAGCTCACCTTTGCACTGTTTTCCTTGTTTTGGTTTTTCTATTGTGGTATTCTATTTGTATATGTTTAGATGGATCCCCTGCATCATATGATCCACTCGGGCTTTCTGGCCCACAGTTTTGAGTTCCGTGACGATGCCGGCGCATGGGTTATCCACCCCGGAGCCCGTAGAGCGTCTTACACAGGGCCACTGCTTTCTACAGAGGGTACAGAGGAAGGTATCATATCATGTACTCAACGAGTGAAGACCATGGAGATTCCACTGCCTCCTATCTGGACGCTACTACGACACTTGGTTGAGTCAGGTAACACATACCACCAGCCACCACCCTAGCAGGCTACACCTGGAGGAGCACACCATCACCTATTCCTATTATCATCTATGGAGGAGAGGAGGATGATGACGATATTATGGTGGCCGATCAGCTTCCTGATGTAACACCCCCACTAGGTATTACTACGTAACACATGCGGAATTCAAATTAAAAAGATAGTTTGCTGGTTGCTTTCGGAAAATAATTTATATAAGTACATAAGCGTCTGAAATTGGGTATAAAAATTTGTCACGACTTCAAACCTAAGCCTTGATCAGCACACATGCTTACAATCCTAGCCTGGCAAGTCTATTTAATTTAGAAATATACTTGAATAAAAACTAGTATTTTTACAAAAATTTCGACAGAGTCTCCTCTGTAATTCGAACATCCCAGGTAAAAGCACACCTGCTAGAATAATTACATTTTCATTCCAGAATTTCAGTTACACTAAAATACATCCAGACAGTATTATTTTGGAAATAATTACATCAACAAGCTATACAGGACCCAAAAGGAAAATCTTAGATTTTCATTCAAAAGAAATGCTCTCCGAGCTATAAACTTCACATTCAAAATAAAGGCTCTTCGAGCCATACAAATAAATACTATTAGCAATCTAAAACATCTCAAAAACCTAAGCTGGTCACTCTATCAAATAGCTAAAACCAAGTCTTCGAGCGACTTAAAAAGACTCCTCTGCAACATCGGTACTAGCGTACCATGGTACAATAGCGAAACCAGAAGAAACCTGATATATCTGTAAGGGTGAGATACCGACAATTGGATATATCATACAACAACCATATACATGATACATACAATATAGCATCATATGAGCATTTATTCAATAATCAAGATAAGATCATAAGACAGCAAGTGTTATATCAGTGGGTCTCATACCCGAACAATCAGTTTTATAAAATCAATGCATGACACTTCAATATTCAGGCTCTAACTTAATCTCATGAGATAACAACACCGTTTCATTGTAGAAGTAATAAAGAGTTGGTCAAGCTCTGATGCCCACTGGCAAGTTGCCACCATAACCTCGTGCACCAAGGTCTCCGGATGCACAACGTCTCGAATGCCTCCAACTGGGCCAATCGGACTGACCCTCCGATACCACCTTGTATCTGGTTTACTTAAGCACGTCTGCCAAGGGGAAATGCATATGAATAAAAGACTTTCAGTTATCAAGGTTTTTCTTTGTGTGTACTCTTTTTCGCTGTCGAAGCTCAAAGCTAACGACTATTCATAATTCCCCATCACTTGAACTTAAAGAAAACACAGGACACGCGGTCCGAGTGCTCAATCACAACGCCTTAGACCGATGCCGCAGTCAAGGTTTGTGGTCGTAGAAATCACTTATGATTTTATCCATGTTTTACTCTAACATGATAAGGACTCTTAGTCCGCAGCAACGAAATTAGGGCGCACCGTCCTCAATTCCGAAATTAGGACTCTTAGCCCATACATCACGATTAGGACCCTTGGCCCATAATTCTTAACACGGATCCTAGATCACGTGCATATAACTGAATACTAGAGACGACGTCTCGCGAACTAGATTCTCTTTCACAGGTACTTACCTTTCGCTCAGTGAAAATCAAATCCAAAACAAAACCTCGGTCACTTATCCAAGTAACCGGAACGTTTTTAAATCATTTAGGAGAAAATCTTTTCTTTTACAAACTCTTTTATAAAACATTTAGGAAATTCGTTTGTTTTTGAAATCCTTGATGGTAAATACTTTCAAAGGGTTTTTCCTTCATAAAACACATAGTTCGAAAAAGGTTTTCTCTCGTACAAAACTTTAGATCATAAAAAGGTAGTTTCGATTGACTTGAAATCACTTCAACATTTCTTTTTAAAAATAAGAATCTTATTCTTTTGAAGTAAGCACTTTAGACAAGAAACTTTTATAACTGAAACCAAGACTTTCAAAGTTCTATTCAAGGTTTATTAAGGCTTTTAATCCTTATAATCATTGAGCACAGACTCAAGTCCGGCTTCTCAAACTTCAATCAATAGTAATATATTCACAACAATAATAATATCACAGTTAATGACAGTTTAAAGCAAGTAATGTTCAACTTCAAGTAATAATCACAATAGTTCAAGTAAACAAGTTATTCAAGTATTGGCTCAATATCACAATAATATTCACAACACTCAATTAAGCACATACACACATGCATATAGTCATCGAATATCCCTCAGGCAAGCTCCCCTTACCTTTGAAGACAAGTAAAGGATCCTCGTCTTAATGCTCACGTTAGCTCCAAGAGTGTAACTATCTACTCCATCAAGCAAGCACCGTGTCAAACGTCTCAGAGAGGGAATCCAACAACGCACAACAACCAGAAATCAAGAAATCAATTACACATGATCAAACACACATTCTAATTTGATCTAAACACTTAATCTTATTACCAAAGAAGGTCACTTTCAAGGAAAATCATGTTTGGAGTTAAACTTCACAAAATGTATTTTGATTTTCCAATAAAATCAATTCGGGCAAAAGAGGTTTCATCACACAATTTGGAAACTTGCTTTTGCTTAAGGAATCATGAAATTAAACTTATAAACCATCAATTAAAGGTCCTAATTTCATTAAATCATAGTTAATTTCACAAGGATGAGTCAATTTCAACTAATGTCAGATTTGGGTTTATGACTCCTAAACCAAATTTGGGGACAATAAGATTTGCTTATAGGAAAGCGAAATTGATTTGTCAGAACTTAAATTAACAGTCCCAATGTCATAAATGCATACTTAATTTTACAAAACATAACCAATTTCAATGAAAATCAAATTGGGGCTTTAGGGTTCATAACCTAAATTGGGTAAAATAAAATCCACTTAAAGAATGATGAAATTGGTTTAGGGAAACACTAATTTACAATTCCAATTGCATAAAAATCGATTTTAATTTCAGATTACAACATGAAATCAAAGAGCTAGGGTTAGGGTTTGAAACTGATTTGGGGATTTACAAAAGAGAAGAGATTAGGGGTAAAACTCTTACCCAAGGTGAAGGAGATATCATGGTGGCTTTCTTGGAGTACAGCGGCTGCGGCATCACGACAGTTTCGGCGAGCGAATGGCGGAGCAGAGGCCAGGCGCTCGGGATGATGGCTGGGTCACGGTTGTCTCCTCTTGCGGTTCGGTTCAGATGGCGGCAGCAGCTGGCGGTGCATCGCGACGCGACGCAGCGACGATCGGAGCTCGTCTCAGTGGTGGTGACGAGATGCACAGCGAGGAGCACGAACCAGACGCTGCGGGACTCGAGGCGCGACGGTTTCCTCACGTCGGCGAGCGGCCGACGGTGGTGCAGGGCGGGCGGCGCTCGGTTTCGTTGGTGGTTGAGAGGAGGAGGAAGGTGAAGTGGGGAGGAAGAAGAAGAAAGAAAGGAAAGAAGAAGAAGAAAAAAGAGAGAGAGAGAAGTGTGGCTGAAGGGTCGTATGGCAGAAAAAGAGAAAGAGAGGGATAGTGTTTTTAACTTACCACTTTGTAATAGGTACAAAAATGAGTGATAAATGTTGAGCCTAAAAATTAAAATGTTTTTGCCCTCTTTAATCTAAAAATTAAGATTGACAAATATATACTTTCAAATTTTGAAATATAGTAGAGATTGATTGTTGAATTGATCAACTAAGAAAATTTACGGTCCAACATTTAATCTCCGATTAATGTCAAACCAGTTTATTTTCAAATCTAAAATTAAATAGAATAAAATATGAAAATGCTTTTCTCTTAATCATATTATTTAAAACATTTTTCTGTACTGGTAATAATAGTGACAATAACGTAAATTATTGTCTAGTAAGTGTGCATTCACTGAAATTAGTCAGTGCTAATGCACCCAATAAAATAATTTGAAGTGAGTAATTTAATTACTCAAACTAAACCACATAACAAAATAAACATAATCATCCAAATAAAATAATTAATCATATGGGTAAAAACTAGGGTGTTACACCCGAGGCTGATCCTGTGGAGGAGGATCCTGCAGAGGAGTAGCCAGAGGAACCTGAAGGTGAAGTACCTGAGTACCAACCTCTTGATGAGGAGATGGAGCCCGTGGAGGCTGAGGCTGTGGGGGTAGTGTCGCCTGACCCATCGGACCCTGGGGATGACCACGGAGGTCTCCCTAATGGACATCTCTAGAGGACTAGTAGGTTGTAGCTAGTTTCTTTTCGGGTAGTGCTATCTTCACAGGGTATATAGATTTTGGCTATCGAGAGCCAAGTTTTTATATTAGTGGTCTTCTCTGCTGAACCCTGGTTTTTGTATATCTGATATCTATATGTATTTATTTACTAACTGTTAGAACTTAAAATCGATGACTCTTGGTTATACGAGTCTTGATAAATGATGCATAGTTATACATAGAATGTTTATGGCTCGGAGAGCTTTCTTGTGAATGAAAATATTAAAATCTTAGCAGGTGTTTTGTCTGAGATGTTAAAATTACAGAGGAGACTTTGTCGAATTTTTTTATTAGTCTTTAACCATACCCAAGATCATAAGTATTTTCCGAAAGTAACTAGCATTAAGAAATGATTCCTTTTCCGCATTAAGTTGTAATAAAAGAGAAATCCATGTAATGCCAAGGGAGGTGTTACACAAATATTATAATTTAATAAAAAAATTGAGATAAGCTTTTAATTACTTTAAATATATACCATTTTTAAATATAAAAAATTCTATTGTATCAATAAAAGATACTAAGTTTCTATTTTTCATTAAATACATCCTATTTCTTCTTTCTATAACACCCCGATTTTTACTGCTTTTAATATCGGTAATATATAAAAATATGTTTATATTTTTATCCGATACTTAGAAAAGGATTTTTGGATAAACCAAAGTCATATTTTAACGCTACTTTATCGTAGAGAGTTACGGTTAAATTTTGGGTTGAAAATTCAGACGAAACCCGGTCTGTGTTTTCATTGACAGTAAAATTTTACTAATCAGAAAACCTAATTTTGACTCGTGAACGAAATGGTTAGGTTTTATATCGAATTTCCAACGACTTTGGTTATTTTGAAATTTTTCACTTAAAAGTGAAATAATATATTTTTCGGGCGATATATTAAATCGGGTGAACGACGGAGCTGATTACGGAATTGCCGAGACCCGCTAACGGATAAATAACAAGTCAATCAAGATGACTCATCTAGGTGAGTCATGTAGGTGACTCACCATTGTCATCATTACTTTAGAATTAGAAAGACCTTTATGTCCTTAGTTTGTTCTTAAATGTCAATTTGGTCCCTAAGAACAATTACTCCTATGTCCTTAAATGAAAATTTTTTTCCCTCGAAGTCCCCAAAATACACGGCCTTAACCTCCTTTCCTAGGCCATTTCATTCACTTTCATCAAAGACTTCATCATCTTCTCCAAATTCTCTTATTTTCTCCAAGTTAACCATAAACAAATTTGTGAAGCAACTACTTGGTTTCTTGCCATTTTTCAACTTCCAAGAGGTATACCTTGCTCATCTCAATCAATAAACTCTATATTCTTCATTCATTTTCTTGATTCAAGGCCATCATCATCATATTCCATTCTAGGGTTTCTATGTTTAAAAATCTCTAGAAAATCATAGAAAAATCCTATGATCATGAAACCAATTTCTATGAACTTGTCATCTTCTCTATGTTTAGCATTCAAGAGCATGAATCAAACAAAATTTTCCTTCCTATTCTTCCTCATGAGGCCGAAACTCAAGCTTTTGAGGGTGGAGGAATTTTGTTCAATTTTTAAGAAAGTGACAATGGATTTCATCTTTCTAATTCATATATGTGTTGAATCCAAGAGATTGAATGAAAATAAAATCCCTAGCCTATTTTCTATGTGAAGGCCGAAACTAGTTCATTATAGAGTTAGAGGATTTTATTCCAATTTTTGAATTATGATCATTGATCTTATGTTTCTAATGCTTAAGGATCACTAATCTAAGAGCTTGTGAATTTTTGAAATTTTTAGCCACATGAAACCCTCATGGCCGAGACCTAGTTATAGGAAATAGGTGATTTTAGTTGTTTGATTGTTGATTTATTTGTTGTGGTCTATTGATGGATAAGTGTTTGGGGAATCGTTGTTCGTTAAACTATGGAATCAAGAGTTAAACAAAAACTTTATTTGAGAAAGAAAATCTGAAAAATCTCCAAGAGGTAAGGGGGGTTACCTGAGGGATTTTTCCGATAGCTATCTACTATTGTGTGGTCTGTATAATTTATTTGAGCTTGTTTGTGGTGGTTTAAATTATTTTACGTAGTTAATTTATATGCTGTTAATTATCTGTAGATATGTGTTATAGTATTTTAATGCATGATATAAATTGTATTATCTGCTATATCATTGATGTGGAATATTTATTGATGTTGATTGTGGATTGAGAAGCCTGACAGTGGTCAGTGCTCAATTGATTAACGAGACAAAAACTTTAAAAAGCTTCATGAGGAACATTAAATATATAATTGAGAAATATTTGCAAATAATATTATTTAAATATTTGAATTGTGGGAAATCAGAAATAGATGAAAATGCTATTATTTTAATGATTTATTGGTGTAAGAGTGATTTATGAGTCACAGTGAAGGCGTGACCGTGAAAAAATTTATGCGATGTTAATTTTTACGTAAGAAATTCTAAAATGAAATAAAAAGTTATTAGAAAAAGTTAATTTTCAAAAATAACTTAATTATTATAATGAGAAAATTATTCTAAGAGAAAAAGTCAAATTCAACTTAAAATGTTTTTTTTATACTAAACGACGGTTAATTCTGAAAATATTTATGGAAAGCATTTAAAAAAAAACAGTAGTATTTATTTGAACAAAGATTTAGTCTCAAATGACTTCTTTTTCAAGAACTGAAGTTTCGGAAAAAAGATTTTTAGAGGAAAATGAATTTCTTGGTGATTTGATGGTTTTATAAATAAATTTCAAACGGAAAAGATTTTCTGTAAATGAGTTTTATTCAACGGTGTTATTTCCGACAACTTGGATAAGCTGCGGAGACTTTATTTTGGATTTGTGTTTCACAGAGCGAAAATGTGTAAGCATTGAAACGTGAACCGAGTAACCGAGACATCGTGCTACTAGTGTTCTGTAAGAAAACACGTAGGAAAGTTGTGTAAGTTTTGTGCCTTATAATCTACGAACCTAAGATTGGTGCATCGGTCTAGTGCTTCATGATTCGCACATTCGGACCTTGTGTCCTATTGTTGAGGATGAACATTAAACTTAATGTTTAAACTGAGATGGTCGTGAGCTTTGAGCTTCGACAAGGAAAGAATGAAAAAAAAGAAAAGTGACAAGAATAAAATGTTTTTCATGCATTATTTGGCAGACGTGCCTGTGTTGACCATTGTGCCTTTATTGGCCAATGTGCCATGTAAATTTGATCATTGTACCATAATGGACAATGTATCTTTATGGACAAATGTTCCATTTATCAAATTGACCATTATGCCTGGAGTAGGACAATGTGCCATGTTTGTGTTGACCATTGTTTCTTTCGTTGACAATATGCCATGTAAGAGCCTGATCTGCTCAAACGGAAAGAAGTTTGGAATCTCCGGAGATTAAGCAAAAAATAGATATTGAACGTTGAAGTGTCATGCATTTTTAAAATGACGATGACTATCGGGTATGAAACCCATTGATAAACTATTTGTTTATTTCTGAGCATTTTATGTTGTTATAACTATATATGCCTATATGTTGTTTTGTATGTCGCGCATATAGTTATCGTGTTTAAATTCATATATTGGTATCTCACCCTTGCGCGTTTCCTTGTTGGTTTATCTTCTATGTGGTATATATTTATATCTGAGTACAGATGGAGTCGGGGGTACCATTGGCTCATACGGGGATACGTTCCCTGACATTTGAGCATGCTGCGAATGGTGATGCATGGGTGATAAACCCAGGGGCATATAGCGCCACCTATACTGGCCCCATACTCACGATCGAAGGCACGCTAGCGACGGGACCTCAGCGAGAGATCCATACGGTGGAGACTAGGGAGGTATCATTACCTCTAATATGGATTTTACTATAGCATCTAGTGGACCAGGGAGAGTTGGAGATTCATCCTCCGATTGTGCAGCCTTTGCATGCAACAGCACCCGCATCACCTCCTACGCCGATTATTTTGATTCCCGAGGTCAAGGAGGACCCGGAGGAGTTCATAGAGGAGGAGCCCGAGTATCATCCGCTTGATCATGATGAGGATTCTCCCGATGAGGGAGTGGGAGCAGTAGTGTCTTCACCAGACACCAATGTTTTAAAAACCGGTTGAACCGGAGAACCGAAAAGGAGAGTGGTTCAAGGTCCAACCGATTCAACTAGTTTAACCGGTGGTTGAACCGGTATATACACACACACACACACACACACACACACACACATACATTAATAAATAGATCAAATAACAAGTATAATTTCAATCTGTGTTCTAATTTTCATATTAAGTCCAAATTATTTAATACTTAAACAAGCACAAATTGGAGTACGTCATTCAATTTATGATGCTCTAGCCTTTTTTTATTTTAAAAAAAAGCCTTTTTTAATTAAAAAAAAAGCCATTTTAATGAACCGGCCGGTTTTCCAGTTTTAGCCCGGTTCAACCGGTTTTTTGTGATTTTTAGCGGTTGAACCTCTTTTCCGGTTCTGTGGTTCGACCAAGACCAGAGAGGGATCCGATCGATGGTCCAATCGGTTGAGCCGGGTTTTTAAAACATTGCCAGACACTCCTGGTACGAGTGGGGATGATCATTAAGGTCTCCCCAATGGTTACCATTAGCTTTGACCAGCTGTAGGATGAGTTCATTTTTGGGGTAGTGTTTTTGTCAGTCTGTTTCTGGCTACTGAGAGCCATGATTTTTGAGATGTGGTTTTGGACGATTTGTTACATGTTAGTTATGTGATAAGATAACTATTTAAAAGGTATTGTTTTCTGAAAGTAACCAGCAATTTAAAGTTTTATTTTTCGCAACGGGTCACCATGTGATGTCCCAAGAAGGGGTGTCGCATTTGTGGTATCAAAGCTGGTCGAGTCTTTCAGAAATCTTTGGGAAATAGCTTTGTTGTGTTAATGTTGTGTGTTATCTTATTAAGACTTGTTTAAATTACTTCTTAGAAGTAATGTGTGTTAACAAGTAAGTATGCATTTCATTTTCTAGTTGCGGTTTAACTGGTTTTGTCTTGTAGGTCAGTTATGGAACAAGAACCAGAAGGTGGACGTGGACGCGGTCGTAAAAGAGGTCATAGAGGTGGTCCCCTTGGTGGCCGTGGCAAAATGGATAAGAATTATGAAGGACCGAACAAGCAATGAAGAATGTTGCAGCTGCTATTGCTTTGCAGACAGCTACTATGGCTGCTCAGAACCAGGAAGCTGCGGAAGGCAGAGGTCTGACTGCATTTCGACTCCAGAATCCTCCACAGTTTCATGGGGATACTGAACCTGAGAAAGCTTCGTCATTGTTTTATAAACGACATTCTAATTTATTCTCCTAATAAAGAGAAGAATGCTAAACATCTAAGGGTGGTTCTTCAGATCTTAAAAGAAAAATAATTATACGCGAAACCCAAAAAGTGCGAGTTTTGGCAAGATCAAGTTCATTTTTTAGGATTATCTCGAATAAAGGTATTGTAGTGGATCCATCGAAAGTTGAAGCTATTTTAAAATGGGAGAGACCAAAGACGGTAACAGAAATCCATAATTTTGTGGGTTTAGCTGGATATTATATGAGGTTCATTGAGGGATTCTCCTAAATAGTTGGACCTCTTACCCAACTAACACGGAAGGACCAAGCGTTTACATGGACTGAAGCATGTAAGGAAAGTTTCCTGGAATTAAAGAGAAGGTTGACTACTTCACCTGTGTTAGTATTACCTGATCCTAAGGAACCTTTTGAAGTATACTGTGAAGGTTCACATCAGGGGTTAGGTTGCATATTAATGCAAAACCGGAAAGTTGTAGCTTATACTTCAAGACAATTGAAGATTCATGAGAGGAATTACCTTACGCATGACCTGGAATTAGCAGCAGTGGTTTTTGCTTTAAAAATCTGGAGGCATTATTTGTATGGAGTAACGTTCAATGTTTTCAGTGATCACAAAAGCTTCAAATACCTGTTTGGCCTAAAGGAATTTAACATGCGGCAGAGACGCTGGTTGGAATTTGAGACGCCCCGACGTCCCATTAAAGAAAACCCATAATATTTAGGACCTAATCGTGTTATTATCGTTAACCGTATATATTAAAATGGTGAAAAAATTAAAACTTAAAATATAAATATATACACACATGCATAACATATACACATCATATCCTGATGCAGTACAGTAGAGAGAATCCCATCAGTAGGATCCCAATAGGTACAAACTAGTACAAATTGATATAAACAACAGAAGATAAAATGCCTCAAAAAGAAGCATTGACTGTAGACTCTCTACTCAACTACTCGGGTCCACTGCTCGTCCTCCAGCATCTGGCTCATAAGGGGTTCCATCTAGCTCCTCCATAGCTGGCTCTTCCACCGAGTCTTCTTATAGCGATCACATAAATAAAACATAACCAACATCAAGAAGAAAAGGGATAAGAAACAATATAACGTCAAACGTGGAAAGGGTTTAGCAACATTTAATTCTATAACAGCACACTAAACATCCGTCTCCAAGGATATATATATATATAATATATATATATATAACACAAATCAACCTCAATCCCGTCTAAGATTTCTCCTCTACCCTCCATCATCATGCAATGCAAATGTTGTATCAACCATCTCATTAGGTATCGGCCATATCCGTATATCCACATCAATCGACACATCCCAGAGTCCCCGGCACATACCCTTGTCCGCCGATGGAGGATGCCCATGCAAAGAAATGGGACTATAGCAGCACAATCCAGTGCACACCTCTGAACCTCGGTCAGGGTGCTCATGTAATAATGTGTGGGATGGTCCGCCATTAGCCTAAGCCTGGGAATTCTCCCTTCGAGGAATAGGCCCCAACGACCATGTTTCAGGTCCACCAGACCATGTTTCAGGTCAACCATATCACAGACCATGTTTCAGGTCACTCCCTAGTGCCCTAACTGCTCATCATAATCTCATAGATAACTTCAATAATAAACTCATCATCATCATATCATAGTAATCATCTCGGTTAGGCAGTACTAACACATATGGTATGAATTCCTCAGTACATCATCATGTCTCAACATAACTTACTACTCACTCAACCTCTAAGCCTAATTATTACACTTATCACATCATACCATCATGCCATCAAAATCATCATCATTATCATCATGTCATAAAATCATCATTACATTCATATCATCATTTCCAAAATAATAATCATTATCAAAATCTAATAAAGTAATAATAAAATGATAATATAACATATTCATAAAATAATCACAACTCATAACATCATCATCCAGTAGTTACCAACATCAATTCAACCAGTCAAACAATCCAACGAGGCAATCATTAAATAATAAAATAATATATAATAAATGTAACGGCGATAAACGCACAATCTCAATATCATCACAGGTACCACTAAGTAGTCCCCAGCGTGATATGGGCATTATCCGTTACTTGTTATCGTGTAGGGTTTAGGTCGCCCTATGCCATTATCGAATTAAACGTCACCGTGCCGTTTTCGACGTTAAATAATTTCTTTCCCCCACCTGAAGAACGTACGACCTCGGAAACGCTACGAGGTCACTCCTACTCGACTCCTCTCGAATCTGCCTGACACCGAACGAGGTCCCCGAATCTCCGATATCCCACCTAAACATCACATTTTGAAAGACACAAAATAAGAAACTCAAAATCTGCAGCAAACACCCCAAAATCCTCAACTGTTTTGGCTCTATATCTCACAATCCAGACATTTGTGTTAAAAAATTGAACGGTGAGATTAAAGAGATACCTTTCCTTTACCTTATCCAAAAATTGCAGCTCAATCTAATGGTGGATGAGCCAAGGATGAACCTTCCAAGGTGACTGGTCTGGAGCTACCCGAGTTGAGCTTATCTCCTTCGTCTGAGTCAGATAACTCACACTCTGGGGATTTCTACGGTGGATGAAGGTGTAATGAGGGATTTACTGAAGCTATTCCACCAAGCTTCAAGCTTTCAGCAATGGTTGTCTTGTACTTTGGGAATTTTCTTCTCCACTCTTCTTTCTCATGCTGCGTGAAAGTGATAAGGAAGTGAAGTCTGATCACTCTTCTTTCACTTATATAATGTCTTGGTTTTGGTTTAGATGACTTAGGTGGATTGATTTAGTGAAGTGCATGCATGTTACGTTAGGTGTCATTAGGAGATTAATTTAGGGGGGTTAGTGGGCTAGGTATCACATAGGT
Source organism: Echinosophora koreensis (assembly GCA_035048595.1). Taxonomy (NCBI): domain Eukaryota; kingdom Viridiplantae; phylum Streptophyta; class Magnoliopsida; order Fabales; family Fabaceae; genus Echinosophora; species Echinosophora koreensis. The sequence goes on from JAPCYP010000080.1 coordinate 2,161,832, forward strand.
AGCATTGGTTAGGTGTCTCTAAGTTAGAGTAGCGGAGTCCAAGTGTCCCTTGGTGGCAGCCACACCCATGCAACCTTCCCTCTTAGTGACACATGTCCAATTGTGACATGTATCATCCACACATGTTGCTGTGTGTGTTGCCCTGTCAACACAACCAGGTATTTTCTCCCGCATTTTCCCTTGTAACCTACTGTTAGGATATTCTTCTGTATTTTTTTAGGTTACTCCTAAGACCTATTGTACTCAGGTCCGACCTAATTTAATATTCCGACTCTCAATTAATTAATCGATCACAAAACGATCAGTTTGTGTTTCTTTGCGTTCTGGACCTGTTCGATGTCCGATTGATCTCAAATTTGAGATATAGGCTCATCAAGACCTAATAAACAACATCAAACCATAAAAAAGCCTAGTCTCATTCCTAACTACAAATTTATTATTTCAAACTCAGATGTCTCAAAGATGCTAACCGGGAAACCATAATTTTGTTTCTACGTTCAAACTTACTCGAAAAGGTTGCGTGCTTGCCATGCAAGGGTCTCTATGCCTCAAACCATATCCCAACTATATAATCCAAGTCCTAACCCTAATCCCCATACATAAACCATGCATAAAATAATGGATGTTACATTTCTATCCCCCTTGAAAGAAATTCCGCCCTCGGAATTTACATACTTGAAAACAAATGGGGGTACTGCTGCTGAATGTCTGCCTCACGCTCCCAAGTAGCATCTCCGGTAACACTATCCCATATGACCTTGACCAGGGGAATCTGTTTACCACGAAGTTCTTTAATCCTTCTATCTGCAATCTTAGACGGTAAAGCCTCATATTCTAGATTCTCTCGGAGTTGTACTGACTTTGGCTCAATTACCTGAGAAGGATTTGGGTAATATTTTCTCAACTGGGAAACATGGAATATATCATGAAGGTTGGAAAGGTTAGGCGATAAGGCCATCTGGTAAGCTACTGGACCAATTTGTCGAAGAATCTGAAATGGTCCGATGAATCGGGGAGTGAGCTTTCTAGACTTTATAGCTATGCCAATTCCGGTCTTCGGAGTGACTCTCAAGAACACGTGATCACCTTCTTGGAACTCTAAAGGTCTCCTTCTCTTGTTACTATAGCTCCTTTGCCTATCCTGTGCTTCCTTCATTTTCTCTCTTATCTTCCTGACTTGCTCTGTGGTTTGCTATACCATATCAAGAGCCAACACTTGGCTCTCGCCAGTCTCATACCAACACAACGGAGTCCTGCACTTTCTCCCATACAAAGCCTCATACGGTGCCATCCCGATACTGCTGTGGAAATTGTTATTGTATGTGAACTCAATCAAAGGTAGGAACTCATCCCAAATACCAACATGTTCCAACACACAAGCTCTTAGAAGGTCCTCCAATGACTGAATTGTTCTCTCGGATTGTCCATCCGTCTAAGAATGATATGCAGAACTCATCCTCAACTTTGTTCCCTAAGCATTGTGTAAATGTCTCCAAAATCTAGATGTAAACCTAGGATCTCAATCGGAGACAACACTTGATGGCACACCGTGCAACCTCGCTATTTCCTTGATGTAGATCTGGGTCAACTTCTCAAGACTGTAACTCTCACCAATAGGTAAGAAATGAGCACACTTCGTCAACCTATCAATGATAACCCAAATCGCATCAAACCTCTTCGAAGTTCGTTGTAATCTAACCATAAAATCCATCGCTATACTATCCCGTTTCCATTCTAGGATAACCAAAGACTGTAACAACCCTGCTAGATTATGATGCTCTATCTTAGCTTTCTGACAAACCAAACATGATAGAACATACTCCCCCACCTCTTTCTTCATCTTGGGCCACCAAAACATCTTCTTCAAATCTTGATACATCTTGGTGGCTCCTGGGTGAAAACTCAGCTTACTCTTATGTGCCTCTTCTAATATCATCTTCTTAATCTCTAAGTCCTCTGGCACACATATCCGATCTCTAAACCTTAACACGCAATCAACTCCTTTCCTAAACTCTGAAACCTTTCCTTCATCTATACCTTGACTCACCTCGATCAAATATTCATCCTGAACCTGTTTAGCCTTAAGATCTCTCAGAAACTCACTGCTGATGGTGATCATACCTAAGCATATTCTATCCTCAGTGAAATCCATACTTAGGTTCATATCTCTAAACTGTTCAAGCAACTCCATCTCTTTCACCATCATTGTGGACACATGCAAAGATTTCTGACTCAGTGCATCCGCCACAACATTAGCCTTTCTTGGATGGTATTGAAGATCAAACTCATAATCCTTAATGAACTCCATCCATCTACACTGCCTCATGTTCAGCTCCTTCTGGTCAAACAAATACTTAAGACTCTTGTGATCGCTGAACACATTAAACTTAGCTCCATAAAGATAGTGTCGCCATATCTTCAATGCGAACACTATGGCTGCCAACTCCAGATCGTGGGTCGGGTAATTCCTTTCATGTACCCTCAATTGTCGGGAAGCATAAGCCACAACTCTCCCCTCTTGCATCAAAACACAACCCAATCCTTGATATGATGCATCATAGTACACGTCAAACTGTCCTAAAGCATCTGGTAACGTTAGCACTGGAGATGTAGTCAACTTCTCCTTTAACTTCTGAAAGCTCTCCTCACATTTCTCCGTCCAAACAAACGTCGTACCCTTTCTCGTTAACTGCGTCATAGGCAACGCAATCTTTGAGAAACCCTCGATGAACCTCCTGTAGTAACCAGCTAAACCTAGAAAACTCCTCACCTCACTTACTGACTTAAGCCTCTCCCACTTCATCACTGCCTCTACCTTAACTGGATCAACAGCTATCCCTTCCTTGTTGATTATATGACCTAGAAACTGCACTTCCTCTAACCAAAATTCACACTTGGATAGCTTAGCATACAACTGCCTATCCCTCAACACTTGTAATACAACTCTCAGATGTTCCTCGTGCTCTTCCCAGCTACGGGAATAGATAAGAATATCATCTATAAACACCACAACAAACTTGTAGAGGAATGGTCTAAAGATTCTGTTCATGTAATCTATGAACACCGCTAGAGCATTAGTTACACCGAAAGGGCATAACTAGGTACTCATAGTGTCCATACCTTGTCCTGAAAGCAGTCATAGGTATATCCTACTTCTTCACCCTAATCTGATAGTATCCTGATCTTAAATCTATCTTAGAAAACACTGAAGCTCCCTTCAACTGATCCATCAGATCATCTATCCTAGGCAACGAAAATTTGTTCTTGATTGTAACCTTGTTTAACTGCCTATAATCCGTACACAACCTAGAACTTCCATCCTTCTTCCTCACAAACAAGACTGGTGCTCACCAAGGTGACACACTTGGTCTGATGAATTCCTTATTCAACATATCATCCAGTTGTTTCTTTAACTCTGCCAACCCCACGGGTGACATCCGATAAGGAGCTGCTGATATAGGTCCGGTCCCTAGTATGAGATCTATGGCGAACTCCACCTCCCTCTTTAGTGGCAAACCTGGAACATCAGAAGGGAAAACCACAACAAACTCTCTCACGATAGGCAACGAATCTATGCTCGGAGTCTCCTTAGCTTCCAAAGAGAAAAGCATCACATACTGCTGAGAGTCGTCACTCCTCATAGCTGCTCCTTCATTGGTAGATACTAAGCTAGAATGTGAATATATGCCTTGACAGGTACTTTAGTTTTGATGAATGACAAAAGGGAAAGGTCGAGGAGGACTAAAGTGCAAAAAGCGGAAAGTTATAAAGCAAGCAAGCACAAGGGGCAAAATGGGAATTTCAGTATTTGTATTGGATGTTTTAGAAAAAGTATGTAAATGGTAAGTAGGGTTCTCAATTTAATATTGGTCTCATACACACACTTTTAACATGTGCCTAAAACATTTTAAACATGTTTAAATATGACAATTAATTGTGCTTAATGAGTAATCAAAATATTAATTGTTAAGTTTTTCAAATTCAAATGTGCTTCGAGCAATAATCGATTATGGGAAACCAATAATCGATTATGATATGTATTAAAAGGCTTTAAATGAGTTTAATGAGTAATTATGTTATTAAAGCCGTTGAGTTTGAATTTTGAAATAGAATAATCGATTATATGAAATGTATAATCGATTATGTCTTTCTGGCTTTCAACGTGCTTCAAACAGAAACCCCGTAATCGATTATGTAATCGATTATGGCTTTTTATATGATAGTCAGTGGACTCGTAATCGATTAGTATAATCGATTATGCCTATTCTGTCAAAGTGAGCGCTTCCTAAAGTTGGTTTAAATAATCGATTATGAGAATGTAATAATCGATTATGCTACGACAAAAATGAATTTTAAGAGGCTTGACCTAATTTCTTGTGAACCTTCACCTTTCTAATATAAAAGTAAAGTTAGGCAGCCATCAGAAGAGAGAACACTGCAATATTCTCTGTTCTAAAACTCTGAAAACCATTTTCTCTATTATCTTCTCTTGCGTTATCACTTTGACCATATTATATTGAGAGTTCTACACACCATATAGGTGTTATTGTAATTGGGCTTCAATTTGTTTTTATCAGCACTATTAAGAGTGCATATTTGTTGGTAAGAGTCGTGTGACTCAAACCCTTCTTTTCTACACCATTATTACAAGAGAGGTGATATCTCTTGTGGTGTTGTCTTGGATGTGATTTCCAAGTGTTTACAAGGGAGGTGATATTCCTTGTGGTTTACAAGAGAGGTGATAGCTCTTGTGGTGTTTCTTGGATGTGATTTCCAAGTGTTTACAAGGGAGGTGATATTCCTTGTGGTTGACAAGAGAGGTGATATCTCTTGGGTTATTGTCTTGAGACTCTTTCACTGGGGGAGGTGATATCCCTGGTCTGTGAGGAGTGCTCTGTTTTGTTAAGGTTCTAGTTGATCCTGTTAAAAACTAGAGTTGATTGAAAACCCTTGGTCGTATTGCCTTGGGGACTGGATGTAGGCCACGTGGGTAGTCTGTGGCCGAACCAGGATATATTGTTGTGTCATCCTCTTTCCTTATCCTCTTTACATTTCCTCATTTTATTTATTGTGCTTTAATTTCAAACGTTTTATTTTTATAAGGTGCCTTAATTTGAAAAGAACCTTTTATCCACTGCGATTTCTGTTTATATTTTAAAAGGGCTTTTGAGTTAACGAAAAAGATTTCATCTTTATTTAAAACCCAATTCACCCCCCCTCTTGGGTGATGGTTGCCATGGCCAACAAGTGGTATCAGAGCTTCGGCTCTGGTTAGTAGCTTAACAGCTTAGAGTTAAGATCCTTTTGGCAACCTTTTTAAATTTTCCAAAATGTATGGTTTTGAAATTGACAAGCCACCATTCTTTGATGGTGAGAATTACATTTATTGGAAAATGAGAATTGAAATTTTTATACAGTCAATTGATGTCGACTTATGGGATATTGGAGTTCATGGACTCATTCTCAAACCCAAAGAATATCAGACTGAATTTGATAAAAACTGTTTTTGCTTGAATCTCAAAGCTATGCAAATTCTTCGGAATTGTTTGTGCGATGATGCCTATGAGAAAATTAAAAATAGTGATTGTGCCAAGGATATTCTGAATGTGCTTGATTATTATTACCTTGTCACTAACAATTTTGAGATTAAAAGTTGTTACAAGAAAGGGCAAAATTCAATGGAGGAAAGATATCCTCAAGAACTTGCCAAGAAGAAGGACCACAAAAGCAAAGAGCTAATGGTCAAGAAAATAGAAACAACACTCCAAGCAACTCAAAGAAACTTGGAGGTAATAGATTCTAAACTCAATCCATTTCACGATAAATGGTTACATGCATACAATGAGTTGTATGATGAGTTGATGTGTTTAGAAAATAAGAACTTGAGTTGTTTGAAAAGTATATCATCTATTGAAATTGATATAGAAAATTTAAAGAATGAGTATACTTTTCTTGATGAAGAAAATAGTGTGAAATTTGAATCCTCTTCATGTTTTGAAAATTGCAAAATCCTTGATAATCAAGTTGAGGAATTACTTCAAGAAATTGATAGAGCAAATAATTCCACATGTGTACAACCTTCATATGAAAATTGTTTTATGAAAAATAAAAGGGATGTAACATGTAATTATTGTGGAAGAATAGGACATATTTCTCATATGTGCAATTATAAGAAAAATATTTATATGAGAAATAAAGTTGCTTGGGTGTCTAAAGGCACAAATAATTTGTCCACTAACCTTCAAGGACCCAATATGAAATGAGTACCAAAAGGTCTCTCTAGTTCCTCAAATTTGCAGGAAATATCAAAGCTTGAGAAACAATCTAGCTCGCATAAGGAATTGACATCAAGAAGAATGCTTCACAACTTTGATATTGCAATCACGACATATAGAAGCAAAGATCACTTGATGAATAACTCAAACAAGGGCAAGATTGATGATGCAAAAGGTAGATCCAAGATCAAACAAAAGTGGGTAAGAAAGGATAGTCTTGTGAATCTACATAACAAGGTTTTCTCCCAAGAGATCAACAAAGTTATGAAAATTAGAGCAATAATCGATTACCAAAAGGAGATAATCGATTATCAAAAAGTCAATAAGGTCGTAATCGATTAACATAATCGATTACGCTTGGACGAGGAGCAGAAAGGCAAAAGTCAGTATGCCTCTAATCGATTAGCATAATCGATTATGTAAGTGGGTATGTTTTCAGAAGAGTCAAAGTCGATGACATAATCGATTATGCATGGTAGAACCTTTTACATGATTAACTCTTCAAAATTATTTGAAAAAGGATCTTTCATCATTATACTTTCTTCTCTCCAATGCCTTAGAAAATTGAAATATTATTTTGAAAAATCATTTTAGAAAGGGGGAGAATTATTTGCATGTTTAAGGGAAATAATTATACACTTGCTAAGGGGGATTATTTTCTTTTACTATCCTGGCACTTGCTTCCGCACACATGGTTGAATTACACTGATGCCTGCGTATACTGTTTGACTATATTTATTACTCTGAATATGCCTTGCTTTATTTGCTTTTCCCGCTTTTTGATAATGCCAAAAGGGGGAGAGTTATCTGAATGCATGATTCAGGGGGAGTGGATTTGAATGTATGCATAGAGTGAGGGGGAGTAGAGCAAACTGCGCTTAGAACTTAGAACTCTGATATATTTGCTTGAACTGCTCTAACCCTATCTTTCTAGCAAATCCCTCCTGAGATGTTTGTCATCATCAAAAAGGGGGAGAATGTGAATATATGCCTTGACAGGTACTTTAGTTTTGATGAATGACAAAAGGGAAAGGTCAGGAGGACTAAAGTGCAAAAAGTGGAAAGTTATAAAGCAAGCAAGCACAAAGGGCAAAATGGGAATTTCAATATTTGTATTGGATGTTTTAGAAAAAGTATGTAAATGGTAAGTAGGGTTCTCAATTTAATATTGGTCTCACACATACACTTTTAACGTGTGCCTAAAACATTTTAAACATGTTTAAATCTGACAATTAATTGTGCTTAATGAGTAATCAAAATATTAATTGTTAAGTTTTTCAAATTCAAATGTGCTTCGGGCCATAATCGATTATGGGAAACCAATAATCGATTATGATATGTATTAAAAGGCTTTAAATGAGTTTAATGAGTAATTATGTTATTAAAGCCGTTGAGTTTGAATTTTGAAATAGAATAATCGATTATGTGAAATGTATAATCGATTATGTCTTTTTGGCTTTCAACGTGCTTCAAACAGAAACCTCGTAATCGATTATGTAATCGATTATGGCTTTTTATATGAAAGTCAGTGGACTCATAATCGATTAGAATAATCGATTATGCCTATTATGTCAAAGTGAGCGCTTCCTGAAATTGGTTTAAATAATCGATTATGAGAATGTAATAATCGATTATGCTACGACAAAAATGAATTTTAAGAGGCTTGACCTAATTTCTTGTGAACCTTCACCTTTCTAATATAAAAGCAAAGTTAGGCAGCCATCAGAAGAGAGAACACTGCAATATTCTCTGTGCTAAAACTTTGAAAACCATTTTCTCTATTATCTTCTCTTGCATTATCACTTTGACCATATTATATTGAGAGTTCTACACACCATATAGGTGTTATTGTAATTGGGCTTCAATTTGTTTTTATCAGCACTATTAAGAGTGCATATTTGTTGGTAAGAGTCGTGTGACTCAAACCCTTCTTTTCTACACCATTATTACAAGAGAGGTGATATCTCTTGTGGTGTTGTCTTGGATGTGATTTCCAAGTGTTTACAAGGGAGGTGATATTCCTTGTGGTTTACAAGATAGGTGATAGCTATTGTGGTGTTTCTTGGATGTGATTTACAAGTGTTTACAAGGAAGGTGATATTCCTTGTGGTTGACAAGAGAGATATCTCTTGGGTTATTGTCTTGAGACTCTTTCACTGGGGGAGGTGATATCCTTGGTCTGTGAGGAGTTCTCTGTTTTGTTAAGGTGTTCTAGTTGATCCTGTTAAAATCTAGAGTTGATTGAAAACCCTTGGTGGTATTGCCTTGGGGACTGGATGTAGGCCAGGTGGGTAGTCTGTGGCCGAACCAGGATATATTGTTGTGTTCATCCTCTTTCCCTATCCTCTTTACATTTCCTCATTTTATTTATTGCGCTTTAATTTCAAACGTTTTATTTTTATAAAGCGCCTTAATTTGAAAAGAACCTTTTATCCCCTGCGATTTCTGTTTATATTTTAAAAGGGCTTTTTGAGTTAACGAAAAAGATTTCATCTTTATTTAAAACCCAATTCACCCCCCTCTTGGGTGATGGTTGCCGTGGCCAACATAGAAGGCTCAAGAAAAGATAAGGTCTTTCGGGCATAGTCTAACGCTACATGATTAGCCGAAAGCCAATCCATGCCAAGGATAACATCTATCTGTTGCATAGGCAAACAGATGAGATCTACAAGAAATGTCCTATTTTCAACCACTATAGGACACTGTAGGCAAACAAACATAGTGATCAAAGGATCATTGGTAGGGCTAGATACTGTCAAAGTATATGGTAGTTGAGAAACGAGCAAATGTAAATGATCCACACACTCATGCGAAACAAATGAATGTGTAGCGCCTGAGTCAAACAACACACGCGAGAGTCTGCCAAATAATAAACACATACCTTGAATAAGATCTGTAAATTGAGAGGACTCGGATCCTCTCACCGTAAACACTTTCCCTGTGGCTTGAGGTCTGGCCGTCTGTCGTCCTGCTGCTAGAACTCCTCTCCCAGCTCCTCCTCTAGAGCCACTGGCTCCTCTGCCAGCATCTGGCTGCTGCTGTACTGCCCTCTGTCGGCAATCCCTAGCAAAATGACCTAGTTTGCCATAGATGTAGCAACCAGATCTATCTGTACAGTCTCTAAGATAATGCGGACCTCCGCATCTGAAACATACTGGGCCTCTCTGCCCAGGTCTAGTGTATGGTCCTCTCCTCCACTTGTAACACCCTGTTTTTCTTAAAATGTTTTATTAAAGTTAATTTTATTATTTTAATAATGTTGGTTAAGGGCTAAGTGGGATTTTAGCCTAAAAGTCCCTTTCTGGTACATGAGCACGCTCGTGCTCATCAGCCAGCAAGCCCGTGCTTAAAGTCAGAAGCGTGTCTCTGATTTTAAGTAGAGCACGACCGTGCTCAATAGTAAGCACGCCCGTGCTCAATGCGTGGACCGCGTCTCGCTGACGCTAAGTGGAGCACGACCGTGCTCAAGTGCTAAGCACGACTGTGCTCAGGTCCGAACGTTAAATACGTAAACAGAGTCGAGGGTTGGCAGATAACCCTACTTATGGTGTAGTGCAGCAGTCTTGTGCGGCCAGAACGAGCATTCCTCCTTTTTCCTTCCTCTTGATCAGTTTTGGGAGCCTTGGGAGATCGCTAGCTTAACTGTGTCAGTGTATAGGTAACGTTCCTTACCCTTCCTTGGTTTCCTTTCATTATTGTGAATAGGGAACTCATCCTTGGTTTGTTTTGTTGATCCAAGGTTCGTGTTGGGGTGAGTCGCCGTAAGGGGAGGAACCGGTTCGTTCGTTGGGACGTGTTAGAGCTACCTTCAATCCAGGTATGGGGAGAAATGGGATTGTATTCATTAGGCAGTGGGTAGTGTAAGGTAACGGGGTCCCCATGATCCCGGTGTCATTGTATGTTGTATGATTATATACTAAAACACTGTTTCTGTCAATAACCTGTTATATTTGGTTAATTGCGTTGTTGTATGTATGTTATGTACATGATGGTTGCCTATAAATATGACGTTATGTATTTATTGATTTAAGGTTGTTGAATGGTTGATTGTTGTTGTTGCTGTTGATGAGTAATGTTGATAACACTGTGTAATTGAATTTTTAGGTTTAATAAACGTGTTAAATTTAGGAGTTTAATCCCTAAACAATTTGGTTAGAATTCGGTCACTGTTACTGCCCAGAACAGTGCAGTCGTGTATTGAGCACGACCGTGCTGAACAGGGAGCATGACCGTGCTCCCACTTAAATTCTGGAAAATGGCCGCGCTGCTCAGCATGGCCAAACAGGTCAAACAGCACGATCGTGCTGCTGAGCACGACCGTGCTGAGTGTGAAGCACGACCGTGCTTCACTTAAAAGGGCAGCACGCCCTCACGTGTCCAAGCACGACCGTGCTAGGGTCTAAGCACGACCGTGCTGACCCCCTGGACAGTAATTCAATTAAAGGATTTAAGGGGTTTTTAACCCCATTCCCCTATGATGATAAGTTGAGATAAATAATCAAAGATAAAGATTAGACAACCTGGTTATTAATTATATAAGATAATTAGATAATCAAATGTTAAGTCGGTATCCGTTGGGTTACCGCACGTTGATAAGTTGAAGTCATGGGTGCTTATAAACCCAAGTATGTTGAGTTGAACCTTGGTGCTTACTGGCCAAGGGAGCCTTGACCCCACGGTTTGGGTCTAAGGTTACGTTGAGTTTGATGTTGAAAGTCTTGGGAGCTTCATGGCCCAAGCAAGGAGGTGGTTGAGATTGTTTGTTGTTGTGCCATTTGCATAAATCATTGGAGTAGTTGATGGGGGAGGTTCGACAAAGAGGAGATCGCCCGAGAGTACGGTGATCTGGCCATCCACGGTAGGTCACCCAAGGTTTGGTGATCGAGGCCCCCCGTGATGAGGCATCCACGGTTTGATGCGTTGGCTATCCATGGGGTTCACCCAAGGTTTGGTGAACTGCCGGTGTTGGTGCTTCTATGGCCAATACGGATATGTAACTCCAAAGTCGTTCATCCTGAGTTAGTTGGATCCACATGCATAGCTGGAGTAGCGGAGTAGTTGATGCATTGCATAGCATAGCATACTTGGTTGTTATGATACTGTTGGATGTTGATGTATGCTTATGTGCATGTTTACCTTGCGTACTATTCCCCTGCTATTTATATGATTACATGAATCTTACTCCCTGTATTGTTTGTGTTTGGCCTGATTGGCATTTGCAGAGGATGATGAGCAGCCCGGAGAGGAGTGACTCTGAGGAGCCGCCACTCATAGTTAGGGCTTATTTATGTTTAGTTGTTTTCCTTTTGTATTCCGAGGATGTTATTTTCCGGAACGGTTATACCAGCTCTGAGTGTGACATCGGGGTTGGGTAGTTATTTCTTCACGTTTTATTGATTTTAAACTTGGTTTATTTCCGCGTTGTAACTGGTTCATGTGGGACTTTTCTACCCATGGACAATTGTTTTAAACTTATTAAATGAGTGCATGTTTTTATTATTAAATTATTTATATTAATTGCCTTATAACATGCTGGGTAGAAGGGTGTCACATTTAGTGGTATCCGAGCAGTTCGACCTTGTTCGGACGTGGTATGAGTCTGTTGTGAGTCTGTTGTGTGACTCTTGTTTGAATTGTCTATACTTGTATAAATAATGATGTTTTAAGTTAGTTGCCTGTAGCTTTTACTCGCTTAAGTTTCTGTATTAAGAGTTGTGTTGGACTTGTACAGGAACTAATGGCCGGTAGAGGACGTAACGATCAGGCGATCGCGGACGCATTGGCACTTCTGGCCAACGCTATTGGGCAGGTTAACCCTAACAACGGTGGGCCAGCTGAGTTCCAGGGACTGGATAAGTTCCAGAAGAACAACCCTCCATCGTTCAAGGGTGCATACGATCCGGAAGGAGCTTTGTTGTGGCTGAGGGAGACAGAGAAGATCTTCAGAGCCATGGATTGTAACGATCAGCAGAAGCTCATCTTTGCTACCTTTATGCTGACCGAGGAGGCTGAGCACTGGTGGGATAACTGCAGGCTGAGGATGCAGGCTGAGGGCACAGCGGTTACATGGGCTGTGTTCAGACAGAGGTTCCTGGAGAAGTACTTTCCAGCGGACATTAGAGACAAGAAGGAGATGGAATTCTTGTCTTTGAGGCAAGGGTCACTGTCAGTTGGTGACTATGCGGCAAAGTTTGAGGAGCTGGCCAGATACTACACTCCCTACCAGCATGAGACGGATGACCATTCGAAGTGCGTGAAGTTTTGAGGCTGGACTCCGACCTGAGATCAAGCAGGCCATCAGCTACCAGGAGATCAGAGTCTTCCCTATTCTGGTCAACAAGTGCAAGATCTATGAAGATGCCAGCCAGTTCAGGGTTGCTAGTTCCAAAGGGTCAGATAGCCAGAGTAGCAAGAGGACTGATCAGAGGGACAAGGGTAAGCAGAGGTATGCTCCGACCGGCAGAGATTTCAAGCAGAGTGGTAAGAAGCCACAGTTTCAGCAGGATGGGTTTAGAGGCGGGTTCTCTAACGTCTCTAGGCCCATGAGGTGTGGCAAGTGTGGTGCTACAGATCACTACTCGTCTCAGTGCAAGGAGACGCAAGTGATCTGCTTCAGATGCAGCAAACCAGGGCACATCAACCGAGAGTGTGAAGGAGCCAAGGCCGAGCCTCCAAGCTCCAGCAAGAATCAGAAGTCCCAGGCCAACCGACTGAAGACCACTGGAAGAGTCTTTACTCTTAGTGGAGCTGAAGCCTCCGAGTCTGATGACTTGATTCAAGGTACATGTTTTATAGATGGAACTCGATTGACTGTGTTGTATGATTCGGGCGCTACTCATTCTTTTATATCGCATGATAGGGTCAACAGTCTTGAATTGCCTGTTGCTTTCCTTGAGTATGATTTGTTGGTTTCTACACCTACAAATAAACCTGTTACTACTTCTTATGCATGCAAGAACTGTCATATAGTTATAAATGATAGGACATTCATTGCTGATCTTGTATGCTTGCCTTTGAAAGACCTGGATATCATTCTGGGTATGGACTGGTTATTTTCCAACCATGTCCTCCTCAACTGTTTTGACAAAACCTTGATTTTTGGAACTCCAAAGGAGTCTAAGAATCCGGACCTTCTCTCTGCCAGCCAATTTCAAGCTTCGATGAAAGACGAAGCCCAAGTATACATGATGTTAGCTTCCCTGGAAGTAGAGAGCAGCCCTCCTGATGTCACCAGCTTGCCTGTTGTGCGAGAATTTCCTGAAGTGTTTCCGGGGGACGTTTATAATTTACCCCCAGAGAGAGATGTTGAGTTTACCATAGACTTAGTGCCTGGCACCGGGCCAATCTCCATAGCACCCTATAGAATGTCTCCTCTAGAGCTAGCTAAGTTGAAAGAACAGTTGGAGGACCTAATGAAGAACCAGTTCATTAGGCCGAGTGTGTCTCCGTGGGGAGCACCTGTGTTGTTGGTGAAGAAGAAGGATGGTAGTATGAGGTTGTGTGTCGACTTTCGACAGCTCAACAAGGTGACCATAAAGAATCGGTATCCCCTCCCTAGGATTGATGATCTTATGGACCAGTTGATGGGCGCTTGCGTCTTTTCAAAGATAGATTTGAGATCAGGGTACCATCAGATTCGGGTTAAGTCTGAGGACATCCCGAAGACAGCGTTTAGGACGCGATATGGTCACTATGAGTACTTGGTTATGCCTTTCGGTGTGACCAACGCTCCTGCGGTCTTCATGGACTACATGAACAAGACCTTTCACCCTTACTTGGATAAGTTCGTGGTGGTGTTCATAGATGACATCTTAGTGTACTCCAAGAGTAAGGAGGAACATGAGGAACACCTGAGGGTTGTCTTGCAGACCCTTAAGGAAAAGCAGTTGTATGCTAAGTTGTCTAAGTGTGAGTTCTGGTTAGAGGAAGTGAGTTTCTTAGGACATGTCATCTCTAAGGGTGGCATAGCAGTGGACCCAGCTAAAGTAAAGACGGTGCTCCAGTGGGAAGCGCCAAAGTCTGTAACCGAGATTAGGAGTTTCTTGGGGTTAGCCGGGTACTATAGGCGGTTTATAGAAGGTTTCTCTAAGATAGCTTTACCCTTAACCCGTCTCACCAAGAAGGGACAGTTGTTTATGTGGGACTCTAAGTGTGAAGAGAGTTTCCAAACCCTTAAGAATAGGTTGACGTCAGCACCAGTGTTAGTTTTGCCAGATCCTAGTGAACCCTTCGTAGTTTACTGCGATGCTTCTAAGCAAGGGTTAGGTGGTGTGCTGATACAAAATGGTAAGGTAGTTGCTTATGCTTCTAGGCAGTTGAAAACCCATGAGAAGAACTACCCTACCCATGACCTAGAGTTAGGAGCTGTGGTATTTGCCTTAAAGATCTGGAGGCATTACCTGTATGGAGCGAGGTTTGAGGTCTTTAGCGATCATAAGAGTTCGAAGTATCTCTTCGATCAAAAGGAGTTGAACATGAGGCAGCGTAGGTGGATGGAGTTTTTAAAGGACTATGACTTCGAGCTGACCTATCACCCAGGAAAGGCCAATGTGGTGGCCGATGCCTTGAGTAGGAAAACCCTGCATGTCTCCGCTTTGATGGTTAGGGAGATGGATTTGATTGAGGAGTTTAGAGACCTTAGTCTAGCTTGTGAGTTTACCTCTAAGAGTATTAGGCTTGGTACCTTGAAGGTTACCAACAGTCTGATGGATCAGATTAGAGAGGGTCAGAAGTTAGATAAGTATCTCTTAGACCAGCGAGAGTTGCTCGCTCAGGGTAGAGACCTAAGTTTTAAGGATGGCAGTGATGGTATTTTGAGGTTTAAGGATAGAGTTTGTGTGCCTGATGTTCCTGAGCTTAGGAAGTTGATCTTAGAAGAAGGTCATAGGAGTGGATTGAGTGTGCACCCAGGTGCCACTAAGATGTATCAGGACCTTAAGAGGATGTTTTGGTGGCCTAGGATGAAAAGGATGTAGCTGAGTTTGTATATGCGTGCCTAGTTTGTCAGAAGGCTAAGATAGAGCACCAAAGGCCTTCAGGTAAGTTGCAACCTTTGAGTATCCCAGAATGGAAATGGGATAGCATCTCCATGGATTTTGTGTCTGGACTCCCTAGGACTCCAGCTGGTTTTGAGGCTATATGGGTTGTTGTGGATAGACTGACTAAGTCTGCCCATTTCATTCCGATGAACATGGAGTATCCATTGGAGAAGTTAGCTAAGCTGTACATCAAAGAGATAGTTAAGCTTCATGGTGTACCCTCTAGCATAGTTTCAGATAGAGACCCGAGGTTTACCTCTAGGTTTTGGAATAGTTTGCAAGAGGCTTTAGGGACAAAGCTTAGGCTTAGTTCAGCTTACCACCCACAGACTGATGGGCAGTCTGAGCAGACCATCCAGTCCTTAGAGGACTTGTTGAGGGCTTGTGTGTTAGAACAGTCTGGAAGTTGGGACAAGTTTTTGCCCCTAATAGAGTTCACCTACAACAACAGCTTCCATTCCAGCATTGGGATGGCACCTTATGAAGCTCTGTATGGGAGGAGATGTAGGACACCCTTGTGTTGGAGTGAACCTAGTGATAGTGTGGTGCTAAGGCCAGAGATAGTCCAGGAAACAACAGAAAAGATCAGGTTAGTTCAGGAAAAGATGAGAGTTGCACAGAGTAGGCAGAAGAGCTACCATGATAAAAGGAGGAAGGCGCTCGAATTCCAGGAAGGAGATCATGTATTCTTGAGAGTTACCCCGACGACTGGGGTTGGTAGAGTGATGAAGGCGAGGAAACTTACTCCGAGGTTCATTGGTCCTTACCAAATCCTCGAAAGAGTCGGCGAAGTCGCCTACCAGATAGCCTTACCCACGTTCTTGTCAAACCTCCACAATGTTTTTCATGTGTCTCAACTCAGGAAATACATTCATGACCCTAGTCACGTGATAGTTCCCGATACAATACAGTTAAAAGAGAACTTGACATTTGAGGTGTTACCCCTTCGAGTCGAGGATAGGAGGGTGAAGCAGCTAAGAGGCAAAGAGATTCCCTTGGTTAAAGTAGTTTGGAGCGGGGCAACTGAGGAAAGCGCTACCTGGGAGCTCGAGAGTCAGATGATGGAGGCGTATCCGCATCTTTTCGTTTGAGGCACGTAGAAATTTCGAGGACGAAATTTTTATAAGGGGGGTGGAATTGTAACACCTTGTTTTTCTTAAAATGTTTTATTAAAGTTAATTTTATTATTTTAATAATGTTGGTTAAGGGCTAAGTGGGATTTTAGCCTAAAAGTCCCTTTCTGGTACATGAGCACGCTCGTGCTCATCAGCCAGCAAGCCCGTGCTTAAAGTCAGAAGCGTGTCTCTGATTTTAAGTTGAGCATGATCGTGCTCAATAGTAAGCACGCCCGTGCTCAATGCGTGGACCGCGTCTCGCTGACGCTAAGTGGAGCACGACCGTGCTCAAGTGCTAAGCACGACCGTGCTCATGTCCGAACGTTAAATACGTAAACAGAGTCGAGGGTTGGCAGATAACCCTACTTTTGGTGTAGTGCAGCAGTCTTGTGCGGCCAGAACGAGCATTCCTCCTTTTTCCTTCCTCTTGATCAGTTTTGGGAGCCTTGGGAGATCGCTAGCTTAACTGTGTCAGTGTATAGGTAACGTTCCTTACCCTTCCTTGGTTTCCTTTCATTATTGTGAATAGGGAACTAATCCTTGGTTTGTTTTGTTGATCCAAGGTTCGTGTTGGTGTGAGTCGCCGTAAAGGGAGGAACCGGTTCGTTCGTTGGGACGTGTTAGAGCTACCTTCAATCCAGGTATGGGGAGAAGTGGGATTGTATTCATTAGGCAGTGGATAGTGTAAGGTAACGGGGTCCCCATGATCCCGGTGTCATTGTATGTTGTATGATTATATACTAAAACACTGTTTCTGTCAATAACCTGTTATATTTGGTTAATTGCGTTGTTGTATGTATGTTATGTACATGATGGTTGCCTATAAATATGACGTTATGTATTTATTGATTTAAGGTTGTTGAATGGTTGATTGTTGTTGTTGCTGTTGATGAGTAATGTTGATAACACTGTGTAATTGAATTTTTAGGTTTAATAAACGTGTTAAATTTAGGAGTTTAATCCCTAAACAATTTGGTTAGAATTCGGTCACTGTTACTGCCCAGAACAGTGCAGTCGTGTATTGAGCATGACCGTGCTGAACAGGGAGCATGACCGTGCTCCCACTTAAATTCTGGAAAATGGCCGCGCTGCTCAGCATGGCCAAACAGGTCAAACAGCACGATCGTGCTGCTGAGCACGACCGTGCTGAGTGTGAAGCACGACCGTGCTTCACTTAAAAGGGCAGCACGCCCTCACGTGTCCAAGCACGACCGTGCTAGGGTCTAAGCACGACCGTGCTGACCCCCTGGACAGTAATTCAATTAAAGGACTTAAGGGGTTTTTAACCCCATTCCCCTATGATGATAAGTTGAGATAAATAATCAAAGATAAAGATTAGACAACCTGGTTATTAATTATATAAGATAATTAGATAATCAAATGTTAAGTCGGTATCCGTTGGGTTACCGCACGTTGATAAGTTGAAGTCATGGGTGCTTATAAACCCAAGTATGTTGAGTTGAACCTTGGTGCTTACTGGCCAAGGGAGCCTTGACCCCACGGTTTGGGTCTAAGGTTACGTTGAGTTTGATGTTGAAAGTCTTGGGAGCTTCATGGCCCAAGCAAGGAGGTGGTTGAGATTGTTTGTTGTTGTGCCATTTGCATAAATCATTGGAGTAGTTGATGGGGGAGGTTCGACAAAGGGGAGATCGCCCGAGAGTACGGTGATCTGGCCATCCACGGTAGGTCACCCAAGGTTTGGTGATCGAGGCCCCCCGTGATGAGGCATCCACGGTTTGATGCGTTGGCTATCCATGGGGTTCACCCAAGGTTTGGTGAACTGCCGGTGTTGGTGCTTCTATGGCCAATACGGATATGTAACTCCAAAGTCGTTCATCCTGAGTTAGTTGGATCCACATGCATAGTTGGAGTAGCGGAGTAGTTGATGCATTGCATAGCATAGCATACTTGGTTGTTATGATACTGTTGGATGTTGATGTATGCTTATGTGCATGTTTACCTTGCGTACTATTCCCCTGCTATTTATATGATTACATGAATCTTACTCCCTGTATTGTTTGTGTTTGGCCTGATTGGCATTTGCAGAGGACGATGAGCAGCCCGGAGAGGAGTGACTCTGAGGAGCCGCCACTCATAGTTAGGGCTTATTTATGTTTAGTTGTTTTCCTTTTGTATTCCGAGGATGTTATTTTCCGGAACGGTTTATACCAGCTCTGAGTGTGACATCGGGGTTGGGTAGTTATTTCTTCACGTTTTATTGATTTTAAACTTGGTTTATTTCCACGTTGTAACTGGTTCATGTGGGACTTTTCTACCCATGGACAATTGTTTTAAACTTATTAAATGAGTGCATGTTTTTATTATTAAATTATTTATATTAATTGGTGTCACACCACTAAGAACCTCTGTCCCCTCTCCTCTGATGACCTGCTCGGGTAGGACCCCCACTACACTGCTATCTCTACTCTGCAGCCTGTCTCTGATCCATACTCTCAATAGCACTGGCCCTCTCCACTATCTCTGGAAAGCTCAAAATATCTAGGGGCACTATAGCCCTCCTCAACTCGTGCCGTAAACCCTTCTCAAATATCCGGCACATCCAATCCTCATCCGGAAAAATTAAAACTTAAAATATTTAGGACCTAATCGTGTTATTATTGTTAAGTGTATGTATTAAAACGGCGGAAAAATTAAAACTTAAAATATAAACAACATATATACACACATGCATAATATATACACATCATATCCTGATGCAGTACATTAGAGGAAATTCCATCAGTAGGATCCCAATAGGTACAAACTGATATAAACAATAGAAGATAAAACGCCTCAAAAAGCCGCACTGGCCATAGACTCTCTACTCAACTACCCGGTTCCACTGCTCGTCCTCCAGCATATGGCTCAATTTGGCTCCTCCATAGCTGGCTCCTCCACCGAGTCTTCTTATAGTGATCACATAAATAAAACATAACCAACAACAAGAAGAAAAGGGATAAGAAACAATATAACGTCAAACTTGGAAAGGGTTTAGCAACAT
Source organism: Echinosophora koreensis (assembly GCA_035048595.1). Lineage (NCBI taxonomy): Eukaryota > Viridiplantae > Streptophyta > Magnoliopsida > Fabales > Fabaceae > Echinosophora > Echinosophora koreensis. Next base: position 2,181,261 of record JAPCYP010000080.1, read on the forward strand.
TTAATTCTATAATAGCACACTAAACATTTGTCTCCAAGGATATATATATATATATAACACAAATCATCCTCGATCCACGTCTAAGATTTCTCCTCTACCCTCCATCATGATGCAATGCAAATTCTGTATGAACCATCTCATCAGGTATCGACCATATCCGGATATCCACATCAATCGACACATCCCAGAGTCCCCGGCACACACCGCTGTCTCGGATGGAGGATTCCCATGCAAAGCAATGGCACTATAACTGCACAACCCGGTGCACACCTCTGAACCCCGGTCAGGGTGCTCATGCAATGCATGAACTATAGCTGCAACTAAAATGAAATAATGTCTAGGACGGTCCGCCGTTAGCCTAACCTCAGGAATTCTCCCTCCGAGGAATAGGCCTCAACGACTATGTTTTAGGTCCACCAGACCATGTTTCAGGTCAACCATATCACAGACCATGTTTCAGGTCACTCCCTAGTACCCTAATCGCTCATCATAATCTCATAGATAACCTCAATAATAAACTCATCATCATCATATCACAGTAATCATCTCGGTTAGGCACTACTAACATATATGGTATGAATTCCCCAGTATATCATCATGTCTCAACATGACTTATTACTCACTCAACCTCTAAGCCTAATTAGTACACTTATCACATCATACCATCATGCCATCAAAATCATCATTATTATCATCATGTCATAAAATCATCATTACATTCATATCATCATTTCCAAAATAATAATCATTATCAAAATCTAATAACGTAATAATAAAATAATAATATAACATATTCATAAAATAATCACAACTCATAACATCATCATCCAGCAGTTACCAACATCAATTCAACCAGTCAAACAATCCAACCAAGCAATCATTAAATAATAAAATAATATATAATAAACGTAACGGTGATAAATGCACAATCTCAATATCATCACAGGTACCACTAAGTAGTCCCCAGCGTGATATGGACATTGTCCGTTACTCGTTATCATGTAGGGTTTAGGTTGCCATACGCCATTATCGAATTAAACGTCACCATGCCGTTTCCGACGTTAAATAATTTCTTCCCCCACCTAAAGAACATACGACCTCGGAAACGCTATGAGATCACTCTTACTCGACTCCTCTCGAATCTGCCTCACACCGAATGAGGTCCCCGAATCTCCGATATCCCACCTAAACATCACATTTTGAAAGACACAAAATAAGAAACTCAAAATCTGTAGCAACCACCCCAAAATCCCCCACTGTTTCGGCTCTATATCTCACAATCCAGACATTTGTGTAAAAAAAGTGAACGGTGAGATTAAATAGATACCTTTCCTTTACCTTATCCAAAAATTTCAGCTCGATCCAACGGTGGATGAGCCTAGGATGAGTCACATAGGTAGCATGGTTAGGTGTCTCTAAGTTAGTGTAGTGGAGTCCAAGTGTCCCTTGGTGGCAGCCACACCCATGCAACCTTCCCTCTTAGTGACACGTTTCCAATTGTGACATGTGTCATCCACACATATTTCCGCGTGTTGCCCTGTCAGCATAACCAGGTATTTTCTTCCGCATTTTCCAATGTAACCTACTGTTAGGATATTCTTCTGTATTTTTTAGGTTACTCCTATGACCTATTGTACTCAGGCCCGACTTAATTTAATATTCCGACTCTCAATTAATTAATCGATCACAAAACGTTCGGTTTGTATTTCTTTCCGTTCTGGACTCGTTCGACGTCCGATTGACCTCAAATTTGAGATATAGGCTCATCAAGACCTAATAAACAACCTCAAACTATAAAAAATGCCTAATCTCATTCGTAACTCCAAATTTCTTATTTCACACTCAGATGTCTCAAAGATGCTAACCGGGAAACCCTAATTTTGTTTCTACATTCAAACTCACTCGAAAAGGTTGCGTGCTTGCCTTGCAAGGGTCTTTATGCCTCAAACCACATCCTAACTATATAATCCAAGTCCTAACCCTAATCCTCATACATAAACCATGCATAAAATAACGGATGTTACAGAATTTCTAAAGGATTACGATTTCCAATTACAGTATCACCCTGGAAAAGCAAATGTGGAGCGGATTCCTTGAGTAGAAAATCATTGCATGCGTCTGCAATGATGGTTAAAGAGCGAGAGTTGTTAGAACAATTCCGAGATATGCGATTGACAATTAGGTCATCGCCGGGAAAGCTTTGCCTAGGTATGATTATTGTTTCCAATGGATTAATGGAACAGATACGAGAGAAACAAGAAAGTGATCAGTACATACAAGGAGAAATGGAATTAGTGTGACAAGGAGCAATATCGAAGTTCAAAGAAGGACTTGATGGAATCTTAAGGTTTGGTGAAAGAATTTGTGTACCGGATGATGCCGAGCTTAGAAAGTTGATTCTGGAGGAAGCTCACAAGAGTAAATTGAGGTTACATCTAGGAGCCACCAAGATGTATTAAGATCTCAAGCAGTTGTATTGGTGGTATGGGATGAAGAGAGACGTAATGGAATATGTCGCTTCATGTTTAGTCTGTCAAAAAGATAAAATTGAACATCAAAGACCAGCAGGAATGCTACAATCTTTGGACATTCCAGAATGGAAATGGGATGGTATTGTGATGGATTTTGTGACAAGCTTGCCACGGACCCAGAAGGGATATGATGCAATATGGGTAATAATTGATCGACTGACTAAGTCGACTCACTTTTTGCCCATTAACAAAAAGTATTCAATGGAGAGATTAACTCAGTTATACATCGGAAAAATTGTCAGATTACATGGTGTACCTTCGAGTATTATTTCGGATTGTGATTCGAGGTTTACGTCAAGGTTTTGGCAAAGTCTACAAGAGTCACTAGGAACGAATCTCAGATTGAGTTCGGCTTATCACCCACAAACGTTTGGACAATCAGAGAGAACGATTCAGTCACTTGAAGATTTGTTGAGAGCTTGTGTGTTGGAACATATCGGGTGTTTTGATGAATTTCTACCATTGATAGAATTCAACTACAATAACAGTTTTCACTCGAGTATAGGAATGGCACCCTATGAAGCTTTATATGGTCGACGGTGTAGAACACCTTTATGTTGGTACCAAGATGGTGAAAGTTTATTGTTGGGACCAGATATCGTGCAACAGACAACATAAAAGGTGAAGATGATTCAGGAGAAAATGCGGACAACCCAGAGTCGACAGAAAAGTTATGCGGACAAGAGACGACAACCTCTTGAGTTTGAGGAAAGCGGTCATGTATTTTTTAGAGTCATGCCTACGACTGGGGTTGGTAGAGTAATTAAATCCAGAAAGCTCACCCCTAAATTCATTGGACCTTACCAAATTCTTCGTCGTGTGGGTCCAGTAGCCTATAAAATTTCTTTACCACCTTTTCTTTCAAATACCCATGATGTTTTCCATGTTTCACAACTGAGGAAGTATATCCCTGATCCATCTCACGTCATCGAACCCGATGTTGTACAATTAAAAGAAAACTTGTCTTATGAGACTTCACTTGTACGAATCGCGGACAAGATGATTAAGCAGCTCAGGGGTAAACAAATTTCCTTAGCCAAGGTTATTTGAGATAATACAACCGGAGAGGCAACGTGGGAAGTTGAAGACAAAATGATATTACAATATCTTGATCTTTTTCCAGGCACGTAATTTCGAGGACGAAATTTTTTTTTAGTGGGGTAGTAATGTGACACCCCGATTTTCACTACTTTTAATATCGGTGATATATATAAATATGTTTATATTTTTATCTGAGACTTAGAAAATTTTTGGATAAACCAAAGTCATATTTGTACTCTACTTTATCGTAGAGAGTTACGGTTAAATTTGGGGTTGAAAATTCAAACGACACCCTGTCTGTGTTTTCACTGACAGTAAAATTTTAGTGATCAGAAAACCTAATTTTGACTCGTGAAAGAAATGGTTAGGTTTTATATCGAATTTCCAACGACTTTGGTTATTTTGAAATTTTTCACTTAAAAGTGAAATAATATATTTTTCGGGCAATATATTAAATCGGGTAAACGACGGAGCTGATTACGGGATTGTCGGGACCCTCTAATGGATAAATAACAAGTCAATCAAGATGACTCATCTAGGTGAGTCATGTAGGTGACTCACCATTGTCATCATTACTTTAGAAGTAGAAAGACCTTTATGTCCTTAGTTTGTTCTTAAATGTCAATTTGGTCCCTAAGCACAATTACTCCTATGTCCTTAAATGAACAATTTTTTTCCCTTCAATTCCCCAAAATACATGGCCTTAACCTCCTTTCCTAAGCCATTTTATCCACTTTCATCAAAGACTTCATCATCTTCTCCAAATTCTCTTATTTTCTCCAAGTTAACCATAAACATTTTTGTGAAGCAACTACTTAATTTCTTGCCATTTTTCAACTTCCAAGAGGTATACCTTGCTCATCTCAATCAATAAACTCTATGTTCTTCATTCATTTTCTTGATTCAAGGCCATGATCATCATTCTCCATTCTAGGGTTTCTATGTTTAAAAATCTCTAGAAAATCATAGAAAAATCCTATGATCATGAAACCAATTTCTATGAACTTGTCATCATCTCTATGTTTAGCATTCAAGAGCATGAATCAAACAAAATTTTCCTTCCTATTCTTCCTCATGAGGCCGAAACTCTACCTTTTGAGGGTGGAGGAATTTTGGTCAATTTTTTAGAAAGTGACAATGGATTTCATCTTTCTAATTCATATATGTGTTGAATCCCAGAGATTGAGTCAAAATAAAACCCCTAGCCTATTTTCTATGTGAAGGCCGAAACTAGTTCGTTATAGAGTTAGAGGATTTTATTCCAATATTTGAATTATGATCATTGATCTTGTGTTTCTAATGCTTAAGGATCACTAATCCAAGAGCTTGTGAATTTTTAAAATTTTTAGCCACATAAAACCCTTATGGCAGAGACCTAGTTATAGGAAATAGGTAATTTTAGTTGTTTGATTGTTGATTTATTTGTTGTGGTCTATTGAAGGATAAGTGTTTTGGGAATCGCTGTACGTTACACTGTGGAATCGGGAGTTAGACGGAAACTTTATTCGAGAAAAAAAAATCTGAAAAATCTCCAAGAGGTAAGGGGGGTTACCTGAGGGATTTTTTCGATAGCTATATGCTACTAGTATGTGGTCTTTATAATTTATTTGAGCTTGTTTTGGTGGTTTTAAATTATTTTACGTAGTTAATTTATCTGTTGTTAATTATCTGTGCTTGATAAATTATTTGTAGACATGTGTTATAGTATTTTAATGCATGATATAAAATGTATTATCTACTATAGCACTGATGTGGAATATTTATTGATGTTGATTGTTGATTGAGAAGCCTGACAGTGGTTAGTACTTAATTAATTAACGAGACAAAAGCTTTAAAAAGCTTCATGAGGAACATTAAATATTTAATTGAGAAATATTGGCAAATAATATTATATAAATATTTGAATTGTGGGAAATCAGAAATAGTTGAAAATGTTATTATTTTAATGATTTATCAAAAGTGATCTATGAGTCACAGTGATGACGTAATCGTGAAAAAAATTTAGCCATGCTAATTTTTACGTAAGAAATTCTAAAATAAAATAAAAAGTTATTAGAAAAAATTAATTTTACAAAATAACTTAATTATTATAATGTGAAAATTATTCTGAGAGAAAAAGTCAAATTTCGACTTAAAATGTTTTTTTTATGCTAAACGACGATTAATTCCGAAAATATTTACGGAAAGCATTTTAAAAAAAACAGCAGTATTTATTTGAACAGAGATTTAGTCTCAAATGACTTCTTTTTCAAGAAATGAAGTTTTGGAAAAAAGATTTTCAGAGGAGAATGAATTTCTTAGTGATTTGATGGTTTTATAAATGAATTTCAAACGGAAAAGATTTTCTGTAAATGAGTTGTATTCAACGGTGTTATTTCCGACAACTTGTATAAGTTGCGGAGACTTTATTTTGGATTTGTGTTTCACAGAACGAAAACGATGTAAGCGTTGAAACGTGAACCGAGTAACCGAGACGTCGTGCTACTAGTGTTCTGAAAGAAAACACGTAGAAAAGTTGTGTAAGTTTTGTGCCTTATAATCTACGAATCTAAGACTGGTGCATCGGTCTAGTGCTTCGTGATTCGCACATTTGGATCTTGTGTCCTATTGTTGAGGATGAACATTAAACTTAAGGTTTAAAAGTTGAGATGGTCGTGAGCGCTTCGACAAGGAAAGAATGACCAAAAAGAAAAGTGACGAGACTGAAATGTTTTTAATGCATTATTTGGCAGACGTGCCTGTGTTGACCAATGTGCCTTTATTGGCCAATGTGCCATGTAAATTTGATCATTGTACTGTAATGGACAATGTATCATTATTGACAAATGTTCCATTTGTCGCGTTGAACATTGTGCCTGGAGTAGGACAATATGCCATGTTTGTGTTGACCATTGTTTCTTTCGTTGACAATGTGCCATGTAAGAGCTTAATCTGCTCAAACGAAAAGAAGTTTGGAATCTCCGGAGATTAAGCAAAAAATAGATATTGAACGTTGAAGTGTCATGCATTTTTAAAATGACGATGACTATGAAATCCATTGATAAACTACTTGTTTATTTCTGAGCATTTTATGTTGTTATAACTATATATGCCTATATGTTGTTTTGTGTGTCTCACATGTAGTTATCATATTTAAATTCATATATTGGTATCTCACCCTTGCACGTTTCCTTGTTGGTTTCTCTTCTCTGTGGTATATATTTATATTTGAGTACAGATGGAGCCGGGGGTACCATTGGCTCATACGGGGATACGTTCCCTGACATTTGAGCATGCTGCGAATGGTGGTGCATGGGTGATAAACCCAAGGGCACATAGCGCCACCTATATTGGCCCCATACGCATGATCGAAGGCACGCTAGCGATGGGACCTCAGCAAGAGATTCATATGGTGGAGACTATCGAGGTATCATTACCTCCGATGTGGATTTTACTACAACATCTAGTGGACCAGGGAGAGTTGGAGATTCATCCTCCGATAGTGCAGCCTTTGCATGCAGCAGCACCCTCATCACCTCCTGCACCAATTGTTTTGATTCCCCAGGTCGAGGAGGACCCGGAGGAGTTCATAGAGGAGGAGCCTGAGTATCATCTGCTTGATGATGATGAGGATTCTCCTGATGAGGGAGCGGGAGCAGTAGTGTCTTCACTTGACACTTCTGCTGAGGGTGGGGATGATCATCACGGTCTCCCCAATGGTTACCATTAGCTCTGACTAGCTATAGGATGAGTTCATTTTTGGGGTAGTGTTTTCGTCAGTCTGATTCTGGCTACTGAGAGCCATGATTGTTGAGATGTGGTTCCGGACGATTCACTACGTGTTAATTATGTTTTTTATTTTCTTTACTTTGTTGCTTTGAGAATGGCCTCTATTGATATAGGCCTTGTGTAAAAATGGGTAGAGACGTAGTATGTATAAAACCTCCGATGCATATGTGTGTGTGTGTGTATATATATATATATATATATATATATATATATATGTTTAACTATGTTGTTTGTATGGAAAGGAAAGGAAAGGAAAAAAAAATTCACTATTTTCATGATAAGATAACTATTTAAAAGGTATTTGCTTTCCGAAAGTAACTAGCGATTTAAAGTTTTATTTTCCGCAACGGGTCACCATGTGATATCCCAAGAAGGGGTGTTGCACTCTCCTTATTAAAATTACATTTAATTATTATTTGCCGATAAATTTAAGTCATTAGATTAAATTAAAACCAATGGTTAAGATTTGGTGTAAGAGCAAAAATTGACATCAGTGTCAACGGATCTTACCCCTCTCTCTCTCTCTATATATATATATATATATATATATATATATATATCACTTTTTTTTTTTTTTTTGAGATTCGTCCAGGTGAGATGTTAGATGGCTCCAAACTCATTCACCTGTGCATTTCAATTGAAAAAAAAAAAGCAAAAAGCATCAACTCAAATCCACCCAAAAAGAGGGACAACAATTTTTAGGATGTGTTCTAAGTGAACGATGAAACTGGTGCTACGATTAACATAGTTATGGATTTAATTACAGAAAACTCAAGATGCATGTAAATAAATGACATATTATTAGGAAGTGTATCAATTTTTTTTTTCAGCATATAAATCATAAATCTTATTCATTAATTAAGTTTGAAGACAAGAATATAAACTTTATGAAATTATTGATATTGATAATAAAGTGGAATGAACGCTTGATTGAGATCAGTAAAAGAGCAGCGGAAACATTAATGATTGTACTTTAGAAGAAACGTTTTTTAAAATTATTTTTGACGTTTATCTAAAAAAAATAAAAAAATTACTTTTGAGGAACAACAACTCCCTATCTAGCCATATTGGCGCTTCTTTTAGTGTTGCATCAATTCATCTCTGGATTCTTTTTTTACATATTTTGAATTATTTTTTCCATAAAGGAGTGTAATATTAAAGAAGAGTACTAGGGGTACTCTACCCTTTTACAAAGAGTAACCAAAGGAATTAGACAAACTGTAAATGTAATACCGCCTGACCAAAACAGTACTAGTTTTGTCTAAAACATTCCTGCACCAAAAGGGTCTTATAGCTTCACATGATGCGTCACTGTCCAAGCAAAAAAACATAGAGTCTTGCTAGTGAGTGCCTTAGTATTGATTAAGGAATTATGGAAGAAAACTTTATATTGAGAAACTAAATATAATACTTTCTAAAGATACTAAATACATCATTTTTTTTTGTACAAAATTTCCTTTCTTTGTCACTTAAATAATGTTCTACGACACTCGTTATCATTCTCCAAAAACATATAATAGATAACATATAAAATATACTCCGTCCTTAGTTCAAGGGAAATCATTTCAATATTATTACCCTACATTAATCTAGGCTATTACAGAATAGAGAAGCCACAGCCTTTGAATGCAATGATTAATTGGCAACACATAACGGTGTATAACCGTGAAAATACGAAGCAAATACCATAATTATTTGCCACTAACATTCCCCAAAATTAAACAAGACTCTAGATTGATAGAAACTCCAAATATTTTCAAAAATTTGTGTCACTCTAAACCAATTCAAACCCATCTAAAAATTTTGGCCCTTGCCCTCGTAGGTCTGTCTAAATTGCCAATTAGTAGGAGCAACATTATCAAACTCCAACATTTTCCCATCACTTGTAGTCACCTGGAATGACAAAGATTGTCCTACCAAATTAGTATCTGTGAGCCAATGCTGTCCCCAGTTATGGGACATAGGAATCCAGTCACTTTTGTTAGACCCTTTGATTTTCACAGTAGAAACATCGCCAGCATTGCCAACATTGTACACCAATACAAGCAACCAATAAGGGTTCCCTGTGAACTCAAACATAACACCCCCTTTTTTGATGCATGGGACACGCCTATATTGAACCGGAATGATGCCAGCTTTGTATATTGCAATGGTGGTGAACATTTTCATAGACAAATCAAAATGCTTTTGTGGAGGGTTGCACCAATTACCATCGGGTTTGGAATAATTCGGAGGGCAAAAATTTGTTGCAGTTATTTTGATAGAGCCTGCATTCTTAATGCACCATTGAGGATCGTCTGCACACTTGATCTCAAAACAAGCACCACAAGCAAGTCCATCATTGAATAGAGCAGTGCTTAGTGCTGCGGTTTCAAGCCCATACCCTTGCTTGAAGAGATCGCCATAGCCACAAGCACCCTCTGCATATCGAATATATTAATGAAAACATTGAGATTAATAGTATACATAAGATTAAGGATATATTGTTAATTAGTGTCCGCTTAAAAAAATTTAAAAGAAACAAGCTTTTACGAAAAAAACTAAAGGTATTATTTCTCAAAATAATAAATATATATAATTTCTCATACAAATTTATTTATTTATTAATTTATTTATTTTAATAACTTGACAGTGGCCTTAGGTTGCATTCTCATATGATTAATCAGCAAAATAACAAGTCTTTTGGTGAGAAAGGGAGAGAGTTATATATATATATATATATATATATATATATATACTACGCATGGTTTCTCCACCCGACATGTCACCATAAAAGGTTGCATGAGCATCGTACCAATTGCCGTCAATGCCAGCTGACTTGGCTTCGACAAAGAGAGCCATGAAGAAGGCCAAAGGAACAAAAGAGTACAACTTAGCCATGACTAGGGTAAAGGATAGCGAAAGTTTAGTTTCTTATGTCAGAATTGTTGGTATTTATAAAGTCAGGGGAGTAATACTAGCTATGGACCGGATATGCCCTATTATTATTTAGCTGATTGAAAACTTCCATTTTTTTAGAAAAAACATTACATATATATGTGAAAGTTATTGGTATTAAAAATGGGGGAGTAATACTAGCCATGATAGTTGTGGCGCCGCTCGCCATTACAGTAATCAAAAGAAATATGATATGATTTGGATATTAATAGCTGATCGCAAACTTCCTTTGTTTGAAAAAGAATTACATTTCTTTACAAATAAAATAAAAAGAATTAAATATTTCGGTACATTTTTATTTATATTTATATTACCTTATATAATCCTGTGACTATGGTAACACTAAAAAAAACCATGAATCAGTTAATGTTAAACTATTGCCAACCTCACCTTTAGGAGATTAAGACTGGCAAATTATAATTAAGTACTTTGCTTATTTATATGATATAGGAAAATGATTTTGTTAGAATAGTTTCTTTATTACATAAACTTACCCTTTAGTTTTGATTAAAAAAATTATAACGGATGACTGCAGTACACGATCCGGTCTTTATTTGGAATATAGAAATTATGACTATTAACATTCCAGATTTTTTTTTGTAATAAAAAAAAATCCATATTTTTTTTATTAAAGCTTTATAAGGTTAATTCGTTGTATTCATAATTTAGATTGCATTTTTTTTCCATCTCATTCTGATTTTTTTTTTTCATTTTATGAATTAAGTACATTGCAATCCTTACCATACGTATATTTAACTGATTTCATGTTAGGAGCCACCCTAATTAGCTCTTTGGGCCGACTGGGTCCACCAGAGTATCCCACGACTTAGGCCGCCCTTCGGGCACTAATCTATGGTTCGGCTGATTGAGCAAGGTTTTACCCCTTGGTTCTCAGCCTCCCAGTGAGGGTGACTTCACAAGGATTCGAACCCGAGTTCCCCAGGTCCCCCTCCTTATGGGGGCTAGTTGCTTCCATTAGACAAACACCCCATTGGTATATTTAACTGATTTCAACATTAAGATATCTCTTTCTTATTTATTATCTTCGTAATTAATTTATTAGAGATTCTTTATTATCTAAATAAATCTGATTTTTCTTTTACGGAATTAATTCAGATTTAATTATAAGATAGAAAATCAAATCAAATTCATATGTTCATTTTTCAACCTCTCCTTACAAGTTCAAAATTTAAAATCTTAATAATTTTTAGGCAAATTATTATTCCTTATCAATTATCTTCTCACCTAATTAATTTATGGAAAAATTTTTAAGTTGAGAAATTTTTAATTTTATTTTACAAATTAATATCTATATGTAAATGATCAATATAAAAATTATAGATAAAACATAATACACAAGAATTGAATATTTACATGAAAATAATAAGGAGAATTTACACCTAGGGGTAAAGTACACGTAATACACGAGGATGAATATTTTACATGAAATCACATCCACATATGAATTGTTAGAAGAATTTTATATTTTACTATAATTTCAGTACTTTTTTAATTTATTGCCATAAATAAAGATATGATAAATTAAAAGCAAAAATGTACCACAATCATATTTCTTTGTAATTAAATCATCTTATATTTTAAATCTATTAATATATCCATATAATTATTCTCCCATCTTAACCATAATTTATAATTATGTTTCCCCTGCTTTTTTTTTATTCAGGGCTCACCGTAATCAGGGCTTTTGGCATCCCAGTGAGTCCATGAAGTATCTCACAGCTTAGGTCCTTTGGACTCGCTATGGGATTAATCTTCGCTCGGGGTCCAGTAGCGGTAGTTAATTCTATCTTAGTTACTTTAAGTTAAAAATTTAAATCTGGTTAACTCAAGATGTTGTCTTGATTACAAATGGCTATTTCAAATTTTAATTAAGATTATTATATTCTAACCTATCCTATATAAATCATCATATTTATTTTAACTACCCTACGAGAGAAATTTGTTAGGATACAAATTGTTTGTGCATCTTCAACAACAGTTTTTAATAAGAAGAAAGTGGATAAGGAGTTGAAGGGGGTGGATAAGGAGTCCAAGGTTCAAACCCTAGTAAAGAAAAAAAAAAATTAACATAACAACTAACATTTATCTAAAAAAAAAATGGTTTTAATAAGAAGAGATTTGATCTTCTTCGACTCATGTTCTTAGGATCTTGAAGAGGTTTTTTTTTTTTTTTTTTTTTGACAATGTTGTTAATTTTTTCCCCCTTTTTCAATTTCCTTCTTGTTTGTCTGAGCTATGTCATATGACTTTGGGTACGATTGTCTAATCTCTCTTTGAAGGATATGTTGTCTGATTTTGGCTTATGCACGATTTTTCATCCAGTTTGAGTTGTCTGGCTTAAGTCTTCTGAACATTTCCTGGGCCTTAATTCGTCTGACGAAATCGCCTAATCCTGAGTCCTGAACCGTTTCAATCGTTTGATTCTTTTAGCTTGGTTCAAACAACATCTTTCTTGTTTCCAAAATGACACCTTTAAAAGCTAATTAAGATTTCTGCATCCTTGGTAAATTCGTTAGTAAGGTTCACTTATAAAGCACATAGAAGGATATGTTAGTTTTATTTATTAAATCAGAAATAAATTATAGTATTTAAAAAATTCAAACAAAATAGTTATAAATTTCTTAATTGTTTTTTTTTTTGAAGGGGTAAATTTCTTAATTGTTAATACATAGACATTTTTAATATATTAAATTTTAAAAAAAAAATCATACGTACATTACAAATTTTAAATACAAAGATAATAATTCATTATTGTATTTTTAGTAAAAAAAACTTTAGTTAATTTTATTTGTAGATAACTTTTTGTTAGTTATATTTATTAAATTCATCAATATTATAATATTTTAATAATTCGAAAAATAATTTTATAATATTAAATGGTTAATACACAGAAAATTTTAATATATTAAATTTATAAATAAAAAAAAACTAGCATACGTACATTAGAAATTTTAATTATAAAGATAAGAGTTTATTATTGTATTTTTATTAGAATAGTTTATTTAATTTTATTTTTAGATAAAACTATGATTACTTTTACTATTTATTAAATTCAGCAATAAATTATAATATTTGAAAATTCAAAAAATAATTATAAATTTTAAATTCAGGAAATATTCTAAATATTAATTGGTGAATCTTAATACTGTAACACCCCTGGTTTTTACTGTTCTTTAATAACAGCAAATATATATGCTTATATTGTTTTAATTGGAAAGATTAATTTTCTGGATGTTTAACTTTGATTATTTTATGTGGTTTAGTTTGAGTAATTTTAATTACTCATTTAAAATGATTTTTATTAAGTGCGTTACCACTGCTTTATTTCAGTACATGTACGATTACTAGACAATAATTTACGTTATTGTTACTATTAGTATTTATTAAGAAAAATATTTTAAATGATGTGATTGAAAGAAAATTATTTTCATTTTTACTCTATTTAATTTTATATTTGGAAATAAATTGGTTTGACATAAATCCAAGATTAAATGTTGGACCGTGAATTTTCTTAGCTGATCAATTCAACTATCAATCTCTACTTTATTTCAAATTTTCAATTATATATTTGTCACTTTATTTTTAGATTCAAAAACTAAAAACGTGTTTATTTTTAGGCTTAATATTTATCATTCATTTTGTACCTACTCACTAGAAAAAGAATTTTACTCCTTATATCTCCCTCTCTCACTCGACGTTTCTCTCTCCCCCCTCACTCCTTTCTTTATTTTATTTCTGCTACCTCCTCCTTCTTCTTTCTCAAAGAGAAAAACCAAGACTTCCTCCTTCTCTCTTGCTTCAACCACTGCCCCTCCACCTGAGCTCCGTCTAGCCACCGCCACAAGCCGCGCGACACCACTTTCGGTTCGAGCTCAGACCTCGCCCCGTGACCCAGCCCACGCACCCCGCGTTCTGGTCCGTTTGTTCCTCGCTGTGCGTCGCGTCATCACCGCCGCGAGCTCCATTCGCCGTCGCTCGCCGTTGGATTGGAGAAGACAGCAGCGAGCCCTTCGCTTGAATGTTTTGGCCCCTTTCCTTCCTCCGTTTCAGGCCGTTCACCGGAGCTCCACCGTCGCAGTTGCGCCGGACCTCCAAGACAGCCACCACTCCATCTTCCTCTTCCCTAAATTGATTTATGAACCCTAAAGTCTCAAATCTGATTTTTATTGAAGTTAGCTCTATTTTGTGAAATTGAGTATTTAAAATCAACTTAGAGTGAGCGTTTGATGATAAGTAGCTGATTATGTGTTTTGTCTGGTTGTGAAAATACTTTGACTCCCTCTCCGGGATGTCGTTGTGGTTGTGGTTGCTTTGGGGAAATAGATTCTGTATTGTTTGGGAGTTGACAGGAGTGGTTTTGAGGAAACGGGAACATCGAGTTGGGGTTTAGCCTTGTGTAGCTTCATTGTGAGGAAAGCTAACTATTGAATGTGTCAATGAGAGGATCTTTTCTGGTCTACAAAGGTAAAAGGAGTTTACCTAAGGAGTTTTTGCTAGTCATGTACCTTGTTGTGTTTTGATTGATTATATGTTGATTTGAAAATGTAGTTTGATGTTATTTGGAATTGTTGAACATGCATATGTTGTTGTTGGATTATATATGTATTGGATTGAGATTCATTGCTTGACTGTGATTGACTGAGGGCATGACATTGGTCATTGCTTGTTAATAAAGATTAAGACATTAAAATACCTTAACTCAGAGAGATTGAAAAAGTGGTGTTCTATTTCTTTGGAAGTGAGAAGAAAATTTTAATGATGGAAGTGTGAAGATAGGTTTAGGAAAAGAAATTGAAAATGGAAAGAATCAAAATTTCATGAAAATGTTTTAAAAGAATGTTGAAAGTGAAGTCTTTTGAAAACAAGGGTTTTCTTTTAGGTTTACAAAAAAGTTGTTCAAAATGGAAAGGTTTAGAGAAAATGTTATCTTTGATAAATTCAATTGTAAGGGTTTTATATTTGGTTTGAAGTTGAGAAAAGTTTTCAGTGGTTTTCTAAGTTTTCAGAAAATGGATTTTAGAGGACAAAATTTTCTATGAAAGTGTATTTACAAGAAAGAAAAGTATTTATGTCACAAAGTTGAGAAACTTTTGAACTTTTGTTTTTCGATTTAGTTTTCACTGAACGAAAAACCAAGTGGAAAAGAGAAAAGTGGAAAGAACCTAGATTTCTTAAATGACGGGCTAGAGTTCTTGTTTTGAGTTTTGAGGAAAAGAAACGACCTAGGTCACCGAGCTATAAACCTGGGCAAGATTTGGATTGTCGAAATATCGAGCTGAATTCGGAGTGTCGGTAAAGCCGAACTAGTGTTCCTATTGAGAAAAACCTAGATCACCGAGACGTCGGGCTAGTGTTCGAATTGAGGAAGAGATTTTAAGATCATTGTTTTTGGTCTAAAATCTTGAGTTGGTATTAAAAGTATATTTAATACCTGAATAAAAGTAGTCAAGAGCTTTCAGCCTCGACGAAGAAAGAACGATGCGAAAAAGACAAACAAAGCGAAAAACCATTGTTTTACATGCATAGTCTGGCTTATGTGCCGTTCTGGCAGACGTTCCATTGTGTATCGAGCTACAGCTTCACAAAGGGTGAACTGACAAATTGGATAGTTACAGACCAGAGATGGATCCTTTAGTCTTTGGGTCTATTTGGGACATTCAGGCTCGAGAACCCACGGAAGGCTTGGGCTTTTGCAACCTCAAAGCCGTGGAAATCGGCTACCCAGCACGTAATGTACTCAATCAGGAACTATTCAATCTTATTTAGGTGAGATGCGATACCCTAGAACAATTGGGGATCGGACCTAAATTGAGTGGCCGACCCAACGTGAAACAATTGTGTTATAGGCATTATCGCGATCCTATCATGCTCGACGAAGGGAAGTTAGGATCTCCGAAGAATTATGAGAAAGATAGTGAATATTGAAGTGACATGAAAGGTTTTATAAATTTGCATTTGGATGTCGGGAATGAGTTCCTATGCTATAATTATGATGTTATATTATGTATTGTTGTCATATGTTGTTGTAAGTCGTGTATGTGACTGCTATGATAAAACTCATATATTGGTATCTCACCTTTGCATTATTTCTATTTGGTTTTCTATTTTTGTGGTATACAGTTTTTTTTGTGAACAGATGAGGCAGAGAAGTTCCCAACTTCACTCAGGGATATTTGTCCCAATTCTTGAAGATGTCTGATGTCAGTTATAATGGTGAGAACCATAGGGGTCTTCCCCAGGAATATCTTTTAGAACGACAAGGTTAGGTTTTTGAGACGTTATTGATTAATGATAGAATGTATGTTCATGGCTCGGAGAGCCTTTATTTTGAATGGAATGTTTATGGCTCGGAGAACTTTTCTTTTGATGTAAAATTTTTTAGAATAACTCCATCTTGATGTATTTTGTATGACTGAAACTTCTGGGGTGAAAATATAAATATTTCAGCAGATGTTTTTATTTTGGGATGTTGGAATTACAGAGGAGACTCTGTCAAAATTTTTGTAAAAATTTCTAGATATTTATTCAAGTATAATGTGATTTTACTTTTGGGACGTGTGTATCACTTTTCCGAAGAATTCAGAAAGAAATTTTTTACACCCGAGTTTTCTGACTTAAAGTAAATTAATTTTTTTTCGAAAGCAAAACCAGCAACTCTTAATTATTATTATTTTTCGAAAAGAGTTAGATATGTAACGCCCAAGGGGGGTGTTACATTAGTGGTATCAGAGCTGGTTAAGTCTTTCGGGAACCTTGGGGAATAGGTCTGTTATGTTTTGTTGTGTGATCTCTGGTTGGATCTTGGTTGAATTGCTTCCCAGTCGAAGCAATGTGCGTTGGTTTATAAGTATGTGTTTTATCTTGATGGGTTACACGAGTTTTGACTTATAGGAACCTATGGCTAGTGTATTGTGTTTTGGTCCATGTGTGACACATTCGGTTATCCTTTATGGATTGTGTCAGACATTTGAATAGTATGTGTGTTAAGGTAGATTTTCTAGGAATGTTCTCTGAGAATGTTCCAGGATTATCGTTTGCCAAAGGATTTTCCTGGAGTGTCCCTAGAAATGTTTAGTTTTGCCGTTTGTAAAGGATATTGAGTATTCGATCGATCTAGTTTCTAGATTTGGTCCGATTTCTAATCTCCTTGTGTAGGATGTCGCCTACAAAGTTAATCAAGTTAGACGACTCGATTCAACTTGAAGATCTGTAGTCTGAGCAGTTGTTAAACCGAGTGTTTCCCGTAGGAAGCACCAATGCTGTGTGAAGGTTCGAGACTCCGTGTGTATTTCTGACAACTCAATAAAGAAATGATTAAGAACAAGTATTCTCTGTCGTGCGTAGTTGATTTGATAGATCAATTGTTAAGAGCTATCGCCTTCTCAAAGATTAATTTGAGGACGAGTTGTCACTGGATTAGAATGAGGACCTATCAAAGACTTTTGTGTCGTTGACTCAGCTTATGAGAAAAGATCAACTCTTCACATGTTTGAGAGACTGACTAAGTTGTCCGTGAGCGTGCCCGATTCAAAGTGACCATACTAAGCGTGTCTGGAAAGACCTGTGTGCTTGTTGGAACCAAGACAAGATGATTTGAATCTTCAACCTTGGGTGAGCGTCTCATGATTAAGAAAATTCTTATCTGTACTGTTCATTCCTTTATGAACTTGTAAAATTGACAATTGTTCCATGAGTCCCTATGGTTGTATTAAACAATCACAGCGATCAATTTTGTATGTGTCAAACTGACTTTTCTAATCTTGATTTAAAGTCTATCATGACTTAGCAATTAATCATGCTAGTCAGTAATTTTAATTCACCCTAATGGATTTTCTTGTATGTGAGAATTTGTACTCACGTTTCTGAATAACCCTCAGTGTATTAGACATTCGAGTGGAGGGATTTGATAATATTCGTTGGCCTGGTCATTTTCACAGATTCGTTGAAAGAATTTGTTATGGCTATTTCTTGAGTTGTAACACCGATAACTTCGTGATAACAGAAGTTTCTTGATGAAACTTAGTCTAATCGCTTCTACTTTTGGTAGAGGTGACCAAGTCTGATTTTTGGCCAGACTGTTTTCCTTTTTAAAATCGTCGTTTTGTAAATTATTTGTACTAAGAATAAATCCTCTTGGGATTAGGAACTATTCATCCTTTGATTCCTGAATCCGCTATAAGTTCTTGTGAAAGGAGGAACTTTATTAGAGTCATGATTGTAAACATGTATTAGCTATGCATTTTTACACTCACAAACCTAATTGAATAATCTTTTTTCATACTGGATGTTCTGGTATCTTTCAAATTGATAGAATTCTTCTTTATGCTTTTGTGAAAGTGAAATCAAGAAAATTTCTTTTCTTGAAAATTTCTTTATGTAATCTTTAAGATCATGTCTTATTGTGGTTCGAAAGGACTTGTCATCCTTGATCAACTTTACCCTACGTATTTTTCCAAACGTCATTGACGTGTGACCTATCTCATAGGTTATGAGGATGGCTACTTGATTCATATCACGATATCAGAGTTAGTTGAGTACAATAAGAATGTAACTGACATTTGAGACATTCTTAGTTAAGATGTTAGCATCGCAATGAATGTTGTCGTGGGTTTACCGAGTACCTTCAAGAGTTTTAATTCGTTTCGAGTGATAGTGGACAGGTCGATGAAGTCAACACCCTTCTTAGCGATTAAGATCCACCATGAAATGGAGAAGCTAAACCGAAGTATGTATCAGAGGACTAATCAAATTTCACGAAGTATCATCAAGTGTCGTTTTAGAAGAAGATCTGAAGTTTACTCCACGTTTTTCGGTGATGTCTGCTTTAAGTGTTGAGGACCAAGTTGAGGCTAAGCCCAACTGATCACCCTCAACTCGATGGGCAAGTAAGAAAATGATCTATCCTTAGAAGATTAGCTGGGAGTAAGTGTAGTATCTAATTACAAGCATCCCTTTAGTAGGATAGACAAGAGTTGATAGGAGTTTTGTTGGTGTTTAGATGTGACTGGTAAAATGAGAATCTATAAGATCAACTCTAATAGGCAATGACGATTTCTATAGATCAAATGATCAAATGTTGATCGAGACAGCAGTGAAATTTAAGGTAATGATCAAATACTTGTAGCTAAGATTTATTGTATGAGTTTGGAAGGTTAAAAGGAAAGTGTCTATAGTAATTTCACCTAAGTGGATTCTAATCGAAAGAGATAAACTTTTGTGTTATCTAAGTTTGTTAGGGAAATTCAAAGTTGATGGATTAGATAATCTTACCAGGCTTGGTGTACTTTGATTTCAATTATCTTGGGAAGTATTATGATGTTTTGATTGGAGACTTGCAATATGTGATTTTGATATAACCTAGAAAAGTAGACTACGTTCAGAAGAGCTAAGACTACAATTGGATACTTTGAGTAGGAAGTTGATGCATGTTGCGGAAAAGTTAGTTTTGATCTTGGTGATAACTATGAGAGTTAGATGTGTGGAAAGCAGTTTTTCTAGTGGATCAGCAATTGAAAATAGAAGTGGTTAAGTTTTGATTTTACTCTTCATGTGGGAGGAACTAAGATAAAATGTCATGGACAGTGAATATAATGTGATGGTAGATAATTTCGAGGATGAAAGAGAACGACGTAAGAATTGGCTATGTTATGGAGTTAGCAATAAGAAGAATGAAGCAACTGGATTCAAACACAACAATAAGTATTGATGTAGGATAGGAATTGATGTGTGTGCTGTGAAACGAAGTAAGAATGTTAGTTTAAATCTTGGTGTTAACAGTAAGAGTTAAAGATGTTGAATGAAGAAATTTTCTAATGGACCAGTATTAGAGGAATAAGAGACTAAGTTTTGTTTATATTTTTTTGTGTGGAAAATCAAGATGAAATTGTTAAGGACAGGAAGTATGTATTGAGGATAAAAGATTAAATTTTGAGGATCAGTATAATGAAGAATAAGTATGAAATGTGCTATTGAGTTACAATAGTCATTCAAGGGAAAGTGAATACGGGAAGTACAATGTAGGATTTTGGGATTAAGATGTAATTACAAAATCCTGTCTAGCTTCGAGTCACGAAATGTTTTTAACTGGGGTAATAATGTAACACCACGGTTTTTACTATTCTTTAATAATAGTAAATATATATGCTTACATTATTTTAATTGGAAAGATTAATTTTCTGGATGTTTAACTTTGGTTATTTTATGTGGTTTAGTTTGAGTAATTTTAATTACTCATTTAAAATAATTTTTATTAAGTGCGTTAGCACTGCTTTATTTTAGTACATGTACGCTTACTAGACAATAATTTACGTTATTGTCACTATTAATATTTATTAAGAAAAATATTTTAAATGATGTGATTGAAAGAAAATTATTTTCATTTTTACTCTATTTAATTTTATATTTGGAAATAAATTGTTTGACATAAATCGGAGATTAAATTTTAGACCGTGGATTTTCTTAGTTGATTAATTCAACTATCAATCTCTACTTTATTTCAAAATTTGAAAGTATATATTTGTCACCCTTTATTTTTAGATTCAAAAACTAAAAACGTGTTTATTTTTAGGCTTAATATTTATCACTCATTTTGTACCTAGTCACTAAGAAAATGAATTTTACTCCTTATATCTCCCTCTCTCACTCGATGTTTCTCTCTCCACCCTCACTCCTTTCTTTCTTTTATTTTTGCTACCTCCTCCTTCTTCTTTCTCAAAGAGAAAAACCAAGACCTCCTCCTTCTCTCTAGCTTCAACCACTGCCTCGCCACCTGAGCTCCGTCCGGCCACCGCCACAAGCCGCGCGATACCACGTTCGGTTCGAGCTCAGACCTCGCCCCGTGACCCAACCCTGCACCCTACGCTCTGGTCCGTTTGTTCCTCGCTGTGCGTCACGTCATCATCGCCGCGAGCTCCGTTCGATGTTGTCGACCTGCCTTGGAATGCCGTCGCTTGCCACTAGACTGGAGAAGACAGTCGCGCGCCCTTCGCCTGAATATTTTGGTGCATTTCCTTCCTCTAAAAATGAGTTTTCCCTAAATTGATTTATGAGTCCTAAAGTCCCAAAATTTTATTTTTATTGAAGTTAGCTCTATTTTGTGAAATTTAGTATTTAAAAATCAACTTAGAGTGAGCGTTTGATGATGAGTAGCAGATTATGTGTTTTGTCTGGTTGTGAAAATGCTTTGACTCCCTCTCCGGGATGTCGTTGTGGTTGTGGTTGCTTTGGGGAAACAGATTCTGTATTGTTTGGGAGTTGACAGGAGTGGTTTAGAGGAAACGGGAACATCGAGTTGGGGTTTAGCCTTTTGTAGCTTGGTTGCGAGGAAAGCTAACTGTTGAATGTGTCAAGGAGAGGATTTTTTCTGGTCTACAAAGGTAAAGGGAGTTTACCTAAGGAGTTTTTGCTAGTCATGTACCTTGTTGTGTTTTGATTGATTATATGTTGATTTGAAAATGTAGTTTGATGTTATTTGGAATTGTTGAACATGGATATGTTGTTGTTGGATTATATGTGTATTGGATTGAGATTCATTGCTTGATTGTGATTGGCTGAGGGCATGACATTGGTCATTGCTTGTTAATAAAGACTATGACATTAAAATACCTTAACTCAGAGATATTTAAAAAGTGGTGTTCTGTTTCTTTGGAAGTGAGAAGAAAATTTTAATGATGGAAGTGTGAAGATAGAATAAAGTTTAGGAAAAGAAATTGAAAATGGAAAGCATCAAAATTTCATGAAAATGTTTTAAAAGAATGTTGAAAGTGAAGTCATTTGAAAACAAGGGTTTTCTTTTAGGTTTACAAAAAAGTTGTTAAAAAATGGAAAGGTTTAGAGAAAATGTTATCTTTGATAAATTCAATTGCAAGGGTTTTATATTTGGTTTGAAGTTGAGAAATGATTTCAGTGGTTTTCTAAGATTTCAGAAATGGATTTTAGAGGACAAAATTTTCTATGAAAGTGTATTTACAAGAACGAAAAGTATTTATGTCACAAAGTTGAGAAACTTTTGAACTTTTGTTTTTCGATTTAATTTTCACTGAACGAAAAACCAAGTGGAAAAGAGAAAAGTGGAAAGAACTTAGATTTCCGAAATGACGGGCTAGAGCTCTTGTTTTGAGTTTTGAGGAAAAGAAAGGACCTAGTTCATCGAGCTATAAACCCGGGTTGGATTTGGATTGTCGAAATATCGGGCTGAATTCGTAGTGCCGGTAAAGCCGGACTAGTGTTCCATTTGAGAAGACCTAGATCACCGAGACGTCGGGCTAGTGTTCGAATTGAGAAAGAGATTTTAAGATCATTGTTTTTGGTCTAAAATCTTGAGTTGGTATTAAAAATATATTTAATACCTGAATAAAAGTAGTCAAGAGCTTTCAGCCTCGACGAAGAAAGAACGATGCGAAAAAGACAAACAAAGCGAAAAACCATTGTTTTACATGCATAGTCTGGCCTATGTGCCGTTGTGGTAGACGTGCCATTGTGTATCGAGCTACAGTTTCACAAAGGGTGAACTGACAAATTGGATAGTTACGGACCAGAGATAGATCCTTTAGTCTTTGGGTCTATTAGGGACATTCGGGCTCGAAAACCCATGGAAGGCTCGGGCTTTTGCAACCTCGGGCCATGGAAATCGGTTACACGTAATGTACTCGATCAAGAACTATTCAATCTTATTTAGGTGAGATGCGATACCCTAGAACAATTGGGGATCAGACCTAAATTGAGAGGCCGACCCAACGCGAAACAATTGTGTTGTAGGCATTATCGCGATCCTATCATACTCGACGAAGGGAAGTTAGGATCTCCGGAGAATTATGAGTTAGATGATGAATATTTAAGTGACATGAAAGGTTTTATAAAATTGCATTTGGATGTCGGGAATGAGTCCCTGTGCTATATTCACAATAAGCTTCCCACTGAGGATCAATTGCAGAAAAGAGGCTGCATCACTGTCTCCATTTGCTGCCTTTGCTTTGCTGATGCAGAAACTTCAAATCATCTTTTCTTCTGTTGCCCCTTTGCCAAGGATCTCTGGAACTGGTTTGGCTCAATTTTGGGTATGCAGCTGGACTACTCTTCTATTCTCTCCATCCTTAACTCTTGCAATAGATCTTGGAGTCCTCAGTTAAAAATCATCATTTCTGCTTGCATCATTAACATAGTTTGGATCATTTGGATAGCCAGAAACAATTTAAAATTTGATAATAAGAAGACTTCTATCACTGCAGCTATCAAGTATGTGAATTATGCTGTTTCAATCACAGGTAATGTGTCTAAGGCTTCTATGTACTCTAATGCTGAAGAACTCAGAATTCTTAGTATGTTTGGTATTACTAGCAAACCGAGTAAGGCCCCAAAATTTTCACAGTGCATTGGATTCCTCCAGCTATTGGATGGATCAAAGTTAACACTGATGGTGCCTCAAAAGGTTCTTTTGGTCTTGCTGGGGGTGGTGCAATTTTTAGAGACAAAAGTGGGGCTACCCTTGGCTGCTTTGCTGAGTTCTATGGCCAATCTGATTCATTCTCAGCTGAGCTTTATGCTGCCATGTCCTCAATTCATGTTGCTGCTGAAAAAGGTTGGCTCAATTTATGGATGGAATGTGATTCCTCTTTGGTGGTGCATGCTTTTCATAATCCTGATGTTGTTCCTTGGTCTTTAAGAGTAAAATGGAAGAATTGTATTGCTTTGACAGCTAGTTTTAATTTCAAGATCCCTCATGTTTTTAGGGAGGCTAATCATTGTGCTGATAAGTTGGCTAATTATGGTGTAGCTTCCAAATGTTTCTCTTGGTGGAATTTAATTCCTAGTTTCATTAGGACTGATTTCTTTTGTAATAGATGGGGTATTCCCACCTATAGGTTTGCTTAGCTCTTCATGGGTTTTGGTGTATGTCCCCCCATGTTTTCTTTGTATTTTCCTTCTTCTTTTAATAATATGGGCACTCTTTTTCCTTTATGATGCTTTTATCCCTAAGGAGGGTTTTGCATCATAAGGTTTTAATGAGGCCCTAGTTTAAAAAAAAAAAAAAAGTCGTGTATGTGACTGCTATGATAAAACTCATATATTGGTATCTCACCTTTGTATTATTTCTGTTTGGTTTTCTATTTTTGTGGTTTACGGTTTTTTTTTTAACAGATGAGGCAGAGAAGTTCCCAACTTCATTCAGGGATATTTGTCCCAATTCTTGAAGATGTCTGATGTCAGATATAATGGTGAGAACCATGGGGGTCTTCCTCAGGAATATCTTTTAAAACGACCAGCTTAGGTTTTTGAGACGTTATTGATTAATGATAGAATGTATGTTCATGGCTCGGAGAGCCTTTATTTTGAATGGAATGTTTATGGCTCGGAGAACTTTTCTTTTGATGTAAAATTTTTTAGAATAACACCATCTTGATGTATTTTGTATGACTGAAACTTCTGGGGTGAAAATATAAATAATGCAGCATGTGTTTTTATTTTTGGATGTTGGAATTATAGAGGAGACTCTGTCGAAATTTTTGTAAAAATTTCTAGATCTTTATTCAAGTATAATGTGATTTTACTTTTGGGACGTGTGTATTACTATTCCGAAGAATTCAGAAAGAAACTTTTTACACCCGAGTTTTCTGACTTAAAGTAAATTAATCTTTTTCGAAAGCAAAACCAGCAACTCTTAATTATTATTATTTTTTCTGAAAAGAGTTGGATATGTAACGCCCAAGGGGGTGTTACAAATACATAGATATTTTTAATAATAAGACTTTAAAAACTAAATAAATATACACTGACAAATTTAAATATAATGTATTTAATAAATAATAAATATTTAGATACTAAAATATAAAATATTTAATAAATAAGTGTTATAATAATTTTAAAGATAAGTCAAGATACTTGATATTTCTCTCCATTAAATATATTTAATTTTATCTCCCCATATTAAAGTCATTCTTAATTATTCTCTCTCTTTAATAAAAGTGATGTATTTAAGCCGTTAGATGAAACTAAGATCAACATATAGAAATTTGTGTAAAAGTAAAGTTTTACATCTGGCATATATATATATATATAGCACTTTTTTTTTTTGCCTTTTTTTTTTAGATTCGTCCATGTGAGATGTTAAATGGCTTCAAACTCATTCACCTATGCATTTCAATTAAAAAAAATTAAAAAAACAAAAACCACTCAAATTAATCCACCTAAAAAGAGGGACAACAATTTTTAGGATGTGTTCTATCTGAACGATGAAAATGGTGTTACGATTAACATAGTTATGGATTTAATTAGAGAAAACTAAAGATGCATGTAAATAAATGACACATTATTTGGAAGTGTATCAAAAAAAATTTTCAGCATATAAATCATAAATCTTATTCATTAATTAATTTTGAAGGTCAGTTCTTCCGAAGGCAGTTAATTCCTCTTTCATTGCCCTAATCCCAAAAAAGGAAAACCCGCAAAAAGTGTCAGATTTTAGACCTATATCTCTTATTGGCGTGATTCACAAATTAATATCCAAGCTTCTGGCGAGGAGACTGAAGAAGGTAATAGGCTCTCTAATTTCCACTAATCAATCTGCTTTCATTAAAAATAGGCAAATCCTAGATGGGGTCTTAGCTATTAACGAGACAGTCGATTTAGCAAGAAAAAGGGGGGATCAATGTCTAATCTTTAAGGTGGATTTCGAAAAGGCCTATGACTCGGTTAATTGGGACTTCCTGAGATATATGTTAGCAAGGATGGGTTTTGTAACACCCTGAATTCCACCATACGTTAATAAATGTTAATGTGTGTTAGACTTAGCCTATATATGCTTGTTATGCTTGTTCTTGATGTCTAAGTTCATGTTAGGAAGGTTTAGCCTTAGGAAGGTTTAATTGTCTTAGAAGTCCTAGTAACTTTTTTTTTACCGTTTTGGCCATATCTTGAGTTTTAGATGTCCGATCAAGGTGATCTTTATGGCGTTGGAAAGCTAAGAGAATTATCTACAAATCTTATTTCATGTGTTTTGGTCAAATTCGACTGTTTCGGCCTCGCCCCGCGAGCCTTTGTTCGCCTCGCAAAAACCCAAAATTCAGCTTTTGCGCTTTCAGGTTCGCCCCATGAATCCAGCTGACAGAAATTGGTTCTCTGTCTCGCCCTGCGAATGGGAGTTCACCCCGCGAATACTTGTAGAACCAGAAAACACGATTTAGGTTTTTTTTAAGCCCAAAACGCATTCCAACCCGTTTTTAACCCCTAAAACGCGATCGAAACCCTCGTCTATCACGTCCCAAAACTCAGAGCTGCCTCCCTTCTCTTTTTCTCTCAATCTCCATCAAACGTCTCTAGAAAACTCTCTCTAGGGAACCCGTCTTAAACCGTTCACCATTCGTTGATAGGAGAACATCACTGCGAAGACGTGATCATCATATTCGCTGTTTAAACCTTCAAACAAGGTAAGATTCGTACACCTCGTCCCTCTCATTCTTTTCCATTGATTTCTTGGCCTAAGATTGTAGTTAAGGTGTTTCCTTGTTGTTCTTGAGGTCGTAGATAAGTGCTTGTGAGACGAGACCCTAGAGGACCCTCTTTCTTCTTTTGAAACGCGAACCGCATACCAGGTATGGGGAGAAGATAGTATAATCTCTAGGCTAGGGGTATAGTAAGATGAGGGGTTCCCATAACCCCGTTATATTGTTGTCATATGATAATATTATGTGTTGGTAATATGGTGTTGTTTAATACTATGTCTCTAACATGTTTAATATGTTTATTGATGCTATGATAAGTTGTCTGTTGGTTGTACTGTTGGCTATATTAACATGTTTAATGTGCCTATGATGTTGTGCTTATTACACCGTTGAGTGGTTGATGATATGTCATGATAAATATGTTGGAGTTGTGGTCATTGTGACTGTTTTGGTTGGCTCATGTTGAGAGAGATGATATGTTAGTTAAAGGACCCTACATGATTAATTTAGGACTCCTAATTGATTTAGTAATTAAGGATTAATTACTCAGACTGTAAATTGATTATGAACAATCAGTAAGGTGTGACATTTATGTTGATGGATTAGCCCAAGAACTCTAGGTTATGATTTAAGAGTGTTTAGGGAGTTTTTCCCGAAGAATTAGGCTCTGTTTCCTGCCCAGAACAGTACTGTCGTGCATTGAGCACGACCGTGCTGAACAGGGAGCACGCCCGTGCTCCCAGTTGAATTCTGGAAAAACGGCCGCGTGTTTAGCACGGTCGTGCAGCGATTAAGCACGCCCGTGCTCCACTTAAGTGGCAGTAAGACCGTGCAGGGAAACGAGCACGACCGTGCTCTTCCTCTTGACAGAAACTGGATTAAAGGCATTTAAGGGGCTTTCGACCCCAACTATCCCCAATAGTACCTTGATAGTGAAATAAACAATTAATGAGACTTAGATAACTTGACTAACGATTAACCAAGAGGATTGTAGCGATGAATTGGTTAAGTCGGTACCTAATGGGCTATCGCAAGCTGTTGGACTTTGGTGCTTTTTGGCCAAAGTGGCCTTGATGCTTTTCGGTCGAGGTAATGTTATGTTGGACCTTGGTGCTTTTTGGGCCAAGGGGACCTTGACCCCATGGTTTGGGTCTAAGGTGTTGATGTTGATGTTGATGTGAATGATAAGTCTTGGGAGCAGAGTCGGCCCAAGTGCAGGAGGTGGATGTCTTGTTCGTTGTTATGTTATTTGCATAGAGCATTGGAGTTGTTGTTGAAGGGGGGATGTCTACATAGGGGAGGTCACCGTTATGTGATCTGGCCCAAGTCTCAGGTGTTCACCCTGCTATGGTGAAACCGTACGCATCCGAGGTGTCGTATCCGTTATGATACGTAAGCTATCCATGGGGTCCACTAGTTAGTGGACTGGCAGTGTTGGTGCTTTTATGGCCAATACGGATATGTGTCTCCGAAGTACCATCCTGAGTTAGCTGGATCCACATGCATTGATGGAGTAGCAGAGTAGCGTTGCATTGCATTGCATAGCATATGTTGAATGATTAATCTGTTGATGATGTTGGATGATAATACGTCGTTATATTGCTATGCCATGTCATCTTGCTTCCTATTCCTATGCTGTTATGATTATATGTTTCCTTACTCCCTTTCCTTGTTGTTTGTGTTTGGCCTGATCGGCATTTTGCAGAGGACGGTGAGCAGCCAGTCGAGGAGTGACACCGAGGAGCCACGACTTGTTAGGGTGCTTAGTTATCAGTTTTAGTTTGTTAGTGGTTGTATTCCGTTGATGTATTCCGGAACTTTTTATACCAGCTCTGAATGTGACATCGGGGTTGGGGTTTATGCTTTTGTCTTATGTTTTACGTTTTGAACTTTCTAAACTTATGATTTATTTCCGCGTTGTTTTTGGAACTTGTACATGTGAACCTTTCTATCAGCAGATTTTTATTCCTATTAAATGAATATGCATGATTACGTCGTTGCCATTATATGTTTAATGCTTTACAAAACATGCGGGGTAGAAGGGTGTCACAGGTTTCGGTGACAAATGGTTAAGGTGGATGGAAGCATGCGTCTTCAAAGGTGACATCTCCATTCTCATTAATGGTAGTCCTTCAGAAGAAGTGAGGTTACAAAAAGGCCTAAGGCAAGGGGATCCACTTGCTCCATTCTTGTTCCTTATTGTTGCTGAAGGGATTAGCGGTCTAGTGGACAGAGCGGTACAACTGGACAGATTCTCAGGTTTTAGATATGGCAATGATTATAGCTTATCTCACCTTCAGTACGCAGACGACACACTACTGGTTGGTAAGGCTTCCCTTGAGAACCTATAGTCCATAAAGGCAATCTTGAGGGGTTTTGAATTGGCATCAGGTTTGAAAGTTAATTTCCATAAAAGTTGTCTATTTGGTATTAATGTGGGAGAAGATTTTTTAGCTGCAGCATCCAATTTTTTGTGTAGTAAAAGTGGACAGCTTCCTTTTACTTACCTTGGGTTACCAATTGGAGTGAACCCGAGGAAATACTCCACTTGGCTTCCAGTAATTGACCTTATGCGGAAGAGGCTATCTAGGTGGAAGGGTAGACAACTTTCATTGGGTGGTAGAATTGTTCCAATCAAATCGGTACTCTCGAGTTTACCTTTATATTTTTTCTCCTTCTTTAGAGCGCCAAAGAAAGTTATTAAGGTGCTAACTAGAATCCGGAGAACTTTTTTGTGGGGTGGGGCTGAGGGTAGTAGAAGGATTTCTTGGGTGAGCTGGAGGAGGGTGTGCTCCAAAAAGGAGCAAGGAGGGCTAGGTATCAGGGATCTGGAGTTATTCAACCTTAGTTTGCTAGGGAAGTGGCGGTGGAGAGTTTTAGTGGGTGAAGAGGCTAGTTGGAAGCATATTATTAACTATAGGTATGGTGGTGAGTGTAACGCCCCCTCTGGGCATTACTTTGAAAACACGTTTAGAAATAAATTAAAAGTAATTTGCTGGTTGTTTTCGGAAAGTTATTTTCTCCTAAGTCAGAAAACTGGGGCATAAAAATTTTCTTCTGCGGATAACTCTTAAATACCAAGATACATACATCTAAACAGTAAAATCACATTTACAACAGAGTCACCACGACATACAACTTCTCTCAAAAGTTTCAATTTTAAAGAAAAGAGAAACAAAATTAAAACAAAAAACTAAGGTATAATACCACCTTTACCGACCTTTCAAATACATAACCAGATCAAGACTCCTAAGCTGGTCTCTTCTACAAGACATTTATTGAAAAGACCCCCGTGGTCATTCCACGATCAAACACTTCCTCAAACCTCTAGATCTAAGTCTCTGAGTGACTTAGGAAAACTCCTCTGCACCATCCGTATTAGAGTACCGAGGTACAACAGCGAGACCAGAAGAAACCTGATATATTTGTAAGGGTGAGACACCAATATATGGATTTAAACACGATAACCACATGCATGACATACAAAACACCATATAGACATATCGAATCATATATCATAAATTTCTCAGAAATAGACAAGTATTTTATCAATGGGTCTCATACTCGAACAATCATCATCATAAAAAAAATATGCATGACACTTCAATATTCAGGCTCTAACTTAATCTCATGAGATCCCTTCGTCAGTCTAAGAGTTGATCAAACTCAAATCGCCACCACTTTGGCATCACGTTAAGTGACTAAACATCCATAGCATACTGTCCCATCCCAGGATGCAGTATTCCATGCTCATGGAATTAATAACACACTGTCCCATCCCAGGATGCAGTGATACATCGTATTGTGAATACCTGATCATCAAGGCATCACTCCTATCAACGTGAGGCACGCCTGCCTAAAATGCATGTAAAACAATTGTTCTCAACGTTTTCTTTGTGTTCATTCTCTTCCGTTGTCGAAGCTCAAAAGCTAACGACTTTTCATAAATTTTAACGTTTTGAAATCATCAACATCAACACGGGACACACAGTCCGAGTGCTCAATCACAACACCTTAGACCGATGCACCAGTCTTAGGCTTGTGGTCATAGAAAACAACATTCACCTTTAACAACATTCATCACAACGTGATTAGGACACGAAATCCATAACAACGTGATTAGGACATGAAGTCCATAACAACGTGATCAGGACACGAAGTCCACAACAACGTGACACGGATCCAAGATCTACGTGTATATTTCAGAACACTAGTATCCGACGTCTCGTATACTAGATTCACATTTCAACGTATTTATTCTTTTTCGTTCAGTGAAACACAAATACAAATTGAAACTTCAGCAACTTATCCAAGCTTGCCGAAATATTTGCAAAAGTAGGTTTTTCCAGAAATTCTTTTCATTGGAAATTCATTTGTAAAAAAAATACTAAGTTATAAAGAAACCAATCTTCTTTTGAAATCCTTCGTTTTCTTCCAACCCATCTTTAGAACATTATTAAAATCCGTTCAAATTCCTTTCTAAAATATTGCTAACCATTCCTAAAAGTTCTCCTCCATAAAACATACTTTCAAAATTGTTTTTACTTATACTAAAATCGTTTTAAGAAAAGATTTTCCTCTAGCTCTAAAACATTTTAACACTTAGTCCTTAAAATGAATTTCCACCTCATCCTTGAAAATGATAACATACTAAAATGTATTCCATTCTTATTCTTCTTCTTTCATTAAAAGAAATTGACACACAAATTTCTTAAAATAACTTTTCATCTACATTTTGAAAAGATAACGTACTGAAATATTTTTACGATTTCATCCTTGTAATTATCCATTACTTTCTCTTTTATCAAAAGAAAACATCAACTAAATATTATCATTGTCAGAATTCCTCATAAGGCTTTTTAAGGCTTTTATCTCAATAATTGATTGAGCAGTGACGAATGTCAGGCTTCTCAGACAACAATCCACAACAGTGTAATGTTCACATCAACATCATTTCAAATAATACAGTTCATGCCATATCTCAAAGCTATAACACATTTCTACAAATAAATCATCAAGCTCAGATATGTAAACAGACAATTTTAACCACATCAGATAAACTCGGGAAATCACAATAACACTCAAAACAATTCAACAAACCATAAATAATAACATATAGCTATCGAGAGAAAATCCCTCAGGTAAGCTCCCCTTACTTGATTCCAAAGCAAACAAGGTCTCTCGTTCTTTGTTAAGTGCTACGATCTTCCTCGTCTTGCTTTGCGACGGAACTCTAAATATTCCAACACATAACACAAGTTAAAAATAACCAAAACATCTCATCTACCTAAGGTCTAGGTTCGGCCATGAAGATAAAAAAATAGGGTTTGAAATATCCAACTTTCACTAACTCATGGATTAATGACCCTTAAGTATTAGAGATTCAATAACAATGATCATTTAACAAGGATTGAACAAAAATCCCACTAAGTTTAGACACTTAGGGTTTCGGCCATGAGGTGTAAAATAGGCTAGAAATTTTTAAACTTTTCAAGCTCTTGGATTTAACAACTAAAGGTACAAAAGAGTTCAAATCAATGACCATTAGACAAAGATTGAACAAAAATCCATCTAAGCCACTAGCTTAGGGATTTCGGCCAAGAATCATAAAATGAGTTAGGGATTTTCAAACTTTTCAAGCTTCTAGATTCAAAAACAATAGGTGCTAAAGAGTTCAAATCAATGATCATACTTCAAAAATTGAAACAAAACTTCCTTGCTCAACAACAACATAGGTTCGGCATAGCTAGGAAAATAGGGAAGGAAATTTTTGTTTGATGCAAGCTCATAGAATATCAAAATAGAGATCATTAGGAGTTCATAGAAATTAGTTTCAACTCAAAAGGATTTTTCTACCATTTTCTAGAGATTTTAGAAGTTTAAAGATCAATAAGAACACTTAAGGAAAACATAGAGTAAACCTATGGAATAAAAGAGAGAACTTGAAAAAGATTAGTATGAGGATGTTACCCTTGAAGCTAGGATGAACTTTAGTGAAGAACTTGAAGCTTAAAAGTGATTAAAAACACAAGCTTTATGTGTTGGTGCTTTAGTGTGAAAGGAAGAAGAAGAAGAAAGTGATGAAATGAAAATGAAGTGGGTATATATAGAGAAGAGAGAGAGACACGAAATTGAGGAGAGAGGAATGGGCTTGGAGAGCAAGTTTTGATCTTGTGCCTTGTTTGGTTTGAGAAGAGAGAGAAAAATGGGTTTTTAGAATATAATATGCTATATTTCAAAAAGTGTCATCATGACCACTTTTTAGGATGTGACTTAGGCCATCCCCTAGTAAGTCACCTCACTCTCGCATGTCACCTCATCACTTTTGTGCTCCCTACTCTGCTCCATTGTGTATCCGGTTCAAGTTTCCGATCGTATTTCGCTCCGATAAAGTATTATATTTTGACCCGGAATAAGAATTTTCGAAAATTTCCAATATCATACAAAACATCACAAAAACACTAACTGTTTCATTCACAGTTCAAAATTAGGTTTTCTGCTCAGTAAACTTGTACCGGCAGTGAAAACGCAGACCGGCTTTCGTCTGAATTTTCAACCGAAAATTTAACCGTGACTTCCTATGGTAAGGGAACACAAGAAAATCATTTTATTTTATTTAAAATCACTATCTAAATTTTACCAAAAATAAATATAGAAATACATGTATTTACTGCTACAGAAAGACACAGAAATCGGGGCGTTACAATACTACCCCTCTAAAAAGAATTTCGTCCTCGAAATTACGTAACTCAAAACCAGATAGGGTCTTGTAATTATGTCCAAATCCCAATATCCTACATCATACTTCCTGTATTCTCTTTCTCTTAGATGATTTAACTTGATAGCGAAATTCATACTTATTCGTTGTTCTCTTCATCCTCAACATCAAATCGATTATCCTCAATTCATACTCTACTTTCCGTAAACACTAATCCGAAAAAAAATTCTCTACATCCTTAATTCTCATGGTTAACACCAAGATTCCATCTAAGATTTACATTCCTCTCTCATGGAGAGTAAAGTCAAAACTTAGTCATTCCTATTCTCAATTACTGGTACGCTAGAAAACTGTTCTCCATACATCTTACCCTCATCGTTATCACCAA
The DNA here is from genome assembly GCA_035048595.1 of Echinosophora koreensis. NCBI lineage: Eukaryota > Viridiplantae > Streptophyta > Magnoliopsida > Fabales > Fabaceae > Echinosophora > Echinosophora koreensis. The sequence goes on from JAPCYP010000080.1 coordinate 2,215,101, forward strand.
GATCAAAACTAATTTTACTGCAACCTGCATCAACTTCCTACCCAAGGTATCCAATTGTAGTCTTAGCTCCTCCAAACGTATTCTACTCTTCCAGATTCTATCAAAATCACATGCTTTAAGCCTCCAATTAAAACCTCGCATTACTCCTTACGGTCAACTGAAATCCAAAAGGAACCTCGTTGAGTAGGATCATCAAATTTATCAACTTTGGAACTTTACCTGAAACTTAATTTTCACAAGAGCTCATCTTACTCGCTCGAATCCATCTAAGTGTAACTACTATTCACATTTCGTTCACAACACACACATTAGGTCCTCTTCAAGATATCTCATCGTAGTTTTAGTTTCCCTTGAACCTATCCCACCACTCCAAAACATATCATAGTCATACATTCCAATCTTAAAGGGCATGATTACACTCCTTCATGCAACTATAACTAAAAGGAACCACTTCGATTTAATTTATCCAAAATCATAATTCTTGAACTTTCCTAACAACTTGTTTTACTTAAGGACACCTCTTTGCTGCTCTCACACTTTTCTGTAAACCTTCAAACTCATAAAATCAATCTTGATCATAGATATTGATCATCACCCTAGATTCCTTTAACAATATTCTGCCTCGACCAACATTCGATCCATAATAATTGCCTCACTGACCGTTATTGATCTTAAGGATTCACATCTTACTAGTCACAGCTACACCTCGACAAAACTTCCATCATTCCTTATTCTCCCAGCTAAAGAAAAATATCGTAGTTAAATACCACAATTACTCCCAACCAACTTTCTAAAGATCATATCATTTTTTCTCGCTCACCCCACTCGAGTCGAGGATGATCCGTTGGGCTTAGCCTCAACTCAGTCCCCCACACTTAGAGCGAACTTTACCAATAAACATTGGTAACCTTCGGGCCTTCATTTGAACCGATACTTGAAGATACTCCATGAAGTCTGATCAGTCCTCTGATACATTCCTTGGTTTGCCTCTCCACTGCATAGTGAGTCTTAACAGGGGAAACGGGTGTCGACCTCATCAGTCGGTCCACGATCACTCGAATTCAAATAAGACTCTTATGGGTCTTATGACGAAAATTCATGACGACACCAACATCTTAACAAGAAAGATCTTAAACATCCAGTTATCTCTTTTCCACTGCACCCGACTAACTCTGACATGCTGGTACGAATCAGATACCCATCCTCATGAATCTAGAGATAGGTCACACATCAATGACAATTAGAAAATACGTAGGGTAAGGTTCATCAAGGAAGACAATTCCTTTCGAACTACAATAAGACATGGTCTTAAAGATCACTGAAAGAAATCTTCAAGAAAGAAATTCCTTGACCTCACTTTCACAAAGACATGGAGAAGAACTTTATCAATTTGAAAGATACAGGAACATCCAGTATAGAAAAAGATTCTTCAATTAGGTTCGTGGGTGTAAAAATGCATGATCAATACATATTTACAGACATGAATCTAATAAAGTTCATTCTTCCACAAGAACTTCCAGCTGTTTTTAGAAAAACAAAGGATGAATAGCTCCTAATCCCAAGAGGATTCATGCTTAGTACAAAGAATTTACAAAATGACGACTTTAAAAGAAAATAGTCTGGCCAAAAATCAGACCAGGTCACCTCTACCAAGATAAAGGTGATTAGACTAAGTTCCATCAAGGAACTTACGTTACCAAGAAGTTGTTTGTGTCATAACTCAAGAAATAGTCATAACAAACTCTTTCAACAAAATGTGAAAATATCCAGACCAATGGATAATATCAATTCCACCCACTCACATGTCCAGTACACTGAGGGTCATCTAGAAGTGTGAGTACAATTGCTCACAAGTAAGGAAATCAATTAGAATAATTTGAAATTTATGGACTAGCATAACCAATTTATGAGTCCAGAATAGATTTTGAATCAAAATCAGAAAATATTTCTGTAATGCACCAACTTCACCTCTGTGGTTGTCTCATACAACCATAGGGCTCGGGAAAACAAAGGCTGACTTACAAATTCATAAGGATCAAATAGTATAGTGTAAAGTTTCTTAATCATGAGACACTCAATTAAGGTCGAAATTTCAAATCGATTTGCCTTGGTTCCCATTATCACGCATATCTCTCCATACACGCTTAGTATGGTCACTTGAATCATGCATGGTCACGGACAGCTTAATCAATCTATCGAACATATGAAGAGTTGGCTTTTCTGCATGAGCTGAATCCACGGCGCCAAAGTCTTCAATAGGTCCTTACTCTAACATGATGATAACTCATCCTCAAGTCGATCTCTGAGTAGACAACAACTCCTTGTTAATATCAACTACGCATGGCAGAGAATACTCGTTCATAGTCGTCACTTTGTCGAGTCGTTAGAAATCCACGCAGATTCTCAAATCTTCAACAATATTGGGGCCTACGGAAAAGACTCAGTCTCATCAACTGTTTAGGTCGCAGGTCTACTAGTTTGGATCGAGTCGTCTAACTCGATTAACTTTGTAGGTGGCATCCTACACAAAGTGATAGAGATCAATCCGTATCTAGGAACTAGATCGATTGATAACTCAATATCCTTCTCTAGCAGCACACCTAAAACATTTCCAAGGAACACTCCCGGAAAGTCCTTTCGCACACGATACTCCAGGAACATTCTCAGCGAACATTCCCAGAAAATCGACCTTAGCAGGCAGACTATCCAAATGTCTGACACCATCCAGAAAGGATAACCAAATGTGTCTCACATGGATCGAAACACAAATCACTAGCCATGAGTTCCTTCAAGTCAGAACCCATATAGTCCATCAAGATAAACACACACCCATAGACCAACGCATATTGTTTCGACAAGGAAACAGTTCAAGAGATGACCATCTAAAGACCACGCAACAAAACATAATAGACCTATTCCCCAAAGTTCCCGAAAGACTCGACCAGCTCTGATACCACTTGTAACGCCCCCTCTGGGCATTACTTTGAAAACACGTTCAGAAATAAATTAAAAGTAATTTGCTGGTTGTTTTCGGAAAGTTATTTTCTCCTAAGTCAGAAAACTGGGGCATAAAAATTTTCTTCTGCGGATAACTCTTAAATACCAAGATACATACATCTAAACAGTAAAATCACATTTACAACAGAGTCACCACGACATACAACTTCTCTCAAAAGTTTCAATTTTAAAGAAAAGAGAAACAAAATTAAAACCAAAAACTAAGGTATAATACCACCTTTGCCGACCTTTCAAATACATAACCCGACCAAGACTCCTAAGCTGGTCTCTTCTACAAGACATTTATTGAAAAGACCCCCGTGGTCATTCCACGATCAAACACTTCCTCAAACCTCTAGATCTAAGTCTCTGAGTGACTTAGGAAAACTCCTCTGCACCATCCGTATTAGAGTACCGAGGTACAACAGCGAGACCAGAAGAAACCTGATATATTTGTAAGGGTGAGACACCAATATATGGATTTAAACACGATAACCACATGCATGACATACAAAACATCATATAGACATATCGAATCATATATCATAAATTTCTCAGAAATAGACAAGTATTTTATCAATGGGTCTCATACTCGAACAATCATCATCATAAAAAAAATATGCATGACACTTCAATATTCAGGCTCTAACTTAATCTCATGAGATCCCTTCGTCAGTCTAAGAGTTGATCAAATTCAAATCGCCACCACTTTGGCATCACGTTAAGTGACTAAACATCCATAGCATACTGTCCCATCCCAGGATGCAGTATTCCATGCTCATGGAATTAATAACACACTGTCCCATCCCAGGATGCAGTGATACATCATATTGTGAATACCTGATCATCAAGGCATCACTCCTATCAACGTGAGGCACGCCTGCCTAAAATGCATGTAAAACAATTGTTCTCAACCTTTTCTTTGTGTTCATTCTCTTCCGTTGTCGAAGCTCAAAAGCTAACGACTTTTCATAAATTTTAACGTTTTGAAATCATCAACATCAACACGGGACACACAGTCCGAGTGCTCAATCACAACACCTTAGACCGATGCACCAGTCTTAGGCTTGTGGTCATAGAAAACAACATTCACCTTTAACAACGTCCATCACAACGTGATTAAGACACGAAGTCCATAACAACGTGATTAGGACATGAAGTCCATAACAACGTGATCAGGACACGAAGTCCACAACAACGTGACACGGATCCAAGATCTACGTGTATATTTCAGAACACTAGTATCCGACGTCTCGTATACTAGATTCACATTTCAACGTATTTATTCTTTTTCGTTCAGTGAAACACAAATACAAATTGAAACTTCAGCAACTTATCCAAGCTTGCCGAAATATTTGCAAAAGTAGGTTTTTCCAGAAATTCTTTTCATTGGAAATTCATTTGTAAAAAAAATACTAAGTTATAAAGAAACCAATCTTCTTTTGAAATCCTTCGTTTTCTTCCAACCCATCTTTAGAACATTATTAAAATCCGTTCAAATTCCTTTCTAAAATATTGCTAACCATTCCTAAATGTTCTCCTCCATAAAACATACTTTCGAAATTGTTTTTACTTATACTAAAATCGTTTTAAGAAAAGATTTTCCTCTAGCTCTAAAACATTTTAACACTTAGTCCTTAAAATGAATTTCCACCTCATCCTTGAAAATGATAACATACTAAAATGTATTCCATTCTTATTCTTCTTCTTTCATTAAAAGAAATTGACACACAAATTTCTTAAAATAACTTTTCATCTACATTTTGAAAAGATAACGTACTGAAATATTTTTACGATTTCATCCTTGTAATTATCCATTACTTTCTCTTTTATCAAAAGAAAACATCAAATAAATATTATCATTGTCAGAATTCCTCATAAGGCTTTTTAAGGCTTTTATCTCAATAATTGATTGAGCAGTGACGAATGTCAGGCTTCTCAGACAACAATCCACAACAGTGTAATGTTCACATCAACATCATTTCAAATAATACAGTTCATGCCATATCTCAAAGCTATAACACATTTCTACAAATAAATCATCAAGCTCATATATGTAAACAGACAATTTTAACCACATCAGATAAACTCGGGAAATCACAATAACACTCAAAACAATTCAACAAACCATAAATAATAACATATAGCTATCGAGAGAAAATCCCTCAGGTAAGCTCCCCTTACTTGATTCCAAAGCAAACAAGGTCTCTCGTTCTTTGTTAAGTGCTACGATCTTCCTCGTCTTGCTTTGCGACGGAACTCTAAATATTCCAACACATAACACAAGTTAAAAATAACCAAAACATCTCATCTACCTAAGGTCTAGGTTCGGCCATGAAGATTAAAAAATAGGGTTTGAAATATCCAACTTTCACTAACTCATGGATTAATGATCCTTAAGTATTAGAGATTCAATAACAATGATCATTTAACAAGGATTGAACAAAAATCCCACTAAGTTTAGACACTTAGGGTTTCGGCCATGAGGTGTAAAATAGGCTAGAAATTTTTAAACTTTTCAAGCTCTTGGATTTAACAACTAAAGGTACAAAAGAGTTCAAATCAATGACCATTAGACAAAGATTGAACAAAAATCCATCTAAGCCACTAGCTTAGGGATTTCGGCCAAGAATCATAAAATGAGTTAGGGATTTTCAAACTTTTCAAGCTTCTAGATTCAACAACAATAGGTGCTAAAGAGTTCAAATCAATGATCATACTTCAAAAATTGAAACAAAACTTCCTTGCTCAACAACAACATAGGTTCGGCCTAGCTAGGAAAATAGGGAAGGAAATTTTTGTTTGATGCAAGCTCATAGAATATCAAAATAGAGATCATTAGGAGTTCATAGAAATTAGTTTCAACTCAAAAGGATTTTTCTACCATTTTCTAGAGATTTTAGAAGTTTAAAGATCAATAAGAACACTTAAGGAAAACATAGAGTAAACCTATGGAATAAAAGAGAGAACTTGAAAAAGATTAGTATGAGGATGTTACCCTTGAAGCTAGGATGAACTTTAGTGAAGAACTTGAAGCTTAAAAGTGATTAAAAACACAAGCTTTATGTGTTGGAGCTTTAGTGTGAAAGGAAGAAGAAGAAGAAAGTGATGAAATGAAAATGAAGTGGGTATATATAGAGAAGAGAGAGAGAGAGACACGAAATTGAGGAGAGAGGAATGGGCTTGGAGAGCAAGTTTTGATCTTGTGCCTTGTTTGGTTTGAGAAGAGAGAGAAAAATGGGTTTTTAGAATATAATATGCTATATTTCAAAAAGTGTCATCATGACCACTTTTTAGGATGTGACTTAGGCCATCCCCTAGTAAGTCACCTCACTCTCACATGTCACCTCATCACTTTTGTGCTCCCTACTCTGCTCCATTGTGTATCCGGTTCAAGTTTTCCGATCGTATTTCGCTCCGATAAAGTATTATATTTTGACCCGGAATAAGAATTTTCGAAAATTTCCAATATCATACAAAACATCACAAAAACACTAACCGTTTCTTTCACGGTTCAAAATTAGGTTTTCTGCTCAGTAAACTTGTACCGGCAGTGAAAACGCAGACCGGCTTTCGTCTGAATTTTCAACCGAAAATTTAACCGTGACTTCCTATGGTAAGGGAACACAATAAAATGATTTTATTTTATTTAAAATCACTATCTAAATTTTTCCAAAAATAAATATAGAAATACATGTATTTACTGCTACAGAAAGACACAGAAATCGGGGCGTTACAGTGAGGCTGGACTAGAAATGCGAGGAAGTTGGTCATCTAGAAATTCATCTCAATGGTGGAAGGACCTTATAGGAATTGAGTCAAGGAAATCCAACTGGGTTACTTTGGTTCTCCGAGGGGGTTAGAAGAAGAGTAGGGAATGGGGCAGGGACTTCATTTTGGAATCAGGTGTGGTTTGGGTGTAATAGGTTGAAGGAAGCTTTCCCAAGGCTCTTTTCTCTGTCAGAGCAGAAGAATGACTCAATCGTTGATATGGAGGAATGGGTCGGGGAGTGTTGGATTTGGAGGTGGAAATGGAGGAGGCATTTTTTGGCCTGGGAGGAGGAGATGTTACAATTGTTTAATGACACAATGACGGGTGTCTGCCTCAACAGAAATGAGGTGGACTGCTGGGTTTGGCTGGATGGAAATACAAAAGTTTTTTCTGTAAAATCGGCTTACGAGTTACTAATCTCTAAACAGCAGGTTGCTCTTGCTAATCCCCTGTTGGTACAGGTCTTTAAGAATTTTTGGGTATGCAGAGCACCTTCGAAAGTGCTATCCTTCTCGTGGCAATTAGTGCAGGATCGCCTTCCAACAAAAGCCAATCTTATGCTAAGATCAGTGATTCAAGATCCTGCACACTCAAGGTGTGTGTTCTGTGATCATTTTGTGGAGTCTGCCAGCCACCTATTCTCAGGTTGTATATTCTCAAATCAGGTTTGGCTTGCTATACAGAGCTGGTTAGGTATTTCTTGTTCTGTGCAGGCTGATATTATTCAACATTATGTCACACATAGAGGCCTCCTCAAAACGAAGACAAAGAAGAAAAACTAGCAATTATTCTGGCATGCAACAATGTGGAGTCTATGGCTGATGAGAAACGATGTAATTTTCAACAATGGAAGGGTTGATTTTTTTGGCTATATTAGATCAGATTAAACTAAGGTCATGGCAGGGGGGTTCTGCTAACCATCAGACAAGGGCGTATTCCTTCTCTCAGTGGTGTATCTCGCCTCTATCATGCCTGAAATGATGATTTGTTTTACTTTACTCTGCTGTTTGTGGTTTTTGCTTGGGCTGATTGAGTGTGACTAAGTTCATTGGCCATTTGCGTTTATTCTCTAAGGGGGGCAAAATTAATACTGGCGAATTTTTGGGTGAGTGGGCACCTGCTTTTCTTCTTAGTGGTGGATGGGTATAAATTGCTGCAATGGTTGGCTCGTGACATCTTTGGTCTGGGTACATCTTTATAGGAAATAATTTAGAGGTAGATGAATTGTAGGAGCAGAATCGCAACTAACACTCTGGTTCTGTTTTGAGTGGTTTTTTATTGTATTCTGGTTTTTGTTGCTTTTGGTTGGGGTGAGACAAACTTGTATACCATTTAACACTTTGGGACTACATACTAAAGTGTTCCCTTGTAGTGACCGATTTAGTGATCGATTTAGCAAATGAATGTTGGTGGCTAATTTGTAGTGACCGATTTAGTGATCGATTTTTCAGATACTGATTTAGTGCCGATTTTAGACACTGATTTAGAGACCCATTTTTACGATCGATTTTAGAGACTGATTATAGCAACCGATTTAGTGACCAATTTTGGACAGTGGTATAGACACCGTTTTTGGAGACCGATTTATTGACCGATTTTAGACACCGAATTAGAGAGCAATTTAGTGATTGATTAGTTGTATGAATTAGTGACGGATTTAGAGACTACTTTTAGTCACTGATTTGGTAACCAAATTTAGTGACTAATTTAGTGTCCGATTCTATTAAATTTTTTCCCCAATAAATCAGTCACTAATTCGGTCGCTATTTTGTGTCTTGATAAAAAAAAATTAATTATAAATATTACTTTTTTTGACAAAATAAATATTTTTTAAAACATGATAGACCATATATATCAAATAGATTGACGATTCATGCTGTGTCTCATCTTCATCCTCATCCCCATCCTCAGTTTCCTCTATACTATCTGGCATAGGCTGACGATTCATGCTGTCAATTAGTGCTTGCATCCATTTGTTGTTCCACTCAATTAGTGTTGTCAATTATCTTTGTAATTCTTATATCTCATTGTGTCTCATATGTCTCTTGTGTATCTCTTGTCTACAGTCTTCGAATTCACCATTTTATACTTGTCCATAATAGATCTGTTGAAACATAATCTTAACCTTGCAGGGATCTTCTCTTTTTCTTTTGGATATAAAGTGGTCGTTCTGACTTGTCATTAAATGCTTGTGAACTTTGGAGGTCCTTTGTTTGACCATAGAGCATAGCAAACATGCTTTTCTACTCGGGTAGTGTATCTTTTCTTAGTTGTGCAACATTGAAAAAAGCTCAGAGAAAAGTGCTATTTACTTATACAAAAGGAGAGTTGCAACCGAGTCCTCATCTTTTCTGCCTTTTTGTACTCATTCAAAGACAAGGAGAGAAACTGTAACACCCGGTTTTTCACTGTTTACTATTTTTATATTAGTAAAATAAATAGAAACATTTATAATTTTATTTTTAAACCTAGAAAATGATTTTGGATAAACCAAGGTCATATTCATACTCTACTTTACTGTAGAAAGTTACGATTAAATTTTGGGTCGAAAATTCAGACGAAACCCGGTCTGCGTTTTACTGACAGTAAGAATTTTACTGCTCAAATGACCTAATATTGACTCGTGAACGAAATGGTTAGGTTTTATTTTGAATTTCCAACAACTTTGGGAATTTTGAAATTTTTCACTAAAAAGTGAAATAATATATATTATTCGAGCGTTATATTAAATCGGGAGAACAGCAGAGCTGAATACGGGATTTGCGGGACCCGCTAACAATAAAGGACATGTAAATCAAGAAGAGTCACAAGGGGTGAGTCATAGGATGACTACTCTTGGTCATGATGACATTTTAGGAGGAAAAGACTAAATTACCCTTTATGTTGATTTTAATTACAAGTTTGCCATAGTGTGAGATTACCATTTTGCCCTTGAAAATTTGTGTGATGGACCCTTTTCCTCTCCATTTCCCATGGGCCATGCTCTCCCTAGAGCCCATCTTCTCTTCTATATAAGACTTGTTCATCATCTTCATTCAATCTTTGCTCATTTTCACTTGAAAACACTATGTTACATAGGTATACCATACTCATATCCCTTGATTAGCATCATGTTCTTCAATTACTTTTATGTTTTGAAGTCTTTTTCCATATGATGCCTATTAGGGTTTCTAGATTCAAAAATTCATAGGAAATTCCAATTAAGATGAAACCAATTGCTATAATCCTATTATCATCTCTATATTCTATATCTAGAAGCTTGCATCAAACAAAAATTTCTAGCCCTATGAACCCCATGAGGCCGAACATAGGTTTTTTTTTTTTGTGGGGGGGGGGGGGGGGGGGGGGGGGGGGGGGGTAGGGTGTGGATTTTGTTTTTCTTTACATGATTCAATCTTATAAGCTATATAGGTATTGGATCTATGTTGTTTGAGTTAAATTAGGGTCTCTAAACCATTTTAAGGGTCATGGCCGAAATTCTTTTGTTAAGGGATTTGAAGATTTAATTTCAATTTTTATGTCATGATCATTGATTTAGGGATTTAAGTGATTATAAGTCACTAATCCAAGAGTTTAGAAATTTTAGAGATTTCCAACCCCAAAAACAGCCCTAGGCCGAAACCAACATGTAGGATTTTAGGTTTGATTAAGTTGTTTGTTTGTTAATTGATTGTTGTGTTTAATGAAGGATAAGCTAAGTTATCGTATACGCGCGTTATCGGCATTACTTGGATTTTCAGACGAACTGTTTCTCAGAGACACCTTGCTTTCAGGTAAGGGGATTACCTTAGGGGTTTTTCCGGTAGCCATGTGTAATTGTATTGGTTGTGTTAATTATTGGGTGTATGTAATATTTGAGTAGTTAGCATTATTTGCTTAGTTATTATTTGCTGTGAATTATTTGCATTATCTGTATTTAATTATTCGCTTTATTTTATTGCATGTATTTAATTGCTAAGTGGTATATTATTGACATGATATTATTATTTGATATGGATTGTGGATTGGAAAGCCTGACAGTGGTCAGAGCTTAATTAAATAAGAGTTAAAAGCAGTTAAAAGCTTTTTTATGAATTAATAAGTTTAATTCAGTGGAAATAGTAATATAATATTACTTGGTTAATTATTTGATGAAAAATAGGAAAAAATGAAAAATAGTATTATTTTAATCATTTAATAGCAAAAGAGCGTTTTATGAGTCATAGTGAGGACGTAACCGTGAAAATATTTTAGCGCTGCTAATTTTCACCTAAGGAATTTATAAATATTAGAAAATGATGTTTTAAGCGAAAAAGTTTCGAAAATAATTTTATTACAGTGTTGGAAAAATTAATTTACAACAAAGAGTCCTATTTTGACCTAAATGCGTTTTAAAATGGCAAATGACGGACAATTCCGTCAATATTTACGAAAGTATTCTTAAAAAGGGTAATATCGGGTAATACTGAGAATGTGTCTCAAATAAGGTTTTCCAGTTCAAATTATTAATTTTTAAACAAAAATGAGTTTTAAGGAATTTTGACAAGTTTACAAAACGAATTTCCAACGTGAAAGGATTTTTGGGAAACAATGAGTTATTTCCATCAACTTGGATAGGTTGAGGAAACTTTGGTTTGTTTTGTATTTCACAAAATGAAAATGGTTTAAATGAACCTAGCAACCGAGACGTTGGGTCTAGAGTTCTAAGATATGCCCGGGGTCCGAAAGGTAAAGTTATGGACTAAATGTCCTATAAATGGTGTTTTGGGTTTTGTGCACTAAAATCTACATATCTACGACTGGTGCATCGGTCTAGATTTCATGATTTGCACACTTTTGACTTGGAGTCAATTATGGTTTGAAAGAGGTATTAAACTTGAAAGTTTAAAATGGTGTTTTGGTCATGAAGCTTTTAGCTCCGACAATTAAAGATTGAACAGAAAGAAAACAACGAGAACCAAATGTTTTACATGCATTACGGGGCAGACGTGCCTTTGCATAGGACTTGAATGCTTGATGGCAAGTATTCATGTGCCTTGATGGATATATGACCAAGAAAACCATGTGCTATACGTAGTCACCACTTTGCCTCGTTTTGGACTGTGTAATGGTTATTTGAACTTTACCATATCTAGCATTGAGTCTGCCGTATTTGGCACTTGGAGCCTGATCAGCTCATTTACTTGTTGGCTGGAGCTCCGGAGATTAGGTCTCAAAGTTAGTTGATGATATTGAAGTGTCATGGATTTTAAAACGGTTACGATTGTCGGGTATGAAACCCTTTGATAAATATTATATTGTTTATCTTTGAATATTCATGTTAAGTGGTAATTGAGAGTCGTGCATGTGGTTATCGTTTTTAAAATCCATATATTGGTTCTCACCCTTGCATGTTTTATGGTTGCTCTTCTATCTGTATGGGTACTGTTATTATCTGATCAGTTTAGATGGATCCGGCCATACCTTTAGGGCTTTGAAGCCTCCATTTTGAGGATGCAGATAACATAAATGCGTGGGTGATCCACCCGGGAGCCCATGTCTTTCGTTATACCGGGCATATACACACTATAGAGGGCACTCTTGAGACGGGGCCCCAGAGGGAGCATAGGTCTATGGAAACGGTTTAGGTATCTCTACCTCCTTTGTGGCTACTTGCACAGCATCTGATCGATCATGGACAGCTGGAGGCTTAGCCCTTAGCTGAGGCAGCACCTGAGCCAGCTCCAGAGGTGATTGTGGCGGACCCGGAGGAGATGGTTATTGACCCCGAGGAGGATCCAGAGGAGTACGTGGAGGATGTACCTGAGTACATACCTTTGGATGATGATGATGATGATTCAGCCGATGAGGGTGTTGCTGTGTCTTCATCCGACTCATCGGCAGGGAGTGGGATTGACCCTGGTCTTCCCAATGGGTACCATTAGTCTATGACCAGCTGTAGGTAGTCTCATTTTTGGGGTAGTGATTCCATCAGTCTTTCTGGCTACTGAGAGCCATGATTTTTTTATATGGCCCTAGACGTTTCACTATGTGTCCTTATGTTTTTATTTTTTTTCTTAGTTTGGAGAATGGCCTATTCTGATAAAGGCCCTATATAGTTTATACCTTGTACTAAATGATGATGCATATATATATATATATATATATATATATATATATATATATATATATATGGTGTGTTACTTATGTTGTTAGATGTTGTCAAGTTAACAAGAAAAAGAAAAGGAAAATTTATCACCATTTTTTTGTATTAAGCGAAGTATTAGAAGACGTTATTTTCCGAAAGTAACAAGCATAATTGAATTTTATTTTCAGCAACGTGTTACTATGGGATGACCCAAGGTAGGGTGTCGCATTTGTGGTATCAGAGCTGGTCGAGTCTTTCGGGAATGTTTGGGGAATAGGTCTGTTGTGTTGATGTTGTGTGTTCTCTGATTAAGATTTGTTTGAAATTACTTCTTAGAAGTAATGTGTGTTAATGGGTAACTAAGCGTTTCATTTTCTGGTGGTGGTCTAACTGATGTGATATTGCAGGTCAGCTATGGAATTCGGGCCAGAAGGTGGACGTGGACGCCGTCGCGGAAGGGGTCGTGTGGGTGGTCCCTTTGGTGGCCGTGGTGATGTGAATGAGGACTATGATGGTGGAGTATTATACTGCTCAAGCAATGGATAACATTGCGGCTGCCATTGCTATGCAGACAGCTGCTGTGGCTGCTCAGACTCAGCAAGCGGCGGAAGGAAGAGGTCTGACTACATTCCGACGTCAGAATCCTTCACAATTTCACGGGGATGCTGAACCTGAGAAAGTGGATTTATGGATTCAAGAGTTAGAGAAGATCTTTGAACTCATTCTTACCCCAGAAGGATTCAAGGTTTCTTATGCGGTGTTCTTACTGTAGGCGAGGCAGAGTACTGGTGGAAAGGTGCTCGACAACTGATGGAAGCTGATCATCAGGAAATTACTTGGGATGTGTTTAAGACCGCATTTCTGAACAAGTATTTTCCGGAAAGCGTTTGTATTGATTAAGAACAAGAATTTTTGCGATTGTACCAGCGGGATCTGACTGTGGGGGAATACGCGACGAAGTTTGAATCGCTTGCCAAATATTTCCGTTTCTTCCAAGCACAACCAAATGAGAGCTGGAAATGTGAAAGGTTTGAAGCTGGTCTGAGGTTCGACATTAAAGAATCTATGTTACCACTGCAACTCAGGAACTTTCAAGCTCTAGTCGAGATGAGTAGTAAGATAGAGCAGATGAGGAAGGGAAGAGACAATAGAAGGAATGCTGGAGGACCTTCTCAATCCAAGAACCAGTATCAAAAGGGGAAACAGAATCAGAGGAAGCCTTATTCCTGACCACCAGGGAATAACCAGAATCAGAATCAGCAACAAAATCGTTCGAATGTGACTGCAACAAGGAGTGGAGGCCAAAGGAATCAAAATCAAGGCCAAGTTAGGAGATGCTTTAAGTGTGGGGATCAGAATCATATGGCCAATAAGTGTCCAAATGTGGGGATCAAATGTTTCAATTGTAATCGTTGGGGACATTTTGCTAGAGACTGCACTGTACCTAAGCGTGATTTTGCTGTCAACAACACTAGGGCCAATAAACCAACGACAAAGGGGAGAGTTTACACTATGAGCGGCGCTGAAGCATCGGACTCCGAGGATCTCGTACAAGGTGATTGCGACATTGACGGTAATCTCTTAACTGTACTATACGATTCGGGTGCGACGCATTCATTTATTTCGATGGATTGTGTGAAACTGTTAAAATTACCTGTTTCTTCGTTATCATATGATCTTATTGTTTCAACTCCAACTGCTAAGCCAGTTACTGTCAATACTGTATGCTTGAACTGTCCTATTATTATTCAGGATAGACATTTTCTTGTTAATCTGATCTATTTGCCTTTAATACAGTTAGATGTAATTTTATGCATGGATTGGTTATCTTTTAACCATATTCTTATAGACTGTGCCCATAAAACCTTAATTTTCCCTAAGGATGAGATTTCTGGATTTTTATCTGCTAATCAAGTAAAAGCTTCTTTGAAAGAGGAAGCTTAAGGATACATGTTACTGTTTTGCTTAGACATTAAGAAGGAGTTAGACTTACAGTCCATTCCTGTCGTCAATGAGTTTCTTGAAGTTTTTCCTGAAGATGTACCTGGACTACCGCCTGTTCAGGACATCGAGTTCGCGATTGATCTGGTACCGGGCACTGGACCGATATCCATGGCACCATATCGTATGTCGCCATCAGAGCTAGAGGACTTGAAGGAGCAATTGGTGGAACTGATGAGGAAAGAATTCATTAGACCCAGTGTGTCTCCGTGGGGAGCTCCAGTTTTATTGGTACGGAAGAAAGATGGGACTTCTCGTTTATGTGTGGATTTCCGTCAGCTGAACAAAGTGACGATCAAGAACAAGTATCCACTTCCGAGGATAGATGACTTAATGGATCAGTTACATGGAGCAGCGGTCTTCTCAAAGATAGACTTACGATCTGGTTATCATCAGATTCGTGTGAAGGAAGAGGGTATCCCGAAGACAGCGTTTCGAACACGCTATTGGCATTATGAGTATCTTGTGATGCCATTCAGAGTGACAAATGCTCCTGCTATATTCATGGATTACATGAATAGGATTTTTTGTCCTTATCTAGATCAATTTGTCGTTGTCTTTATAGACGACATTTTAATTTATTCCCCTAGTGAAGAAAAACACGCTGAACATCTCAGTGTGGTTCTTCAAATTTTAAAGGAGAAACAGTTATACGCAAAACTTGAAAAATGTGAATTTTGGCTAGACCAAGTTCAATTTTTAGGTCATGTTATCTCGAACGAAGGAATCGCGGTGGATCCGTCAAAAGTTGAAGCTGTTTTGCAATGGGAAAGACTAACGATTTGGAGTTAGCAGCGGTGGTTTTTGTGTTAAACATCTGGAGACATTATTTGTATGGATCGACGTTTAATGTTTTCAGTGATCATAAAAGTTTGAAGTACCTTTTTGATCAAAAGGAGCTCAACATTCAGCAAAGATGCTCGTTGGAATTTTTGGAGGATTATGATTTTCAACTGCAGTATCATCCTGGGAAAGCAAACGTAGTAGCGGATGCCTTGAGTAGAAAGTCTATGCATGCGTCTACAATGATGGTTAAGGAACAAGAATTGTTAGAACAATTCCGAGATATGAGGTTAACAGTTAAAACGTCGCTAGGGAAGCTTTGTTTGGGTATGATTACTGTTTCCAATCAATTGATGGAACAAATACGGGAGAAACAAGAAAGTGATCAATACCTAAAAGGAGAAAGGGAGTACGAAAAGGAGCGGTATCAGAATTTAGAGAAGGAACGGATGGGATTCTAAGGTTCGGCGAAAGAATTTGTGTACCTGACGATACTGAACTTAGAAAGTTAATTCTGGAGGAAGCTCACAAGAGTAAATTGAGTTTACATCCGGGAGCTACCAAGATGTATCAAGATCTTAAGCAGCTGTATTGGTGGTATGGAATGAAGAAAGACGTAATGGAATATGTAACTTCATGTTTAGTCTGTCAAAAGGCTAAAATTGAACATCAAAGGCCAGGAGGAATGCTACAATCTCTAGACATTCCAGAATGGAAATGGGATGACATTGCGATGGATTGCGTAACAAGTTTACTAAGGACTCGAAAGGGGCATGATGCCATATGGGTAATAATTGATCGACTGACCAAATCAGCTCACATTTTGCCCATCAATATAAAGTATCCAATGGAGAGATTGACTCAGTTATACATAGGAGAAATTGTCAGATTACATGGTGTACCTTCGAGTATTATTTCGGATCGTGATCCGAGGTTTACGTCAAGATTTTAGTAAAGTTTACAAGAGTCGCTGGGAACGAAACTCAGATTGAGTTCAGCTTATCATCCACAAACAGATGGACAATCAGAGAGGACAATCCAGTCACTGGAGAACTTATTGAGAGCTTGTGTTTTAGAACATACTGGAAGTTGGGATGAATTTATACCTTTGATAGAATTCATTTACAACAACAATTTTCACTCAAGCATAGGAATGGCACCCTATGAAGCTTTATATGGTCGACGATGCAGAACCACTTTATGTTGGTACCAAGATGGTGGAAGTCTACTGATAGGACCATATATTGTGCAACAGACAACAGAAAAGGTAAAGATGATTCAGGAGAAAATGCGGACAACTCAAAGTAGACAGAAAAGTTATGCAGACAAAAGGCGACGACCTCTTGAGTTTGAGGAAGGCGATCATGTGTTTTTGAGAGTCACGCCAATGACTGGGGTTGGCAGGGTAATTAAATCCAGAAAACTCACTCCTAAATTCATTGGACCTTACCAAATTCTTTGTTGGGTAGGTCCAGTAGCCTACAAAGTTGCTTTACCACCATTTCTTTCCAATCTTCATGATGTTTTTCATGTTTCACAACTGAGGAAATATATTCCTGATCCATCTCACGTAATCGAACCCAATGTAGTATAATTAAAAGAGAACTTGTCTTATGAGACTAGCCTGTACGAATTGCGGACAAGACGATTAAGCAGCTCAGGGGTAAACAAATTTCCTTAGTCAAGGTTATTTGGGATAATACAACTGGAGAAGCAACTTGGGAGGTAGAAGACAAGATGAGATTACAATACCCTGAACTTTTCACAGGTACGTAATTTCGAGGACGAAATTCTTTTTAGTGGGGTAGTATTGTAACACCCGGTTTTTCACTATTTATTGTTTTTATATTAGTAAAATAAACAGAAACATTTATATTTTATTTTTAAACCTAGAAAATGATTTTGGATAAACCAAGGTCATAGTCATACTCTACTTTACCGTAGAAAGTTACGATTAAATTTTGGGTTGAAAATTCAGACGAAACTCGGTATACGTTTTACTGACAGTAAGAATTTTACTGCTCAAATGACCTAATATTGACTTATGAACGAAATGGTTAGGTTTTATTTTGAATTTCCAACAACTTTGGGACTTTTGAAATTTTTCACTAAAAGTGAAATAATATATATTATTCGAGCATTATATTAAATCGGGCGAACAACGGAGCTGAATACGGGATTTGCGGGACCCGCTAATGGATAAAGGACATGTCAAATCAAGATGAGTCGCAAGGGGTGAGTCATAGGATGACTACTCTTGGTCATGATTACATTTTAGGAGGAAAAGACTAAATTACCCTTTATGTTGATTTTAATTACAAGTTTGTCATAGTATGAGATTACCATTTTGCCCTTGAAAATTTGTGTGATGGACCCTTTTCCTCTCCATTTCCCACGGCCCATGCTCTCCCTAGAGCCCATCTTCTCTTCTATATAAGACTTGTTCATCATCTTCATTTAATCTTTGCTCATTTTCACTTTAAAACACTAAGTTACATAGGCTTGATTTATGAAGGAAGTAGGAGATTTGTTGCCCATTTCTTGATTCCAAGAGGTATACCATACTCATCTCCCTTGATTAGCATCATGTACTTCAATTACTTTTATGTTTTGAAGTCTTTTTCCATATGATGCCTATTAGGGTTTCTAGATTCAAAAATTCATAGAAAATCATAGGAAAGTCCAATTAAGATGAAACCAATTGCTATAATCCTATTATCATCTCTATATTCTAGATCTAGAAGCTTGCATCAAACAAAAATTTCTAGCCCTATGAACCCCATGAGGCTGAACCTAGGTTTTTTGTTTGGGGGGGGGGGGGGGGGGGATTTTGTTCATTTTATTTATATGATTCAATCTTATAAGCTATATAGGTATTGGATCTAATATGCTATCCATGTAAAATAAAATACATCAAAAAGTCCAAAGGAAAACAACCTCAATAACTCTCCACACACACAGCCCTCTCTCAAAATACATCAAAATAGGCTCACACTCACAACCTATGTACAACGCACTCCCTAGCCTCTAATCCTAGCGTGGACGGCTAGAACTACCCTGGCTCTTCCCGCGTGCACGTTGGTACATCTGTGGCTGTGGTCTAGATGGTCCAGATGCTGCTGCTCCGCTACTTCCTGAAACACTCCCATGGGGACGATGCTGGAATCGTCGTTTGTAATGAGCACTATGATGCGCAACATCCCGATGTATAACTGGAGCTGGAACCATAGTTGGAATCACCATCTCTGGATCCTGTGCTGCCCACGGATACAACGGTGGTAGGGTGGAGGATAATATACTAGAAAAGGCAAGGTTTGGCCGAGACGGAAGGTCCCGACAAATCCAAAATTTGGGCCATCCCCAAACCTCATGTATGCGGATACTGGACCTATATATACAACAAAATGAGTGACTGGGTCCACAAGCCACCCATTGTCATCAAGGTACTCCATCTCAAGCGTTCCCATCAGTGGGAACTCGGAAGGCCCCGCCATCCACGGATGATCGAGGTGTGGCATCCTGCTCAACTGGGTTTGCTTTGAAATATAAAATAACATACACGCAAAGAAACAGGGAGATAAGAAACTAGCTACCATCATAAGCAGAAAGGTTACATAGTACATATACAATAAAAACACACAGACATGCATCACAGAATAAACACATATAAATAACATTCATCCTCCTGACATATTACCCTCCTCTACCCTTCGCGCTCATGCAACTGATCCTGTATGCTGACGTGACCACCACATAATACTGTCACACATCCCTCGTCTGGTTAGGGATATTAGTCAGTCGTCCAAGCGGCTCGTCCATAAACGTCGGTGCACAATCCCATTCGCGTTAGGGCACTCATTCAAAGAATGACACTATTCCCCCATTCCTGTTAGGGAATAGCTGCACAATATATAATAGTATCCCTATTCCCGTTAGGATACGGGACGGCTCGACAAGGACTACAAGAGTATCACGGTAGTCTTCCTCAAAACCTCAACGTGAGAGCACTCACCCGTGAATCCGGTATCCGTAATCGGATACTCTGACCTCTTGTGTTCCACCCACATGGCTATGAACAACACCATGCATCTATATGAGTCTCATCGACTTGTATCGGGTAATAGCCTAGTGCCTCAACCTTCCATCATCCTCTCATGTCATATCTCAAATCTCGTCACATAAACTTGTCATGAATAACATATCATTTAATTAGGCTAGGCACAACTAAGTCTCATCTAGTACGCTCCCCAACATGCATCTCTCACAAACATCATATATTAGACGCCCACTAAGCATACAAAAATTAATCATAGCATGTTATCACTCCAAGCATGTTATCACATATTAAAATAATATTAAAATAATTAAATAATCATAATTAACCAGATAGCACAAACAACACACACCAAACAGCTCAATCGATAAAATCATGCAACCTCGAGTATCACAAATTTAACCTAATGGCGATAAACCTACAATCTCCATATCATCATTAGTACCGCCAAGGAGTCACCATTGTGATATTGACATTGTTGATTACTCACTCACTAGTAGGTGTAGGTCGCCCTACGCCATTATCGTAAAATATACTACTTAGCCTCTTCCGACAATAGGTGGCTTCTTTCTCCCACCTGAAGTAAGTATAGCTAGCTCTGGAGCAGCGAAACGAATCCTATCCTCTCCACTAGGTTGCTACTACACACAGTTCTACATCCTCCGAGGCTCCGAAAATTCGTCTGAACACATATACATGAAGCACGTGTTACGGGTAATTGATGGGCTCCGGGAAGTATACTAGATTGAAGCAAGTAATAATTAAAACGATAAGTAAATACCGAGTATCGAACACAAGGATTGGGTGGCTAATTGTATTCAATATTTAAGAGAAGTAGTTAGGATTGACTAAGTCAAGAGGGGGAGAGAAAGAGAGTTGTTGTGAATTCAAGTAGTAACCAATAATCAAGAATTACGCTAGAAAACAAATCAAAGCAAGAGCAATTATCAAGATTTAGTGAGTTATGAATTGGGGAGATCTAAGGTTACGATTCCACCAACCCAATTAAACATAGATCAATAGTGATTACTTTCTATCCCTAGGTTCAATTATATGCCAATTAGGAACCCGAAATTATCCTAATGCCTTGGTTGAGCACAAGAGAAAATACCTAAACATGCAAATCAACGATATCTCTATGGTGAAAAACATGCAAGATTCATTAAGTTCTTGGTTCCCTATAACGATTGCACAAATCTCCTATTCTAATTTTAGCAATATTCAATTTGTGTTCCTAATTCAAATCTTAAGCGTGAATATCCGGTCAGACTCACCACGCTGACTAGTTAATCACGAGCTCATATGATCAACACATACAAAACAGAATTAGGAAAAAAAATTGAGAATTAGGGAGTAGGTAACATCACAAAATCACTATGCCATCATGAGCGGCTTCATCGCTTCCTTAGAAAAGAGGATTAGTTCCTCACAGCGTGCTTCAACATCATCAACAATTCAATAGAAACCATGAATAAAAATAATAAAAGAGTTTGTAAACCTAAACGAGACACAGCTCACAAAAAACTAGAATTCGATCTAAAACTCGTCTTTCAAAACTGTTCCAAAACAAGCTATTTATAGAGGGCTGGGTCTGCGCTCGCTCGCGGGGCAAGCACTTAAAATTGGATCCATTATGAGTTTGAATCCTCGCGGGGCGAGACCGAAAGGCCTTCAGAATCCTGTGTCTGTCTCGCGGGGCGAGACTGAAAGACTCAAACTTCCAGCTCAGCATCAGTTCTGGCTCGCGGGGCGAGCACTGTCTCGCGGGGCGAGACCTCGAAATTTGTTTTTGTTTGTTTTCTTCATTCAATCCAAGTTTCCTAGAGCTTCACTTCTAACCTGAAAAAAAAAGTAGCATTAAATGCTTTATTTGACTCAAAATTAACCAAAATATCCTACAAACTACTTAAGAGACTCAAAATGTTGCTCGAGGACAATTAAAGCCAAATTTGGGCGAAACGAGATTAAACTTGAACAATTAGAACAAAAACCATGACCTTACTAGCTATAAAACTAGATGAGCCAGAGGCTTATCAATAACCCTAATATGAAAACATAATTGGAAATCGATAAACGAATAAGGAGAAATCCTCAATACCGTTGCCGACGTCGTGTAGGCATAAAAAGGACATAGGCTTACCTTAGTCTAATCAATAGATGAAAGATAGGATTAAGAAGGCATTGTTTCCACGATCACAACGGTGTAGTTGGTTTCTCGACGGGACTAACGGATCGCTCGGAAACCACTCTGGAACTCTCATTCTCTATACCTTTTCTCTCTCTCTAACATTCTGTTCTGTTCCTTCTTACGAATGGTAACTTAAGTTACCATTCTTATGATGTATTTATTCCCCCCCCCCCCCCATGTTTTGCTGCCAGCGCTCGAGCGCTGTTTTCCCCACGTCGGAGTGCTCTGGCGCTCAAGCACCACTAGATCAGCGTTTGAGCATTGAATGACTTCTTCGCGAAGTCTTCTCGACACGTGGACCACGTGCTACTTCCTGATATGGGGCAAACCTCTCCCAGCGCTCAAGCGCTACAAAAACCACACTCAAGCGTGCTGACTGAAGCAGCAAACCCTAATTTAGCGTTCGTTCCGATTCGAAGCTGATTGATCGTGTATTCTTCGAACAAGGTTCCACATACTTAGGCATGCATATAAGACATATAAAAATTCCTCTTAAATACATAAACAAGGTCTTAAAATGCTACCCCTTAAAAGAAATTTCGTCCACGAAATTTACGTACCTCAGAAAAGATGTGGATACTGCTGCTATACATCTGCCTCACACTCCCAAGTAGCATATCCTGGAGTATCATCCCAAATGACCTTGAACAAAGGAATCGGTCTACCGCGAAGCTCCTTAGTCCTTCTATCTGTGATCCTAATAGGTAAAGCCTCATATTCTAGATTCTCTCGGAGTTGTATAGACTCAGGCTCAAGTACATGTGAAGGATCAGGTATTACTTCCTCGACTGGGAGACTTGAAAGAAGTCATGAAGGTTAGAAAGGTTAGGTGGTAATGCAATATGGTAGGCTACCAGACCAACCCATCGAAGAATCTGGAAAGGTCCAATGAATCTAGGAGTAATCTAGGACTCTCTAAAACACGTGATCACCCTCCTGGAACTCTAATGGTCTCCTCCTCTTATTACCGTAGCTCCTTTTCCTATCATGCGCTTCCTTCATCTTTTTCCTTATCTTCTTAACCTCTTCCGTCGTCTATTGCACCACATCAGGACCCAATACTTGGTTCTCATCCGTCTCATAGCAACACAACGGGATCCTACACTTTCTACCATATAAAGGCTCATACGGTGCCATCCCGATACTGCTATGGAAACTGTTATTATGGGTAAAATCAATCAAAGGCAAGAACTCATCCCAACTTCCAGTGTGCTCCAACACACAAGCTCTCAAGAGATCCTCCAATGACTGAATCGTCCTCTCTGTCTGTCCACCCGTCTGGGGATTATAAGCAGAACTCATCCTCAACTTCATCCCCAACGCACTGTGCAACTGTCTCCAAAATCTAGATGTGAATCTAGGATCTCGATTAGAGACAATGCTCGAAGGCACTCCGTGCAACCTGACTACCTCTCTAATGTAGATCTGGGTCAGTCTCTCCAAACTGTAACTTTCACTAATAGATAAGAAGTAAGCACACTTCGTCAACCTATCGATGATAACCCAATTCGCATCATGCCTCTTCGGAGTTCATGGTAATCCAACCACAAAATACATAGCTATACTATCCCATTTTCACTCTGGGATTTCCAACGACTATAACAAACCAACCGACTTCTAATGCTCTATCTTAGCCTTCTAACACTTCGTTCTTCATCCTCGGCCACCAAAACATCTTCTTCAAATCTTGATACATCTTCGTGGCTCTGGGGTGAAAACTCAACTTACTCTTATGTGCCTTCTCTAAGATCATCTTCATAAGCTCTAAGTCCTCTAGCACTCATATCCGGTTTCTAAACCTCAACACACCATCTATACCCCTACTAAACTCTGAAGCCTTACCCTCATCTATGCCTCTACTCACCTCTTGCAGATAATGATCCTAAATCTGTTTATCCTCAAGCTCTCTGAGAAACTCACTACTGATCGTAACCATACCACCATCGCGGACATATGCAAAGAGTTCCTACTCAGTGCATCCACTATAAAATTCGCCTTTCCTGGATGGTACTGTAGCTCAAAATTATAATCCTTGATAAACTCCATCCATCGTAGTTGTCTCATATTCAGCTCCTTCTGATCGAACAGATACTTCAAACTCTTATGATCACTGTAAACATTAAACTTAGCTCCATTGAAATAGTGTCGCCATATCATCAATGCGAACACTATAGCCGCTAACTCCAGATCATGGGTCGGATAGTTCTCTTATGAATTCTCAACTGTCGGGAAGCATAAGCCACAACTCTTCTTGCATCAGAACACAACCTAAGCTTTGGTACAACGCATCATAATATACATCAAACTGTCCTAAAGGATCTGGTAAAGTCAGCACTGGTGATGTGGTCAATCTCTTCTTCAGCTCCTGAAAACTCTTTTCACACTCATCTGTCTAAACGAAAGCTGTACCTTTTCTTGTCAATTGCGTCATAGGTAATACAATCTTCGAGAAACCCTCTATGATCCTCCGATAATATCCAGCTAATCCCTGAAAACTCCTAGCCTCGCTCACTGACTTAGGATTCTCCCACTTAAGCATTGCCTCAACTTTAGCCGGATTTACTGATATCCCTTCCTTGTTGATCACATGCCTTATAAACTAAACTTCCTCCATCCAGAACTCACACTTGGAAAGCTTGGCATACAACTGCCTGTCCTTCAACACCTGCAGCACTATCCTCAGATGTTCCTCATGCTCTTCCCTTGAACTGGAATAGATAAGGATATCATCGATAAACACCACCACAAACTTGTCGAGGAACGGTTTTAAAGTTCCTGTTCATGTAATCCATAAACACTACTGGAGCATTATTCATACCAAAAGGCATAATTAAATACTCGTAGTATCCGTATCTCGTCCTAAAAGCCGTCTTGGGTACATCCTCCTTCTTCACTCTAATCTGATGGTACCCTGACATCAGATCGATCTTAGAAAACACCAAAGCTCCCTTCAACTGATCCATCGGATCATCTATCCTAGGCAACAAATACTTGTTCTTGATCATCACCTTGTTCAACTGCCTGTAATCCGTGCACAACCTAGCATACCCATCCTTCTTTACAAACAACACCGGGGCTCCCCACGGTGAAACACTCGGCCTGATAAACTTTTTCTTCAACATATCATCCAACTGCTTCTTTAACTCAGTCAACTCTACGGGTGACATCCGATAAGGTGCTATCGAGATAGGTCCTGTCCCCGGTATGAGATTGATGGTGAATTCCACTTCCATCTCTGGTGGCAAAGCTGGAACATCAGGAGGGAAAACCTCAGGAAACTCTCTAATCTATACTCGGAGTCTCCTTAGCTTCCACTGAGAAAAGCATCACGTAATACCGAGAATCATCACACTTCATATATACTCCTTCATTGGTAGATACTATGCTAGAAGGCTCAAGGAATGATTTTCTGGAACAATCCAACACCACATGGTTAGCCGAAAGCCAATCCATGCCATGAATCACGTCTATCTGCTGCATAGGCAAACAAACAAGGTCTACAAGGAATGTCCTATTCTCAACTGTTGACAAGTGACCTCAAACACAAGAGGGAGGTGAATTGTGTGTGAATTGATTTTTGAAAACTTTTTGGCAATTTAAACTAAATTTAAAACTTGTTTTGATAAGTAATAAATTAATAGTAAAACGTTGTGAAATAAAGCGTATGAAAAATAAAATCGTTGCGGTAAAAATAAAGAGATAAGGAAGGAAATGACACAACGATGTATCCTGGTTCGGCCACACAACTACCCACGTGGCCTACAATGATTTAACACAACGATCAATCAACTCTAGTTTTTAAAACAGGCTAAACTAGAACCTTTACAATGATTTACAAATCATTGTAAATCAGAGAACTCTTAACACAAATCACAGGACGTACTATCCCTTGTGGAAGAGTCTCAAGAAAACGTTCGTGAGATCACACTCACTTAAAGTAAACTGTAAAAGATTTACAATGAGAAAGCACTCAAAAGTGCAGATATGAAAAACAACTTGAAGCACAAATACAGTAACACCTATATGGTGTATAAGATTCTCAAAGTAATATGATCACGTGTAAGTGCAAGAGTAAAATGAAATATCAATCAGTGTTTAAGCACAAAGTAGAATAGGAGAGTAGTATATGGTGTATTTTTCAAGGCTGCCAAGGTTCCTATTTATAGAGAACAGGTTAGGGTTCAAGGTGAAATTAGGTCAAGCCTCCTAAAATGCATTTCTGCCGCATCATAATCGATTATTTAAAAGCCATAATCGATTATTTAAAGTGTTTTCATGAAGCGCGCGTATGGACAGAAAGGGCATAATCGATTACCATAATCGATTATGTGGTTACTGACTTTTCACAAAAGAAGATAATCGATATCATTAATCGATTATGATGTTACTGACTTTTTCATAAAAGGCTATAATCGATTAAATAATCGATTATAGGGTTTCTGTTGAAGCACATTGGAAGTCAGTAAGGTCATAATCGATTATCCAATTTCAATAATCGATTATTATATTTCAAAATTTGAATTCAACGGCTTTAATATCATAATTACTCATTAACACTCACTAAAGCCATTTAACCATGACTCATAATCGATTATAGGATTTCCATAATCGATTATGGTGCGTATCAGGTTGAATTTCAAAAACTTGACAATTAAGGAAAGATTGCCCAATTAAGCTTAATTTAATTGTCAGTTTTAATCACATGTTATAAAGTATTTAACCACATGATATATCTTTTAAAGCACATGTTAAATATGTGTGTGTGTGAGTGACCATATTAATTTTGAGAACCCTACTTACCATTTACAGATAATTCTAAAACAACCAATACAAGTAGTAAAATTCCCTTTTTACCCCTCTTGATTGCTTTGCCTAATCTTGACTGCTTGTTTGACCTTTTTCACGCTTTTTGCAGATAAGTCCTTAGACTTAAAAATATTCTTTTGTCATTCATCAAAATATATGTACCTGTCAAGGCATACATCCACAAACTTCCCCTTTTTGATGATGACAAACATCTTATAAGGGAATTTCTAAAAGATAGAGTTAGAGCAATGAGTATATATATATATATCCGAGTTGAAAACGTTTGCTCTACTCCCCCTCACTTCATGCAATATTTAAAATTCTCCCCCTTAAGCATGTACTCAAATATCTCTCCCCCTTTTGGCATTATCAAAAAGCGGGAAAAGCAAGTTAAATACTTCATGGCATATATCCACCAAGATTTAAACATTTCAAGCATAAGACATACTTAGCCATGGCATGCATATAAATATTGAACCACACATCATAGTCATAGATAATAAAAGATTGTGTGTACGGAAGCTAAAGTGTCAGGAATGTAAAATATACAATCATCCAAAAAATAGTAATAAAATGTATGAACTGGATATGAAAATAGTACTACATATAGTACTCATCACCATCATCTCCACCATCATCATCACCACCATCATCAGTGCCGTCATCAGTGCTGCTGCTGTCCAAGTCATCCTGAGGCTGTGGTGCTTCACGGAGTGGAGTGGCCTTAGATGCAGTGACTCTACGCTCCAAGGATTTCACTTCCAATGAGAGCTCACGGATAGCCATAGAGTTTGCTCGGATCTCAGTGGTGTTCACCCGAACCTCAGCTAGAATACTCTCGAGTAAAGCCATCATTTCTGGTGAGGCTTGTAGCAGGAGGTGCCTGTGAAGATGATGCTCCACCGGTGCTGGTTGGCTGATTTGTATGCCATTTCCATCCTTTGGGTTTGTATTCCCAATCATCAACATAAAATTCAATGCACTTCTGATTGATAGTGCCCTCCTTCATCATAGCATGAAACTTCTTATAATCCAACTTAACCTCTCCAGTGAGGTTAACCCTAACATGCTTAATGATCCGAGTCACTAGATGACCATAGGGCAACTCAGCACCACTCCTATTGTCATACATATGCTACATGACCAAGCCAGCCCAGTTCACTCTTTTTTTCTTTTCCAGCAGCCACAGAATAACAACATCCATTCTTAATAACTGAGAAAAATTATGGCGTCTAGGAAAAAAGAGCCTAGCTACCACATAGTGCAACAACCTGCTTTGCACTTTCATCTGACCAGCAGTTATTTCCTTATCAATTGAATCGGTGGGTTCAGTTAAGACATCCCTAATCGCCTGAATTCTAGCAAATTCACTTACCAAGGGTTCCGCAGCAGGACCCTCGGCAGTGGCATAGGTGCCTTCAGAAGGCAACCCAACTATTCTTCCAAACGCCTCATCATTGAGACGAATGGGTTTCCCACAAACTTCAGACATTAAGACTCCATCAACTAGCCTAAGGTTGCAGTAAAATACCTTAACCAAGTCTGGGTAGATATCCTCTGATTGAGACAGAAACTTAGTGATTTGAGCATAGTCCAGATACTCCAAAAATTTGAAGTTGCTCTTTCTCATCCACTATATGTCTAGAAAACGAGGTTTCTGAATTTCTTTCCCAATGTATGTGCTCATGTAGTTTGCCAACTAATCCCTATTAGTAAACCATTTATCCATTTGTTCTTGTGTAAGTGGACCAGGATTGATTGTTGCTGTTCTTTGGCGTTTAGGAGGCATGATGATGATAGTAGTTGATTAGGGATGAAGAGATTTGATAATAGAAGAGTTTTGAGCAAAAAAACCAGAGAGAAACTAGAATAGAAGGTGCAAAAAACAGTGATATGCAAGGCAAATGACGCTAGGGTTTCAGATATCACCTTATAAACTCGCTCAATAATTGATTATCTTACCCTCATAATCGATTATTTTGATGATGTGGCAGCTCCTGATTGGCTGGATCCTGCCCGTGTGGTTTTGGCGCCAACTCTTCAGCTTCAAATAATCGATTAGGTAATCGATTATTTTCTGGGTTCTTCATCAGAAAATCGATTATGGATGAACATTGAAGAACACTAATCGATTATGTAATCGATTAGTCTGTTTCTGGATTTCTGAATTTATTGTGTAATCGATTGTGCTAATCGATTACAATCCTTCTGTCCACGCTGTCCAAAGAGTCAGTGGATGCATAATTGATTATGGTAATTGATTATGACCTCTCTGTTTTGTGGACTGAAACTTCCATTTTGGCATAATCGATTATGATAATCGATTATGCTCTTTCTGCCTGCACACTTAATAACCATATTAGCAAATAACAAGGTGTGTTATGCAGACATTAATTGATGCATGACTGGTTCAAAATCCCTAATTCAGTTCTTATGAAAAAGAAGCTTTCTTTTGATAGGGGTTTTGTAAAAATATCTGCAAGTTGTTTAGTTGTTTCAACAAATTCAATCATGCAATCCCCTTTTTGAACATGATCCATAATAAAGTGGTGTCTAATTTCAATGTGTTTAGTCCTTGAGTGATACACAGGATTCTTAGTGAGGTTTATGGCACTTGTGTTATCACATTTTATGGGAATAGTGTTGAGATTAATTCCATAATTATTTAACTGTTGCTTCATCCAAATGATTTGTGCACAGCAACTACCCGCCGCAACGTATTCCGCTTCGGCGGTGGATAAAGCCACAGTTGCTTGCTTCTTGCTATGCAAAGAAACTAAAGCATTTCCTAGTAAGTGGCAAGTTCCACTAGTGCTTTTTCAGTCTAATTTGCAACCCGCAAAATCAGAGTCCGAATATCCAATTAGGGTACAATCTGCCCCTTTAGGGTACCATAAACCCATGTTTTGTGTGCCAATGAGATATCTCATGATGCGTTTTACCGCGGCGAGATGTGATTCTTTTGGGTTCGATTGAAATCGTGCACACATGCAAACAGTAAACATGATATCAGGGCGACTAGCAGTAAGATAAAGGAGAGAACCTATCATACCTCTATACTTACTTATGTCGACGGATTTACCATTTTCATCCTTGTCAAGGTAACAGGATGTGCTCATGGGAGTGGATAGCTCTTTTGAATTGTTCATCCCAAACTTCTTGAGAAGCTCTTTGCAATATTTCGACTGATTGATGAAGATTCCTTCCTTTGATTGCTTTATTTGCAACCCAAGAAAATAATTGAGCTCCCTCATCATTGACATTTCAAATTCACTTTGCATAATTTTTGAAAAATCCTTGCACAAAGCTTCGTTAGTGGCACCAAAAATTATATCGTCAACATATATTTGAACAAGTAAAATGTCATGCTTTTTGTTTTTAATAAAAAGTGTGGTGTCAACTTTTCCTCTTTGAAAACCATTTTCAAGTAAGAATTTGCTTAGGAGTTCATACCAAGCCCTAGGGGCTTGCTTTAAACCATACAAAGCCTTTTTCAGTTTGAAAACATGGTTTGGAAATTCATAATTTGTAAAACCAGGAGGTTGATCCACATAAACTTCTTCTTGAATAAAACCGTTCAAGAAGGCGCTTTTGACATCCATTTGAAAAATTTAAAATCCATGATGCAAGCAAAAGCATGAAGCATACGGATAGCCTCTAGTCTAGCTACGGGAGCATAAGTTTCATCAAAGTCTATGCCCTCTTGTTGGTTATAACCCTTAGCAACAAGTCTAGCTTTGTTTCTAGTTATTATTCCATTTTCATCTAGCTTGTTACGAAAAACCCACTTAGTTCCTACTAAATGGTTTTTGGGTTTAGGGACTAATTCCCAAACACCATTTCTTTCAAATTGGTTTAATTCTTCTTGCATGGCAAGTGTCCAATGTTCGTCTACTATGGCTTCATCAACATTATTAGGTTCAATTTGAGAAACAAAAGCCATGTAATGACATATTTGATTAAGAGAGTTTCGAGTTGTTACCCCTTTTGATATATCACCTATTATGTTGTCAAGAGGATGGTATCTTGATGTTCACCATTCTCTTGGAAGATCGGGAAGGGGTGTCTCTTCTTCTTGTGGAGGTGGTTGATCAATAATGTTCTCCTCTTGAGTTCTTTTCTCCTCAAGAAAGGTGTTTCCCAGAATTTCTGCAACATCATCAATGTAACGCCCCGATTTCTGTGTCTTTCTGTAGCAGTAAGTACACGTGTTTCTATATTTATTTTTGGTAAAATTCAGAGAGTGATTTTAAATAAAATAAAATCATTTTCTTGTGTTCCCTTATCATAGGAAGTCACGGTTAAATTTTCGGTTGAAAATTCAAACGAAAGCCGGTCTGCGGTTTCACTGCTGGTACAACTTTACTGAGCAGAAAAACTAATTTTGAACCGTGAACGAAATGGTTAGTGTTTTTGTGATGTTTTGTATGATATTGGAAATTTTCGAAAATTCTTATTCCAGGTCAAAATATAATACTTTATCCGGGCGAAATACGATCGGAAACTTGAACCGGATACACAATGGAGCAGAGTAGGGAGCACAAAAGTAATGAGGTGACATGAGGGAGTGAGGTGACTCACTAGAGGTATGGCCTAAGCCACCTCCTAAAAAGTGGTCATGATGACACTTTTTGAAATATAGCATATTATATTCTAAAAACCCATTTTTCTCTCTCTTCTCAAACCAAACAAGGCACAAGATCAAAACTTGCTCTCCAAGCTCATTCCTCTCTCCTCAATTTCGTGCCTCTCTCTCTCTTCTCTATATATACCCACTTCATTTTCATTTCATCACTTTCTTCTTCTTCTTCTTCCTCTCACACTAAAGTTCCAACACATAAAGCTTGTGTTTTTAATCACTTTTAAGCTTCAAGTTCTTCACTAAAGTTCATCCTAGCTTCAAGGGTAACATCCTCATATTAATCTTTTTCAAGTTCTCTCTTTTATTTCATAGGTTTACTCTATGTTTTCCTTAAGTGTTCTTATTGGTTTTAAACTTCTAAAATCTCTAGAAAATGGTAGAAAAATCCTTGAGTTGAAACCAATTTCTATGAACTCCTAATGATCTCTATTTTGATGTTCTATGAGCTTGTATCAAACAAAAATTTCTAGCCTATTTATCCTAAAGAGGCCGAAACCATGAACTTTTAGGCCTAAGATGTTTTGTTTCAACTTTTGTAATATGACCATGGATTTAAACCCCTTAGTACCTCTTGATGCCAAATCTAAGAGCTTTCATCAAACAAAAATTTCCTTCCCCATTTTCCTAGCATGGCCGAAACTATGGTGTTTTAGAGCAAGGAAGTGTTGTTTTGATTTTCAAAGTAGGACCATTGATTTGAACTCTTTTGTACCTTTAGTTGTTAAATCCAAGAGCTTGAAAAGTTTGAAAATTTCTAGCCTATTTTGGAGGTCAAGGCCGAAACCCTAAGCTAATAGCTTAGAGGTATTTTTGTTCAATCCTTGTTAAATGATCATTGTTATTGAATCTCTAATACTTAAGGATCATTAATCCATGAGTTTGAGAAATTGGAAATCCCTAACCCTATTTTTATACTATGGCCGAACCTAGACTTTGGGTAGACGAGATGTTTTGGTTGTTTTTAACTTGTGTTATGTGTTGAAATCTTTAGACTGCCGTCGCGAAGCAAGGCGAGGAAGATCGTAGCACTTAACAAAGAACGAAAGACTTTGTTTGCTTTGGAATCCAGTAAGGGGAGCTTACCTGAGGGATTTTCTCCCGATAACTATATGTTATTATTTGTGGTTTGTTGAATTGTTTTGAATTTTATTGTGATTTCCTGAGTTTGTCTGATGTGGTTAAAATTGTCTGTTTTACATATCTGAGCTTGATGATTTATTTGTAGAAATGTGTTATATCTTTGAGATATGGCATGAACTGTATTAATTCAAATGATGTTGATGTGAAGATTACATTGTTGTGGATTGTTGTCTGAGAAGCCTGACATTCGTCAGTGCTCAATCAATTACTGAGATAAAAGCCTTAAAAAGCCTTATGAAGAATCTTGACAATGATAATATTTAGTTGATGATTTCTTTTGGATAAAAGAGAAAGTAATGGATAGTTACAAGGATGAAATCATAAAAATATTTCAGTACGTGATCTTTTTCAAAGTGTAGATAAAAAGTTATTTCAAGAAATTTATGTGTCAATTTCTTTTAATGAAAGAAGAAGAATAAGAATGGAATTGAGAAAGGATTACATTTTAGTATGTTATCATTTTCAAGAATGAAGTGGAAAATCATTTTAAGAACTAAGTGTTAAAATATTTTAAGGCTAGAGGAAAATCTTTTCTTAAAACGATTTAGTATAAGTGAAAACAATTTTAAAAGTATGTTTTATGAAGTAGAACTTTTAGGAATGGTTGGTAATATTTTAGAAAGGAATTTGAAAGGATTTTTAACAATGTCCTAAAGATGGTTTGGAAGAAAAAGAAGGATTTCAAAGGAAAATTGGTTTCTTTATAACTTAGTATTTTACAAATGAATTTCCTATGAAAAGAATTTCTGGAAAAACCTACTTTTGCAAATATTTCGGCAAGCTTGGATAAGTTGCTGAAGTTTCAATTTGTATTTGTGTTTCACTGAACGAAAAAGAATAAATACGTTGAAATGTGAATCTAGTATACGAGACGTCGGATGCTAGTGTTCTGAAATATACACGTAGATCTTGGATCCATGTCATGTTGTCGTGGACTTCATGTCCTAATCACGTTGTTATGAACTTCGTGTCCTAATCACGTTGTGATGAACGTTGTTAAAGGTGAATGTTGTTTTCTATGACCACAAGCCTAAGACTGGTGCATCGATCTAAGGTGTTGTGATTGAGCACTCGGACTACGTGTCCCGTGTTGATGTTGATGATTTCAAAATGTTAAAATTTATGAAAAGTCGTTAGCTTTTGAGCTTCGACAACGAAAGAGAATGAACACAAAGAAAATGTTGAGAACAATTATTTTACATGCATTTTGGGCAGACGTGCCTCACGTTGATAGGAGTGATGCCTTGATGATCAGGTATTCACAATACGATGTATCACTGCATCCTGGGATGGGACAGTGTGTTATTAAATCCATGAGCGTGGAATACTGCATCCTGGGATGGGACAGTATGCTATGGATGTTTAGTCACTTAACGTGATGCCAAAGTGGTGGCGATTTGAGTTTGATCAACTCGTAGAGTGACGAAGGGATCTCATGAGATTAAGTTAGAGCCTGAATATTGAAGTGTCATGCATATTCTTTTGCTATGATGATGACTGTTCGGGTATGAGACCCATTGATAAATACTTGTCTATTTCTGAGAAATTATGATATATGATTCGATATGTCTATATGATGTTTTGTATGTCATGCATATGGTTATCGTGTTTAAATCCATATATTGGTGTCTCACCCTTACAAATATATCAGGTTTCTTCTGGTCCCGCTGTAGTACCTCGGTACTCTAATACGGATGGTGCAAAGGAGTTTTCCTAAGTCACTCAGAGACTTAATCTAGAGGTTTGAGGAAGTGTTTGATCGTGGAATGACCATGGGGGCCTTTTCAATAAATGTCTTGTAGAAGAGACCAGCTTAGGAGTCTTGGTCGGGTTATGTATTTGAAAGGTCGGTAAAGGTGGTATTATACCTTAGTTTTTGGTTTTAATTTTGTTTCCCTTTTCTTTAAAATTGAAACTTTTGAGAGAAGTTTTATGTCGTGGTGACTCTGTTGTAAATGTGATTTTACTGTTTAGATGTATGTATCTTGGTATTTAAGAGTTATCTGCAGAAGAAAATTTTTATGCCCCAGTTTTCTGACTTAGGAGAAAATAACTTTCCGAAAACAACTAGCAAATTACTTTTAATTTATTTCTGAACGTGTTTTCAAAGTAATGCCCAGAGGGGGCGTTACAAGTGGTATCAGAGCTGGTCGAGTCTTTCGGGATCTTTGGGGAATAGGTCTATTATGTTTTGTTGCGTGGTCTCTAGATGGTCATCTCTTGAATTGTTTCCTTGTCGAAACAATATGCGTTGGTCTATGGGTGTGTGTTTATCTTGATGGGTTATATGGGTTCTGACTTGTAGGAACCCATGGCTAGTGATTTGTGTTTCGATCCATGTGTGACACATTTGGTTATCCTTTCTGGATGGTGTCAGACATTTGGATAGTATGCCTGCTAAGGTCGATTTTCTGGGAATGTTCGCTGAGAATGTTCCTTGAGTATCGTCTGCGAAAGGACTTTCTGAGAGTGTTCCTTGGAAATGTTTTAGGTGTGCTGCTAGAGAAGGATATTGAGTTATCAATCGATCTAGTTCCTAGATACGGATTGATCTCTATCACTTTGTGTAGGATGCCACCTACAAAGTTAATCGAGTTAGATGACTCGATCCAAACTAGTTGACCTGCGACCTAAACAGTTGATGAGACTGAGTCTTTTCCGTAGGCCCCAATATTGTTGAAGATTTGAGAATCTGCGTGGATTTCTAACGACTCGGCAAAGTGACAACTATGAACGAGTATTCTCTGCCGTGTGTAGTTGATATTAACAAGGAGTTGTTGTCTACTCAAAGATCGACTTGAGGATGAGTTATCATCATGTTAGAGTAAGGACCTATTGAAGACTTTGGCGCCGTGGATTCAGCTCATGCAGAAAAGCCAACTCTTCGTATGTTCGATAGATTGATTAAGCTGTCCGTGACCATGCATGATTCAAGTGACCGTACTAAGCGTGTATGGAGAGATATGCGTGTTAATGGGAACCAAGGCAAATCGATTTGAAATTTCGACCTTAATTGAGTGTCTCGTGATTAAGAAACCCTACACTGTACTGTTCGATTCTTATGAATTTGTGAGTAAGCCTTGTTTCTCGAGACCTATGGTTGTATTAGACAACCACAGAGGTGAAGTTGGTGCATTATAGAAATATTTTTCTGATTTTGATTTAAAATCTATTCTGGACTCATAAATTGGCTATGCTAGTCCATAAATTTCAATTTACTCTAATTGATTTCCTTACTTGTGAGCAATTATACTCACATCTAAATGACCCTTGGTGTACTAGACATGTGAGTGGGTGGAATTGATATTATCCATTGGTCTGGATATTTTCGCATTTGGGTGAAAGAGTTTGCTATGACTATTTCTTGAGTTATAACACAAACAACTTCTTGATAACGTAAGTTCCTTGATGGAACTTAGTCTAATCACTTTTACTCTGGTAGAGGTGACCTTGTCTGATTTTTGGCCAAACTGTTTTCTTTTAAAGTCGTCATTTTGTAAATTCTTTGTACTAAGAATGAATCCTCTTGGGATTAGGAACTATTCATCCTTTGTTTTTCTAAACCAGCTGGAAGTTCTTGTGGAAGAATGAACTTTATTAGATTCATGTTTGTAAATATGTATTGATCATGCATTTTTACACCCACGAACCTAATTGAAGAATCTTTTTCTATACTGGATATTCTTGTATCTTTCAAATTCATAAAATTCTTCTCCATGTCCTTGTGAAAGTGAGATCCAGGAATTTCTTTCTTGAAGATTTCTTTCAGTGATCTTTAAGACCATGTCTTATTGTAGTTCGAAAGGAATTGTCTTCCTTGATCAACCTTACCCTACGTATTTTCTAAATGTCATTGATGTGTGACCTATCTCTAGAGTCATGAGGATGGGTATCTGATTCGTACCAGCATGTCAGAGTTAGTCGGGTGCAGTGGAAAAGAGATAACTGGATGTTTAAGATCTTTCTTGTTAAGATGTTGGTGTCGTCATGAATTTTCGTCATAAGACCCATAAGAGTCTTATTTGAATTCGAGTGATCGTGGACCGACTGACGAGGTCGACACCTGTTTCACCTGTTAAGATTCACTATGCAGTGGAGAGGCAAACCAAGGAATGTATCAGAGGACTGATCAGACTTCATGGAGTATCTTCAAGTATCGGTTCAAATGAAGACCCGAAGTTTACCAATGTTTATTGGTAAAGTCCGCTTTAAGTGTGGAGGACTAAGTTGAGGCTAACCCCAACAGATCACCCTCAACTCGAGTGGGGTGAGCGAGAAATATGGTCTGATCTTTAGAAAGTTGGTTGGGAGTAATTGTAGTATCAAACTACGATATTTTCTTTAGCCGGGTGAACAAGGAATAATGAAAGTTTTGTCGAGGTATAGCTGCGATTAGTAAGATGTGAATCCTTAAGATCAATAACGGTAAGTGAGGCGACTATTATAAATCGAATGTTAGTCGAGGCAGAATATCGTTAAAGGAACCTAGGGTGATGATCAATATCTATGATCAAGATTGATTTTATGAGTTTGAAGGTTTATAGAAAAGTGTGAGAGCAGCAAAGAGGAGTCCTTAAGTAAAACAAGTTGTTAGGAAAGTTCAAGATTAATGATTTTGGATAAATTAAATCGAAGTGGGTCCTTTTAGTTATAGTTGCATGAAGGAGTGTAATCATGCCCTTTAAGATTGGAATGTATGACTATGATATGTTTTGGAGTGGTGGGATAGGTTCAAGGGAAACTAAAACTACGATGAGATATCTTGGATAGGAACTGATGTGTGTGTTGTGAACGAAATGTGAATAGTAGTTACACTTAGATGGATTCGAGCGAGTAAGATGAGCTCTTGTGAAAATTAAGTTTCAGGTAAAGTTCCAAAGTTGATAAATTTGATGATCCTACTCAACGAGGTTCCTTTTGGATTTCAGTTTACCGTAAGGAGTAATGCGAGGTTTTAATTGGAGGCTTAAAGCATGTGATTTTGATAGAATTTGGAAGAGTAGAATACGTTCGGAGGAGCTAAGCTACAATTGGATACCTTGGGTAGGAAGTTGTTGCAGTAAAGTTAGTTTTGATCTTGGTGATAACGATGAGGGTAAGATGTATGGAGAACAATTTTCTAGCGTACCATTAATTGAGAATAGGAATGATTAACTTTTGACTTTACCCTCCATGTGAGAGGAATGTAAATCTTAGATGGAATCTTGGTGTTAACCGTGAGAATTAAGGATGTAGAGAATTTTTTTTCGGATTAGTGTTTACGAAAGTAGAGTATGAATTGAGGATAATCGATTTGATGTTGAGGATGAAGAGAACAACGAATAAGTATGAATTTCGCAATCAAGTTAAATCATCTAAGGGAAAGAGAATACAGGAAGTACGATGTAGGATCTTGGGATTTGGACATAATTACAAGACCCTATCTGGTTTTGAGTTACGTAATTTCGAGGACGAAATTCTTTTTAGAGGGGTAGTATTGTAATGCCCCGATTTCTGTGTCTTTCTATAGCAGTAAATACACGTGTTTCTATATTTATTTTTGGTAAAATTCGAAGAGTGATTTTAAATAAACTAAAATCATTTTCTTGTGTTCCCTTACCATAGGAAGTCACGGTTAAATTTTCGGTTGAAAATTCAGACGAAAGCCGGTCTGCGTTTTCGCTGCCAGTACAAGTTTGCTGAGCAAAAAACCTAATTTTGAACCGTGAACGAAACGGTTAGTGTTTTTGTGATGTTTTGTATGATATTGGAAATTTTCGAAAATTCTTATTCCGGGTCAAAATATAATACTTTATCCGGGCGAAATACGATCGGAAACTTGAACCGGATACACAATGGAGCAGAGTAGGGAGCACAAAAGTGATGAGGTGACATGAGGGAGTGAGGTGACTCACTAGAGGTATGGCCTAAGCCACCTCCTAAAAAGTGGTCATGATGACATTTTTTGAAATATAGCATATTATATTCTAAAAACTCATTTTTCTCTCTCTTCTCAAACCAAACAAGGCACAAGATCAAAACTTGCTCTCCAAGATCATTCCTCTCTCCTCAATTTCGTGCCTCTCTCTCTCTTCCCTATATATACCCACTTCATTTTCATTTCATCACTTTCTTCTTCTTCTTCCTCTCACACTAAAGTTCCAACACATAAAGCTTGTGTTTTTAATCACTTTTAAGCTTCAAGTTCTTCACTAAAGTTCATCCTAGCTTCAAGGGTAACATCCTCATACTAATCTTTTTCAAGTTCTCTCTTTTATTTCATAGGTTTACTCTATGTTTTCCTTAAGTGTTCTTATTGGTTTTAAACTTCTAAAATCTCTAGAAAATGGTAGAAAAATCCTTGAGTTGAAACCAATTTCTATGAACTCCTAATGATCTCTATTTTGATGTTCTATGAGCTTGTATCAAACAAAAATTTCTAGCCTATTTATCCTAAAGAGGCCGAAACCATGAACTTTTAGGCCTAAGATGTTTTGTTTCAACTTTTGTAATATGACCATGGATTTAAACCCCTTAGTACCTCTTGATGCCAAATCTAAGAGCTTTCATCAAACAAAAATTTCCTTCCCCATTTTCCTAGCATGGCCGAAACTATGGTGTTTTAGAGCAAGGAAGTGTTGTTTTGATTTTCAAAGTAAGACCATTGAGTTGAACTCTTTTGTACCTTTAGTTGTTAAATCCAAGAGCTTGAAAAGTTTGAAAATTTCTAGCCTATTTTGGAGGTCAAGGCCGAAACCCTAAGCTAATAGCTTAGAGGTATTTTTGTTCAATCCTTGTTAAATGATCATTGTTATTGAATCTCTAATACTTAAGGATCATTAATCCATGAGTTTGAGAAATTGGAAATCCCTAACCCTATTTTTATACTATGGCCGAACCTAGACTTTGGGTAGACGAGATGTTTTGGTTGTTTTTAACTTGTGTTATGTGTTGGAATCTTTAGACTGCCGTCGCGAAGCAAGGCGAGGAAGATCGTAGCACTTAACAAAGAACGAAAGACTTTGTTTGCTTTGGAATCAAGTAAGGGGAGCTTACCTGAGGGATTTTCTCCCGATAACTATATGTTATTATTTGTGGTTTGTTGAATTGTTTTGAATTTTATTGTGATTTCCTGAGTTTGTCTGATGTGGTTAAAATTGTCTGTTTTACATATCTGAGCTTGATGATTTATTTGTAGAAATGTGTTATATCTTTGAGATATGGCATGAACTGTATTAAATGATATGATGTTGATGTGAAGATTACATTGTTGTGGATTGTTGTCTGAGAAGCCTGACATTCGTCAGTGCTCAATCAATTATTGAGATAAAAGCCTTAAAAAGCCTTATGAAGAATCTTGACAATGATAATATTTAGTTGATGATTTCTTTTGGATAAAAGAGAAGTAATGGATAATTACAATGATGAAATCGTAAAAATATTTCAGTACGTGATCTTTTTCAAAGTGTAGATAAAAAGTTATTTCAAGAAATTTATGTGTCAATTTCTTTTAATGAAAGAAGAAGAATAAGAGTGGAATTGAGAAAAGATTACATTTTAGTATGTTATCATTTTCAAGAATGAAGTGGAAAATCATTTTAAGAACTAAGTGTTAAAATATTTTAAGGCTAGAGGAAAATCTTTTCTTAAAACGATTTTAGTATAAGTGAAAACAATTTTAAAAGTATGTTTTATGAAGTAGAACTTTTAGGAATGGTTGGTAATATTTTAGATAGGAATTTGAAAGGATTTTTAACAAAGTCCTAAAGATGGTTTGGAAGAAAAAGAAGGATTTCAAAGGAAAATTGGTTTCTTTATAACTTAGTATTTTACAAATGAATTTCCTATGAAAAGAATTTCTGGAAAAACCTACTTTTGCAAATATTTCGGCAAGCTTGCATAAGTTGCTGAAGTTTCAATTTGTATTTGTGTTTCACTGAACGAAAAAGAATAAATACGTTGAAATGTGAATCTAGTATACGAGACGTCGGATACTAGTGTTCTAAAATATACACGTAGATCTTGGATCTGTGTCACGTTGTTGTGGACTTCGTGTCCTAATCACGTTGTTATGAACTTCGTGTCCTAATCACGTTGTTATGAACGTTGTTAAAGGTGAATGTTGTTTTCTATGACCACAAGCCTAAGACTGGTGCATCGGTCTAAGGTGCTGTGATTGAGCACTCGGACTGCGTGTCCCGTGTTGATGTTGATGATTTCAAAATGTTAAAATTTATGAAAAGGCGTTAGCTTTTGAGCTTCGACAACGGAAGAGAATGAACACAAAGAAAATGTTGAGAACAATTGTTTTACATGCATTTTAGGCAGACGTGCCTCACGTTGATAGGAGTGATGCCTTGATGATCAGGTATTCACAATACGATGTATCACTGCATCCTGGGATGGGACAGTGTGTTATTAAATCCATGAGCGAGGAATACTACATCCTGGGATGGGACAGTATGCTATGGATGTTTAGTCACTTAACGTGATGCCAAAGTGGTGGCGATTTGAGTTTGATCAACTCTTAGAGTGACGAAGGGATCTCATGAGATTAAGTTAGAGCCTGAATATTGAAGTGTCATGCATATTCTTTTGCTATGATGATGACTCTATCGTAAATGTGATTTTACTGTTTAGATGTATGTATCTTGGTATTTAAGAGTTATCCGCAGAAGAAAATTTTTATGCCCCAGTTTTCTGACTTAGGAGAAAATAACTTTCCAAAAACAACCAGCAAATTACTTTTAATTTATTTCTGAACGTGTTTTCAAAGTAATGCCTAGAGGGGGCGTTACAATCAACACTTTCCTCTACTACAATTTTAGGGTTAGTCTCATCAAAAGACACTTGCACAGATTCTTCAATGGTCATAGTTCTTTTATTATAGATTCGAAAAGCTTTACTAGAATTGGATCAGCTTTAGCATCGAACTTACCAATGATTTTTTTTTACCATTATTTAAAACAAAGCACTTACATCCGAATACGTGAAAGTGGGAGATGTTAGGCTTCCTTCCCTTGTAAATTTCATAGGGCGGTTGTTTCATAATAGGTCTTATAAGGACTCTATTCATCACATAGCATGCGGTACTTACCGCGTCTGCCCAGAAATACTTAGGAAGGTTGGTCTCATTGAGCATCGTCCTCGCTAGCTCTACTAGAGACCTATTTTTCCTTTCCACCACCCCATTTTGTTGGGGAGTCCTTGGTGAGGAAAAGTTATGCCCGATTCCATTTTCAGTACAAAAGGTTTCAAATGCCTCATTTTGGAACTCACCACCATGATCACTTCGGATAGTTACAATGTTTAATCCCATCTCGTTTTGAATAACCTTGGCAAATTTACGAAAGGCACCGAAAGCGTCATTTTTATGAGAAATGAACAATGTCCATGTATAACGAGAATAATCATCCACAATTACAAGCGCATAGTAATTACCACCAAAGCTCATGGTTCTAGATGGACCAAACAAATCCATATGTAAAAGCTGTAAAGGCCGGTTTGTAGAAATAACATTTTTAGTTTTGAAAGAGGCCTTTACTTGTTTTCCTTTTTGACAAGCATCACACATTTTGTCTTTTTCAAAACGGAGCTTTGGTAAACCAATTACTAAGTTCTTGCGAACCAACTTATTAAGATGGTCCATGTGAATATGGGCCACCCTCCTATGCCATAGCCAAGTTTCATCCTCTTTGCTAATTAGACAGCATACATCATCTGAAGGTAGGTCATCTAAGCAAACCATATAGATATTTCCAATTCTTTGTCCAATTAATTTGGTTTGATTATTAGAATCTATGACCGTGCATTTTAAGTTATCAAAAACAACATTGAAGTTCTTATCACAAAGTTGGCTAATACTTAAAAGATTATGTTTTAACCCTTCAACATACAAAACATTTTCAATGATGGGATTTGGACTCGTACCAACTGTTCCAATTCCCAAGATTCTACCTTTGTTGTTGTCACCGTAGAAAACGAATCCACCCTTTTTGGGTGTGAGTGAGGAGAACTTGTTTTTATCTCCCATCATGTGCTTGGAGCATCCGCTATCAAGATACCAATTTGTGTTCCTTGCTTTCAAGCACACCTACAAAACAATTTTGAATTTTAACCTTTGGTACCCAAATCATGTTGGGTCCTTGAGAGTTAGCTTTGGGCGCATTGCCCTTTTTAACCTATACTTTCTTGCCTTTGACATTCACATTCTTTCTAGCGTTGCAAATAGATGCAGTATGTCCCTTTTTACCACAATAGAAGCATTTTACGAAAGGACTACTAGAAGTATTGGTAGGGCTAAAAAATCTTTTAAAGGATTTTTCATGTAACTTAGGGTGATAACCCAAACCAGCTTTATCATAAGTTCCTTTTTGATTTCCTAACAAAACATTGAGATTGTCTCTCCCATTGGTGAATTTTGCAAGAATATCATACAAGTCCTCAATTTTGTTTTTCAAAACATTACATTCATTGCATTTTGAAACTTCATTTATTTTGTTTTCACATGATAAGCATGATGAGGTTTTGTTTGAAAGAACTTGTTTTTCCTTGATAACCTCCATTTCTTTATTTAATAAATCTATTTTTGTTTCAAGACTAGAAATGGTTTTCTTTGAAGATAAGATGATTTTTCGAAGACGCATGCTTTCATTATTCAATTCTTCACATGCACAAAGTAAATCATCATATGACAATTCATTTTCAATTTCATTATCAGTTACCTCATCCTCGTCATCCTCATGATTGGCCATGAGGCAAAGGTTTGCCTCCTCGTTGTCGGATTCATCGGAGGAGTCCATGTCATTGTCTTCCCAAGCAATGTATGCTCTCCTTCCTCTTTTGTCCTTTTGTGGCCTCTTTTCAAATTTGTCATTCTTCTTTTGACTTAGAGGACACTCGGGCCTTATATGACCTTTCTTTTTGCAGTTGAAGCACGTTGGCACGTAAGTGGTTCCTTCTCCATCAACCTTCTTTTGAGGGGTGAAGGTTGGTTGTGCTTTCCCTTTGCTCCTCATAAATTTCTTAAATTTTTCTTACCATTAGACTCATGTTCTCATCTCCTTCACCAAGCTCATCAAGTTCATCAAAGTCAATATCCTCCTCAATTGTTTCACTTATACTTGCTTTGAGAGCAAGCCCTTTCTTTTTCTTATCACTTTCCTCACTTTCTATGAGGAGGTTCAACTCAAGTTCATGTTCCTGCAATTTACCAAATAGAGTTGCCAAAGACATAGACGTTAGATCACGTGATTCAGAAATCGTAGTTACTTTGGGTTGCCAACTTCTATTTAAACATCTAAGAAATTTATTTATTAAATCTTCATTATTAAACACCTTCCCAAGAGCCCTAAGATGATTTATTATATGGGTGAAACATTTTTGCATATCTTGTTTGCTTTCACCCTGTTTCATCCTAAATAG
Organism: Echinosophora koreensis; assembly: GCA_035048595.1. Lineage (NCBI taxonomy): Eukaryota > Viridiplantae > Streptophyta > Magnoliopsida > Fabales > Fabaceae > Echinosophora > Echinosophora koreensis. Next base: position 2,258,993 of record JAPCYP010000080.1, read on the forward strand.
CTCATACTCATGGGTTAATGTGTTCATCCTAGCCCTTTTGACCTCGGTAATACCTTCATGGGTCAATTCAAGGGTGTCCCACATTTCCTTAGCGGTCTTGCAATTTGAGACCCTATAGAACTCATCGTAGCTTAAAGCTGAGGTGATGATGTTCCTAGCTTTCAAATTGTATTGGACCTTTTTCTTTTCCTCGTCGGTCCAAAGAGTTTTTGGTTTATCCACCGAGCACCATTAACTTCGTGCTTGGGGACAAATGGACCATTTTTCACAGCATCCCGAATATCAATGTCAGATGCTTCCAAAAAGATTTGCATTCTTTCTTTCCAATAACCATACCCCTCACCATCGAACGATGGAGGTCTGTTTACGGAATTACCCTCATTACGAAAACTGTTTGAAGTCATCTTTCCCCTTGAGACGGTTTCGTCCTTTATATCCAAGAGTTAAGCTCTGATGCCACTCGTTGACAAGTGGCCTCAAACACAAGAGGGGGGGTGAATTGTGTGTGAATTGATTTTTGAAAACTTTTGGCAATTTAAACTAAATTTAAAACTTGTTGTGATAAGCAATAAATTAATAGTAAAACGTTGTGAAATAAAGCATATGAAAAATAAAATCGTTGCGGTAAAAATAAAGAGATAAGGAAGGAAATGACACAACGATGTATCCTGGTTCGGCCACACAACTACCCATGTGGCCTATGTCTAGTCCCCAAGGCAATACGACCAAGGGTTTTCAATCAACTCTAGTTTTTAAAACAGGCTAAACTAGAACCTTTACAAATCAGAGAACTCTTAACACAAATCACAGGACGTACTATCCCTTGAGCAAGAGTCTCAAGAAAACGTTCGTGAGATCACACTCACTTAAAGTAAACTGTAAAAGATTTACAATGAGAAAGCACTCAAAAGTGCAGATATGAAATACAACTTGAAGCACAAATACAGTAACACCTATATGGTGTATAAGATTCTCAAAGTAATATGATCATGTGTAAGTGCAAGAGTAAAATGAAATATCAATCAGAGTTTAAGCACAAAGTAGAATAGAGGAGAGTAGTATATGGTGTATTTTTCAAGGCTGCCAAGGTTCCTATTTATAGAGAATAGGTTAGGGTTCAAGGTGAAATTAGGTCAAGCCTCTTAAAATGCATTTCTGCCGCATCATAATCGATTATTTAAAAGCCATAATCGATTATTTAAAATGTTTTCATGAAGCGCGTGTATGGACAGAAAGGGCATAATCGATTACCATAATCGATTATGTGGTTACTGACTTTTCACAAAAGAAGATAATCGATTTCATTAATCGATTATGATGTTACTAACTTTTTCATAAAAGGCTATAATCGATTACATAATCGATTACAGGGTTTCTGTTGAAGCACATTGGAAGTCAGTAAGGTCATAATCGATTATCCAATTTCAATAATCGATTATTATATTTCAAAATTTGAATTCAACGGCTTTAATATCATAATTACTCATTAACACTCATTAAAGCCATTTAACCACGACTCATAATCGATGATAGGATTTCTATAATCGATTATGGTGCGTATCAGGTTGAATTTCAAAAACTTGACAATTATGGAAAGATTGCCCCCAATTAAGCTTAATTTAATTATCAGTTTTAATCATATGTTACAAAAGTATTTAACCACATGATATACCTTTTAAAGCACATGTTAAATATGTGTGTGTGTGAGTGACCATATTAATTTTGAGAACCCTACTTACCATTTACAGATAATTCTAAAACAACCAATACAAGTAGTAAAATTCCCTTTTTACCCTTCTTGATTGCTTTGCCTAATCTTGACTGCTTGTTTGACCTTTTTCACGCTTTTTTGCAAATAAGTCCTTAGACTTAAAAATATTCTTTTGTCATTCATCAAAATATATGTACCTATCAAGGTATACATGCACATCAACAACTATAGGACACTGCAAACAGACAGATATAGTAGTCAAAGAATCACTAGTAGGGGTAGACACAGTAAGGGTATGTGGCAGTATGGATACTGGTAACTGTAAATGATCCACACACTCATGCGATATGGATGAATGTGTAGCATCTTAGTCAAACAACATGGACGAGAGTCTACCAGATATTAAACACATACCTTGGATAAGATCTGTAGAATGAGAAGATTCTGATCCCCTCACGGTAAACACTCTCCCAGCGGCCTGAGGTCTAGCCATCTGCTGTCCTGCTGCTGAGATCCCTCTCCCAACTCCACCTCTGCCTACACTGGCTCCTCTACCAGCAACTACCGGCTGCTGCATAGCCCGCTGTCTATAATCACGACCAATTGACCTGGTTTACGACATGTGAATCAACCAGGCCTCTCCCTACAATATCTCAGATAGTGCGGTCCCCCGCATCCGAAACAAACTGGACCTCGCTGCTATAGAAACAGGTAATGGTGTAGATGTCTGAACAGTCTGCAATGGTCTGGTGTAAGGTCCCCACCTCCACTGGGAACAATTGCCTCCTATCCTATGAGTACTCGATTTGATAGGGCCTCCACTCCTCAGGCGCCTCTCTCCTCTGATCCATGCTCTCAATGACATTGCACATCCCCACTAACTCTGGAAAACTGTGAATATCTAGCGGCAATATCGCTCTCTGTAACTCATGCCATAGACCATCCTCAAACAGTCTACATACTTAATCCTTATCAGGCAACCTCTGAAAAAACTCTGAAAACTGCAGCAGAGCCTCGAACCGTGCTGCATAGTCACCTATAGACATACCACCCTGCAAAAGACTCATGAACTCCCTCTCCTTCTCGCGTCTGACCAATCACGGGAAGTACTTCTCAAGGAAGCCCTCTCTGAATAACTCCCAGCTAATAATCCTGCCCTCGACCTCAAGCAATCTCCTCTTCCTTCTCCACCAAGCCTCGGCTCCTTCGGTAAACATAAATGCAACATATATCACCTTCCGATCCTTCATATAATGCAATGTATCAAAGATCTTCTCCAGCTCCTGAATCCACCACTCTGCCCTCTCAGGATCATAATCACCTCGAAACTGTGGTGGCTTCCCTTTCAGGAAGGTAGCCATCCCTGCATCCTCAGCCTCTGCAGCTCTCCTCTGGTTCTGCTGCTCTTGCTGCTAGTCATCTGCAGCATCTGAGCGTTCTATTATGTCTTCTGTAACACAAGCCATCACCAGAAACTACCTATGGCTCTACCACCACCTCGTCCACCTCGTCCTCTACCTCGAGCCATGATCCTGTAAAAGAAATCATTAGCTCACATTTATATGACATATAATACTACATAAAACTGGTATATAAATACTATATGCCATACAAGTGTTAACTTATCGCGTCCTGACTTACTACCCAACTTCTAAGCATAGTCGTTATCCGATGTGGATTCAACTAAAATGGCCAGTACAACCTAACCTCACAGTCTAATCAGAATCAAACTGATCTGATACCACCAAATGAGACAATCTTGATGTCCTATTAAAGAACTACCTAATTAACTACTACCTTAATCGTAATATAACGTTAAGCATCGTGTATACAAACAACGAACATATAAAAACTTTAAATATAATGAACAAAGATAAAACATCACATCATATATATCACAAACATACCGTGCGGAAACACTGTAGAGGGTACCCTGTCAGTAGGGTCCCGATAATACAGACCATCATGTAAAAGAAAATACATCAAAAAGTCCAAAGGAAAACAACCTCATTAACTCTCCACACACCCAGCCCTTTCTTAAAATACATCAAAATGGGCTCACACTCACAACCTATGTACAACGCACGCACTGGCCTCTAATCCTAGCGTGGATGGTTAGAACTACCCTGGCTCTCCCTGCGTGCACGTCGGTACATATGCTGCTGTGGTCTAGATGGTCAAGATGATGTTGCTCCACTACTACATGAAACACTCCCATGGGGACGATGCTGGAATAGTTGTTTGTAACGAGCACTATGACGCGCAACATCCCGACGTATAACTAGAGCTGGAACCATAGCTGGAATCACATCCCTTATAAGCCTTAACTTGATCGGCAGAGAGAAATCTCGGATCCTTAGACTCCACAGAAGTTCCAAGAACTTTGGTTTTATCGAAGCAGATCAAGAGAATATGGTTGGAAGATAACCAGTTCATTCCAAGAATAACATCGAGCGGTTTTATAATGTAAGCGTACAAGATCAGCTGCAGAGTTCTAATTATCAAATGATAATAGAATAGTCTTCCTAAACACAAGAAACACTCGTAGGCTTCTTGGATCGTTCAAGACAAACCACCAAATGCAGTAAGTCAAACCAAAATGAAGCTATAGGTACTTAGTACCACGTAACATTGTCTATATAAATATAGACAATTCAAACAAGACCACACAGAAGACTCATAACAGACTCATACCACGGCCTGATAGGACAGACTTGCTCTGACACCACTAAATGTGACACCCTCTTCCCCGCATGTATTCATAAAGCATAAAAGATATAAAAGAAAGGAACACATGCATATTATATCATAATAATAAAAATCGGGCAGAGGCTGCCGCATTGTAACATAACTTCAAATGCGGAAAAACTAAAACATGTTTATAGAAAGAAAACATAACATAACTGAAACATAAACGAAACCTAACCCTGATGTCATATTACAGAGCTGGTATAACCCTAATCTGAAACATCTCGGATAAACAACATAACTAAACAAATCCTAAACTACGAGTAGCGGCTCCTCGGAGTCACTCCTCAGCAAGCTGCTCACCATCCTCTACATAACCAAAACGATACATGCAAACCAAACAACAAAAGACGGGGAGTAAGAAATATATATATCAACATAATGGCATGGAAGCAGTTAGTAAGATGATCATGCATCATATAAACATAGCATATAAAACAACATAACATCATCCAACATATTACATTCATATCATATCCATCATATCAACAATGTATGCTATGCGATGCAGCGCTACTCCACTACTCCACTATGCACTTGGATCCAATCTACCTCAGAATGTCAACTTCAGAGTTACATATCCACATTGGCAAATAAGCACCAACGCCGGGGCAATCCACCAAACCATGGGTGGACCCCTAGGATAGCCGATGCACCTTACTCTCGGATGCGCCATCACGGGGGGTCAGATCAGTTAGATCACCGCAGGCGGCCAGATCGCCTTACTCTCGGACGACCTCCCCTATGTTGAACATCCCCCACTAACATCTCCGATGCGTGAATGCATGAACAACACAACACACAACAACAATCACCACCTCTGCTTGGGCCAATTGGCTACCCATGTTTTATCACCATCAACACCTCAACAACTTGGCTATCGAGGCTAAACGTTATCTTTAATCTTTAATCTTTTAATACTTTGGCCAATAAGAACCATAGCTCAACACCTCGACCACTAGGCTATCGAGGTCCCCTTGGCCACTCGGCTACCAAGGTACAACATTAACAACAACACCTCGACCACTCGGTTATCGAGGTCCCCTTGGCCACTCGGCTACCAAGGTACAACATCATCTTTTCACTTTAATTATTAAAACTCTGGCCATTCAGCTCCAGAGCTCAACACCTTGACCATTAAGCATCAAAGTCCCCTTGGCCACTCGGCTCCCAAGGTATATTATTATCTTTAAGTTATCTAACATGTCTTTACTTCGTTTGGTGTCTTCTTTCATTATGGGGTGAACCACCCCTGTTCTGCTTTCTGCGTTCTGTTCTAAACAGGTGAGCACGGCCGTGCTCACCGTCAGCACGGGCGTACTGAACTTTAACTTGAGCACAGGTGTGTTGCCTAACAAGCATGGCCGTGCTCGTTGGAGCATGGCTATACTGATCTGGGAAAAAAGGGTTGAAAACCCTTACTATATTTCCTAGGGCATTCAAAGATCAAACCTATTGGCTTAAACTACACCATCAATCCTCAGTTTCATTATTCTTAATTAATTTCCATGTCTTATCATTATGGGGAATTAATCCTTTAATTCCAGCTTCGTTATTAACGTCCCTAAAACACTCACGAATCAATCCTAGGGTCTTTAACTAAACCTTTGAACATAACCTTGCCTCTCATACTATATTCATGTCTTAAAAACAAACTAGGAAAACATCCCTTAATTCTCTTTCATCATTGTTAACATCTTTTAACGTCGTAACATCACTAATAAGCCCTATTAATTTGTTAGAGTCTTATTAACATTATTGTTGGCATTAACATCCTCAACAAGCAAACACTCATTTAGAGCACGACATCATCATCATCATAACAACATCATCATCATTATGAACATGATAGCAAACAAATAAACAATTAACAAACAATAGGGTCATGGGTTAACCATTCATCTTATGCTACCCCCAACGCCTGCATATTAATACTATTCCTTTTCCCCATACCTAGTATGAAGATTCCCACTACGACAACGTAAAAGCAAACTATCCTCGTTTCCTCGAGCAGCTCGACGAGTTCCTCAAGTCTCGGTCAAACATGAAACAGATAACCAATTAATCTCCAATTTAAGAAAAGGTAAAGGAGATTAAAGAGAGGGATAACCAGTTTACCTTTAGAGACACTAGCGTGCATGACTTCTCTCCCAAACAGACTCACAAACTCCAGGGATTTCAAAGGGTTCAAGGGAAGGGAACGGGAAGAGGTTTCTGTCACACTAGGATTGCCCAGAGTGCCAAAATAGGGTTTTTCTCTCAACCCTCATGGAACTGTTCTATTTATAGACTCTGTGAACTGAGCCTTGCCGTGCTCCCTTTAAGCATGGCCGTGCTCAATTCCTAAGCACGGGGTGCACAAATATTGCAGTCCGAGGCTAACTAAACGATCGAATTGGCCAAAACATATTGAATAAGACTTGTAGATAATTCTCTTAGATTTCCAATGCAACAAATATCACCTCAATCGGACATCTAGAACTCAAGATATGCCCAAAACGGCAAAACAGGTTACTAGGACTCTAAAAGGATGGAACCTTTCTAAGGCTAAACTTCCTTAAGCATAAACTTAGACATCAAAAATAAACATAACAAGCATATACAAACATATATAAAACATATATAAATGCATTAAGCTTATTTATGAAAAACGGGGTGTTACAATCCCTACCCGATCCCATGTAAATTGACCCTCTCAATTTCTTATTTCTACATTTAACTATATTTTCAAAGTTTTAGGAAAAAAATAAATGGGTATTATACACTTATATGTAATCTGCCATGCATTTAATATTCCAAAACTTTAATAATGGACATCTAAATGTCTCATGAGAGATGGAGAGGATTCCTACCCGATCCCATGGAAAAAGATCCTCTCCATTTTTTATCTCTCCATTTATGTCTATTTTCAAAGTTTTATGAAAAAAATAAATGTGTATTATACACATGTATTCAATCCGCCATGCATTTATTAATCAAAAACTTTAATAATGGACATCTCAATTTCTCATGAGAAATGGAGAGGATCTCTACCCCGATCCCATGGATAAAGACCCTCTCCATTTTTTATCACTCCATTTATGTCTATTTTCAAAGTTTTAGGATAAAAATAAATGTGTATTATATACACATGTATGTAGTCTGCCATGCATTTATTATTCCAAAACTTTAATAAAGGACTTTTTCATTTCTCATGAGAAATGGAGAGGATCCCTACCCGATCCCATGTAAAATGATCCTCTCCATTTTTTATCTCTACATTTAACTATATTTTCAAAGTTTAAGGGGAAAAAAAAGTAAATGTGTATTATACACATGTAGGTAATCTGCAATGCATTTATGATTCCAAAACTTTAGTAAAGGAAATATCTATTTCTCATGAGAAATGGAAAGTATCTGTTTTACATGTGAAAAAGGATCAGCCGAATGGGGTCTTCAGCCGATAAACACGTGCAGGTTTTGAAAAGAATCAGGCGATTTGAACTAGAAGCAAAACCTTACCTTCTAGCAAAAGGTCCCCAAACTCATACATAAAGCGTTTGGAATCATATGAACCAAAGAAAAGCTAAGGGCGAGTAAACTAAGTAATAATCGACTAAGGTAATAAAGCGTGAAAGAAAGAAAGGTTAAAAATAAAGGCAACAATTAAGTAAATCTGAAGTAAAAAGGTGAGAAAACTAAAATAATAAGCAAAGCCACAGAGTGTAAACGAAAGCTTAAACGAGTTTGTATTGGATTGGATGTGTCCTTCAATAGTGAATTACAATGGGTATTTATAGGCAAAAACCAACTAACCCCATAGCCAACCTGACTGGCTAAAAACTCCTAAATACAAGGAACTACCCCACGACTAGCCTACCCATGTACTCCAACGGCTAACTTCACAACGGCTTGTTCTTATCTTCTTGACATGTTTTGTGGCACCGTTATCAGCAACTCAACTTCGTGCTTCAACAGCTCCAACAGCTTGTACATCTTCGCACCTTCAGCCCAATTAACCTCTCTGAACTCAGCCCAATTTGTGAGGACCAACCCATCTTCAGCCGATTATGTTCCCATCTGCCTCGGCTAATACTATCCTCGGCTAGTAACTCCTCGGCTAGCTGTGTGACTCGGCTATCAAATTTAAATGTGGGGATAACAATTGCCCCTTTACATCTTTCAGCTGAGTGGAATGAAGTTGGCATGATGCAATTGAATCCCCACTATTCTCGATTTCGGCGTTCAGCTTCTCAGCATTTAATTTTGTCCAACTACCTTTTAAAGGATTCGGCCAACTCCCAAGATCTACAACGGTTATCAGCTAAGAGATCCTATCCGTTAACCCTTTCAAATTCTTAGTTTGTTTCACCCTTTAAATCGGCTGAACTCCTTCTTTCTTTCTCACTTCATCTTCAACCCTGTGCTTCTGCAATTCTCTGAACAAACCTGAAACCCTTGCAACCATGTCTTCTACCTCTGATTCTCAAAACGAAACTCACTCCTATGGGGGTAATGATTCCTCAACCTCCTCTTCTGACTCGGCTTTTAGCATTCAGCAATCTTCCTGCAACCAAGAGCAAGATGCTCACTTTCTTGTTCTTACCCCTCTCATGAACTCGTTTACCCTAAATCCATGCACCTCTGATATCTATGAGGGCGAAATCTACCTGGATCACCATTTGTACCACAAACATTTCGAGCTTCCAATTACCTCTGACTGGTAGTCCATCGACAAGTGCCCTAACGACCTCAGAACTTGGCCTCGCCCTACTGCTCAGTATGTCGAATGGCTGCAACGTGTTTCGACTAGCCAAGGAGAAAACTGGAAGACATGGGGCATTTATGAGCTCATCATGCTTTCCAAATATGACACCCTCTGAACCTTGACCTCTTATTCAGCTTTTTCGGATTTTGGTCGACTTCGACGAAAAGCTTCATCTTTCCTTCGGGCGTTATGAGCCCTACTTTGCTGGATGTGAATTCCTTATTTGATTTCTCTGGCCTATCTCTGAAGATCAAATTCTCCAAGAACAATTCCTCCTACTCAAACTTCCTATCCGCCAACTCCAAGACTTCTCACCAAGTTTCTGATGGCGAACATCACGCTTTTCTCCTCTACTGGTTATGCAAATATTTCATTTGTTCTAACTCAGTTGCTGTGGTACTGAAAATTTCTCACCTTGTCTCCTTAGTTATTTCTGGTAAGCCTTTAGCTCTAGGAACCCTCTTTTTGTCCTTTCTTTACAAGAGCCTATTTACAATAGTTTTCTCGGCTTCGGAACAATGAAAAGCTGGATAATGTAGCTGGACCCCTCTGGTTTCTCCAACTCTGGATAATGCTCTTGATAACTCTTTGAATGAAGAGTTATTTAAATCCTTTTTACTGAGATTCTTTGTTATCTTTATTGTTTTAAGTTTGCTTTCTTAGGGAAAATGTTACTTTGTACAAATTGGTGTCCAATATAGTGAATAATAGCCTTTTGCTCCTGATTGCTCTATCATTGTCTAAAAATTATGTGTCTTGGTGAGCAGGAAGCTTGCTGGAGCAAGGCTGAAGCTGGGGGGGGATACAAAAGCTTGGTTGCTGCAGCAAGGACCATTTCTCAGTAGCATGGCACTAAAGGACAAAAGCTAACAAGGGACACTTTTCATCTCTCCTAAAGGGCGCTGACGCTGTCGTTTTTAAGGAAACACATGCGCATAGGACCATCTACCTTACATCATTTAGAATTTGGGCTAGGTTATTTTATGAATACTTTTTGATTGTTGGCCCAAAATGGAATGAAAGAGAATAGGGTTTAGTGCACTATAAAAAGCAACTAGGAAACCCAATTGAGGGCAGAGAGGAATATTCTGATTTTACACAAATTGTTTAGTTGAGAGCTGCGCTGAGCTTTCTTCTTCTTCCTGAGCTACTGTTTTGTGTTTTACATTCCAACATTGTTATGATTTCTTGCTCTTTATCTACATTTGTTCTTTGTAAGCTCACTATGAGCTAAACTCGTTAAGCTTTGGGTATGCAATTATAATGAATGTTTAGCTGAGTTATGTCATAACTGTGTTCGCATCTTCTTTTTTCATGTATTTAATGCTGTTTAATTAAGAGTGATCAACTTGATTGAACGTCTAGCTTATTTATTTTGGAAGAATTAAGTAAGTGGGAACTTGGTAAAGGATAGAGAGTAAATCATTAATTGAAAAAATTAATTGATGATGATTAGGCTAGGAATAGCTATTCATGCCTCTAAGCTAGCTGGAACGAGCTTTAACTAAAAGGGTGGCATAATTAATCTGAATCTAGGAATAGAACAAAGTTAATGAATCTGACCCTGTAATGTTGGAAAACAAACTTTAACTTCCTGGAGCTAGATGCTAGAGCATAGTTTAGAGCATAATGATAGCTAAACATGAATTATGCTGCAACATACCCGAAGCTGATTTAATTATTTGATTACACAGATCTCTTCTCTTTTTCAATCTGTTTTAAGTGACCTTTACGTTGTAACTAGTTTATTTCTTTTAGCGTTAACATCCTTATTTTAATATGTCAGCATACAACAATATTTGGTTACTTCTTGCTAACTGTTGAACATATAATCTGAACTGAATTTGATTGCATCAATTTAATCTTTGTGGGAACGATATCTGAACTAAAGTTCTATATTACTTGAGGCAATTGTGTATACTTGCACAAGCTTAAGAATAACTATTTTAAAGGCAACAAGTTTTTGGCCCCGTTGCCGGGGATTATGATTGATGCTAAAAATTTTGCTTCTAGATTATTAGTTCTGTAGTTAGTGATACTAATACTCTTAGTGCTTTGCTGTAGCACAGGGTACTACAACTGTATGCACATATTCTTATCACCTAATTACAGATTTGATCCAGAGATAGAAAGGACATTTAGAAGGCGTAGAAGAGGTCAAACATCTCAGACTGTGCCTGAGTTGGTTCTGAATAATTCAATCAGTTCCACACCTGACTCTTCAGGAACATTGTCCCCTGCTGAATCAGAAATGGCAGAAAAAGCACCTCAAGACAGCATGGCTATGGCTAATGAAAAAAAATTGTGCCATCAGGGGGTATGCAGTGTTTGACCCTGAAGCTATGAACACAGGGATAGTGAGGACACCCATCACTGCACCTCAGTTTGAATTTAAGCCAGTGATGTTTCAAATGTTGCAAACAATTGGTCAATTTATTGGAGCTGCAACAGAGGACCCTCACTTGCACCTCAAACAGTTTCTGGATGTGGCAAGTAACTTCAAGATCCCAGGAATCACTGATGATGCATTCAGACTACGATTATTTCCATTCTCCTTGGGAGGAAGGGCTAAAACTGGCTGAATTCCTTGGATGCAAATTCAGTTGATACTTGGAATAAACTTGCTGAGAAATTCCTGACCAAGTTCTTTCCACCAACTATGAATGCAAAGATAAGAACTGACATCACTTCTTTCAGGCAGCATGCAGATGAACCCCTATTTGAAGCATGGGAGAGATTTAAACAACTCATTAAGAAGTATCCCCACCATGGCATTCCATTTTGTATTCAAATGGAACACTTCTATAATGGAGTTTTAACCTAGCTCAAGGATAATGTTGGATGCTTCGGCTGGAGGCAGTCTCCTCACTAAATCCTACAATGAGGCCCATGCTCTGATAGAAGGTATAGCAGCTAACAGTTATCAGTGGCAAACATCAAGACAAGTTTCTGGGAAAAGGAATACTGCAGTAGGAGCATACGAAGTAAGTGAAGTTGCAGCACTGTCAGCTCAAATGACCTCTTTAACCAGTGTGGTTAGGGGGATGACCATAGTAAATCAAGGAAATTCCTTTGCTCCACCCATAATGACTGAAGAGATGGTGACTGAACAAATCTACAAGGCAGATGCTGTATCATGTGTTTATTGTGGAGGAGATCATTTGTTTGAAAATTGTTCAGCAAACCCTGCTGCTGTCAACTATGTGGGAAACAACAACTACAGAGGCAATAATTTCATTTGGAAATACAGGATGGCAGCAGCTGCAACACCCTAACCTGAGGTATTCCAACTATAGCAATACACTGAATCCACCCTCGAGATACAATCAACAACAGCAGCCTAGGCAGCAGCAACTTCAAGTGCAACAGAAAGCTCCAGATTCATCATTAGAAGCTGTACTGAAGGCATTCCTGACAGAAACCAAAGCAAGAATGAGGAACTTAGAAACCCAAGTGGGACAGTTGGCTAATGCAATCAATTTAAGGCCAGCTGGTTCACTACCAGCATCTACTGAAGAACCTAAATCCTCAAGTTCTGGAGGAGGTAAAGAACAATGCAAGGTAATCCATTTGAGAAGTGGTAAAGATGTAGAAGTTGCAGAACCAAAGAAGAAACAAAAGGTGAATAACTCAGATTCAGACAAGGAAAAAATCAGAAGAAAATGTGGCAGCAGAGCAACCTGCAGTTGTTGAGAAAGTGCCTGATGCTGCAGCACAATCTGCTATGCCCAAATTGACTCCAGAAAGGCCTCCACCACCTTTCCCTCAGAGATTGAAGAAAGTCCACCAAGAGAAACAATTCAACAAATTTCTGGATGTGCTAAAACAGCTTCATATCAACATACCGTTGGTAGAAGCTTTGCAACAGATGTCCAATTATACAAAGTTCATGAAAGATGTCCTCACTAAGAAAAGAAGATTGGGAGAATTTGAAACTATTGCTATGACTGAAGAATGCAGTATGATGTTGCAGAACAAGGTGCCAAGGAAAATGAAAGATCCTAGAAGTTTCACCATACCATGCTCAATTGGAGATACCTACTGTGGTAAAGCTTTATGTGACTTGGGAGCAAGTATCAACCTTATGCCCATGTCTATCTTCAAGAAGCTGGAAATTGGAGAAGCAAGGCCTACATCTGTCACACTTCAGTTAGCTAATAGATCCATTGCCTACCCAGAAGGAAAAATCGAAGATGTCTTGATTAAAGTTGACAAATTTGTATTCCCTGTGGACTTTATCATTCTGGATTTCGAAGCAGACAGAGAGGTCCGCATCATCCTCGGGAGACCATTTCTGGCAACAGGAAAAACCCTAATTGATGTGCAAAAAGGAGAACTCACCATGAGAGTTAATGATCAGCTTTCATCATTGTTAACATCTTTTAACGTCGTAACATCACTAATAAGCCCTATTAATTTGTTAGAGTCTTATTAACATTATTGTTGGCATTAACATCCTCAACAAGCAAACACTCATTTAGAGCACGACATCATCATCATCATAACAACATCATCATCATTATGAACATGATAGCAAACAAATAAACAATTAACAAACAATAGGGTCATGGGTTAACCATTCATCTTATGCTACCCCCAACGCCTGCATATTAATACTATTCCTTTTCCCCATACCTAGTATGAAGATTCCCACTACGACAACGTAAAAGCAAACTATCCTCGTTTCCTCGAGCAGCTCGACGAGTTCCTCAAGTCTCGGTCAAACATGAAACAGATAACCAATTAATCTCCAATTTAAGAAAAGGTAAAGGAGATTAAAGAGAGGGATAACCAGTTTACCTTTAGAGACACTAGCGTGCATGACTTCTCTCCCAAACAGACTCACAAACTCCAGGGATTTCAAAGGGTTCAAGGGAAGGGAACGGGAAGAGGTTTCTGTCACACTAGGATTGCCCAGAGTGCCAAAATAGGGTTTTTCTCTCAACCCTCATGGAACTGTTCTATTTATAGACTCTGTGAACTGAGCCTTGCCGTGCTCCCTTTAAGCATGGCCGTGCTCAATTCCTAAGCACGGGGTGCACAAATATTGCAGTCCGAGGCTAACTAAACGATCGAATTGGCCAAAACATATTGAATAAGACTTGTAGATAATTCTCTTAGATTTCCAATGCAACAAATATCACCTCAATCGGACATCTAGAACTCAAGATATGCCCAAAACGGCAAAACAGGTTACTAGGACTCTAAAAGGATGGAACCTTTCTAAGGCTAAACTTCCTTAAGCATAAACTTAGACATCAAAAATAAACATAACAAGCATATACAAACATATATAAAACATATATAAATGCATTAAGCTTATTTATGAAAAACGGGGTGTTACAATCCCTACCCGATCCCATGTAAATTGACCCTCTCAATTTCTTATTTCTACATTTAACTATATTTTCAAAGTTTTAGGAAAAAAATAAATGGGTATTATACACTTATATGTAATCTGCCATGCATTTAATATTCCAAAACTTTAATAATGGACATCTAAATGTCTCATGAGAGATGGAGAGGATTCCTACTCGATCCCATGGAAAAAGATCCTCTCCATTTTTTATCTCTCCATTTATGTCTATTTTCAAAGTTTTATGAAAAAAATAAATGTGTATTATACACATGTATTCAATCCGCCATGCATTTATTAATCAAAAACTTTAATAATGGACATCTCAATTTCTCATGAGAAATGGAGAGGATCTCTACCCCGATCCCATGGATAAAGACCCTCTCCATTTTTTATCACTCCATTTATGTCTATTTTCAAAGTTTTAGGATAAAAATAAATGTGTATTATATACACATGTATGTAGTCTGCCATGCATTTATTATTCCAAAACTTTAATAAAGGACTTTTTCATTTCTCATGAGAAATGGAGAGGATCCCTACCCGATCCCATGTAAAATGATCCTCTCCATTTTTTATCTCTACATTTAACTATATTTTCAAAGTTTAAGGGGAAAAAAAAGTAAATGTGTATTATACACATGTAGGTAATGCAATGCATTTATGATTCCAAAACTTTAGTAAAGGAAATATCTATTTCTCATGAGAAATGGAAAGTATCTGTTTTACGTGTGAAAAAGGATTAGCCGAATGGGGTCTTCAGCCGATAAACACGTGCAGGTTTTGAAAAGAATCAGGCGATTTGAACTAGAAGCAAAACCTTACATTCTAGCAAAAGGTCCCCAAACTCATACAGAAAGCGTTTGGAATCATATGAACCAAAGAAAAGCTAAGGGCGAGTAAACTAAGTAATAATCGACTAAGGTAATAAAGCGTGAAAGAAAGAAAGGTTAAAAATAAAGGCAACAATTAAGTAAATCTGAAGTAAAAAGGTGAGAAAACTAAAATAATAAGCAAAGCCACAGAGTGTAAACGAAAGCTTAAACGAGTTTGTATTGGATTGGATGTGTCCTTCAATAGTGAATTACAATGGGTATTTATAGGCAAAAACCAACTAACCCCATAGCCAACCTGACTGGTTAAAAACTCCTAAATACAAGGAACTACCCCACGACTAGCCTACCCATGTACTCCAACGGCTAACTTCACAACGGCTTGTTCTTATCTTCTTGACATGTTTTGTGGCACCGTTATCAGCAACTCAACTTCGTGCTTCAACAGCTCCAACAGCTTGTACATCTTCGCACCTTCAGCCCAATTAACCTCTCTGAACTCAGCCCAATTTGTGAGGACCAACCCATCTTCAGCCGATTATGTTCCCATCTGCCTCGGCTAATACTATCCTCGGCTAGTAACTCCTCGGCTAGCTGTGTGACTCGGCTATCAAATTTAAATGTGGGGATAACAATTGCCCCTTTACATCTTTCAGCTGAGTGGAATGAAGTGGCATGATGCAATTGAATCCCCACTATTCTCGATTTCGGCGTTCAGCTTCTCAGCATTTAATTTTGTCCAACTACCTTTTAAAGGATTCGGCCAACTCCCAAGATCTACAACGGTTATCAGCTAAGAGATCCTATCCGTTAACCCTTTCAAATTCTTAGTTTGTTTCACCCTTTAAATCGGCTGAACTCCTTCTTTCTTTCTCACTTCATCTTCAACCCTGTGCTTCTGCAATTCTCTGAACAAACCTGAAACCCTTGCAACCATGTCTTCTACCTCTGATTCTCAAAACGAAACTCACTCCTATGGGGGTAATGATTCCTCAACCTCCTCTTCTGACTCGGCTTTTAGCATTCAACAATCTTCCTGCAACCAAGAGCAAGATGCTCACTTTCTTGTTCTTACCCCTCTCATGAACTCGTTTACCCTAAATCCATGCACCTCTGATATCTATGAGGGCGAAATCTACCTGGATCACCATTTGTACCACAAACATTTCGAGCTTCCAATTACCTCTGACTGGTAGTCCATCGACAAGTGCCCTAACGACCTCAGAACTTGGCCTCGCCCTACTCTCTCAGTATGTCGAATGGCTGCAACGTGTTTCGACTAGCCAAGGAGAAAACTGGAAGACATGGGGCATTTATGAGCTCATCATGCTTTCCAAATATGACACCCTCTGAACCTTGACCTCTTATTCAGCTTTTTCGGATTTTGGTCGACTTCGACGAAAAGCTTCATCTTTCCTTCGGGCGTTATGAGCCCTACTTTGCTGGATGTGAATTCCTTATTTGATTTCTCTGGCCTATCTCTGAAGATCAAATTCTCCAAGAACAATTCCTCCTACTCAAACTTCCTATCCGCCAACTCCAAGACTTCTCACCAAGTTTCTGATGGCGAACATCACGCTTTTCTCCTCTACTGGTTATGCAAATATTTCATTTGTTCTAACTCAGTTGCTGTGGTACTGAAAATTTCTCACCTTGTCTCCTTAGTTATTTCTGGTAAGCCTTTAGCTCTAGGAACCCTCTTTTTGTCCTTTCTTTACAAGAGCCTATTTACAATAGTTTCTCGGCTTCGGAACAATGAAAAGCTGGATAATGTAGCTGGACCCCTCTGGTTTCTCCAACTCTGGATAATGCTCTTGATAACTCTTTGAATGAAGAGTTATTTAAATCCTTTTTACTGAGATTCTTTGTTATCTTTATTGTTTTAAGTTTGCTTTCTTAGGGAAAATGTTACTTTGTACAAATTGGTGTCAATATAGTGAATAATAGCCTTTTGCTCCTGATTGCTCTATCATTGTCTAAAAATTATGTGTCTTGGTGAGCAGGAAGCTTGCTGGAGCAAGGCTGAAGCTGGGGATACAAAAGCTTGGTTGCTGCAGCAAGGACCATTTCTCAGTAGCATGGCACTAAAGGACAAAAGCTGACAAGGACACTTTTCATCTCTCCTAAAGGGCGCTGACGCTGTCGTTTTTAAGGAAACACATGCGCATAGGACCATCTGCCTTACATCATTTAGAATTTGGGCTAGGTTATTTTATGAATACTTTTGATTGTTGGCCCAAAATGGAATGAAAGAGAATAGGGTTTAGTGCACTATAAAAAGCAACTAGGAAACCCTATTGAGGCAGAGAGGAATATTCTGATTTTACACAAATTGTTTAGTTGAGAGCTGCGCTGAGCTTTCTTCTTCTTCCTGAGCTACTGTTTTGTGTTTTACATTCCAACATTGTATGATTTCTTGCTCTTTATCTACATTTGTTCTTTGTAAGCTCACTATGAGCTAAACTCGTTAAGCTTTGGGTATGCAATTATAATGAATGTTTAGCTGAGTTATGTCATAACTGTGTTCGCATCTTCTTTTTCATGTATTTAATGCTGTTTAATTAAGAGTGATCAACTTGATTGAACGTCTAGCTTATTTATTTTGGAAGAATTAAGTAAGTGGGAACTTGGTAAAGGATAGAGGTTAAATCATTAATTGGAAAATTAATTGATGATGATTAGGCTAGGAATAGCTATTCATGCCTCTAAGCTAGCTGGAACGAGCTTTAACTAAAGGGTGGCGTAATTAATCTGAATCTAGGAATAGAACAAAGTTAATGAATCTGACCCTGTAATGTTGGAAAACAAACTTTAACTTCCTGGAGCTAGATGCTAGAGCATAGTTAGAGCATAATGATAGCTAAACATGAATTATGCTGCAACATACCCGAAGCTGATTTAATTATCTGATTACACAGATCTCTTCTCTTTTCAATCTGTTTTAAGTGACCTTTACGTTGTAACTTGTTTATTTCTTTAGCATTAACATCCTTATTTTAATATGTCAGCATACAACAATATTTGGTTACTTCTTGCTAACTGTTGAACATATAATCTGAACTGAATTTTATTGCATCAATTTAATCTGTGGGAACGATATCTGAACTAAAGTTCTATATTACTTGAGGCAATTTGTGTATACTTGCACAAGCTTAAGAATAACTATTTTAAAGGCAACAAGTTTTTGGCCCGTTGCCGGGGATTATGATTGATGCTAAAATTTTGCTTCTAGATTATTAGTTCTGTAGTTAGTGATACTAATACTCTTAGTGCTTTGCTGTAGCACAGGGTACTACTGTATGCACATTCTTATCACCTAATTACAGATTTGATCCAGAGATAGAAAGGACATTTAGAAGGCGTAGAAGAGGTCAAACATCTCAGACTGTGCCTGAGTTGGTTCTGAATAATCAATCAGTTCCACACCTGACTCTTCAGGAACATTGTCCCCTGCTGAATCAGAAATGGCAGAAAAGCACCTCAAGACAGCATGGCTATGGCTAATGACAAAAACTGCCATCAGGGGGTATGCAGTGTTTGACCCTGAAGCCATGAACACAGGGATAGTGAGGACACCCATCACTGCACCTCAGTTTGAATTTAAGCCAGTGATGTTTCAAATGTTGCAAACAATTGGTCAATTTAATGGAGCTGCAACAGAGGACCCTCACTTGCACCTCAAACAGTTTCTGGATGTGGCAAGTAACTTCAAGATCCCAGGAATCACTGATGATGCATTCAGACTACGATTATTTCCATTCTCTTGGGAGGAAGGGCTAAAAACTGGCTAAATTCCTTGGATGCAAATTCAGTTGATACTTGGAATAAACTTGCTGAGAAATTCCTGACCAAGTTCTTTCCACCAACTATGAATGCAAAGATGAGAACTGACATCACTTCTTTCAGGCAGCATGAAGATGAACCCCTATTTGAAGCATGGGAGAGATTTAAACAACTCATTAAGAAGTGTCCCCACCATGGCATTCCATTTTGTATTCAAATGGAACACTTCTATAATGGAGTTTTACCTAGCTCAAGGATGATGTTAGATGCTCGGCTGGAGGCAGTCTCCTCACTAAATCCTACAATGAGGCCATGCTCTGATAGAAGGTATAGCAGCTAACAGTTATCAGTGGCAACATCAAGACAAGTTTCTGGGAAAAGGAATACTGCAGTAGGAGCATATGAAGTAAGTGAAGTTGCAGCACTGTCAGCTCAAATGACCTCTTTAACCAATATGGTTAGGGGGATGACCATAGTAAATCAAGGAAATTCCTTTGCTCCACCCATAATGACTGAAGAGATGGTGACTGAACAAATCTACAAGGCAGATGCTGTATCATGTGTTTATTGTGGAGGAGATCATTTGTTTGAAAATTGTTCAGCAAACCCTGCTGCTGTCAACTATGTGGGAAACAACAATACAGAGGCAATAATTCATTTGGAAATACAGGATGGCAGCAGCTGCAACACCCTAACTGAGGTATTCCAACTATAGCAATACACTGAATCCACCCTCGGATACAATCAACAGCAGCAGCCTAGGCAGCAGCAACTTCAAGTGCAACAGAAAGCTCCAGATTCATCATTAGAAGCTGTACTGAAGGCATTCATGACAGAAACCAAAGCAATGAGGAACTTAGAAACCCAAGTGGGACAGTTGGCCAATGCAATCAATTTAAGGCCAGCTGGTTCACTACCAGCATCTACTGAAGAACCTAAATCCTCAAGTTCTGGAGGAGGTAAAGAACAATGCAAGGTAATCCATTTGAGAAGTGGTAAAGATGTAGAAGTTGCAGAACCAAAGAAGAAACAAAAGGTGAATAACTCAGATTCAGAGAAGAAAAATCAGAAGAAAATGTGGCAGCAGAGCAACCTGCAGTTGTTGAGAAAGTGCCTGATGCTGCAGCACAATCTGCTATGCCCAAATTGACTCCAGAAAGGCCTCCACCACCTTTCCCTCAGAGATTGAAGAAAGCCACCAAGAGAAACAATTCAACAAATTTCTGGATGTGCTAAAACAGCTTCATATCAACATACCATTGGTAGAAGCTTTGCAACAGATGCCAATTATACAAAGTTCATGAAAGATGTCCTCACTAAGAAAAGAAGATTGGGAGAATTTGAAACTGTTGCTATGACTGAAGAATGCAGCATGATGTTGCAGAACAAGGTGCCAAGGAAAATGAAAGATCCTGAAGTTTCACCATACCATGCTATTGGAGATACCTACTGTGGTAAAGCTTTATGTGACTTGGGAGCAAGCATCAACCTTATGCCCATGTCTATCTTCAAGAAGCTGGAAATTGGAGAAGCAAGGCCTACATCTGTCACACTTCAGCTAGCTGACAGATCCATTGCATACCCAGAAGGAAAAATTGAAGATGTCTTGATTAAAGTTGATAAATTTGTATTCCTGTGGACTTTATCATTCTGGATTTCGAAGCAGACAGAGAGGTCCCATCATCCTCGGGAGACCATTTTGGCAACAGGAAAAACCCTAATTGATGTGCAAAAGGAGAACTCACCATGAGAGTTAATGATCAGCATGTGACATTTAATGTTTTCAATGCTCTGAAATATCCTGATGAGGGCATGGAAGAATGTTCTCGCATTGAGACATTTGATGAGTTGTGCAACAACAATTTCTGAAGAACCAAAATATGATGCTGCAGCATCAGTAGAAGATGAAAATCTTCCTGATGAGGATTCTGATAAACTACAGGACAGCAAGGTAGTGCAACATATTTGGACCAGAAAATATGAATCATTGGAGGTAACTGATGACACTGTGAAGAAAATTCCTTCTATTGTTAAACCTCCATCCCTCGAATTGAAAGAATTGCCAAGTCTGAAATATGCCTACCTTGGTGATGATAAACTTACCTGTTATCATCTCTGCTTCATTGAATGGGCTGCAAGAAGAACAATTGTTGTCAGCATTAAAAAGGCACAAAAGGCAATAGGGTGGCAGATAGCAGATATAAAGGGGATTAGTCCATCAATATGCATGCACAGAATTCTCTTGGAAGAAAACTCAAAGAAGTATTGAAAGTCAGAGACGGCTGAACCCAATTATGAAGGAAGTAGTCAAAAAGGAGATTATAAAGTGGCTGGATGCAGGGATTATCTACCCTATCTCTGACAGTGTTTGGGTGAGTCCAATTCAGTGTGTACCTAAGAAAGGAGGTGTAACTGTCATCACTAATGAGAAAAATGAGATCATTCCCACAAGAACTGTAACTGGTTGGAGGATTTGTATGGACCATAGAAGTTGAACAAAGCCACAAGAAAAGATCATTTCCCCTTGCCTTTCATTGATCAAATGTTGGACAGACTTCTGGAAAGGAGTATTATTGTTTTCTGGATGGATACTCAGGGTACAACCAGATTGCTATAGCACCAGAGGATCAGGAAAAGACAACTTTCATTCCTGTCCTTATGACTTTTGCTTTCAGGAGAATGCCATTTGGCCTGTGCAATGCTCCAGCAACCTTCAGAGATGTATGATGGCCATTTTCTCTGATATGATTGAGAAATCAGTAGAATATTTATGGATGATTTTTCAGTGTTTGGAGAAACTTTCCAAACCTGTTTAATAAATTGGAACAGATTTTGGATAGATGTGAAGAAACAAATCTTGTGTTGAATTGGGAGAAATGTCACTTCATGGTGACTGAGGGCATTGTGCTGGGGCATAGAATTTCCAGAAATGGCATTGAAGTGGACAAGGCAAAGATTGAAGTAATTGAAAGCTGCCCCCCCCATCAGTTAAAGGAATTAGAAGCTTCCTAGGTCATGCAGGTTTTATAGAAGGTTCATCAAGGACTTCTCAAAAATATCTAAGCCATTGTGTCAGTTGCTGGAGCATGATAGGACTTTTGAATTTAATGCAGAATGCATGAAAGCCTTTGAACTTCTAAGACTGCTCTTATCACTGCTCCCATTATTGTTCCACCTGACTGGGAGAAGCCTTTTGAGCTTATGTGTGATGCAAGTGACTATGTAGTGGGAGCAGTTCTGGGACAGAGGTACAACAGAATGTTACATCCAGTCTATTATGCAAGCAAAACCTTGATTGATGCTCAATCAATTACACCACTACTGAAAAGGAGTTGCTAGCCGTAGTGTATGCCTTTGAAAAGTTCATATCCTATCTTGTTGGAACAAAAGTGGTGGTGTACACAGATCACTCTGCAATCAAATATTTAATTGACAAGAAGGATGCTAAACCAAGGCTGATCAGGTGGGTGTTGCTATTACAAGAATTTGATCTGGAAATCAGAGATAAGAAAGGAGTGGAGAATCAAGTGGCTGATCACCTCTCAAGATTGCCAGAGGATGTTGCAGATCACAGGGGAATAGCCATTGAGAATCTTTCCCTGATGAGCAACTGTTAGCAGTCAAAATGCTGCAACACCCTGGTATGCTGACTAGTCAATTTTCTTGCTAGTGGTGTGGTTCCTCCAGACATGAACTCTCAGCAAAGGAAGAGATTTTTCCATCAGGCCAAACAATACGTCTGGGATGAACCATACCTTTACAAAATGTGCCCAGACAATCTAAACAGAAGATGTGCTGCAGATGAAGAATTTCATGATATTCTGACTCAAACATATGGAGGACATTTTGGTGGTATGAGAACTGCTGCAAGGTTCTCCAATCAGGTTTATTCTGGCTACCCTTTTTAAAGATGCACATGAATTTGTTAAACATGTGATAGATGCCAAAGGATAGGGAACTTGTCCAATAAAATGAAATGCCTCTAAACACCATTTTGGAAATTGAACTTTTTGAGTATGGGGTATTGATTTTATGGGACCATTTCCCCCTTCCTTTGGCTACCTTTACATTCTAGTAGCTATTGGTTATGTGTCTAAATGGGTGGAGGCTGTGGCTACAATCAAGAATGATGCTAGGGTGGTGACAAAGTTTTTACAGAAAAACATCTTTACTAGATTTGGAACCCCTAGAGCAATCATTAGTGATGAAGGAACCCATTTTTGCAACCAAGTTTTTTCCAAATTGCTTGCAAAATATGGGGTTAAGCATAAAGTTTCCACAGCCTATCATCCCCAAACTAATGGTCAAGCTGAGTTGACTAACAGGGAAATCAAAAGGATTCTGGAGAAAATGGTTACCACTAGTAGGAAGGATTGGTCATCACATCTGGCTGAGGAACTGTGGGCTTATAGAACTGCATTCAAGACTCCTTTGGGGATGTCCCCATATAAACTGGTGTATGGGAAAGCTTGCCATCTACCCTTAGAATTGCAGCCAAAGCTTTCTAGGCAACAAAGAAACTGAACTTTGATCTTCAATCTGCTGGATCAGCATGTATGCTACAGCTTAATGAATTGGAGGAACATAGACTGTTTTCATATGAAAATGCTGAAACCTATAAGGCAAAAATTAAGCTCTGGCATGATAAGAAGATACATCACAGATCCTTTCATGAAGGAGAGCAAGTGCTGCTATTTAACTCTAGGCTAAAGCTGTTCCCTGGTAAACTGAAATCAAGATGGTCAGGGCCATTTACAATTGCAAAGGTTTACCCACATGGAGCTGTTGATCTGTTGGATACTGGTAGTGGAAGAGAATTCAAAGTTAATGGTCAGAGAGTCAAGCATTATTTTGGTGAACCTGTAGATAGAATGAAGGTCACCACGAATCTTGATGATACTAAATGATGTTTGCAGCAAGGTCTGGCTGAGGACCTAGTAAACCAAGCACTTATGGGAGGCAGCCTATAAATAAAGCATTTACCTTTCTAAATAAAGAAGCAGAAGTAAGGGCAGAAGTGAGTCAGGCTGCAGCATAAAACAAAATACTGGTTGTAATGCAATGTAAAAAAAAAAAAAAAAAAAACGGGACTATCTGCTACAAGAGTTATATTTGTGGGGACCAGCTGGCCTTTTTGTCCGTTGTGAAAGGGAGGAAAGTGGACAGATTTAAGAAGTTCTGAATTTTATTAAATGCTAAAAGATGTGGAGAGAGAAACCTTTCTTCCATAAACCTAACCGCCAACCATACGTTCTCCACCTCTCTTTCTTCTCCATTCTTTTCTTTTCCCACGACTGCCACCCTCGGTAACCGCTATCTTTCTCTCATTCTACACCTTAAATAGACCACTCACCCTTCTTCCTCACTAAACCCATTCAAAGTCTTTTCTTCTTCTTCAACCCGTAACCCTAGCATCCTCTCTCCCTATTCTTCAAGAAATCAACCCACTATGACTGCCAAGAAATCGAGCCGTGTGAAGCACAAAGCTGTAAAGAACACTGCACCACCTTCTTCTAACCCAACTGAAACCCTAACCAGCTGGGTTAGTGAAGAGGCTCAAGAAAAGTATGAAAAAGAAACCCTCCACCGCAGTCTCCATCAAGAAAAAGGTTTCAAATATGGGAAAGGAGTGAACTTGGGTCTGCTCCCAGAGCTTGCAAATATTGCGTCTAACGCCCAAACATTTGTGATTATCAGAGGAGGTAAGGTGTCTTTTTCTGCTAAGACAATTAATCAACATCTCGGTTTGGAGGAAGTTGAAACGAGTATCTATAGACTCTATAAGCTGCAACACCTGCCAAGCTGCAACAAATGAAGAAAAAACTAGCCCTTCCTGGTGCAGAATTCATCCAACAAGCAGAAGGCCAACTCAAACTGCCTCGATCCATGTTGCAACCTCTTGCAAAAATATGGTATCACTTCCTCAGATACTCTCTCTCCCTTACTTCTCATCTGGAAACTGTGGACAAAGAACGCCTGGTTTTACTCCACTGTATCGTGAACAAGAAAAAGATAAATCCGGGGGAGATACTCAAGACTCAGATCACACTCTGTGCAATGAAGCAACAAGGTAACTTAATGTTCCCTTGTCTGATTACTGATCTGTGTTTAGAGCAAGGGATAGAGTATAACCCTGGGGAGGGGCTAGAACTGAACAAAGGCCCCATTGATATGAACTGTGTGTTGAGGATGTATTCAAATTCTGAGAAAGCCAGTGCTAGTGGTAGCAAGCCTCCCAGATTCAGCACCCCAGAGCAGCAGGATCGTTCTGGGATGCTGGAGCAGAAAGTCGAAGAATTGACAGCTATGTTACAGCAACATATGCAGCATGAGAAAACTTTCTGGCAATACTGCTTTTGTAAGTATCAATGGGAGAAACAGACAATGAAGCTCAATGGTTGGAAGCTTGAGACTCCAATCCCCCAGTTCCCCCAAGAAATTCTGCCACCTTTTGTTGAAGATATCCCTGTAACACCCCAACAACAAAAATCTGCCTCAGATCTAGTGCCTGAGAACCCTGAAAAATCAGCCAACATTGACCCTGCCCACAGTTCTGCTTCAGATGAAGATTGGATGGGTGTTGCCCCATCTAAGCAGCAGCAGCAAAAAGAAGAAGAGGCACCTGCCTCTATAAAGAAGAAGTCTGCCTCTAAAACCTCACAGCAGGAGTAGGGGAGCAGTAAAAGACCCTGTGCTGCAGCCTCTGCAAAAGTATCCACCACCACTGCAGTGGCATCAAATCCTCCCTCTGCATCAAAACCAGCAAAAGGCGCAAAGTCAGTTGCTGAGAAGGAGAGCCCAGTAACAAAAATTGCTGCTCGTTTTGTTGCAGAGGAGGAAGAAGAGGAGGAAGACACAGTGCCTCTCTCCAAGAAGCTAAAGATGGTTGCGCCCAACGTGGCTGTGAAGATTAAGAAGGAGAAGGTTGCTGCAGCATTGAGGGTAGAAGAGGTTAAGGCTGCTGCTGTAGAAGATTCTGACAAAGAAGATGCTGCTGAAACAGAAGAAGAAAAAGAAGAAGGAGCTGTTGAAAGCACTGAGGCTGATGAGGAGAATGATGAAAGTGTTGAGACGGAGGCTCAAGATGAGAAAGCTGAAGAAGAGAAAGAAGAGGAGGAAATCCAGGTCACTGGAGCAACACAAGCCAAGGTGCCCTCCAAGAGCAAAGGCACCAGGAAAGAGTTTGCGCACCAGAGCTGCATAGGCTTGAAATAGAGCCATTGTGGATGCGGCAGTTCGCTGCAGCATCCCACATCAGGATGCCCTAAACTCTCCACCCCATTCCCAGTTTAATATTGTTTTCTTTCAAGAATTCGTAATGTAGTGGTCACTAGGACCTGTTTTGTCTGTTTGTCTGTAGGGCCATTAAGGCCATAGTTGTTTGACCTTTGATTAATGAATGATTGTGCATGAATCCCACCCCTGTCTTTGATTCCAAATGATTAATGTTTAATTGGAAAAGGCCTTTGGCCATCTTTGCTGATTCCAAATCTTTCTGTTTAGAATGAAACTCTGGCTGTCTAATCTACTGCACCAACTTGTTTGTGATCACCATCATTGTTGCACAGTTGTTAGAATAGAGGACATATGTGCTGCAGCATGAACATATAAGAGTGAGCCTGAGTGACAAAATTACACTGATCATATGCACCGCACTCATGCATTTTCTGTAAGACTTGTTTTGTTTCTGTTTGATCTAAATGCACAGGACTGCACACACTTTATGCTTGAGGCATTTTATGATTTTGTTTTTATATTTTTTCGCCAGTGCCTAAACAGCCAACCCTCTCAATCTATATGTCCTTAGTGTTACCCCTTTGAGCCTTAGCCCTTTATTGCCAAAACTAGCACATTACAAGCCCTTAACTGGAAAAACAAAGAATACCTGACTAGGTGGAGCTTAAGGTTGTTTTTGTAGCTATGTTCTAAGATAAGTTTGGGGGTGGCTTGAGGACAAGCACCAATTTAAGTTTGGGGGTGCTGTACTGCAACACATATGTATGCTGCAGCAGGATTGTAAATAAATCACTCAGGGATAGGCAGCAGGAAAATAAATAAAAAAAGGTCATAAGTGGAAAATGTGAAGCTGCCAGCCCTGTAAGTTATGTCAAAAAAAAAAAAAATTCACACAGAATGTTATATGTTCACAAATAAATGGTGGACTGGGTAACAAAAGAAAAGGACTCAAGAACATAGAAAAGTGTGTGGATTGTAGGAACAATGGGGATTGTGAGCTGAATTGAAAAGCATCCTTTTGCTCTATCTTGAGATTAACTACTTACCCAAATTTCTTAATCCCACCAGTCCCGAGCCCTGTTATAACCATAAAAGACCTCTTGCTGTGTGTAATTCTGTGATGTTTTGATTGTGATAGAATCTCATCAAGTTTAGATCAGAGATGCATGTTTGTGGTGAGAGTGAAATTCTGATGAGATGGTGAGAAGCAGAACCAACTGTTCTGAGAGTTATATGCTTCATCATGTATTAATCTTTTTGAATCAATGTGTCGCAGTTTTAGTTGAGAGCAAAATAGGCAGAGCAGTTTGATTAGGGAGTTAGAGGTGGATTTCCGGATGGGGGGTTGAAACAGAAACAAAGCTGGGGTATACTTGCATGTCATTCATTAGTTAGGAGTATTTTGGTGTTCTTAGTATGTTTCTTTTTCATTACTTGAGGACAAGCAATGGTTTAAGTTTGGGGGTGTGATAACTCTTTGAATGAAGAGTTATTTAAATCCATTTTACTGAAATTCTTTGCTATCTTTATTGTTTTAAGTTTGCTTTCTTAGGGAAAATGTTCCTTTGTACAAATTGGTGTTCAGTATAGTGAATAATAGCCTTTTGCTCCTGATTGCTCTATCATTGTCTAAAAATTATGTGTCTTGGTGAGCAGGAAGCTTGCTGGAGCAAGGCTGAAGCTGGGGGATACAAAAGCTTGGTTGCTGCAGCAAGGACCATTTCTCAGTAGCATGGCACTAAAGGACAAAAGCTGACAAGGACACTTTTCATCTCTCCTAAAAGGCGCTGACGCTGTCGTTTTTAAGGAAACACATGCGCATAGGACCATCTGCCTTACATCATTTAGAATTTGGGCTAGGTTATTTTATGAATACTTTTGATTGTTGGCCCAAAATGGAATGAAAGAGAATAGGGTTTAGTGCACTATAAAAAGCAACTAGGAAACCCTATTGAAGGCAGAGAGGAATATTCTGCTTTTACACAAATTGTTTAGTTGAGAGCTGCGCTGAGCTTTCTTCTTCTTCCTAAGCTGCCGTTCTGTGTTTTACATTCCTACATTGTAATGATTTCTTTCTCTTTATCTACATTTGTTCTTTGTAAGCTCACTATGAGCTAAACTCGTTAAGCTTTGGGTATGCAATTATAATGAATGTTTAGCTGAGTTATGTCATAACTGTGTTCGCATCTTCTTTTTTCATGTATTTAATGCTGTTTAATTAAGAGTGATCAACTTTATTGAACGTCTAGCTTATTTATTTTGGAAGAATTAAGTAAGTGGGAACTTGGTAAAGGATAGAGAGTAAATCATTAATTGGAAAATTAATTGATGATGATTAGGCTAGGAATAGCTATTCATGCCTCTAAGCTAGCTGGAACGAGCTTTAACTAAAGGGTGGCGTAATTAATCTGAATCTAGGAATAGAACAAAGTTAATGAATTTGACCCTGTAATGTTGGAAAACAAACTTTAACTTCCTGGAGCTAGATTAGCATAGTTAGAGCATAATGATAGCTAAACATGAATTATGCTGCAGCATACCCGAAGCTGATTTAATTATCTGATTACACAGATCTCTTCTCTTTTTCAATCTGTTTTAAGTGACCTTTACGTTGTAACTTGTTTATTTCTTTTAGCATTAACATCCTTATTTTAATATGTCAGCATACAACAATATTTGGTTTACTTCTTGCTAACTGTTGAACATATAATCTGAACTGAATTTGATTGCATCAATTTAATCTCTGTGGGAACGATATCTGAACTAAAGTTCTATATTACTTGAGGCAATTGTGTATACTTGCACAAGCTTAAGAATAACTATTTTAAAGGCAACAAGCTTTTGGCCCCGTTGCCGGGGATTATGATTGATGCTAAAAATTTTGCTTCTAGATGATTAGTTCTGTAGTTAGTGATACTAATACTCTTAGTGCTTTGCTGTAGCACAGGGTACTACAACTGTATGCACATATTCTTATCACCTAATTACAGATTTGATCCAGAGATAGAAAGGACATTTAGAAGGCGTAGAAGAGGTCAAACATCTCAGACTGTGCCTGAGTTGGTTCTGAATAATTCAATCAGTTCCACACCTGACTCTTCAGGAACATTGTCCCCTGCTGAATCAGAAATGGCAGAAAAAGCACCTCAAGACAGCATGGCAATGGCTAATGACAAAAATTGTGCCATCAGGGGGTATGCAGTGTTTGACCCTGAAGCTATGAACACGGGGATAGTGAGGACACCCATCACTGCACCTCAGTTTGAATTTAAGCCAGTGATGTTTCAAATGTTGCAAACAATTGGTCAATTTAATGGAGCTGCAACAGAGGACCCTCACTTGCACCTCAAACAGTTTCTGGATGTGGCAAGTAACTTCGAGATCCCAGGAATCACTGATGATGCATTCAGACTACGATTATTTCCATTCTCCTTGGGAGGAAGGGCTAAAAACTGGCTGAATTCCTTGGATGCAAATTCAGTTGATACTTGGAATAAACTTGCTGAGAAATTCCTGACCAAGTTCTTTCCACCAACTACGAATGCAAAGATGAGAACTGACATCACTTCTTTCAGGCACCATGAAGATGAACCCCTATTTGAAGCATGGGAGAGATTTAAACAACTCATTAAGAAGTATCCCCACCATGGCATTCCATTTTGTATTCAAATGGAACACTTCAATAATGGAGTTTTACCTAGCTCAAGGATGATGTTGGATGCTTCGGCTGGAGGCAGTCTCCTCACTGAATCCTACAATGAGGCCCATGCTCTGATAGAAGGTATAGCAGCTAACAGTTATCAGTGGCAAACATCAAGACAAGTTTATGGGAAAAGTAATACTGCAGTAGGAGCATACGAAGTAAGTGAAGTTGCAGCACTGTCAGCTCAAATGACCTCTTTAACCAGTGTGGTTAGGGGGATGACCATAGTAAATCAAGGATATTCCTTTGCTCCACCCATAATGACTGAAGAGATGGTGACTGAATAAATCTACAAGGCAGATGCTGTATCATGTGTTTATTGTGGAGGAGATAATTTGTTTGAAAATTGTTCAGCAAACCCTGCTGCTGTCAACTATGTGGGAAACAACAACTACAGAGGCAATAATTCATTTGGAAATACAGGATGGCAGCAGCTGCAATACCCTAACCTGAGGTATTCCAACTATAGCAATACACTGAATCCACCCTCGGGATACAATCAACAACAGCAGCCTAGGCAGCAGCAACTTCAAGTGCAACAGAAAGCTCCAGATTCATCATTAGAAGCTGTACTGAAGGCATTCATGACAGAAACCAAAGCAGGAATGAGGAACTTAGAAACCCAAGTGGGACAGTTGGCTAATGCAATCAATTTAAGGCCAGCTGGTTCACTACCAGCATCTACTGAAGAACCTAAATCCTCAAGTTCTGGAGGAGGTAAAGAACAATGCAAGGTAATCCATTTGAGAAGTGGTAAAGATGTAGAAGTTGCAGAACCAAAGAAGAAACAAAAGGTGAATAACTCAGATTCAGACAAGAAAAAATCAAAAGAAAATGTGGCAGCAGAGCAACCTGCAGTTGTTGAGAAAGTGCCTGATGCTGCAGCACAATCTGCTATGCCCAAATTGACTCCAGAAAGGCCTCCACCACCTTTCCCTCAGAGATTGAAGAAAGTCCACCAAGAGAAACAATTCAACAAATTTCTGGATGTGCTAAAACAGCTTCATATCAACATACCGTTGGTAGAAGCTTTGCAACAGATGTCCAATTATACAAAGTTCATGAAAGATGTCCTCACTAAGAAAAGAAGATTGGGAGAATTTGAAACTATTGCTATGACTGAAGAATGCAGTATGATGTTACAGAACAAGGTGCCAAGGAAAATGAAAGATCCTAGAAGTTTCACCATACCATGCTCAATTGGAGATACCTACTGTGGTAAAGCTTTATGTGACTTGGGAGCAAGTATCAACCTTATGCCCATGTCTATCTTCAAGAAGCTGGAAATTGGAGAAGCAAGGCCTACATCTGTCACACTTCAGTTAGCTGATAGATCCATTGCCTACCCAGAAGGAAAAATCGAAGATGTCTTGATTAAAGTTGACAAATTTGTATTCCCTGTGGACTTTATCATTCTGGATTTCGAAGCATACAGAGAGGTCCGCATCATCCTCGGGAGACCATTTCTGGCAACAGGAAAAACCCTAATTGATGTGCAAAAAGGAGAACTCACCATGAGAGTTAATGATCAGCATGTGACATTTAATGTTTTCAATGCTCTGAAATATCCTGATGAGGACATGGAAGAATGTTCTCGCATTGAGACATTTGTTGAGTTAGTGCAATAACAATTTCTGAAGAACCAAAAATATGATACTGATGCATCAGTAGAAGATGAAAATCTTCCTGATGAGGATTCTTATAAACTACAAGACAGCAAGGTAGTGCAACATATTTGGACCAGAAAATATGAATCATTGGAGGTAACTGATGACACTGTGAAGGAAAACATTCCTTCTATATTTAAACCTCCATCCATCGAATTGAAAGAATTGCCAAGCCATCTGAAATATGCCTACCTTGGTGAAGATAAAACCTTACCTGTTATCATCTCTGCTTCATTGAATGGGCTGCAAGAAGAACAATTGTTGTCAGCATTAAAAAGGCACAAGAAGGCAATAGGGTGGCAGATAGCAGATATAAAGGGGATTAGTCCATCAATATGCATGCACAGAATTCTCTTGGAAGAAAACTCAAAGAACAGTATTGAAAGTCAGAGACAGCTGAACCCAATCATGAAGGAAGTAGTCAAAAAGGAGATTATAAAGTGGCTGGATGCAGGGATTATCTACCCTATCTCTGACAGTGTTTGGGTGAGTCCAATTCAGTGTGTACCTAAGAAAGGAGGTGTAACTGTCATCACCAATGAGAAAAATGAGATCATTCCCACAAGAACTGTAACTGGTTGGAGGATTTGTATGGACCATAGGAAGTTGAACAAAGCCACAAGAAAAGATCATTTCCCCTTGCCTTTCATTGATCAAATGTTGGACAGACTTCCTGGAAAGGAGTATTATTGTTTTCTGGATGGATACTCAGGGTACAACCAGATTGCTATAGCACTAGAGGATCAGGAAAAGACAACTTTCACCTGTCCTTATGACAGTTTTGCTTTCAGGAGAATGCCATTTGACCTGTGCAATGCTTCAGCAACCTTTCAGAGATGTATGATGGCCATTTTCTCTGATATGATTGAGAAATCAGTAGAATATTTATGGATGATTTTTCAGTGTTTGGAGAAACTTTCCAAACCTGTTTAATAAATTTGGAACAGATTTTGGATAGATGTGAAGAAACAAATCTTGTGTTGAATTGGGAGAAATGTCACTTTATGGTGACTGAGGGCATTGTGCTAGGGCATAGAATTTCCAGAAATGGCATTGAAGTGGACAAGGCAAAAGATTGAAGTAATTGAAAGGCTGCCCCCCCCCCCCCCCCCCAAATCAGTTAAAGGAATTAGAAGCTTCCTAGGTCATGCAAGGTTTTATAGAAGGTTCATCAAGGACTTCTCAAAAATATCTAAGCCATTGTGTCAGTTGCCGGAGGATGATAGGACTTTTGAATTTAATGCAGAATGCATGAAAGCCTTTGAACTTCTCAAGACTGCACATATCACTGCTCCCATTATTGTTCCACCTGACTGGGAGAAGCCTTTTGACCTTATGTGTGATGCAAGTGACTATGTAGTGGGAGCAGTTCTGGGACAGAGGTACAACAGAATGTTACATCCAGTCTATTATGCAAGCAAAACCTTGATTGATGCTCAAATCAATTACACCACTACTGA
This sequence comes from Echinosophora koreensis, assembly GCA_035048595.1. Lineage (NCBI taxonomy): Eukaryota > Viridiplantae > Streptophyta > Magnoliopsida > Fabales > Fabaceae > Echinosophora > Echinosophora koreensis. The sequence goes on from JAPCYP010000080.1 coordinate 2,292,237, forward strand.
AAAGGAGTTGCTAGCCGTAGTGTATGCCTTCGAAAAGTTCATATCCTATCTTGTTGGAACAAAAGTGGTGGTGTACACAGATCACTCTGCAATCAAATATTTAATTGACAAGAAGGATGCTAAACCAATGCTGATCAGGTGGGTGTTGCTATTACAAGAATTTGATCTGGAAATCAGAGATAAGAAAGGAGTGGAGAATCAAGTGGCTGATCACCTCTCAAGATTGCCAGAGGATGTTGCAGATCACAGGGGAATAGCCATTGAAGAATCTTTCCCTGATGAGCAACTGTTAGCAGTCCAAAATGCTGCAACACCCTGGTATGCTGACCTAGTCAATTTTCTTGCTAGTGGTGTGTTGGCCGTGGCAACCATCACCCAAGAGGGGGGGTGAATTGGGTTTTAAATAATAATGAAATCTTTTGCGTTAAATCAAAAACCCTTTTATAATATAAACAGAAATCGCAGCGGATAAAAGGTTCTTTTCAAATTAAGGCGCTTTATAAAAATAAAACGTTTGAAATTAAAGCGCTATAAATAAAATGTGGAAATGTAAAGAGGATAGGGAAAGAGAATGAACACAATGATATATCCTGGTTCGGCCACAGACTACCCACGTGACCTACGTCCAGTCCCCAAGGCAATACGACCAAGGGATTTCAATCAACTCTAGTTTTTAAACAGGATAAACTAGAACCTTTACAATGTAGAAGCACTCCTCACAGACCAGGGATATCACCTCTCCCAGTGAAAGAGTCTCAAGACAATAACCCAAGAGATATCACCTCTCTTGTCACCACAAGGAATATCACCTCCCTTGTAAAACACTTGGAAATCACATCCAAGAAAATACCACAAGAGATATCACCTCTCTTGTAAACCACAAGGAATATCACCTCCCTTGTAAACACTTGGAAATCACATCCAAGACAACACCACAAGAGATATCACCTCTCTTGTAATAATGGTGTAGAAAAAGAGGGTTTGAGTCACACGACTCTTACCAACAAATATGCACTCTTAATAGTGCTGATAAAAACAATTTGAAGCCCAATTACAATAACACCTATATGGTGTGTAGAACTCTCAATATAATATGGTCAAAGTGATAGTGCAAGAGAGATAATAGAGAAAATGGTTTTCAGAGTTTTAGCACAGAAAATATTGCAGTGTTCTCTATTCTGATGGCTGCCTAACTTTGCTTTTATATTAGAAAGGTGAAGGTTCAAAAGAAATTAGGTCAAGCCTCTTAAAATTCATTTTTGTCGCATCATAATCGATTATTACATTCTCATAATCGATTATTTAAACCAATTTCAGGAAGCGCTCACTTTGGCAGAATAGGCATAATCGATTATACTAATCGATTACTAGTCCACTGACTTTCATATAAAAAGCAATAATCGATTACATAATCGATTACGGGGTTTCTGTTTGAAGTACGTTGAAAGCCAGAAAGACATAATCGATTATACATTTCACATATCGATTATTCTATTTGAAAATTCAAATTCAACGGCTTTAATAACATAATTACTCATTAAACTCATTTAAAGCCTTTTGATACATATAATAATCGATTATTGGTTTCCCATAATCGATTATGGCTCGAAGCATATTTGAATTTGAAAATCTTAACAATTAATATTTGATTACTCATTAAGCGCAATTAATTGTCAGATATAAAACATGTTTAAAATGTTTTTGGCACATGTTAAAAGTGTGTGTGTGAGACCAATATTAAATTGAGAACCCTACTTACCATTTACACACTTTTCTAAAACACTCAATACAAATACTGAAATGCCCATTTTGCCCCTCGTGCTTGCTTGCTTTATAACTTTCCGCTTTTTGCAATTAGTCCTTCTGTACCTTTCCCTTTTGTCATTCATCAAAACTTAAAGTACCTGTCAAGGCATATATTCACATGGTGTGGTTCCTCTAGACATGAACTCTCAGCAAAGGAAGAGATTTTGCCATCAGGCCAAACAATACGTCTAGGATGAACCATACCTTTACAAAATGTGCCCAGACAATCTAAACAGAAGATGTGCTGCAGATGAAGAATTCATGATATTCTGACTCAATGCCATGCTGCAGCATATGGAGGACATTTTGGTGGTATGAGAACTGCTGCAAAGGTTCTCCAATCAGGTTTATTCTGGTCTACCCTTTTAAAGATGCACATGAATTTGTTAAACACTGTGATAGATGCCAAAGGATAGGGAACTTGTCAAATAAAAATGAAATGCCTCTAAACACTATTTTGGAAATTGAACTTTTTGAGGTATCGGGTATTGATTTTATGGACCATTTCCCCCTTCCTTTGGCTATCTTTACATTCTAGTAGCTGTTGGTTATGTGTCTAAATGGGTGGAGGCTGTGGCTACAATCAAGAATGATGCTAGGGTGGTGACAAAAGTTTTTACAGAAAAACATCTTTACTAGATTTGGAACCCCTAGAGCATCATTAGTGATGAAGGAACCCATTTTTGCAACCAAGTTTTTTCCAAATTGCTTGCAAAATATGGGGTTAAGCATAAAGTTTCCACAGCCTATCATCCCCAAACTAATGGTCAAGCTGAGTTGACTAACAGGGAAATCAAAAGGATTCTGGAGAAAATGGTTAACACTAGTAGGAAGGATTGGTCATCACATCTGGCTGAGGAACTGTGGGCTTATAGAACTGCATTCAAGACTCCTTTGGGGATGTCCCATATAAACTGGTGTATGGGAAAGCTTTCCATCTACCCTTAGAATTGCAGCCAAAGCTTTCTAGGCAACAAAGAAACTGAACTTTGATCTCAATCTGCTGGATCAGCACGTATGCTACAGCTTAATGAATTGGAGGAACACAGACTGCTTTCATATGAAAATGCTGAAACCTATAAGGCAAAAATTAAGCTCTGGCACGATAAGAAGATGCATCACAGATCCTTTCATGAAGGAGAGCAAGTGCTGCTATTTAACTCTAGGCTAAAGCTGTTCCCTAGTAAACTGAAATCAAGATGGTCAGGGCCATTTACAATTGCAAAGGTTTACCCACATGGAGCTGTTGATCTGTTGGATACTGGTAGTGGAAGAGAATTCAAAGTTAATGGTCAGAGAGTCAAGCATTATTTGGTGAACCTATAGATAGAATGAAGGTCACCACGAATCTTGATGATACTAAATGATGTTGCAAGCAAGGTCTGGCTGAGGACCTAGTAAACCAAGCACTTATGGGAGGCAGCCTATAAATAAAGCATTTACCTTTCTAAATAAAGAAGCAGAAGTAAGGGCAGAAGTGAGTAAGGCTGCAGCATAAAACAAAAATACTGGTTGTAATGCAATGTAAAAAAAAAAAAAAAAAACGGGACTATCTGCTACAAGAGTTATATTTGTGGGGACCAGCTGGCCTTTTGTCCGTTGTGAAGGGAGGAAAGTGGACAGATTTAAGAAGTTCTGAATTTTATTAAATGCTAAAAGATGTGGAGAGAGAAACCTTTCTTCCATAAACCTAACCGCCAACCATACGTTCTCCACCTCTCTTTCTTCTCCATTCTTTTCTTTTCCCACGACTGCCACCCTCGGTAACCGCTATCTTTCTCTCATTCTACACCTTAAATAGACCACTCACCCTTCTTCCTCACTCAACCCATTCAAAGTCTTTTCTTCTTCTTCAACCCGTAACCCTAGCATCCTCTCTCCCTATTCTTCAAGAAATCAACCCACTATGACTGCCAAGAAATCGAGCCGTGTGAAGCACAAAGCTGTAAAGAACACTGCACCACCTTCTTCTAACCCAACTGAACCCTAACCAGCTGGGTTAGTGAAGAGGCTCAAGAAAAGTATGAAAAAGAAACCCTCCACCGCAGTCTCCATCAAGAAAAAGGTTTCAAATATGGGAAAGGAGTGAACTTGGGTCTGGTCCCAAAGCTTGCAAATATTGCGTCTAACGCCCAAACATTTGTGATTATCAGAGGAGGTAAGGTGTCTTTTTCTGCTAAGACAATTAATCAACATCTCGTTTTGGAGGAAGTTGAAAACGAGCATCTATAGACTCTGCAAGCTGCAACACCTGCCAAGCTGCAGCAAATGAAGAAAAAACTAGCCCTTCCTAGTGCAGAATTCGTCCAACAAGCAGAAGGCCAACTCAAACTGCCTCAATCCATGTTGCAACCTCTTGCAAAAAATATGGTATCACTTCCTCAGATACTCTCTCTCCCCTACTTCTCATCTGGAAACTGTGGACAAAGAACGCCTGGTTTTACTCCACTGTATCGTGAACAAGAAAAAGATAAATCCGGGGGAGATACTCAAGACTCAGATCACACTCTGTGCAATGAAGCAACAAGGTAACTTAATGTTCCCTTGTCTGATTACTGATCTGTGTTTAGAGCAAGGGATAGAGTATAACCCTGGGGAGGGGCTAGAACTGAACAAAGGCCCCATTGATATGAACTGTGTGTTGAGGATGTATTCAAATTCTGAGAAAGCCAGTGCTAGTGGTAGCAAGCCTCCCAGATTCAGCACCCCAGAGCAGCAGGATCGTTCTGGGATGCTGGAGCAGAAAGTCGAAGAATTGACAGCCATGCTACAGCAACATATGCAGCATGAGAAAACTTTCTGGCAATACTGCTTTTGTAAGTATCAATGGGAGAAACAGACAATGAAGCTCAATGGTTGGAAGCTTGAGACTCCAATCCCCAGTTCCCCAAGAAATTCTGCCACCTTTTGTTGAAGATATCCCTGTAACACCCCAACAACAAAAATCTGCCTCAGATCTAGTGCCTGAGAACCCTGAAAAATCAGCCAACATTGACCCTGCCCACAGTTCTGCTTCAGATGAAGATTGGATGGGTGTTACCCCATCTAAGCAGCAGCAGCAAAAAGAAGAAGAGGCACCTGCCTCTAAAATGAAGAAGTCTGCCTCTAAAACCTCACAGCAGGAGCAGGGGAGCAGGAAAAGACCCCGTGCTGCAGCCTCTGCAAAAGTATCCACAACCACTGCAGTGGCATCAAATCCTCCCTCTGTTGGCCGTGGCAACCATTACCCAAGAGGGGGGTGAATTGGGTTTTAAATAAAAATGAAATCTTTTTCAATAACTCAAAAACCCTTTTAAAATATAGACACAAATCGCAGCGGATAAATAATTGTTTTCAAATTAAGGCTCTTTGAAAGATAAATCGTTTGAAATTAAAGCGCGATAAATAAAATGAGGAAATGTAAAGAGGATAGGGAAAGAGAATGAACACAAAGATATATCCTGGTTCGGACACAGACTACCCACGTGGCCTACGTCCAGTCCCCAAGGCAATACGACCAAGGGATTTCAATCAACTCTAGTTTTTAAACAGGATAAACTAGAACCTTTACAATGTAGAGCACTCCTCACAGACCAGGGATATCACCTCCCCCAGTGAAAGAGTCTCAAGACAATAACCCAAGAGATATCACCTCTCTTGTCAACCACAAGGAATATCACCTCCCTTGTAAACACTTGGAAATCACATCCAAGAAAATACCACAAGAGATATCACCTCTCTTGTAAACCACAAGGAATATCACCTCCCTTGTAAACACTTGGAAATCACATCCAAGACAACACCACAAGAGATATCACCTCTCTTGTAATGATGGTGTAGAAAAAGAAGGGTTTAAGTCACACGACTCTTACCAACAAATATGCACTCTTAATAGTGCTGATAAAAACAATTTGAAGCCCAATTACAATAACACCTATATGGTGTGTAGAACTCTCAATATAATATGGTCAAAGTGATAGTGCAAGAGAGATAATAGAGGAAAATGGTTTTCAGAGTTTTAGCACAGAAAATATTGCAGTGTTCTCTCTTTGCCGATGGCTGCCTAACTTTGCTTTTATATTAGAAAGGTGAGGGTTCAAAAGAAATTAGGTCAAGCCTCTTAAAATTCATTTTTGTCGCAGCATAATCGATTATTACATTCTCATAATCGATTATTTAAACCAATTTCAGGAAGCGCTCACTTTGACAGAATAGGCATAATCGATTATACTAATCGATTACGAGTCCACTGACTTTCATATAAAAAGCCATAATCGATTACATAATCGATTACGGGGTTTCTGTTTGAAGTACGTTGAAAGCCAGAAAGACACAATCGATTATACATTTCACATAATCGATTATTCTATTTCAAAATTCAAACTCAACGGCTTTAATAACATAATTACCCATTAAACTCATTTAAAGCCTTTTAATACATATAATAATCGATTATTGGTTTCCCATAATCGATTATGGCTCGAAGCATATTTGAATTTGAAAATCTTAACAATTAATATTTGATTACTCATTAAGCGCAATTAATTGTCAGATATAAACATGTTTAAAATGTTTTGGCACATGTTAAAAGTGTGTGTGTGAGACCAATATTAAATTGAGAACCCTACTTACCATTTACACACTTTTCTAAAACAATCAATACAAATACTGAAATGCCCATTTTGCCCCTCGTGCTTGCTTGCTTTATAACTTTCCACTTTTTGCAATTTAGTCCTTCTGGACCTTTCCCTTTTGTCATTCATCAAAACTTAAAGTACCTGTCAAGGCATATATTCACACCCTCTGCATCAAAACCAGCAAAAGGCGCAAAGTCAGTTGCTGAGAAGGAGAGCCCAGTAACAAAATTGCTGCTCGTTATGTTGCACAGGAGGAAGAAGAGGAGGAAGACACAGTGCCTCTCTCCAAGAAGCTAAAGATGGTTGCGCCCAATGTGGCTGTGAAGATTAAGAAGGAGAAGGTTGCTGCAGCATTGAGGGTAGAAGAGGTTAAGGCTGCTGCTGTAGAAGATTCTGACAAAGAAGATGCTGCTGAAACAGAAGAAGAAAAAGAAGAAGGAGCTGTTGAAAGCACTGAGGCTGATGAGGAGAATGATGAAAGTGTTGAGATGGAGGCTCAAGATGAAAAAGCTGAAGAAGAGAAAGAAGAGCAGGAAATCCAGGTCATTGGAGCAACACAAGCCAAGGTGCCCTCCAAGAGCAAAGGCACCAGGAAAGAGTTTGCGCACCAGAGCTGCATAGGCTTGAAATAGAGCCATTGTGGATGCGGCAGTTCGCTGCAGCATCCCACATCAGGATGCCCTAAAATCTCCACCCCATTCCCAGTTTTAATATTGTTTTCTTTCAAGAATTCGTAATGTAGTGGTCACTAGGACCTGTTTTGTCTGTTTGTCTGTAGGGCCATTAAGGCCATAGTTGTTTGACCTTTGATTAATGAATGATTGTGCATGAATCCCACCCCTGTCTTTGATTCCAAATGATTAATGTTTAATTGGAAAAGGCCTTTGGCCATCTTTGCTGATTCCAAATCTTTCTGTTTAGAATGAAACTCTGGCTGTCTAATCTACTGCACCAACTTGTTTGTGATCACCATCATTGTTGCACAGTTGTTAGAATAGAGGACATATGTGCTGCAGCATGAACATATAAGAGTGAGCCTGAGTGACAAAATTACACTGATCATATGCACCGCACTCATGCATTTTCTGTAAGACTTGTTTTGTTTCTGTTTGATCTAAATGCACAGGACTGTACACACTTTATGCTTGAGGCATTTTATGATTTTGTTTTTATATTTTTTCGCCAGTACCTAAACAGCCAACCCTCTCAATCTATATGTCCTTAGTGTTACCCCTTTGAGCCTTAGCCCTTTATTGCCAAAACTAGCACATTACAAGCCCTTAACTGGAAAACAAAGAATACCTGACTAGGTGGAGCTTAAGGATGTTTTTGTAACTATGTTCTAAGATAAGTTGGGGGTGGCTTGAGGACAAGCACCAATTTAAGTTTGGGGGTGCTGTACTGCAACACATATGTATGCTGCAGCAGGATTGTAAATAAATCACTCAGTGATAGGCAGCAGGAAAATAAATAAAAAAGGTCATAAGTGGAAAATGATGAAGCTGCCAGCCCTGTAAGTTATGTCAAAAAAAAAAAAAATTCACACAGAATGTTATCTGTTCACAAATAAATGGTGGACTGGGTAACAAAAGAAAGGAGCTCAAGAACATAGAAAAGTGTGTGGATTGTAGGAAACAATGGGGATTGTGAGCTGAATTGAAAAGCATCCTTTTGCTCTATCTTGAGATTAACTACTTACCCAAATTTCTTAATCCCACCAGTCCCGAGCCCTGTTATAACCATAAAAGACCTCTTGCTGTGTGTAATTCTGTGATGTTTGATTGTGATAGAATCTCATCAAGTTTAGATCAGAGATGCATGTTATGTGGTGAGAGTGAAATTCTGATGAGATGTGAGAAGCAGAACCAACTGTTCTGAGAGTTATATGCTTCAGCATGTGTTAATCTTTTTGAATCAATGTGTAGCAGTTTTAGTTGAGAGCAGAATAGGCAGAGCAGTTTGATTAGGGAGTTAGAGGTGGATTTCAGGATGGGGGGTTGAAACAGAAACAAAGCTGGGGTATACTTGCATGTCATTCATTAGTTAGGAGTATTTTGGTGTTCTTAGTATGTTTCTTTTTCATTACTTGAGGACAAGCAATGGTTTAAGTTTGGGGGTGTATGTAAATTGATCCTCTCAATTTCTTATTTCTACATTTAACTATATTTTCAAAGTTTTAGGAAAAAAATAAATGGGTATTATACACTTATATGTAATCTGCCATGCATTTAATATTCCAAAACTTTAATAATGGACATCTAAATGTCTCATGAGAGATGGAGAGGATTCCTACTCGATCCCATGGAAAAAGATCCTCTCCATTTTTTTATCTCTCCATTTATGTCTATTTTCAAAGTTTTATGAAAAAAATAAATGTGTATTATACACATGTATTCAATCCGCCATGCATTTATTAATCAAAAACTTTAATAATGGACATCTCAATTTCTCATGAGAAATGGAGAGGATCTCTACCCCGATCCCATGGATAAAGACCCTCTCCATTTTTTATCACTCCATTTATGTCTATTTCAAAGTTTTAGGATAAAAATAAATGTGTATTATATACACATGTATGTAGTCTGCCATGCATTTATTATTCCAAAACTTTAATAAAGGACTTTTTCATTTCTCATGAGAAATGGAGAGGATCCCTACCCGATCCCATGTAAAATGATCCTCTCCATTTTTTATCTCTACATTTAACTATATTTTCAAAGTTTAAGGGGAAAAAAAAAGTAAATGTGTATTATACACATGTAGGTAATTTGCAATGCATTTATGATTCCAAAACTTTAGTAAAGGACATATCTATTTCTCATGAGAAATGGAAAGTATCTGTTTTACATGTGAAAAAGGATCAGCCGAATGGGGTCTTCAGCCGATAAACACGTGCAGGTTTTGAAAAGAATCAGGCGATTTGAACTAGAAGCAAAACCTTACCTTCTAGCAAAAGGTCCCCAAACTCATACATAAAGCGTTTGGAATCATATGAACCAAAGAAAAGCTAAGGGCGAGTAAACTAAGTAATAATCGACTAAGGTAATAAAGCGTGAAAGAAAGAAAGGTTAAAAATAAAGGCAACAATTAAGTAAATCTGAAGTAAAAAGGTGAGAAAACTAAAATAATAAGCAAAGCCACAGAGTGTAAACGAAAGCTTAAACGAGTTTGTATTGGATTGGATGTGTCCTTCAATAGTGAATTACAATGGGTATTTATAGGCAAAAACCAACTAACCCCATAGCCAACCTGACTGGCTAAAAACTCCTAAATACAAGGAACTACCCCACGACTAGCCTACCCATGTACTCCAACGGCTAACTTCACAACGGCTTGTTCTTATCTTCTTGACATGTTTTGTGGCACCGTTATCAGCAACTCAACTTCGTGCTTCAACAGCTCCAACAGCTTGTACATCTTCGCACCTTCAGCCCAATTAACCTCTCTGAACTCAGCCCAATTTGTGAGGACCAACCCATCTTCAGCCGATTATGTTCCCATCTGCCTCGGCTAATACTATCCTCGGCTAGTAACTCCTCGGCTAGCTGTGTGACTCGGCTATCAAATTTAAATGTGGGGATAAACAATTGCCCCTTTACATCTTTCAGCTGAGTGGAATGAAGCTGGCATGATGCAATTGAATCCCCACTATTCTCGATTTCGGCGTTCAGCTTCTTCAGCATTTAATTTTGTCCAACTACCTTTTAAAAGGATTCGGCCAACTCCCAAGATCTACAACGGTTATCAGCTAAGAGATCCTATCCGTTAACCCTTTCAAATTCTTAGTTTGTTTCACCCTTTAAATCGGCTGAACTCCTTCTTTCTTTCTCACTTCATCTTCAACCCTGTGCTTCTGCAATTCTCTGAACAAACCTGAAACCCTTGCAACCATGTCTTCTACCTCTGATTCTCAAAACGAAACTCACTCCTATGGGGGTAATGATTCCTCAACCTCCTCTTCTGACTCGGCTTTTAGCATTCAGCAATCTTCCTGCAACCAAGAGCAAGATGCTCACTTTCTTGTTCTTACCCCTCTCATGAACTCGTTTACCCTAAATCCATGCACCTCTGATATCTATGAGGGCGAAATCTACCTGGATCACCATTTGTACCACAAACATTTCGAGCTTCCAATTACCTCTGACTGGTAGTCCATCGACAAGTGCCCTAACGACCTCAGAACTTGGCCTCGCCCTACTCCTCAGTATGTCGAATGGCTGCAACGTGTTTCGACTAGCCAAGGAGAAAACTGGAAGACATGGGGCATTTATGAGCTCATCATGCTTTCCAAATATGACACCCTCTGAACCTTGACCTCTTATTCAGCTTTTTCGGATTTTTGGTCGACTTCGACGAAAAGCTTCATCTTTCCTTCGGGCGTTATGAGCCCTACTTTGCTGGATGTGAATTCCTTATTTGATTTCTCTGGCCTATCTCTGAAGATCAAATTCTCCAAGAACAATTCCTCCTACTCAAACTTCCTATCCGCCAACTCCAAGACTTCTCACCAAGTTTCTGATGGCGAACATCACGCTTTTCTCCTCTACTGGTTATGCAAATATTTCATTTGTTCTAACTCAGTTGCTGTGGTACTGAAAATTTCTCACCTTGTCTCCTTAGTTATTTCTGGTAAGCCTTTAGCTCTAGGAACCCTCTTTTTGTCCTTTCTTTACAAGAGCCTATTTACAATAGTTTTCTCGGCTTCGGAACAATGAAAAGCTGGATAATGTAGCTGGACCCCTCTGGTTTCTCCAACTCTGGATAATGCTCTTGATAACTCTTTGAATGAAGAGTTATTTAAATCCTTTTTACTGAGATTCTATGTTATCTTTATTGTTTTAAGTTTGCTTTCTTAGGGAAAATGTTACTTTGTACAAATTGGTGTTCAATATAGTGAATAATAGCCTTTTGCTCCTGATTGCTCTATCATTGTCTAAAAATTATGTGTCTTGGTGAGCAGGAAGCTTGCTGGAGCAAGGCTGAAGCTGGGGGGTACAAAAGCTTGGTTGCTGCAGCAAGGACCATTTCTCAGTAGCATGGCACTAAAGGACAAAAGCTGACAAGGACACTTTTCATCTCTCCTAAAGGGCGCTGACGCTGTCGTTTTTAAGGAAACACATGCGCATAGGACCATCTACCTTACATCATTTAGAATTTGGGCTAGGTTATTTTATGAATACTTTTGATTGTTGGCCCAAAATGGAATGAAAGAGAATAGGGTTTAGTGCACTATAAAAAGCAACTAGGAAACCCTATTGAGGGCAGAGAGGAATATTCTGATTTTACACAAATTGTTTAGTTGAGAGCTGCGCTGAGCTTTCTTCTTCTTCCTGAGCTACTGTTTTGTGTTTTACATTCCAACATTGTTATGATTTCTTGCTCTTTATCTACATTTGTTCTTTGTAAGCTCACTATGAGCTAAACTCGTTAAGCTTTGGGTATGCAATTATAATGAATGTTTAGCTGAGTTATGTCATAACTGTGTTCGCATCTTCTTTTTTCATGTATTTAATGCTGTTTAATTAAGAGTGATCAACTTGATTGAACGTCTAGCTTATTTATTTTGGAAGAATTAAGTAAGTGGGAACTTGGTAAAGGATAGAGAGTAAATCATTAATTGGAAAATTAATTGATGATGATTAGGCTAGGAATAGCTATTCATGCCTCTAAGCTAGCTGGAACGAGCTTTAACTAAAGGGTGGCGTAATTAATCTGAATCTAGGAATAGAACAAAGTTAATGAATCTGACCCTGTAATGTTGGAAAACAAACTTTAACTTCCTGGAGCTAGATCTAGAGCATAGTTAGAGCATAATGATAGCTAAACATGAATTATGCTGCAGCATACCCGAAGCTGATTTAATTATCTGATTACACAGATCTCTTCTCTTTTTCAATCTGTTTTAAGTGACCTTTACGTTGTAACTTGTTTATTTCTTTTAGCATTAACATCCTTATTTTAATATGTCAGCATACAACAATATTTGGTTTACTTCTTGCTAACTGTTGAACATATAATCTGAACTGAATTTGGTTGCATCAATTTAATCTCTGTGGGAATGATATCTGAACTAAAGTTCTATATTACTTGAGGCAATTGTGTATACTTGCACAAGCTTAAGAATAACTATTTTAAAGGCAACAAGTTTTTGGCCCCGTTGCCGGGGATTATGATTGATGCTAAAAATTTTGCTTCTACATGATTAGTTCTGTAGTTAGTGATACTAATACTCTTAGTGCTTTGCTGTAGCACAGGGTTCTACAACTGTATGCACATATTCTTATCACCTAATTACAGATTTGATCCAGAGATAGAAAGGAGATTTAGAAGGCGTAGAAGAGGTCAAACATCTCAGACTGTGCCTGAGTTGGTTCTGAATAATTCAATCAGTTCCACACCTGACTCTTCAGGAACATTGTCCTTGCTGAATCAGAAATGGCAGAAAAAGGACCTCAAGACTGCATGGCTATGGCTAATGAAAAAAATTGTGCCATCAGGGGGTATGCAGTGTTTGACCCTGAAGCTATGAACACAAGGATAGTGAGGACACCCATCACTGCACCTCAGTTTGAATTTAAGCCAGTGATGTTTCAAATGTTGCAAACAATTGGTCAATTTAATGGAGCTGCAACAGAGGACCCTCACTTGCACCTCAAACAGTTTCTGGATGTGGCAAGTAACTTCAAGATCCCAGGAATCACTGATGATGCATTCAGACTACGATTATTTCCATTCTCCTTGGGAGGAAGGGCTAAAAACTGGCTGAATTCCTTGGATGCAAATTCAGTTGATACTTGGAATAAACTTGCTGAGAAATTCCTGACCAAGTTCTTTCCACCAACTATGAATGCAAAGATGAGAACTGACATCACTTCTTTCAGGCAGCATGAAGATGAACCCCTATTTGAAGCATGGGAGAGATTTAAACAACTCATTAAGAAGTATCCCCACCATGGCATTCCATTTTGTATTCAAATGGAACACTTCTATAATGGAGTTTTACCTAGCTCAAGGATAATGTTGGATGCTTCGGCTGGAGGCAGTCTCCTCACTAAATCCTACAATGAGGCCCATGCTCTGATAGAAGGTATAGCAGCTAACAGTTATCAGTGGCAAACATCAAGACAAGTTTCTGGGAAAAGGAATACTGCAGTAGGAGCATACGAAGTAAGTGAAGTTGCAGCACTGTCAGCTCAAATGACCTCTTTAACCAGTGTGGTTAGGGGGATGACCATAGTAAATCAAGGAAATTCCTTTGCTCCACCCATAATGACTGAAGAGATGGTGACTGAATAAATCTACAAGGCAGATGCTGTATCATGTGTTTATTGTGGAGGAGATCATTTGTTTGAAAATTGTTCAGCAAACCCTGCTGCTGTCAACTATGTGGGAAACAACAACTACAGAGGCAATAATTCATTTGGAAATACAGGATGGCAGCAGCTGCAACACCCTAACCTGAGGTATTCCAACTATAGCAATACACTGAATCCACCCTCGGGATACAATCAACAACAGCAGCCTAGGCAGCAGCAACTTCAAGTGCAACAGAAAGCTCCAGATTCATCATTAGAAGCTGTACTGAAGGCATTCCTGACAGAAACCAAAGCAGGAATGAGGAACTTAGAAACCCAAGTGGGACAGTTGGCTAATGCAATCAATTTAAGGCCAGCTGGTTCACTACCAGCATCTACTGAAGAACCTAAATCCTCAAGTTCTGGAGGAGGTAAAGAACAATGCAAGGTAATCCATTTGAGAAGTGGTAAAGATGTAGAAGTTGCAGAACCAAAGAAGAAACAAAAGGTAAATAACTCAGATTCAGACAAGAAAAAATCAGAAGAAAATGTGGCAGCAGAGCAACCTGCAGTTGTTGAGAAAGTGCCTGATGCTGTAGCACAATCTGCTATGCCCAAATTGACTCCAGAAAGGCCTCCACCACCTTTCCCTCAGAGATTGAAGAAAGTCCACCAAGAGAAACAATTCAACAAATTTCTGGATGTGCTAAAACAGCTTCATATCAACATACCGTTGGTAGAAGCTTTGCAACAGATGTCCAATTATACAAAGTTCATGAAAGATGTCCTCACTAAGAAAAGAAGATTGGGAGAATTTGAAACTATTGCTATGACTGAAGAATGCAGTATGATGTTACAGAACAAGGTGCCAAGGAAAATGAAAGATCCTAGAAGTTTCACCATACCATGCTCAATTGGAGATACCTACTGTGGTAAAGCTTTATGTGACTTGGGAGCAAGTATCAACCTTATGCCCATGTCTATCTTCAAGAAGCTGGAAATTGGAGAAGCAAGGCCTACATCTGTCACACTTCAGTTAGCTGATAGATCCATTGCCTACCCAGAAGGAAAAATCGAAGATGTCTTGATTAAAGTTGACAAATTTGTATTCCCTGTGGACTTTATCATTCTGGATTTCGAAGCAGACAGAGAGGTCCGCATCAACCTCGGGAGACCATTTCTGGCAACAGGAAAAACCCTAATTGATGTGCAAAAAGGAGAACTCACCATGAGAGTTAATGATCAGCATGTGACATTTAATGTTTTCAATGCTCTGAAATATCCTGATGAGGGCATGGAAGAATGTTCTCGCATTGAGACATTTGATGAGTTAGTGCAATAACAATTTCTGAAGAACCAAAAATATGATACTGCAGCATCAGTAGAAGATGAAAATCTTCCTGATGAGGATTCTTATAAACTACAGGACAGCAAGGTAGTGCAACATATTTGGACCAGAAAATATGAATCATTGAAGGTAACTGATGACACTGTGAAGGAAAACATTCCTTCTATTGTTAAACCTCCATCCATCGAATTGAAAGAATTGCCAAGCCATCTGAAATATGCCTACCTTGGTGAAGATAAAACCTTACCTGTTATCATCTCTGCTTCATTGAATGGGCTGCAAGAAGAACAATTGTTGTCAGCATTAAAAAGGCACAAGAAGTCAATAGGGTGGCAGATAGCAGATATAAAGGGGATTAGTCCATCAATATGCATGCACAGAATTCTCTTGGAAGAAAACTCAAAAAACAGTATTGAAAGTCAGAGACGGCTGAACCCAATCATGAAGGAAGTAGTCAAAAAGGAGATTATAAAGTGGCTAGATGCAGGGATTATCTGCCCTATCTCTAACAGTGTTTGGGTGGTCGAATTCAGTGTGTACCTAAGAAAGGAGGTGTAACTGTCATCACCAATGAGAAAAATGAGATCATTCCCACAAGAACTGTAACTGGTTGGAGGATTTGTATGGACCATAGGAAGTTGAACAAAGCCACAAGAAAAGATCATTTCCCCTTGCCTTTCATTGATCAAATGTTGGACAGACTTCCTGGAAAGGAGTATTATTGTTTTCTGGATGGATACTCAGGGTACAACCAGATTGCTATAGCACTAGAGGATCAGGAAAAGACAACTTTCACCTGTCCTTATGACACTTTTGCTTTCAGGAGAATGCCATTTGACCTGTGCAATGCTCCCGCAACCTTTCAGAGATGTATGATGGCCATTTTCTCTAATATGATTGAGAAATCAGTAGAATATTTATGGATGATTTTTCAGTATTTGGAGAAACTTTCCAAACCTGTTTAATAAATTTGGAACAGATTTTGGATAGATGTGAAGAAACAAATCTTGTGTTGAATTGGGAGAAATGTCACTTTATGGTGACTGAGGGCATTGTGCTGGGGCATAGAATTTCCAGAAATGGCATTAAAGTGGACAAGGCAAAGATTGAAGTAATTGAAAGGCTACCCACCCCCCCCCCCCCCCAAAATCAGTTAAAGGAATTAGAAGCTTCCTAGGTCATGCAAGGTTTTATAGAAGGTTCATCAAGGACTTCTCAAAAATATCTAAGCCATTGTGTCAGTTGCCGGAGGATGATAGGACTTTTGAATTTAATGCAGAATGCATGAAAGCCTTTGAACTTCTCAAGACTGCACTTATCACTGCTCCCATTATTGTTCCACCTGACTGGGAGAAGCCTTTTGACCTTATGTGTGATGCAAGTGACTATGTAGTGGGAGCAGTTCTGGGACAGAGGCACAACAGAATGTTACATCCAGTCTGTTATGCAAGCAAAACCTTGATTGATGCTCAAATCAATTACACCACTACTGAAAAGGAGTTGCTAGCCGTAGTGTATGCCTTCGAAAAGTTCATATCCTATCTTGTTGGAACAAAAGTGGTGGTGTACACAGATCACTCTGCAATCAAATATTTAATTGACAAGAAGGATGCTAAACCAAGGCTGATCAGGTGGGTGTTGCTATTACAAGAATTTGATCTGGAAATCAGAGATAAGAAAGGAGTGGAGAATCAAGTGGCTGATCACCTCTCAAGATTGCCAGAGGATGTTGCAGATCACAGGGGAATAGCCATTGAAGAATCTTTCCCTGATGAGCAACTGTTAGCAGTCCAAAATGCTGCAACACCCTGGTATGCTGACCTAGTCAATTTTCTTGCTAGTGGTGTGGTTCCTCTAGACATGAACTCTCAGCAAAGGAAGATATTTTGCCATCAGGCCAAACAATACGTCTAGGATGAACCATACCTTTACAAAATGTGCCCAGACAATCTAAACAGAAGATGTGCTGCAGATGAAGAATTTCATGATATTCTGACTCAATGCCATGCTGCAGCATATGGAGGACATTTTGGTGGTATGAGAACTGCTGCAAAGGTTCTCCAATCAGGTTTATTCTGGTCTACCCTTTTTAAAGATGCACATGAATTTGTTAAACACTGTGATAGATGCCAAAGGATAGGGAACTTGTCAAATAAAAATGAAATGCCTGTAAACACTATTTTGGAAATTGAACTTTTTGAGGTATGGGGTATTGATTTTATGGGACCATTTCCCCCTTCCTTTGGCTACCTTTACATTCTAGTAGCTGTTGGTTATGTGTCTAAATGGGTGGAGGCTGTGGCTACAATCAAGAATGATGCTAGGGTGGTGACAAAGTTTTTACAGAAAAACATCTTTACTAGATTTGGAACCCCTAGAGCAATCATTAGTGATGAAGGAACCCATTTTTGCAACCAAGTTTTTTCCAAATTGCTTGCAAAATATGGGGTTAAGCATAAAGTTTCCACAGCCTATCATCCCCAAACTAATGGTCAAACTGAGTTGACTAACAGGGAAATCAAACGGATTCTGGAGAAAATGGTTAACACTAGTAGGAAGGATTGGTCATCACATATGGCTGAGGAACTGTGGGCTTATAGAACTGCATTCAAGACTCCTTTGGGGATGTCCCCATATAAACTGGTGTATGGGAAAGCTTGCCATCTACCCTTAGAATTGCAGCCAAATCTTTCTAGGCAACAAAGAAACTGAACTTTGATCTTCAATCTGCTGGAGCAGCACGTATGCTACAGCTTAATGAATTGGAGGAACACAGACTGTTTTCATATGAAAATGCTGAAACCTATAAGGCAAAAATTAAGCTTTGGCATGATAAGAAGATACATCACAGATCCTTTCATGAAGGAGAGCAAGTGCTGCTATTTAACTCTAGGCTAAAGCTGTTCCCTGGTAAACTGAAATCAAGATGGTCAGGGCCATTTACAATTGCAAAGGTTTACCCACATGGAGCTGTTGATCTGTTGGATACTGGTAGTGGAAGAGAATTCAAAGTTAATGGTCAGAGAGTCAAGCATTATTTTGGTGAACCTGTAGATAGAATGAAGGTCACCACGAATCTTGATGATACTAAATGATGTTGCAGCAAGGTCTGGCTGAGGACCTAGTAAACCAAGCACTTATGGGAGGCAGCCTATAAATAAAGCATTTACCTTTCTAAATAAAGAAGCAGAAGTAAGGGCAGAAGTGAGTCAGGCTGCAGCATAAAACAAAAATACTGGTTGTAATGCAATGTAAAAAAAAAAAAAAAAAAAAAACGGGACTATCTGCTACAAGAGTTATATTTGTGGGGACCAGCTGGCCTTTTTGTCCGTTGTGAAAGGGAGGAAAGTGGACAGATTTAAGAAGTTCTGAATTTTATTAAATGCTAAAAGATGTGGAGAGAGAAACCTTTCTTCCATAAACCTAACCGCCAACCATACGTTCTCCACCTCTCTTTCTTCTCCATTCTTTTCTTTTCCCACCACTGCCACCCTCGGTAACCGCTATCTTTCTCTCATTCTACACCTTAAATAGACCACTCACCCTTCTTCCTCACTCATCCCATTCAAAGTCTTTTCTTCTTCTTCAACCCGTAACCCTAGCATCCTCTCTCCCTATTCTTCAAGAAATCAACCCACTATGACTGCCAAGAAATCGAGCCGTGTGAAGCACAAAGCTGTAAAGAACACTGCACCACCTTCTTCTAACCCAACTGAAACCCTAACCAGCTGGGTTAGTGAAGAGGCTCAAGAAAAGTATGAAAAAGAAACCCTCCACCGCAGTCTCCATCAAGAAAAAGGTTTCAAATATGGGAAAGGAGTGAACTTGGGTCTGCTCCCAGAGCTTGCAAATATTGCGTCTAACGCCCAAACATTTGTGATTATCAGAGGAGGTAAGGTGTCTTTTTCTGCTAAGACAATTAATCAACATCTCGGTTTGGAGGAAGTTGAAACGAGTATCTATAGACTCTGCAAGCTGCAACACCTGCCAAGCTGCAACAAATGAAGAAAAAACTAGCCCTTCCTGGTGCAGAATTCATCCAACAAGCAGAAGGCCAACTCAAACTGCCTCGATCCATGTTGCAACCTCTTGCAAAAATATGGTATCACTTCCTCAGATACTCTCTCTCCCCTACTTCTCATCTGGAAACTGTGGACAAAGAACGCCTGGTTTTACTCCACTGTATCGTGAACAAGAAAAAGATAAATCCGGGGGAGATACTCAAGACTCAGATCACACTCTGTGCAATGAAGCAACAAGGTAACTTAATGTTCCCTTGTCTGATTACTGATCTGTGTTTTAGAGCAAGGGATAGAGTATAACCCTGGGGAGGGGCTAGAACTGAACAAAGGCCCCATTGATATGAACTGTGTGTTGAGGATGTATTCAAATTCTGAGAAAGCCAGTGCTAGTGGTAGCAAGCCTCCCAGATTCAGCACCCCAGAGCAGCAGGATCGTTCTGGGATGCTGGAGCAGAAAGTCGAAGAATTGACAGCCATGTTACAGCAACATATGCAGCATGAGAAAACTTTCTGGCAATACTGCTTTTGTAAGTATCAATGGGAGAAACAGACAATGAAGCTCAATGGTTGGAAGCTTGAGACTCCAATCCCCCAGTTCCCCCAAGAAATTCTGCCACCTTTTGTTGAAGATATCCCTGTAACACCCCAACAACAAAAATCTGCCTCAGATCTAGTGCCTGAGAACCCTGAAAAATCAGCCAACATTGACCCTGCCCACAGTTCTGCTTCAGATGAAGATTGGATGGGTGTTGTCCCATCTAAGCAGCAGCAGCAAAAAGAAGAAGAGGCACCTGCCTCTAAAAAGAAGAAGTCTGCCTCTAAAACCTCACAGCAGGAGCAGGGGAGCAGTAAAAGACCCTGTGCTGCAGCCTCTGCAAAAGTATCCACCACCACTGCAGTGGCATCAAATCCTCCCTCTGCATCAAAACCAGCAAAAGGCGCAAAGTCAGTTACTGAGAAGGAGAGCCCAGTAACAAAAATTGCTGCTCGTTATGTTGCAGAGGAGGAAGAAGAGGAGGAAGACACAGTGCCTCTCTCCAAGAAGCTAAAGATGGTTGTGCCCAATGTGGCTGTGAAGATTAAGAAGGAGAAGGTTACTGCAGCATTGAGGGTAGAAGAGGTTAAGGCTGCTGCTGTAGAAGATTCTGACAAAGAAGATGCTGCTGAAACAGAAGAAGAAAAAGAAGAAGGAGCTGTTGAAAGCACTGAGGCTGATGAGGAGAATGATGAAAGTGTTGAGACGGAGGCTCAAGATGAAAAAGCTGAAGAAGAGAAAGAAGAGGAGGAAATCCAGGTCACTAGAGCAACACAAGCCAAGGTGCCCTCCAAGAGCAAAGGCACCAGGAAAGAGTTTGCGCACCAGAGCTGCATAGGCTTGAAATAGAGCCATTGTGGATGCGGCAGTTCGCTGCAGCATCCCACATCAGGATGCCCTAAACTCTCCACCCCATTCCCAGTTTAATATTGTTTTCTTTCAAGAATTCGTAATGTAGTGGTCACTAGGACCTGTTTTGTCTGTTTGTCTGTAGGGCCATTAAGGCCATAGTTGTTTGACCTTTGATTAATGAATGATTGTGCATGAATCCCACCCCTGTCTTTGATTCCAAATGATTAATGTTTAATTGGAAAAGGCCTTTGGCCATCTTTGCTGATTCCAAATCTTTCTGTTTAGAATGAAACTCTGGCTGTCTAATCTACTGCACCAACTTGTTTGTGATCACCATCATTGTTGCACAGTTGTTAGAATAGAGGACATATGTGCTGCAGCATGAACATATAAGAGTGAGCCTGAGTGACAAAATTACACTGATCATATGCACCGCACTCATGCATTTTCTGTAAGACTTATTTTGTTTCTGTTTGATCTAAATGCACAGGACTGCACACACTTTATGCTTGAGGCATTTTATGATTTTGTTTTTATATTTTTTCGCCAGTGCCTAAACAGCCAACCCTCTCAATCTATATGTCCTTAGTGTTACCCCTTTGAGCCTTAGCCCTTTATTGCCAAAACTAGCACATTACAAGCCCTTAACTGGAAAAACAAAGAATACCTGACTAGGTGGAGCTTAAGGATGTTTTCGTAGCTATGTTCTAAGATAAGTTTGGGGGTGGCTTGAGGACAAGCACCAATTTAAGTTTGGGGGTGCTGTACTGCAACACATATGTATGCTGCAACAGGATTGTAAATAAATCACTCAGGGATAGGCAGCAGGAAAATAAATAAAAAAAGGTCATAAGTGGAAAATGTGAAGCTGCCAGCCTTGTAAGTTATGTCAAAAAAAAAAAAAATTCACACAGAATGTTATCTGTTCACAAATAAATGGTGGACTGGGTAACAAAAGAAAAGGACTCAAGAACATAGAAAAGTGTGTGGATTGTAGGAACAATGGGGATTGTGAGCTGAATTGAAAAGCATCCTTTTGCTCTATCTTGAGATTAACTACTTACCCAAATTTCTTAATCCCACCAGTCCCGAGCCCTGTTATAACCATAAAAGACCTCTTGCTGTGTGTAATTCTGTGATGTTTTGATTGTGATAGAATCTCATCAAGTTTAGATTAGAGATGCATGTTTGTGGTGAGAGTGAAATTCTGATGAGATGGTGAGAAGCAGAACCAACTGTTCTGAGAGTTATATGCTTCAGCATGTGTTAATCTTTTTGAATCAATGTGTAGCAGTTTTAGTTGAGAGCAGAATAGGCAGAGCAGTTTGATTAGGGAGTTAAAGGTGGATTTCCGGATGGGGCGTTGAAACAGAAACAAAGCTGGGGTATACTTGCATGTCATTCATTAGTTAGGAGTATTTTGGTGTTCTTAGTATGTTTCTTTTTCATTACTTGAGGACAAGCAATGGTTTAAGTTTGGGGATGTGATAACTCTTTGAATGAAGAGTTATTTAAATCCTTTTTACTGAAATTCTTTGCTATCTTTATTGTTTTAAGTTTGCTTTCTTAGGGAAAATGTTACTTTGTACAAATTGGTGTTCAGTATAGTGAATAATAGCCTTTTGCTCCTGATTGCTCTATCATTGTCTAAAAATTATGTGTCTTGGTGAGCAGGAAGCTTGCTGGGGCAAGGCTGAAGCTGGGGGATACAAAAGCTTGGTTGCTGCAGCAAGGACCATTTCTCAGTAGCATGGCACTAAAGGACAAAAGCTGACAAGGACACTTTTCATCTCTCCTAAAGGGCGCTGACGCTGTCGTTTTTAAGGAAACACATGCGCATAGGACCATCTGCCTTACATCATTTAGAATTTGGGCTAGGTTGTTTTATGAATACTTTTGATTGTTGGCCCAAAATGGAATGAAAGAGAATAGGGTTTAGTGCACTATAAAAAGCAACTAGGAAACCCTATTGAAGGCAGAGAGGAATATTCTGATTTTACACAAATTGTTTAGTTGAGAGCTGCGCTGAGCTTTCTTCTTCTTCCTGAGCTGCTGTTCTGTGTTTTACATTCCTACATTGTAATGATTTCTTTCTCTTTATCTACATTTGTTCTTTGTAAGCTCACTATGAGCTAAACTCGTTAAGCTTTGGGTATGCAATTATAATGAATGTTTAGCTGAGTTATGTCATAACTGTGTTCGCATCTTCTTTTTTCATGTATTTAATGCTGTTTAATTAAGAGTGATCAAATTTATTGAACGTCTAGCTTATTTATTTTGGAAGAATTAAGTAAGTGGGAACTTGGTAAAGGATAGAGAGCAAATCATTAATTGGAAAATTAATTGATGATGATTAGGCTAGGAATAGCTATTCATGCCTCTAAGCTAGCTGGAACGAGCTTTAACTAAAGGGTGGCGTAATTAATCTGAATCTAGGAATAGAACAAAGTTAATGAATCTGACCCTGTAATGTTGGAAAACAAACTTTAACTTCCTGGAGCTAGATGCTAGAGCATAGTTAGAGCATAATGATAGCTAAACATGAATTATGCTGCAGCATACCCGAAGCTGATTTAATTATCTGATTACACAGATCTCTTCTCTTTTTCAATCTGTTTTAAGTGACCTTTACGTTGTAACTTGTTTATTTCTTTTAGCATTAACATCCTTATTTTAATATGTCAGCATACAACAATATTTGGTTTACTTCTTGCTAACTGTTGAACATATAATCTGAACTGAATTTGGTTGCATCAATTTAATCTCTGTGGGAATGATATCTGAACTAAAGTTCTATATTACTTGAGGCAATTGTGTATACTTGCACAAGCTTAAGAATAACTATTTTAAAGGCAACAAGTTTTTGGCCCCGTTGCCGGGGATTATGATTGATGCTAAAAATTTTGCTTCTACATGATTAGTTCTGTAGTTAGTGATACTAATACTCTTAGTGCTTTGCTGTAGCACAGGGTTCTACAACTGTATGCACATATTCTTATCACCTAATTACAGATTTGATCCAGAGATAGAAAGGAGATTTAGAAGGCGTAGAAGAGGTCAAACATCTCAGACTGTGCCTGAGTTGGTTCTGAATAATTCAATCAGTTCCACACCTGACTCTTCAGGAACATTGTCCCTTGCTGAATCAGAAATGGCAGAAAAAGGACCTCAAGACTGCATGGCTATGGCTAATGAAAAAAAATTGTGCCATCAGGGGGTATGCAGTGTTTGACCCTGAAGCTATGAACACAAGGATAGTGAGGACACCCATCACTGCACCTCAGTTTGAATTTAAGCCAGTGATGTTTCAAATGTTGCAAACAATTGGTCAATTTAATGGAGCTGCAACAGAGGACCCTCACTTGCACCTCAAACAGTTTCTGGATGTGGCAAGTAACTTCAAGATCCCAGGAATCACTGATGATGCATTCAGACTACGATTATTTCCATTCTCCTTGGGAGGAAGGGCTAAAAACTGGCTGAATTCCTTGGATGCAAATTCAGTTGATACTTGGAATAAACTTGCTGAGAAATTCCTGACCAAGTTCTTTCCACCAACTATGAATGCAAAGATGAGAACTGACATCACTTCTTTCAGGCAGCATGAAGATGAACCCCTATTTGAAGCATGGGAGAGATTTAAACAACTCATTAAGAAGTATCCCCACCATGGCATTCCATTTTGTATTCAAATGGAACACTTCTATAATGGAGTTTTACCTAGCTCAAGGATAATGTTGGATGCTTCGGCTGGAGGCAGTCTCCTCACTAAATCCTACAATGAGGCCCATGCTCTGATAGAAGGTATAGCAGCTAACAGTTATCAGTGGCAAACATCAAGACAAGTTTCTGGGAAAAGGAATACTGCAGTAGGAGCATACGAAGTAAGTGAAGTTGCAGCACTGTCAGCTCAAATGACCTCTTTAACCAGTGTGGTTAGGGGGATGACCATAGTAAATCAAGGAAATTCCTTTGCTCCACCCATAATGACTGAAGAGATGGTGACTGAATAAATCTACAAGGCAGATGCTGTATCATGTGTTTATTGTGGAGGAGATCATTTGTTTGAAAATTGTTCAGCAAACCCTGCTGCTGTCAACTATGTGGGAAACAACAACTACAGAGGCAATAATTCATTTGGAAATACAGGATGGCAGCAGCTGCAACACCCTAACCTGAGGTATTCCAACTATAGCAATACACTGAATCCACCCTCGGGATACAATCAACAACAGCAGCCTAGGCAGCAGCAACTTCAAGTGCAACAGAAAGCTCCAGATTCATCATTAGAAGCTGTACTGAAGGCATTCCTGACAGAAACCAAAGCAGGAATGAGGAACTTAGAAACCCAAGTGGGACAGTTGGCTAATGCAATCAATTTAAGGCCAGCTGGTTCACTACCAGCATCTACTGAAGAACCTAAATCCTCAAGTTCTGGAGGAGGTAAAGAACAATGCAAGGTAATCCATTTGAGAAGTGGTAAAGATGTAGAAGTTGCAGAACCAAAGAAGAAACAAAAGGTAAATAACTCAGATTCAGACAAGAAAAAATCAGAAGAAAATGTGGCAGCAGAGCAACCTGCAGTTGTTGAGAAAGTGCCTGATGCTGTAGCACAATCTGCTATGCCCAAATTGACTCCAGAAAGGCCTCCACCACCTTTCCCTCAGAGATTGAAGAAAGTCCACCAAGAGAAACAATTCAACAAATTTCTGGATGTGCTAAAACAGCTTCATATCAACATACCGTTGGTAGAAGCTTTGCAACAGATGTCCAATTATACAAAGTTCAGGAAAGATGTCCTCACTAAGAAAAGAAGATTGGGAGAATTTGAAACTATTGCTATGACTGAAGAATGCAGTATGATGTTACAGAACAAGGTGCCAAGGAAAATGAAAGATCCTAGAAGTTTCACCATACCATGCTCAATTGGAGATACCTACTGTGGTAAAGCTTTATGTGACTTGGGAGCAAGTATCAACCTTATGCCCATGTCTATCTTCAAGAAGCTGGAAATTGGAGAAGCAAGGCCTACATCTGTCACACTTCAGTTAGCTGATAGATCCATTGCCTACCCAGAAGGAAAAATCGAAGATGTCTTGATTAAAGTTGACAAATTTGTATTCCCTGTGGACTTTATCATTCTGGATTTCGAAGCAGACAGAGAGGTCCGCATCATCCTCGGGAGACCATTTCTGGCAACAGGAAAAACCCTAATTGATGTGCAAAAAGGAGAACTCACCATGAGAGTTAATGATCAGCATGTGACATTTAATGTTTTCAATGCTCTGAAATATCCTGATGAGGGCATGGAACAATGTTCTCGCATTGAGACATTTGATGAGTTAGTGCAATAACAATTTCTGAAGAACCAAAAATATGATACTGCAGCATCAGTAGAAGATGAAAATCTTCCTGATGAGGATTCTTATAAACTACAGGACAGCAAGGTAGTGCAACATATTTGGACCAGAAAATATGAATCATTGGAGGTAACTGATGACACTGTGAAGGAAAACATTCCTTCTATTGTTAAACCTCCATCCATCGAATTGAAAGAATTGCCAAGCCATCTGAAATATGCCTACCTTGGTGAAGATAAAACCTTACCTATTATCATCTCTGCTTCATTGAATGGGCTGCAAGAAGAACAATTGTTGTCAGCATTAAAAAGGCACAAGAAGGCAATAGGGTGGCAGATAGCAGATATAAAGGGGATTAGTCCATCAATATGCATGCACAGAATTCTCTTGGAAGAAAACTCAAAGAACAGTATTGAAAGTCAGAGACAGCTGAACCCAATCATGAAGGAAGTAGTCAAAAAGGAGATTATAAAGTGGCTGGATGCAGGGATTATCTACCCTATCTCTGACAGTGTTTGGGTGAGTCCAATTCAGTGTGTACCTAAGAAAGGAGGTGTAACTGTCATCACCAATGAGAAAAATGAGATCATTCCCACAAGAACTGTAACTGGTTGGAGGATTTGTATGGACCATAGGAAGTTGAACAAAGCCACAAGAAAAGATCATTTCCCCTTTCCTTTCATTGATGAAATGTTGGACAGACTTCCTGGAAAGGAGTATTATTGTTTTCTGGATGGATACTCAGGGTACAACCAGATTGCTATAGCACTAGAGGATCAGGAAAAGACAACTTTCACCTGTCCTTATGACACTTTTGCTTTCAGGAGAATGCCATTTGACCTGTGCAATGCTCCAGCAACCTTTCAGAGATGTATGATGGCCATTTTCTCTGATATGATTGAGAAATCAGTAGAATATTTATGGATGATTTTTCCAGTGTTTGGAGAAACTTTCCAAACCTGTTTAATAAATTTGGAACAGATTTTGGATAGATGTGAAGAAACAAATCTTGTGTTGAATTGGGAGAAATGTCACTTTATGGTGACTGAGGGCATTGTGCTAGGGCATAGAATTTCCAGAAATGGCATTGAAGTGGACAAGGCAAAGATTGAAGTAATTGAAAGGCTGCCCCCCCCCCCCCCCCCCCAAATCAGTTAAAGGAATTAGAAGCTTCCTAGGTCATGCAAGGTTTTATAGAAGGTTCATCAAGGACTTCTCAAAAATATCTAAGCCATTGTGTCAGTTGCCGGAGGATGATAGGACTTTTGAATTTAATGCAGAATGCATGAAAGCCTTTGAACTTCTCAAGACTGCACTTATCACTGCTCCCATTATTGTTCCACCTGACTGGGAGAAGCCTTTTGACCTTATGTGTGATGCAAGTGACTATGTAGTGGGAGCAGTTCTGGGACAGAGGTACAACAGAATGTTACATCCAGTCTATTATGCCAGCAAAACCTTGATTGATGCTCAAATCAATTACACCACTACTGAAAAGGAGTTGCTAGCCGTAGTGTATGCCTTCGAAAAGTTCATATCCTATCTTGTTGGAACAAAAGTGGTGGTGTACACAGATCACTCTGTAATCAAATATTTAATTGACAAGAAGGATGCTAAACCAAGGCTGATCAGGTGGGTGTTGCTATTACAAGAATTTGATCTGGAAATCAGAGATAAGAAAGGAGTGGAGAATCAAGTGGCTGATCACCTCTCAAGATTGCCAGAGGATGTTGCAGATCACAGGGGAATAGCCATTGAAGAATCTTTCCCTGATGAGCAACTGTTAGCAGTCCAAAATGCTGCAACACCCTGGTATGCTGACCTAGTTAATTTTCTTGCTAGTGGTGTGGTTCCTCTAGACATGAACTCTCAGCAAAGGAAGAGAGTTTGCCATCAGGCCAAACAATACGTCTAGGATGAACCATACCTTTACAAAATGTGCCCAGACAATCTAAACAGAAGATGTGCTGCAGATGAAGAATTTCATGATATTCTGACTCAATGCCATGCTGCAGCATATGGAGGACATTTTGGTGGTATGAGAACTGCTGCAAAGGTTCTCCAATCAGGTTTATTCTGGTCTACCCTTTTTAACAGGGAAATCAAAAGGATTCTGGAGAAAATGGTTAACACTAGTAGGAAGGATTGGTCATCACATCTGGCTGAGGAACTGTGGGCTTATAGAACTGCATTCAAGACTCCTTTGGGGATGTCCCCATATAAACTGGTGTATGGGAAAGCTTGCCATCTACCCTTAGAATTGCAGCCAAAGCTTTCTAGGCAACAAAGAAACTGAACTTTGATCTTCAATCTGCTGGATCAGCACGTATGCTACAACTTAATGAATTGGAGGAACACAGACTGTTTTCATATGAAAATGCTGAAACCTATAAGGCAAAAATTAAGCTCTGGCATGATAAGAAGATACATCACAGATCCTTTCATGAAGGAGAGCAAGTGCTGCTATTTAACTCTAGGCTAAAGCTGTTCCCTGGTAAACTGAAATCAAGATGGTCAGGGCCATTTACAATTGCAAAGGTTTACCCACATGGAGCTGTTGATCTGTTGGATACTGGTAGTGGAAGAGAATTCAAAGTTAATGGTCAGAGAGTCAAGCATTATTTTGGTGAACCTGTAGATAGAATGAAGGTCACCACGAATCTTGATGATACTAAATGATGTTGCAGCAAGGTCTGGCTGAGGACCTAGTAAACCAAGCACTTATGGGAGGCAGCCTATAAATAAAGCATTTACCTTTCTAAATAAAGAAGCAAAAGTAAGGGCAGAAGTGAGTCAGGCTGCAGCATAAAACAAAAATACTGGTTGTAATGCAATGTAAAAAAAAAAAAAAAAAAAGGGACTATCTGCTACAAGAGTTATATTTGTGGGGACCAGCTGGCCTTTTTGTCCGTTGTGAAAAGGAGGAAAGTGGACAGATTTAAGAAGTTCTGAATTTTATTAAATGCTAAAAGATGTGGAGAGAGAAACCTTTCTTCCATAAACCTAACCGCCAACCACACGTTCTCCACCTCTCTTTCTTCTCCATTCTTTTCTTTTCCCACGACTGCCACCCTCGGTAACCGCTATCTTTCTCTCATTCTACACCTTAAATAGACCACTCACCCTTCTTCCTCACTCAACCCATTCAAAGTCTTTTCTTCTTCTTCAACCCGTAACCCTAGCATCCTCTCTCCCTATTCTTCAAGAAATCAACCCACTATGACTGCCAAGAAATCAAGCCGTGTGAAGCACAAAGCTGTAAAGAACACTGCACCACCTTCTTCTAACCCAACTGAACCCTAACCAGCTGGGTTAGTGAAGAGGCTCAAGAAAAGTATGAAAAAGAAACCCTCCACCGCAGTCTCCATCAAGAAAAAGGTTTCAAATATGGGAAAGGAGTGAACTTGGGTCTGCTCCCAGAGCTTGCAAATATTGCGTCTAACGCCCAAACATTTGTGATTATCAGAGGAGGTAAGGTGTCTTTTTCTGCTAAGACAATTAATCAACATCTCGGTTTGGAGGAAGTTGAAAACGAGCATCTATAGACTCTGCAAGCTGCAACACCTGCCAAGCTGCAGCAAATGAAGAAAAAACTAGCCCTTCCTGGTGCAGAATTCATCCAACAAGCAGAAGGCCAACTCAAACTGCCTCAATCCATGTTGCAACCTCTTGCAAAAATATGGTATCACTTCCTCAGATACTCTCTCTCCCTTACTTCTCATCTGGAAACTGTGGACAAAGAACGCCTGGTTTTACTCCACTGTATCGTGAACAAGAAAAAAGATAAATCCGGGGGAGATACTCAAGACTCAGATCACACTCTGTGCAATGAAGCAACAAGGTAACTTAATGTTCCCTTGTCTGATTACTGATCTGCGTTTAGAGCAAGGGATAGAGTATAACCCTGGGGAGGGGCTAGAACTGAACAAAGGCCCCATTGATATGAACTGTGTATTGAGGATGTATTCAAATTCTGAGAAAGCCAGTGCTAGTGGTAGCAAGCCTCCCAGATTCAGCACCCCAGAGCAGCAGGATCGTTCTGGGATGCTGGAGCAGAAAGTCGAAGAATTGACAGCCATGCTACAGCAACATATGCAGCATGAGAAAACTTTCTGGCAATACTGCTTTTGTAAGTATCAATGGGAGAAACAGACAATGAAGCTCAATGGTTGGAAGCTTGAGACTCCAATCCCCCAGTTCCCCCAAGAAATTCTGCCACCTTTTGTTGAAGATATCCCTGTAACACCCCAACAACAAAAATCTGCCTCAGATCTAGTGCCTGAGAACCCTGAAAAATCAGCCAACATTGACCCTGCCCACAGTTCTGCTTCAGGTGAAGATTGGATGGGTGTTACCCCATCTAAGCAGCAGCAGCAAAAAGAAAAAGAGGCACCTGCCTCTAAAATGAAGAAGTCTGCCTCTAAAACCTCACAGCAGGAGCAGGGGAGCAGGAAAAGACCCCGTGCTGCAGCCTCTGCAAAAGTATCCACCACCACTGCAGTGGCATCAAATCCTCCCTCTGCATCAAAACCAGCAAAAGGCGCAAAGTCAGTTGCTGAGAAGGAGAGCCCAGTAACAAAAATTGCTGCTCGTTATGTTGCAGAGGAGGAAGAAGAGGAGGAAGACACAGTGCCTCTCTCCAAGAAGCTAAAGATGGTTGCGCCCAATGTGGCTGTGAAGATTAAGAAGGAGAAGGTTGCTGGAGCATTGAGGGTAGAAGAGGTTAAGGCTGTTGCTGTAGAAGATTCTGACAAAGAAGATGCTGCTGAAACAGAAGAAGAAAAAGAAGAAGGAGCTGTTGAAAGCACTGAGGCTGATGAGGAGAATGATGAAAGTGTTGAGACGGAGGCTCAAGATGAAAAAGCTGAAGAAGAGAAAGAAGAGGAGGAAATCCAGGTCACTGGAGCAACACAAGCCAAGGTGCCCTCCAAGAGCAAAGGCACCAGGAAAGAGTTTGCGCACCAGAGCTGCATAGGCTTGAAATAGAGCCATTGTGGATGCGGCAGTTCGCTGCAGCATCCCACATCAGGATGCCCTAAACTCTCCACCCCATTCCCAGTTTAATATTGTTTTCTTTCAAGAATTCGTAATGTAGTGGTCACTAGGACCTGTTTTGTCTGTTTGTCTGTAGGGCCATTAAGGCCATAGTTGTTTGACCTTTGATTAATGAATGATTGTGCATGAATCCCACCCCGGTAATTGATTCCAAATGATTAATGTTTAATTGGAAAAGGCCTTTGGCCATCTTTGCTGATTCCAAATCTTTCTGTTTAGAATGAAACTCTGGCTGTCTAGTCTACTGCACCAACTTGTTTGTGATCACCATCATTGTTGCACAGTTGTTAGAATAGAGGACATATGTGCTGCAGCATGAACATATAAGAGTGAGCCTGAGTGACAAAATTACACTGATCATATGCACCGCACTCATGCATTTTCTGTAAGACTTGTTTTGTTTCTGTTTGATCTAAATGAACAGGACTGCACACACTTTATGCTTGAGGCATTTTATGATTTTGTTTTTATATTTTTTCGCCAGTGCCTAAACAGCCAACCCTCTCAATCTATATGTCCTTAGTGTTACCCCTTTGAGCCTTAGCCCTTTATTGCCAAAACTAGCACATTACAAGCCCTTAACTGGAATAACAAAGAATACCTGACTAGGTGGAGCTTAAGGATGTTTTTGTAACTATGTTCTAAGATAAGTTTGGGGGTGGCTTGAGGACAAGCACCAATTTAAGTTTGGGGGTGCTGTACTGCAACACATATGTATGCTGCAGCAGGATTGTAAATAAATCACTCAGGGATAGGCAGCAGGAAAATAAAAAAAAAAGGTCATAAGTGGAAAATGTGAAGCTGCCAGCCCTGTAAGTTATGTCAAAAAAAAAAAAATTCACACAGAATGTTATCTGTTCACAAATAAATGGTGGACTGGGTAACAAAAGAAAAGGACTCAAGAACATAGAAAAGTGTGTGGATTGTAGGAACAATGGGGATTGTGAGCTGAATTGAAAAGCATCCTTTTGCTCTATCTTGAGATTAACTACTTACCCAAATTTCTTAATCCCACCAGTCCCGAGCCCTGTTATAACCATAAAAGACCTCTTGCTGTGTGTAATTCTGTGATGTTTTGATTGTGATAGAATCTCATCAAGTTTAGATCAGAGATGCATGTTTGTGGTGAGAGTGAAATTCTGATGAGATGGTGAGAAGCAGAACCAACTGTTCTGAGAGTTATATGCTTCAGCATGTGTTAATCTTTTTGAATCAATGTGTAGCAGTTTTAGTTGAGAGCAGAATAGGCAGAGCAGTTTGATTAGGGAGTTAGAGGTGGATTTCCGGATGGGGGGTTGAAACAGAAACAAAGCTGGGGTATACTTGCATGTCATTCATTAGTTAGGAGTATTTTGGTGTTCTTAGTATGTTTCTTTTTCATTACTTGAGGACAAGAAATGGTTTAAGTTTGGGGGTGTGATAACTCTTTGAAAGAAGAGTTATTTAAATCCTTTTTACTGAAATTCTTTGCTATCTTTATTGTTTTAAGTTTGCTTTCTTAGGGAAAATGTTACTTTGTACAAATTGGTGTTCAGTATAGTGAATAATAGCCTTTTGCTCCTGATTGCTCTATCATTGTCTAAAAATTATGTGTCTTGGTGAGCAGGAGCCTCGCTGGAGCAAGGCTGAAGCTGGGGGATACAAAAGCTTGGTTGCTGCAGCAAGGACCATTTCTCAGTAGCATGGCACTAAAGGACAAAAGCTGACAAGGACACTTTTCATCTCTCCTAAAGGGCGCTGACGCTGTCGTTTTTAAGGAAACACATGCGCATAGAACCATCTGCCTTACATCATTTAGAATTTGGCTAGGTTGTTTTATGAATACTTTTGATTGTTGGCCCAAAATGGAATGAAAGAGAATAGGGTTTAGTGCACTATAAAAAGCAACTAGGAAACCCTATTGAAGGCAGAGAGGAATATTCTGATTTTACACAAATTGTTTAGTTGAGAGCTGCGCTGAGCTTTCTTCTTCTTCCTGAGCTGCTGTTCTGTGTTTTACATTCCTACATTGTAATGATTTCTTTCTCTTTATCTACATTTGTTCTTTGTAAGCTCACTATGAGCTAAACTCGTTAAGCTTTGGGTATGCAATTATAATGAATGTTTAGCTGAGTTATGTCATAACTGTGTTCGCATCTTCTTTTTTCATGTATTTAATGCTGTTTAATTAAGAGTGATCAACTTTATTGAACGTCTAGCTTATTTATTTTGGAAGAATTAAGTAAGTGGGAACTTGGTAAAGGATAGAGAGCAAATCATTAATTGGAAAATTAATTGATGATGATTAGGCTAGGAATAGCTATTCATGCCTCTAAGCTAGCTGGAACGAGCTTTAACTAAAGGGTGGCGTAATTAATCTGAATCTAGGAATAGAACAAAGTTAATGAATCTGACCCTGTAATGTTGGAAAACAAACTTTAACTTCCTGGAGCTAGATGCTAGAGCATAGTTAGAGCATAATGATAGCTAAACATGAATTATGCTGCAGCATACCCGAAGCTGATTTAATTATCTGATTACACAGATCTCTTCTCTTTTTCAATCTGTTTTAAGTGACCTTTACGTTGTAACTTGTTTATTTCTTTTAGCATTAACATCCTTATTTTAATATGTCAGCATACAACAATATTTGGTTACTTCTTGCTAACTGTTGAACATATAATCTGAACTGAATTTGATTGCATCAATTTAATCTGTGGGAACGATATCTGAACTAAAGTTCTATATTACTTGAGACAATTGTGTATACTTGCACAAGCTTAAGAATAACTATTTTTAAGGCAACAACTCTATTTTCAAGAATTTATTCCTCTGTCTCACAAAAATTTCACTCCCTCTTCTTCGGCTCCTCTATCTCTCGGCCGAATTTTGCAAATTACCCCCATTCTTCAACATTCGGTTTCAACATTGCAACCGAGCTCTTCACTTCTACTCGCCATGCCAGAGAATTTTTCCCTTTGACCAACAAGCCTCACAATTTGTTATGGATGAGTACTCACCTTGAGTCCTCAGACCCTCATTTTGCGAACCATATTTCCCTCTGCTGGGCTAGCATCCTCACGGCTCGAGACTTAATGTGTGGAGTGAAACCCTCCACCCGTAATAACAAAACATCAGCCGAATTTTATTGCCCCAATCTTTTGGCTTGAAAATTTGGCCTCATTTATCACATTCCCTTACCATATCAGTCGATGGCCACACCATTCGAGAGACCCACTTTAGCTAACAAGAATGTGGAGTCTCTAACTCGCCAGAACTTGCAGAAGCTGGGTGCCTTTGAATTCTACACCTTCCGACAGCTCCCAGGGGAATCCTCAACTTTCATCAACTGGTGGCCCTCGGTAACCCACAAGATCTCCTCAGCCAGCACCTCCAGCTATCTTTCCAAGCTGATAATAGGAAACACAGAGCAGCCTGCCATCAAAGCTCAACCTATTTCGGCTAGGAAACCAAAAGCCACTAGAAGAAAAATTGTAACTGAAACAGCAGGTTTCCTTATATCTCATTGCTTTAGAATCGGCTACCTTCTGTTTTCCTTTTTCTAATATTTCTTTCTCTTTCTTTTAGGATCCTCTCAACCTGTAAGCATGGACCTGGAAGCCCTTGAGGATACTCCTGCACCAGTGGTGGTTTGCCCCAAACCTATTAGACACTCGGCTTGGCAAACAGGGATCATTATTCGAGAAACTCCCTCGGCTGCTAAGCCTTCAGCTCCTGCTACTCATAAAAAGGCGACCTAGGCCACTGCTGAACACTCTGCTCTAAAAAAGAACAACTTCGGAAGGTCATTCCCTTTTCTCAACTATTTCTCTGCTCACAAACCTCCACCTTCTGACATTGTTCTCCTTTTAGGTGTATCAGCAATCTCCAGAACCTCAACTAGATGCCACTTCTCCAAGGCCTTCTTCCCCGGAACATCATCATTTTGTAACTTCCAAACTTCCTAGCACTTTTCCAATATTTAGCATCTTTCATTTTCTTTTCTAATGCTAACTTTGCTTCCTACTAGGAACATGAATCTGTTCCACTCAACACTCCTCTTGCTCCTATCACTCAAACTACTGCTGCTCCATCAGCTGAAACTTCCATCACCAAGGTAGACTTGGCCTAATACTTTGCTTCTCCAATCCCCAAGGTCATCATCGCTCCAAGTTCTCCTTCGGACCAGCATTTACCTCTCGTGGAACCGTTGCTGAATCAGAACATTCCTACCTCCCCAGAGGTTATCACTGAACTCCGAATAGCGCTCTCCAAACTTGCCACAGTCACCAACGCTACCCCTTCACAGCAAGCTGCTTACAGCCATATGGCCATCCAGATTGGGGACATTTCTTTCAACTTTAAAGCAAATTCCGAGCGCAAATCAGCAGCCGAAAAAGACCTATTACGGCTAGCCGAACTCCAATAACAAAAAGCTCAATTTCAGTTGTCCTTCCAAGAGGTAGAAGCAGAACGTCAAAAAGGCTTGGCGGATCAGCTCATGATGACAAATCGGCTTTCAGAACTAAAAGCAGAGTTGGCCAGAATCCAAGCAGAGATAGCCGATCTTGAACCTAAACTAGGCACTATAACCAACAAAATCACTGCTAGCTCAAAGGTCAGGCTCCAGCTATATCATCAGTCTTCTGCTTTGGACAAGGAGACAACCATCCTGTTGCAGCAAAAGGAAGCTTTGGAGAAAGACCTGATCACAGGCGAACAAGGGCTTCTCTCGGCTAACGAGTCCTGGCTTGGACTGAGGGGATTGTTAGCCGATCTGAAGAAAGCTGAGGCTTCCTCTTCGGCTGAGACAAGAATTACTCAGTCTAAAAAGGATGCCTCCCTTGTCCCTGAGCTCAAGCATAACGAAGATCTTCCCCCTGCTGCTGCTGCTGCGCTGATACTTCAGAGAGCCAGCCTGCCTCAACCTCCCAGCTAATGATGTTTCTCCTCCTTCGGCTGCAACTATTGTTCCTTCTTCTCCTGAGCTACAACCTTAGGATTTTTGCTTCTTTTGTAACTTTGATTAATCAGCTAGGCGGCTGGGTAGCCGTCATAACTTTGGACAAATAAATTTTGAATTATTGATCCCATATTGACGGGTAGCTTTTCAAATACTTGCCATTTATGCTTCTTGCCATTTCCTCACCATGCATGTTTATCAGTCGATAGGCCCCGTTAATCATAACTTGACTGACTATGTAGGGTCCTTCCCAATTTGGTGACCATTTTCATAACTTAGAATCTTTAGTTCCAATTGGTAAAATGGCTTTCCAAACTATGTCCCCTTCAACAAACTTTTTAATTTTGACATGCTTGTTATAAGCTCTAGCCATTTTTTCTTTATTCTTTCGAATATTTTATAAGGCCATTAACTTATCTTCATCATCCGATTCCAACTCCATGAACATAGCTTATTGGTACTCATCCATTGCCAAGCAATGCTGTTTAGCTACCCTAAGAGATTTCACATTAATTTCCAATGGTAACACTACATCTTGACCATAAGTCAGCCGATAAGGGGTAAACCCCGTTGCAGTAGACTTAGAGTTCCTGTATGCCCATAGTACTTCGGCTAACACTTCATGCCACCTCTAGGGCTTGTCTTCTATAGTCTTCTTGATCAAACTAATCAAGATCTTGTTAGTAGCCTCGGCTTGGCTATTTGCTTGTGCATAGTATGGTGAAGATTGAATCAACTTGATCCCATATTCCTGAGCAAAAACCACCATCTTCTCTCCAGGAAACATTGTGCCTTGATCTGTGGTTATAGTCTTTGGAATGCCATACCAATAGATGATTTGGTTCTTGATGAACCTGATGACATCGACTTGAGTAACATTAACCATCGGCTGGGCTTCCACCCACTTGGTAAAATAATCAGTGGCCACAATGATGAAGGAATGTCTCTTAGAAGATGAGGGATAAATCTTCCCAATAAGATCTATTTCCCAACCTCGGAAAGGCCAAGGCTTAACAACAGAATGCATTTCCTCAGCTGGGACCCTTTGAATTGGCCCATGCCTCTGGCTTTCTTCACATCCTTTAGCATAAGCATGGCAGTCTGCATTTATTGTCGGCCAATAATATCCATAGCTATGTATTAGCCAATGCATTACAGATCCTGACCTATGTGAACCACATATTCCTTCATGTGTTCCCCCATGACTTTCATAGTTTCAGCCTTACTAGGACATTTTTACAAAATCCCTTCCAGACCTCTCTTATGCAACTCCCCATCTACTAGAGTATACTTCAAAGCCTTTTGTCTTATCTGGAAAGTTGATGAAGAGGAGGGGTTCTGCAGATACTTTGTCAACTCTGTTCTCCAATCATCGGCTACATCTACCTCCCCTACAAGGAGCTCCCTGAGCCGATTATCCAGAGACTGAATTTCTTCAAAGGTTTCTTTATACCCAGAAGCATGTTGCGCCAAATCATTTGCTTCCTCATTGTCACCTCTAGGTATATGCATTATTATTACATCGACAAACTGTTTTAACAAACTGTTAGCTGTTTCATAACACTCTACCAAGTTTGGGTTGATGCACTTGTACTCCCCAGACAGTTGCTTTATGACTAATTGAGAATCCCTCATAACTTGAATATACTTAGCTCCCATAGACCACAATATTTTTAAGCCCAAGATAAGAGCCTCATACTCAGCTTGGTTGTTTGAACATCCGAGCTTTAGCTGATGCATGAATCGCCAATTCTCTCCCGTAGGGCTTGTGATTGAAATCCCAGCTACAGCTCCAGCTCCTTTGCTAGTTCTAGATCCATCAAAAGCTAGGATCCAGGGTTTCAAGTTAACACATAAGTGTGCCTCGGCTAAGGGATCAACAACCTCCACACACGGATGCTCGGCTAGGAAATCTACTACAGCTTGTCCCTTTACTACCCGAAGGGGCACATATGTTAATGCATATGCACTTAGCTTGATAGCCCATTTCATTAATCGTCCTTGCAAAACTGGCCTATGCAACAAGTATTTCACAATATCAGTCTTGCATATAACCTGGACTTCTCTCGGCAAAAGGTAATACTCCAACTTAGTACATGCTTGAAAAAGAGACAAGCATATCTTTTCTATGGGAGTATATCTTGTTTCAGGATCATTAAGCAATCGGCTAAGATAATAGATGGATCTTTCATTCCCATCCTCATCATCATGTGCTAACAGGCAGCCGATGGACTCTGGGGCAATAGATATGTATAATTTCAACAGCTTCCCTGACACAAGCGGAACTAACACTAGAAGGTTAGCTAAGCCTTGTTTTATCCGATTAAAGGCAAGTTGCTACTCTTCCCCCCATACTAACTCATCAGCATCTTTTAGCTTTAGCAATGGGGAAAAAGGTTTCATCTTGCCAGCTGAATTTGAAATGAACCTCCTTAGGAAATTAATTTTCCCAATAAGGCTTTATAATTCTTTTTTATTCCGAGGCGGCCTAGCATCTAACACAGCTTTAGCCTTGTTTTTAACCACCTCAATCCCATGTTTATGCACTAAGAAACCTAGAAAGTTCCCAGCCGAAACTCCAAAAGAGCACTTAGCCGGATTCATTTTCAAATTATGATTCCTCATCCTTTGAAAAGCTTGTTCTAGATCAGTTAAATGTTTATCAATATCATGGGACTTAACTATGACATCATCAATGTATACTTCCATGTTTTTCCCTATCAACTCATGGAAGATAGCATTCATAGCTCTCTGGTATGTGGCGCCAGCCTTTTTCAATCCAAACGGCATAACCAGCCATTCGAATATCCCAATGGCACCAGGACACCTGAAAGTTGTCTTGTGGACATCTTCCTCTGCTATAAAAATCTGATTGTATCCAGAATATCCATCCATTAATGTTAAAATTCCATTTTTGGCTACAGAATCAACAAGCATGTCAGCTATAGGCATTACATACTCATCTTTTGGAGTGGCAAGGTTCAAATTTCTATAATCAGCACAAATCCTAACCTTACCATTCTTCTTAATTACAGGGACAATATTCGACAGCCATTCAACATATCTGGCCGTATGAATGAATCCTGCTTTCAGTAGCCGCTCCATTTCTTCCTTGATACTTGGCATTAATTTTGGACTGAGTCTTCTTGCAGCTTGCTTGTGAGGCTTAAAACCTTCTTTTATCGGCAACCGATGCTCCACCAAATCCCTAGATAACCCAGGCATCTCATGGTAATCCCATGCAAAGCAATCTTTGTACTTCTTTACTAACTCGATCAGTCGATTTCTGTCCTCCTCCTTCAACAAACCACTTATTCTGGTCATTCTCGGCTCCTGCTCTGTTCCTAGGTTGACATCAAGCAGAGGATCTTCAGTGGAAAAGGCAGGGACCTTCCTGCTGATTGGGGATTCCCACCTCTCTTACAGTTCGTGCCCCCTAGGCACATTAGCTGAGCCTTCTTCATCTTGAACTTCTTCCATTTCTATAGACATGGCCGCACCAACCCTTTGCTTAATTTCTAAGGATGTTAGCCTATATCTCAAATCCTTAATCACCTGTGTTGTACTATTCATCTAAAAATAATTGTGAAGGCCGTAGGTCGGCCTGGATCTTAACATCAAACCCATCAGTTGTTAAATTGCAAGACTCCCGTGATCCTTCCTCAAAAACTTCAGGGATGGTTATAGGTTCTAGCCGAGGCTAGTAGAATATTGCTTCAGCCATTTTAACATCAGCTGTAAAAGGATTCTTATCGGCTGCAACTGATTCCACCCTGTCTCCATCCCAGAACATCAGCACATGGTGTAAAGTGGAAGGTACACACTGACTGGAATGAATCCAACCTCTACCCAGCAATATGGAATAAGTAGACTTTGAGTCTACCACAAAGAAAGCAGAACTTAGGGTCTTGCTCCCAACAGTGATATCGGCTACCAAAATTCCTAAAGCAACCATAGCATCTCCTGTAAAGTTTGTCATCTTAATGTTGGTGGGGATCAGGATCCTGTTTAGTTCTTCCCAACTTTTTCATAGTGGTTGATGGCATTATGTTCAAAACAGCTCCCCCATCTACCAAGATTCGGCTCACTGTCTTGCCATTAACCTGAGCCTTAATGTACAAAGGCTTAGGGTGCTTACTCATTTTCCCTGTTGGCCTAGGAAACACCATCTTAGGTCCTTCTGAAATAGGAGCTAACTCTGCCCATTCAACCTCTTCAGCAAGCACATCTCCTTCTAAGTTCTCAGGTTGTTCATGCTGAACCAGGAACTGACTAGGAATGAACCCTACCATGTTGGTCTTGGCTGCCGGTTGGTCTCCATCTTCTCCAAGTATGGAATCTAACACTGAGTCCTCTAATGAAAGATCTGAGCCGAGCTCTTTCTCCATGTCTTCAACTGTCAAGGGGTCTTGTTCTTCAGCTATCATAATTGGAGCTTCTGCCAACTCGGCTATTTCCAACTCCCTAATCATTTCTTGGAACTCTTGTCCTTCCTTTCCCAGACAATCTTGGACTTCTGATGGCGCTGGTTCCTGTTCTTCCTCCTTAGTTGCCGTTTCCTTTGGTTGCCCAAAAATAGCTTCTAATATCTCGGCTACCCTAGGAGATTTTATCTCGGCATGATCAATCCTTTTTGCTTCGGCTAGCATAGCCAAAGTCTGTTTCATCCACTGAACATATTTGTTTCTCTGAGCCCTTATTTTCTGAGCCCTAGTCAAACCCACTGGATCTTTCACCACAGGCTACTTTCCCTTCACATACTTGTTGATATGCCAATGGTTTTTTTCCACACTGATTGGTGGTTTGACCATACACTGGGGTCTGATATCATCCCCATTCCTTACAGTTATTTTTAGTGTGGTCATCCCTTTTTCTACATCAAATCGGGCCACTCTCCTTCTTGCCTCTGGGACTGGACTTTCATCCACCTCAGGCAACCTGGTACTATCTGGAGTAAGAGTCTGCTGATGAAACCTCTTCTCTCCATAGAAACATCCCCTGGGTACCATCCCAGACTCAAGCGCAGCACTAGTTTTAGTTCCAAGCCTCTTTCGTGCTCCTGAGAAACTCAATCTACCAAACACACCAGGCTTGGTATCTTCTACTACATCTTTTGGAACTAGAATAGTCTTCCCATTTAGGTCCCTGTACACCTCACAATCAGCGGGTGACTATTTAAACTCAGGTGGCCTCATCGACTGGTTTCTCTCTGATCGGATGAACACGATGGGCCTTTAAACCCAGCCGGTGCATCCTGCCTGATCGGCTCCTTCTTAGTTACCTGGGGCTTCCTCAGTCTATCAAACACGGATGGTTTCTGGTCAATGGTCTTAGATTGGTCAGGCACAGCTAAGACCTTTCCAGCACCACATGGCTTGTCAAATACACCTCTCTGTCTCCATTGGCGATGTATCGGCTGTTTCCACCTCTTGGATAGTGAGCCAGACACCGCCACCCTGGAGAAAGAGACCATATTAATTCCAGCTGATGGAACGGATCTGTGATAATAGTCATTTCTTTTTCAGTCAGCTTGAATCTTCCTTCCTTCACAGCCTTCTATACAACTTTCCTGAAAACCATACAATTGACTGTGGCATGTGTGCAAGAGTTGTGCCATTTGCAATACTTCTTTCCTTTTAATTCTTCCGCTGGAGGAATCTTGTGACCTTCATTCAACTTTATCTGCTGATCCTTCAATAGATAATAAAAAATTTGGTCAGCCTTTGAGATGTCAAATGAATAATCAACCCTATTCTCTGACGTCTGAATCTCCTTTCCTTTAGGCGGCTTCAGAGCAGGGCATGAATATGGTTTTCCCCTCAAGATCTCAGCTGCCATAATGTCTGCCAATTGCTCGGCTGAATCATCTGACAGGTAATCAGGCTCTTCTACATCAATCACATTGATCAGATGAGGTCCTCTGTTCCTACTAGACCTCCTTCTTTCCTTTTCCAGAATGTACTATTCAATCCTGGAAGCTCTAGATGCTAACTAGTTCAAGTCAGTGCAATTTTATCCCATAAGCTTCTCCCTGAGCTGAGGATGTATATTGCCGATAGCCATAGAAGAATACTCAGCCTTGGGAAGTTGGACAGCACATTTGCTCCTAAGCTTCCTGAATCTCTCCAAGTAATCAGCCACTGGTTCATCCACCAACTGCATCAAATTCATCATATCGGCTGCAGTAACATCTGGTTGGGGCATGTAGAATCTGTCATGGAAACATCGCTCCATGTCAGTCCAATTCTGGATAGAATTTGGAGCCAAAGAGGAATACCATGTGAAAGCTGCTCCAGTCAAAGACAGGAAATAGTTGGAGCTTATAGAATTCATTATGGTTTGCCTCCCTACATTGAGCAGTGAACCTGCCGATGTGCTCCATTGTGGATTTCCCATCTTCTCCTGAAAAAGTTGTGAATCAGGAGTCTTGAATCCCCTTGGCAAGGGCATCATTCTGTCCACCCACTCAGGATAAGGTTTATTATACACAGGTTTATCCCCTGCAGGCTGATAAGGCATTTGGCACTGTTGTTCTTGCATAGGAGTTGCCCCCTGGTTATTCCCTGGGAGAGGATAATTATTCCCCCATAGTTAAGGAGTCGGCTGAACCAGGGTCACCTGAGGCACATTAACCCATGGCTGATCCACCCTAATAGGGATAGTCTGCCCATGAGGAAACACATCAGGCGTCCCTACTAGAGTAGGAGGGATATTAGACCAAGGTAACTCCCCCACATAGTCTGAGATATATCTAGGAGGACCTGATGTGACACCCTTCTACCACGCATGTTATAAGGCATTTAATATAAAAACAATTAAAATAAAAATATGCATTTATTGGATAAATTAAAACCTTTGTCCATGGGTAGAAAAGTTCCACATGAACGAGTTCACAACGTGGAAATTAAAAACTAGTTTAAAACAAATAAAACATAACAAATAAACTACCCAACCCCGATGTCACACTCAGAGCTGGTATAACCGTCCCGGAAAACATGTCCTCGGAATACAACTGAAACAAACTAACTAAACATAAGAACAAGCCCTAACTATGAGTGGTGGATCCTCAGAGTCACTCTTCTCCGGGCTACTCGTCATCCTCTGCAAGGTGCCACTAAACAAACAAACAAATAATGGGGAGTAAGAATCATGAAAACATAATAGCATGGAGGTAGGAAGTAAAGTAAAACATACAGGCATGGCACCAACGTAAGCATATATCAACAACATGTATAAACATACATCATCATCATCAAATCAAGCATACTATGTAGTGCAATTCAGTCCTACTCCACTAAACCAACAATGTATGTGGATCCACTAAACTTGGGATGGACGACTTCGGAGTTAAATATCCACATTGAGAATCGACTCAACGCTGGAGAATCTACTCCTTGGATAGCCAACGCATCAAACCAACGAATGCCTCGTCACAGGGGCGCAAGGAGAATCTACTCCAACCGTGGATGGCCAGATCGCCATACTCTAGGACGACCTCCCCTATGTCGAACATCCCTCAACAACAACATCTCCAATGATGCATACATCATACAACAAACAACGGGCAAATGCCACCTCCTTCACTTCAACGGAATCAACCGAAGACATCAGCGGAATCAACCGGAAACCTTTAACTAGTGGAATCTACCGCAACACCTTTAACCCAACCTGGTCAAGGCCCCCTGGAGTAAACTTTTGGCCGCTAAGGTACAACATCAACAACACCTTAGACCCAAACCATGGGGTCAAGGCTTCCTTGACAAAAAAGCACCAAGGCATAACTCATCAGCGTATGGTAACCCAACGGGTACCAGCTTATCAAACTCAACACCTCACCATCTCATCATCTTAATTACCTTTGTTAATCATTTAACCGAGTTATCTACACTGTGTCATTTATGTCATCAACATGTTATTGGGAAGATTGGGGTCAAAAGCTCCTATTTAAACCATTAATTCCATCTTTGTCTGTTAGGGGAGCACGGGCGTGCTTATCCCCTGCACGGTCGTGCTGTCACTTAAGTGAAGCACGGTCGTGCTTCCTATTGGGCACGGTCGTGCTCAGCGGCACGGTCGTGCTCTATGTCTTGCACGACCGTACTTATTGCGCGACCATTTTCCAAAATTCAAACTGGGAGCATAGGCGTGCTCCCTGTTCAGCACGGTCATGCTCAATGCACGATAATACTGTTCTAGGCAGAGTCTCACATCAAATTTTAACCAATTTCTTGGGTTAATTAGTCCTTTAAGCATAACACATTTTTAAGCCTAAAATAGTCAGTTAATGTTTTAAACATTTTAACCATAACTCAACGTTCATAGCATCAACTATACAGCCAACACATCATCAACAACCAACATCGTAATAACAACGACAATCATCATAC
Source organism: Echinosophora koreensis (assembly GCA_035048595.1). Taxonomy (NCBI): domain Eukaryota; kingdom Viridiplantae; phylum Streptophyta; class Magnoliopsida; order Fabales; family Fabaceae; genus Echinosophora; species Echinosophora koreensis. Next base: position 2,336,455 of record JAPCYP010000080.1, read on the forward strand.
CATCATGTTCATATCAAGGCAACCAACATAAACATTAACAACATATCATGAACATGAACAACATATCAATAACATACTAAAACAGCCAAGAACATACTATCACCAAATAATCAATTCAGCATGTTATTCATACATACATATAAAACACATCAGGGTTATGGGAACCCCTTTACTTTACACTAACCCCAAGCCTATGAATACACTACCCTTCTCCCCATACCTGGATTGAAGGTAGCTCTAACAACGGTCCTAACAGCAAAATGTTTCCTTCCCTTTGAGCAGCTCAAAACGAATCCAAGCCTTGGAACAACAAAACATAAATCATCAGGTTCCAATTCAAATCATGAAAAGGAAACTACAAGGGGAAAGGAACGCTACCTCTATATGAGCACAGATGAAACTACACTTCTCAAGGCCTCCAATACTCAAGAATTGCTCTGAATATGAGGGAAAAAGGAAAAAGAATAGTGTCAGCCGCAACAGGGTTAGCAGCCACCCAAAATAGGGTTAAAAACGCAACCCTCGATTTTTGTGCGCATATATATAAGCTGGGCACGAAGCACGGTCGTGCTCCTTACCTAGCACGGGCATGCTGGACTTAGCGTCAACAAGACGCGGTCTGAACTTGAGCACGGGTGTGCTCACTATTGAGCACGGGCGTGCTCAACTTAAAATCAGAAACACGCTTCTGGCTTTAAGTACGGGCGTTCTGGCTAATGAGCACGGGCGTGCTCATGTACCAAAAAGGGATTTTTAAGCCAAAAATCCCACTAAGCCCTTAGCCAACAATTCCAACTTAACAAAACATGCTTAAGGAAAGCACTTATCAAAAAGCGGGTGTTACAATTCCACCCCCCTTATAAAAATTTCGTCCTCGAAATTTCTACATACCTCAAACGAAAAGATGCGGGTACGCCTCCGATCCATCATCTTGCTCTCCAGCTCCCAGGTAGCACTTTCCTCAGTTGCCCCACTCCAAACTAATCTCTTTACTCTTAGCTGCTTCACCCTCCTATCCTCTACTCGAAGGGGTAATACCTCAAATGTCAAGTTCTCTTTCAACTGTGTCGTAGTGTCGGGAACTATCACGTGACTAGGGTCATGGACATACTTTCTGAGTTGGGACACATGGAAAACATTGTGGAGGTTTGACAAAAACAGTGGAAAAGCGATTTGGTAGGCGACTTCGCCGACTCGTTTAAGGATTCGGTAAGGACCAATGAATCTCGGAGTAAGTTTCCTCTCCTTCATCACTCTACCAACCCCAATCGTCGGGGTCAAGAATACATGATAGCTTTCCTGGAATTCGAGCGTCTTCCTCCTTTTATCATGATAGCTCTTTTTCCTACTCTGTGCAACTCTCATCTTTTCCTGAACTAACCTGATCTTTTCTGTTGTTTCCTGGACTATCTCTGGTCCTAGCACCACACTATCACTAGGTTCACTCCAACACAAGGGTGTCCTACATCTCCTCCCATAAAAAGCCTCATAAGTTGCCATCTCAATGCTGGAATGGAAACTGTTGTTGTAGGTGAACTCTATTAGGGGCAAAAACTTGTCCCAACTACCCGATTGCTTTAGCACACAGGCCCTCAACAAGTCCTCTAAGGACTGGATGGTCCTCTCAGACTGCCCATCAGTCTGTGGGTGGTAAGCTGAACTAAGCCTAAGCTTTGTCCTTAAAGCATACTGCAAACTCTCCCAAAACTTAGAGGTAAACCTCGGGTCTCTATCTGATACTATGCTAGAGGGTACACCATGAAGTCTAACTATCTCTTTGATGTACAGCTTAGCTAACTTTTCTAAAGGATACTCCATATTCATCGGGATGAAATGGGCAAACTTAGTCAGTCTATCCCCGACAACCCATATAGCCTCAAAACCAGCTGGAGTCCCAGGGAGTCCAGACACAAAATCCATGGAGATGCTATCCTATTTCTATTCTGGGATACTCAAAGGTTGTAACTTACCTAAAGGCCTTTGGTGCTCTATCTTGGCCTTCTGACAAACTAGGCATGCATACACAAACTCAGCCACATCCTTCTTCATCCTAGGCCACCAAAACATCCTCTTCAGGTCCTGATACATCGTAGTGGCACTTGGGTGCAAACTCAATCCACTCCTATGTCCTCCTACAAGGATCAACTTCCTAAGCTCAGGAACATCTAGTATGCACACTCTATCCTTGAACCTCAAGACCCCATCACTTCTATCCTTAAAACTAAGGTCTCTACCCTGAGCGACCAACTCTCGCTGGTCTAAGAGAAACTTGTCTAACTTCTGACCCTCTCTAATCTGGTCCATCAAGCTATTGGTAACCTTCAAGGTTCCAAGCCTAATACTCTTAGGGGTAAACTCACAAGTATAATACCTGGCTAACCCCAAGAAACTCCTAATCTCGATCACAGACTTCGGTGCTTCCCACTGGAGCACTGTCTCTACTTTAGCTGGGTCCACTGCTATGCCACCTTTAAAGATGAAATGTCCTAAGAAGCTCACTTCCTCTAACCAGAATTCACACGTAAACAACTTAGCGTACAACTGTTTTTCCTTAAGGGTCTGCAAGACAACCCTCAGGTGTTCCTCATGTTCTTCCTTGCTCTTGGAGTATACTAAGATGTCATCTGTAAACACCACCACAAACTTATCCAAGTAAGGGTGAAAGGTCTTGTTCATGTAGTCCATGAAGACCGCAGGAGCATTGGTTACACCAAAGGGCATAACCAAGTACTCATAGTGACTGTATCGCGTCCTAAATGCTGTCTTCGAGATGTCCTCAGACTTAACCCGAATCTGATGGTACCCTGACCTCAAATCTATCTTTGAAAAGACGCAAGCGCCCATCAACTGGTCCATAAGATCATCAATCCTAGGGAGGGGATACCGCTTCTTTATGGTCACCTTGTTGAGCTGCCGATAGTCGACACATAACCTCATACTACCATCTTTCTTCTTCACCAACAACACAGGTGCTCCCCATGGAGACACACTCGGCCTAATGAACTGCTTCTTCATCAGGTCCTCCAACTATTCCTTCAACTTAGTTAGCTCTAGAGGAGACATTCTATAAGGTGCTATGGATATTGGCCTGGTGCCAAGCACTAAGTCTATAGTAAACTCAACATCTCTCTCTGCGGGTAAGTTATAAACATCCCCCAGAAACACCTCAGGAAATTCTCGCACAATAGGCAAGCTGGCGACATCAGGAAGGTTAATCTCTACTTCTAAGGAAGCTAACATAATGTATACCTGGGCTTCGTCTCTCATCGAAGCTTGAACTTGGCTGGCAGAGAGAAGGTCCGGATTCTTAGACTCCGTTGGAGTTCCAAAAATCAGGGTTTTATCGAAACAATTCAAAAGGACATGGTTGGAAGATAACCAATCCAAGGTCTTTTAGAGGTAAGCATACAAGATCAGCAACAAATGTTTTATCATTTATGACTATATGACAGTTCTTGCATGCATAAGAAGTGGAAACAGGTTTATTTGTGGGTGTAGATACAAGCAAATCAAAATCAAGAAAGGTAACAAGCAACTTAAGACTCTTGACCCTATCATGCAATATAAACGAGTGACTAGAACCCGAATCATACAATACAGTCAATTGAGTTCTATTAATAAAACATGTACCTTGGATCAAGTCATCAGACTCGGAGGCTTCGGCTTCACTAAGAGTAAAGACTCTTCCAGTGGTCTTCAGTCGGTTGGCCTAGGACTTCTGATTCTTGCTAGCGCTGGGAGGCTCGGCCTTGGCTCCTTCACACTCGCGGCTGATATGACCTGACTTGCCACACCTGAAGCAAATCACATCTGATTCCTTCACTGGGATGAGTAATGATCCTGTGCTCCGCACTTACAACACCTCATAGCCCTGGGAGCATTAGAGAACCCACCTATGAATCTTCTTGCTGAAATTGTGGGTTCTTGCCACTCTGCTTGAAGTCCTTGCCTGTCGGAGCATACCGCTGTTTACCCTTGTCTCTCTGATCAGTCTTCTTGCCACTCTGACTATCCGATCCTTTGGAACTGGAAACTCTAAACTGACTGGCATCCTCATAGATTCTGCACTTGTTGACCAGAATTGGAAAGATCCTGATCTCTTGATAGCTGATGGGCTGCTTGATCTCAGGTCAGAGTCCAGCCTCAAACTTGACACACATGGAGCTGTCATCTGTCTCATGCTGATACGGAGTGTAGTACCTCACCAGCTCCTCAAACTTGGCTGCATACTAGCCAACTGACAACGATCCCTGCCTCCAGGACAAGAACTCCATCTCTTTCTTATCCTTGATGTCCGCCGGGAAGTACTTCTCCAGAAACCTTTGTCTGAACATAGCCCATGTAACTGTTGTGCCCTCAACCTGCATCCTTTGCCTGCAGTTGTTCCACCAATGCTCAGCCTCCTCAGTCAACATGAAAGTAGCAAAAATAAGCTTCTGTTGATCATTGTAATCCATTGCACGGAAGATCTTCTCTATCTCCCTCAGCCATAACAATGCTCCCTCTGGATCATAAGCTCCCTTGAAGGAGGGAGGGTTGTTCCTCTGGAACTTGTCCAAACATTGGAACTCAGCTGACCCACCATTGTTGTTATGGTTGACCTGTCCGATAGCATTGGCCAGAAGTGCCAATGCATCCGCAATTGCCTGATTGTTGCGTCCTCTACCGGCCATTAGTTCCTGTACACGTCCAACACAACTCTTAGATACAAAAACTTAAGCCGGGTAAAAGTTACAGGCAACTAACTTAAAGCATCATTGCCTATAACAAGTACAGGCAATTCAAACTAGAGCACACAACAGACTAACAACAGACTCATACCACGTCTGGACAGGGCCGAATTGCTCTGATACCACTAAATGTGACATCCTTCTACCCCGCATGTTATAAGGCATTTAATATAAAAACAATTAAAATAAAAACATGCATTTATTAGATAAATTAAAACCTTTGTCCATGGGTAGAAAAGTCCCACATGAACGAGTTCACAACTCAGAAATTAAAAACAAGTTTAAAACAAATAAAACATAACAAATAAACTACCCAACCCCAATGTCACACTCAAAGCTAGTATAACCGTTCAGGAAAACATGTCCTCGGAATACAACTGAAACAAAATAACTAAACATAAGAACAAGCCCTAACTATGAGTGGCGACTCCTCAGAGTCACTCCTCTTCGGGCTGCTCGTCATCCTCTGTAAGGTGCCAATCAGGCCAAACAAACAAACAAACAAATAATGGGGAGTAAGAATCATGTAAACATAATAGCATGGAGGTAGGAAGTAAAGTAAAACATACAGGCATGGCACCAACGTAAGCATACATCAACAACATGTATAAACATACATCATCATCATCAAATCAAGCATGCTATGTAGTGCAATTCAGTCCTACTCCACTAAACCAACAATGCATGTGGATCCACTAAGCTAGGGATGGACGACTTCGGAGTTAAATATCCACATTGAGAATCGACTCAACACCGGAGAATCTACTCCTTGGATGGCCAACGCATCAAACCAACGAATGCCTCATCACGGGAAGCAAGGAGAATCTACTCTAACCGTAGATGGCCAGATCGCCGTACTTTAGGACGACCTCCCCTATGTCGAACATCCCTCAAAAACAACATCAAAAAACAACGGGCAAATGCCACCTCCTTCACTTCAACGGAATCAACCGAAGACATCAGCTGAATCAACCGCAAAACCTTTAACCAGCTGAATCTACTACAACACCTTTAACCCAACCTGGTCAAGGTCCCCCTGGAGCAAACTCTCGGCTGCCAAGGGACAACATCAACAACACCTTAGACCCAAACCATGGGGTCAAGTCTTGCTTGGTAAAAAAGCACCAAGGCATAACTCATCAGCGTGTGGTAACCCAACGGGTACCGGCTTATCAAACTCAACACCTGACCATCTCATCATCTTAATTACCTTTGTTAATCATTTAACCGGGTTATCTAAATTGTGTCATTTATGTCATCAACAAGTTATTGGGAAGATTGGGGTCAAAAGCTCCTATTTAAACCTTTAATTCCATCTCTTTCTGTTAGGGGAGCATGGGCGTGCTTGTCCCCTGCACGGTCGTGCTGTCACATAAGTGAAGCACGGCCGTGCTTCCTATTGGGCACGGTCGTGCTCAGCAGCATGATCGTGCTCTATGTCCTGCACGGCCGTGCTTATTGCACGGCCATTTTCCAGAATTCAAACTAGGAGCACGGGCGTGCTCCTTGATCAGCACGGTCGTGCTCAATGCATGACAGTACTGTTCTAGGCAGAGTCTCACATCAGATTTTAACCCATTTCTTGGGTTAATTAGTCCTTTAAGCCTAACACGTTTTTAAGCCTAAAATAGTCAGTTAATGTTTTAAACATTTTAATCATCAACTCAACGTTCATAGCATCAACTATGCAGCCAACACATCATCAACAACCAACATCGTAATAACAATGACAATCATCATACCATCATGTTCATATCAAGGCAACCAACATAAACATTAACAACATATCATGAACATGAACAATATATCAATAACATACTAAAACAACCAAGAACATACTATCACCAAATAATCAATTCAGCATGTTATTCATACATACATATAAAACACATCGGGGTTATGGGAACTCCTTTACTTTACACTAACCCCAAGCCTATGATTACACTACCCTTCTCCCCATACCTGGATTGAAGGTAGCTCTAACAATGGTCCTAACAGCAAACTGGTTCCTTCCCTTCGAGCGGCTCAAAACGAATCCAAGCCTTGGAACAACAAAACATATATTATCAGTTTCCAATTCAAATCATGAAAAGGAAACTACAAAGGGAAAGGAACATCACCTCTATATGAGCACAGATGAAACTACACTTCCCAAGGCCTCCAATACTCAAGAATTGCTCTGAATATGAGGGAAAATGGGAAAAGAACAGTGTCAGCCGCAACAAGGTTAGCAGCCCCCAAAAATAGGGTTAAAAACGCAATCCTCGATTTCCGTGCACATATATATAAGCTGGCACGAAGCACAGTTGTACTCCTTACCTAGCATGGGTATGCTGGACTTAACGTCAGTGAGACGAGGCCCGCACTTGAGCACGGGCATGCTCACTGTTGAGCACGGGCGTGCTGGCTAATGAGCACGGGCTTGCTCATGTACCAGAAAGGGACTTTTAAGCCAAAAATCAAACTAAGCCCTTAGCCAACAATTCCAACTTAACAAAACATGCTTAAGGAAATCACTTATCGAAAAGCGCATGTTACACCTGAAGCAGCCGAGTACATGATGCCCCCAGTCATGGCCACCTGTGGACTGGTACCTATAGTATTAGGTGCCAGATATGGCAAGCCAACCGTTCCTACTGCTTGGGGGGTTCTTCTAGGCACTTGTACATGCCTATATTGCAAGCTCGACTGCATATTACTCTCCAGAGGTGGAGGCTGATACATGAGAACCACCTGCGGCATGCCCAGACTCGACTGAACCATAGGTAATGGTCCTGCCTGAGTTTGTCCGCCAGCAAGGGTGCAAGCATAGGCTGAGTGAGCCGAAGTCTCACCTAAATTATAATGTCTTTTCTCCGCTTCCTTAGCGAAATACAGCTCATTGTGTATCATAGGCTTCACGATCTCTGAAAGCTGTCTAGACATCTGATACATCCAGTCATTCATCCCTTGATCAATTTGATCACGGATAAACGAAGTGGTCATTGTGATCGGCTGAGGTGGATCAGAACTCTCTACCCCAGAGGGGGTAGTTAGAGTCAACGGTATTGGTGCACTGACAGGTGGAAGGGTCACTGGCTTTCCTAATGTAGTCTGTGGAATCCCCTCAGTTGTCTTCTTTGACCCATTCTTCTTGCCTCCTTGGTTAGTACCCATACCACTAAGTCTCTTTCCGGACCTTAGATGCATACGCCAATGGTAATCCGAACTGGGAGAAGGAAACTTCTCTATTTGTTCACTTGAGAGAGTGTCCCATCGGGCGTCCCAAAATTGTTTTACGTGTGAAAAAGGATCAGCCGAATGGGGTCTTCAGCCGATAAACACGTGAAAGTTTTGAAAAGAATCAGGTGATTTGAACTAGAAGGAAAACCTTACCTTCTAGCAATAGGTCCCCAAACTCACTACAGAAAGCGTTTGGAATCAAATGGACCAAAGAAAAGCTAAGGGCTAGTAAACTAAGTAATAATCGGCTAAGGTAATAAAGCATGAAAGAAAGAAAGGCTAAAAATAAAAGCAACAATTAAGTAAAATCTGAAGTAAAAAGGCGAGAAAACTAAAATAATAAGCAAAGGCACAGAAAGTAAACGAAAGCTTAAACGAGTTTGTATTGGATTGGATGTGTCCTTCAACAGTGAATTATAATGGGCATTTGTAGGCAAACACCAACTAACCCCATAGCCAACCTGACTGGCTAAAAACTCCTAAATACAAGGAACTACCCCACGACTAGCCTACCCATGTACTCCAACGGCTAACTTCACAACAGCTTGTTCCTATCTTCTCGGCATGTTTTGTGGCACCCTTATCAGCAATTCAACTTCGTGCTTCAGTAGCTCCAACAGCTTGTAAATCTTCGCACCTTCAGCCCAATTAACCTCTCCGGACTCAGTCCAATTTGTGAGGCCCAACCCATCTTCAACCGATTATGTTCCCATCTACCTCGGCTAATATTGTCCTCAGCTAGTAACTCATCGGCTAGCTGTGTGACTCGGCTATCAAATTTAAATGTGGGGATAACAGTATCCCTACCTGATCTCATGAAAAAAGATCCTCTCCGTTTTTTATCTTTACATTTATGTCTATTTTCGAAGTTTTAGGATAAAAATAAGGATTTAATGTATATGCACTGACAGTGTAAAATTTTTTTACATAATCATCCAATCATATCTCACCACATAGATATTTGCGAAGATGTTTTATCAACTAATATAATAAAGTGGCATAATGGTGAAATGTGATTTGACATCCGTGTAAAACTTTTTTACACTGTCAATGTATATTTTTAAAGCATTGGAGTTCAAACTCTCAGAATGACAATAAATAGATTGGAACATGTCAATCAAAGGTAGGTTGGGGTTGAAGGGAAAAGATCCTCTCCATTTTTTATCTCTCCATTTATGTCTATTTTCAAAGTTTTAGGGTAAAAAAAATGTGTTTTATACACATGCATGGATGTAATCTGTCATCCATTTATTATTCCAAAAGTTTAAAATTGGACATCTCCATTTCTCATGAGAAACGGAGAGGATCCCTACAAGATCCCATTGAAAAAGATCCTCTCCATTTTTTATCTCTCCATTTATGTCTATTTTCAAAGTTTTAGGGAAAAAAATAAATGTGTATTATACACACTTGTATGTAATCCACCATGCATTTATTATTTCAAAACTTCAATAATGGACATTCCCATTTCTCATGAGAAATGGAGAGGATCCCTACCCCTGCCTGATTCCATGGAAAAAGATTATCTCCATTTTTTTATCTCTCCATTTATGTCTACTAGCGGCAAGACAAACACGTCACTGGCCGCATTTCTAATGCTTTTACTCGTCTTTATCCATGTTGTTGGTGTATAATATTTTATATATGGAACCCACCCAACACAGTAAATTTCTAGATGATGTACCTGATTAAAATAATAATTAGAGTATTAGTTTTTTGACACTGGGATAATTTGAAGAATTTAATATAAAATTCTAACTCACCTTGTTATCAATCAGACATATACATGGCCTAAAAGCTTGCTAATTGTTGCTTTTGTTTTCCTTTGGAAATGTCATTTTTTTTAAGTTAGATTAAAGGCATTCCAGACCTAGGAAAAGGGTAGGAAAAAACATGATAAGAGAATCCAACTCATGGCATATAGTATGTTATTTTTTTTTTATACAATGACGACATAAATGATGAATTTAATATTAAATTCTAATTCACCTTGTTATCAATTGGGCATATAATTACGATTGATTGCTTATCCTTACATATGTTCCATAGCTTTTCAACATCCCAGTCCTATAATTTTTTTTAGTCAAATTGTTAAGAGATTGATATAAAAAATGTTAATAAATAAATTGGTCACTTAGAACTTACTTGTTTGTCATCGCAAATTCCCAAATGCTTTGTCCTCGTCTCTTGACCTAACCGGAATGTCTTCTTGTATAATTTAATTAGTGTAACACGATAAATGTATAGATGATATAATAAATGTAAAAGTTAAATACTACCCGAGTTTGAGATAACAAAATATCCCTGAAGACAACATTATGGTGATTAAATTATTAAATTATCTTTAATAATTATTCTTATAATTTTGATTCTATATAAATCTAACATTCCTAGCTGCTTTATGGATTGACGACTGTCCCCACAAACCAACACAGGTCTTTTCAGCGTGCTTTGCCCTCACTCACACGCTTCCAGGGAAAACTTCCCAAGAGGTCACCCATCTCAAAATTGCTCCAAGTCAAGCACGCTTAACTGCGAACTTCTTAAGTTATAGGCTCCCGAAAAAAAGATGCATCATATAAGTCATCTTCAACTGTATAGGCCCATATCTACACAGGCTCAAGATCCACCTCATTCGGTGTGTAATCAGTCCTAGAAGCCTGTCAGGAGCCGCTCCTTATCCGTGCCTTCTTGCACCGGCATCCACTCCCTGCTCTCGTTAGCCCCGGGTGTCACAATAAATTTGTTGACTGTTGATTGAGTGGGTTCTCTTCAACTATTCCTAGAAGGTGGGTTGAGTTATTCATTGTGATTCTGAAGTTAGACGTATGATGAATAAATTTTCATTTTATCGAGAAACAAAAATGGTTGACTGTTGATATATTTTAATATTGACATATTAATGGTTAAACTGACAAAAAAAAAACAAACATTTAATATTGTTCTTTGTTATTCATGTGACATATATCATACACAAATGTTAGAGTAATACAAATATTTTAAAATATTAATTTTGTTAATATTTGATTTTAATTCAATTTTTTTTTTAATTAGGTAACCAACAATTCTGGTGAACTTTTACTTTTTCATTGTTTATCTATTATTTCAAAATGGGAAGAGGTTTTAATGTAATATTTTTTTTTTGTAAATAATAATACTTTCACGATATGAAAAAATTTAAATCAAGTTACTAAATTTGTTTTCATACTAATGTACATTAAGTTGTTTTAAGATAATTGGAACGAAATATGTTATGGTAAAGTGATTTAGCACGTTATATAATTTCCTTTTTTTTTTTGGAAATAAATAATATTCTTAAAACTAATAAAATAAATAATATATTTTAATTAGTAAAAGCGCAAGAAATGAATACAATATCATATTGTAGGTGAAAATTAGTTTACAATTTCAAAGATATTTTACAATTTCTTAACAGTTTAAATTTAGAGTCCTTAAAAAAAAGGGTTTAAATTTAGAGAGAGGGGAGCAAAAAAAAAAATAAAAAAAATAGAGAGATGGTTTCAAATATAACGAAAGTACACGCTAGATATATCAAGAACTTTACCATAAAAAAAATCAACTACTATTCACTGAAATCTTGATTGTTTTAAATATAGGCATGGGCATTGTTAGTAGATAAATATAGAGATTGTAAAAAAAGAAGATAAATATAGAGTATCATAAAAACTAGGTTAAAATAATGTTTAAGTCCCTATACGTGTCATTCATTTTTAAATTAGTCCATACACAAAAAATATTTTTATATTAGTCCCTACACGTACATCCGTTACCAAATAGGTCCCTGACCTTTAATGGCCGTTAAAGACCGTTAATGACGATCATTAAGTTGGTCCCTACATGTGTCGCTCATTTTTAAATTGGTCCCTACATGTGTCCCTCATTTTTAAATTGGTCCCTACATGTGTCACTCATTTTTAAACAAATGCTGGTGCCCCCGATTGGTCCTTATATATGTCACTCATTTTTAAATTGGTCCCTATATGTGTCACTCATTTTTAAATTAGTCCTTACATGTTTCACTCATTTTTAAATTGGAGGGTTCCTTCTCCCACCTCCTCCATCTTCTCTCTCCCTCTCTCAACTCTTCCTTCCCCCAAATTGCCCTCGATTGTGCTCTAGCAGCCGTAATCTTCCGATTGGCCCACATTGCCACCTACGGCGAGGTTTCGCGGCGATTCGAGATCACTCCAGCTTAGGCATGCCGCGCGTTCTCCGTGGTTTGCAAAGCCGTTACTGAAAAATTGGGCCATTTGTTCGAGCGTTCGTATCGATTCTGGGAGGGTTGTTATGGAGAGCACAACAGCTTGCAGGCAAGCCTGTTGGAATCTTCAACAGCACTGGATTACACTCACTCAATTGGTTCATCATGGCATGATATATGTTCCGATCGGATATGAAAGTTGGTTAAAATTCCAACTGAGTGATTCCAGTAGGCTTGCCTGCAAGCTGTTGTATTTCATATCCACTCTGTGAGTGTAATCTGGTGCTATAGAAGATTCCAGTAGACTTGCCTGTAAGCTGTTGTGCTCTCCATAACAACCCTCCCAAAATCGGTATGAAGCTCGAACAAATGCCCCAATTTTTCAGTAACGGCTTTGCAAACCATGAAGAACGCACGGCACGCCTCGGCTGGAGCGATCCCGAATCACCGCGAAACCTAGCCATAGGGACTAATTTAAAAATGAGTGACACATGTAGAAATGAGTGACACATATATGGATCAATTTAAAAATGAGTGACACATATAATGACCAATCAGGGGCACCAGCATTTGTTTAAAAATGAGTGACACATGTAGGGACCAATTTAAAAATGAGTGACACATGTAGGGACCAACTTAATGATCGTAATTAACAGCAGTTAAACGGCAGGGACCTATTTGATAATGGTGGCACGTGTAGGGACTAATATACAAATATTTTTTGTATAGGGACTAATTTAAAAATGAGTAACATGTATAGGGACTAAAACATTATTTTAACCTAAAAACTAATTTCTATTGAAGTATATGCTTGATTATATAAAAAAAAAATAATGGTGTTAATTTTTTTTTTTTTTTTTATGCTCAATGGTGTTAATTTTTTATTATTATACTTAGTGGTAAATTTTAAATTTTTTTTTTATGCTCAATGCATAGTCAAGATACGAAAAATTTATCTGTCAAAGAAAAAATTTACACAAAATTCACATGGCCCATAAAGCCAATTTTTTTATGAAACCCATAAAGTGATTTAACACAACACATAAAAAATGAAAGTATATAACGCATTATTAAGAAAAATAAAACTAAAAAACACACAAAGCTAGTTATTATCAGAGAAAGAAAGAAAGAAAGAAAGAAAGTGGAGAAGGTATATAAAAAAAAAAATGGAGAAGGAAAGTCAAGAAATAATAAACACCCATTTTGGTCCCTGAAATTGTGAAGTAGTATCAATTTGATTCTTGAAATTATCAAAATTCCAAAAACGTCCCTGAATGATAAGTTAGTATCAATTTAGTCCCTCATTTTACTCACTTAATATCAATTAAGTCCCTGACATTGCTAACTTAAAATCCACTTAGTCCATATGATTTTCAACGGAGGGACTAAATTGATTACCGTTTTACAATTTCGGGGACTAATTTAGAATTTTAATAATTTTAGGGATCAGGTTTATACTACTTTACAATTTTAGAGACCAAATTAGGTGTTTACTCGGTCGAGAAAAGTTGAACGTGAATGGATATGGGCCCATCTTAAGTGTGTCCAGCATAAAATTGCTTGGTAGATATATGTGGTCTAGCTTTTGGGGCCATTATCACATCAGAGAGGAGCGAGCATTGTGGTTTCATGCACTTTAGCCCCAACCCACCTTTCATTGACATGTTACAAACCTTTCGCTTGCCACGTTCCCCTTCACTTTCGGGACTATTCCAATCTATTTATTGTCATTCTGAGAGTTTGAACTGCAATGCTTTAAAAATCGTCACTTTGCATCACTCATCCCTGCTCTTCCATTCCCTGGTCTTTTACAGCATTGATTCTCAGACTCAACGGCGCCTTGAGCTTGAGGTGATCCGAGCAGAGGAGTACTGTTGTGGGGTTAGCGGCACTGTAATGTGTAGTCGGTAGGGCTGTGTCCAGACGCTTTGGGGCCTAAGGCAAAACTATTAGAGAAAATTAATATAATTTAAATTATTAATCATTATATTATTCTTCTGACATTTTGAGCTGCAAAATCATTTATCAAATTTTATATTCAAGTAATTCTAATATTTCACTCTCAATAGATATCATGACTAACCCATTCGATCTATCTCTTGTAACATTGTTGATCTAAGAAAAGATTTAAGTAATTTTATTTTTGAAAACCTTCTTTCAGTAGTAGCAATTGTTACAGATATTGTTAATAATATTTTATAAGCAAAGCATAGATTTGGCAAAAATCCAATCTTTTTCGATCTACTTCGAGGAGTATCCCACTGCCAACCTAAGACGTAGACTAATCTCCCGCGAGAGTTTGTTCGGCACCTCGATGGGTGGCATCCCTCCCAGCTGTCCATACCCAAGGCTCGAACCTGAGACCTTGATTAAGGAGCGAGAGATCTTTAATCACTCACGCCAACCTCAGTTGGTTAAATCCAATCTTTTTATATAATTTAATATTTTTATCGGTGTATTAATTTCTTTTGTTACTTGCTATACATAAATAAAAACTCCCCCACATGTTGTTGGGCCTTTTATGCTTGATATGTATATTACATATTAAATTTTTGGGCCTTTATAATAGTAGAAAGTTACAAAGGGTCAATAAATTGTAGTTAGGGCCTAAGGCAACTGCTTGAGTTGCTTTGCCTTGTACATGGCCCTGGTAGTCTATCCCGAGGATGATGGTGGTAGCGGAACCATGACTGGAGTTCGATTTCCGTTTGATATTCTCTGAAAAATAAAAAAAGAAATGTAAGAGATAGAGACGGCAATGAGAAACACAAAAACATTTATACTTTTTCATAATTTAGATGTTTCATCGTCAGAGTGAAATAATTTTTCCTTTTTAAAACTCACCCCACCATATATGTATTTGTTGCATAAACCTGAAATAGTTTGAATGGTTGAGAAAATTGGCGTGCTGATTTGGGGTCTCAAATGGTGTCTGATAAAAACTCTCTCATATTTGAAGAAATAGTGTGTAGAAGATCAAGGGAGGTAGTTATGCATTTTGTAAAATACTGATGTAGATATGCAGGTATTATACCACTAATATTGTGATAACAGTTTCATTCAGATTGATATCGTTTTTAATTGAAAGTTAGCCTCAATTTTATCTAAACACCAAAAGATTTCAAATTGCAGTCAGTTAAGGAATTTGGAATTTGGAATTTGGAATTGTAGTCAGTTTTTGATAACCCACCTCCATGTGCATATCCAATCCAGTCGCACCATACATTTATGATTTTGAATTCAATTCAGTTAATGGCATATATTGATTCAGTTAAAGTTTTAGAATAATAAATACAAGACGAATCTATACTATATACATTTACAAATAATTTCATTGAATACTCCACCACGTGTCAAGCTCTGAGAAAGACACCATTTAATGTTTCAAATTTTTTAATTAAAAAAATAATAAATGAAAAACATGAAATCAACATTTACATTTTTTTTTATAAAATCCTAAAAAAAATTAGTACAATTCCCGTGCATGGCACGGGTACATACTCTAGTTACATACATGTGTATATAATAGACATTTATTTTTATCCTAAAACTTCGAAAATAGACATAAATGGAGAGATAAAAAATGGAGAGGACATTTTTCCATGAGATCGGGTAGGGATACTTTCCATTTCTCCTGAGAAATGGAGATGTCCTTTACAAAAGTTTTGGAATCGTAAATGCATTGCGGATTACCTACATGTGTATAATACACATTTACCATTTTTTCCCCCTTAAACTTTGAAAGTATAGTAAAATGTAGAGATAAAAAATGGAGAGGATCATTTTACATAGGATCGGGTAGGGATCCTCTCCATTTCTCATGAGAAATGAAGAAATCCTTTATTAAAGTTTTGAAATAATAAATGCATGACAGATTACATACATGTGTATATCATACACATTTATTTTTATCCTAAAACTTTGAAAATAGACATAATGGAGTGATAAAAAATGGAGAGGGTCTTTATCCATGGGATCGGGGTAGAGATCCTCTCCATTTCTCATGAGAAATTAAGATGTCCATTATTAAAGTTTTAGATTAATAAATGCATAGTAGATTAAATACATGTGTATAATACACATTTATTTTTTTCATAAAACTTTGAAAATAGACACAAATGGAGAGATAAAAAATGGAGAGGATCTTTTTCCATGGGATCGGGTAGGGATCCTCTCCATTTCTCATGAGACATTTAGATGTCCATTATTAAAGTTTTGGAATATTAAATGCTTGGCGGATTACATACAAGTGTATAATACCCATTTATTTTTTTCCTAAAACTTTGAAAATAGACATAAAAGAGAGATAAAAAATGGAGAGGATCTTTTTCCATGAGATCGGGTAGGGATACTATCCATTTCTCATGAGAAATGGAGATGTCCTTTATTAAATTTTTGGAATAATAAATGCATTGCGGATTACGTACATACATGTGTATAATACACATTTATTTTTTTCCTAAAACTTTGAAAATATAGTTAAATGTAGAAATAAAAAATGGAGAGGTTCAATTTACATGGGATCGAGTAGGGATTGTAACACCCCATTTTTCGTAAATAAGCTTAATGCGTTTATATATGTTTTATATGTGTTTGTATATGCTTGTTATGTATATTATAATATCATTCATATCATCTCAATCAAAGTATACTATGTGATGTAGTGCTACTCCACTACTCTGTTATGCATGTGGATCCAAACCTATCTTAAGAAGACAATGTCAGAGTTACATATCCATATTGGCCAACAAGCACCAATGCCTGCAGCTCACCAAACCATGGGTGAACCCCTTGGATATAGTCGATGCAGCGTACTCTAGGATGCATCACCACAGGGGGCCATGATTCACCTAACTCTCGGTTGAATCACCACGAATGGCCAGATCGTCTTACTCTTGGAAGACCTCCCTTATGCTGCACTTCCCCCACTATCATCTCCAACGCGTGAATTCATGAGCAACAATATCAAGCAAGCATACCGCCACATCCACTTTGGCCAATAAGCACCAAAGTTTAACACCATCAGCACCTTGACCTATAAGCATCAAGGCTACTATGACCATTAAGTATCAGAGTTTAATATCATCAACACTTTGATCAATAAGCATCAAGGCTACTTTGACCAATAAGCACCAAAGTTAAAATCATGCGATAACACATCGTTACCGTCTTAACGTTTTATGTTTAATTTATCTTATCTTTATTTAATTGGTGTCTTATTTCATCATAGGGAACGATTTGGGTGAAACCACCCTTGTTCTCACTTAACGTCTGTTCTGCTTGGGGGAGCACAGTCGTGCTGATCTTTAGCATGGGTGTGCTGGCATTTAAGTTAAGCACGAGCGTGCTGTCTATTGAGCATGACCGTGCTTACTGGAGCATGGTCATAATTTCTGGGCAGAAATGTTAAGGTTTTCCTGAGAGTGTGTAGGTGTGGGAGTATACAGTTGAGGATGGCTTATATGAATTGATTGGTACTACCTATACCAACAAGATGCATCTTCTTTTCGGGAGCCCATCACTTAAGAACTCTATAGTTAAGCGTGCTTGACTTGGAGCAATTCTGGGATAGGTGACCTCCTGGGAAGTTTTCCGGGGAAGCGTGTGAGTGAGGACAAAGCATGCTGAAAAGATTTGTGTTGGTTTGTGGGGACAGTCGTCAATCCATATAGCAGCCATGGATGTTACAATCATCATCATCAATAACAATTCACAATTTAAAACATGCCACAATCACATAGAAAACATCGAATATCATATAACAAACAAACATCATTTAGGCAAATAGCACACAACAGGGTCATGTGTTAACCATTCATCTTACGCTACCCCCAATGCCTACATGTTCATACTAATCCCTTCTCCTCATACCTAGTATGAAGATCTAAGCCCTTGACAAATGTACACGACTCTACTTTGGTTCCATCGACCGGTTCGACGAATTCCTCAAGCCTTGGTCAAACATAAAAAGGACAAACATTAATCTCCCAATTCTTAAAACAAGAAAAAGAGATTAACACAGGGATGACCACATTACCTTAAATGACACTAGCGTGCGACTTCTCTCCCAAACGAATGCAAGAACACCAAGACCTTGATGGGTTCGGAGAAAAGGGAAGAGGAGAGGTTTCTGTCGCACAAGGATTGTTAAAAGTGTCAAAATAAGGGTTATAACTCGTAACCCTCTAAAAACCTACTTATTTAAGCTGTCAGACCTCGAGCACGACCGTGCTCACCTTTAGCATGGTCGTGCTCAACACCGAGCAAGGGGTCGTGCTCAAAGGAGCACGGGGTCTACAACATGCACGTTGGCTCACGCAACCACAAGAGGACGCCTAAGAGCACGGGGTCATGTTGTACATGAGCACGGCCGTGCTCATGCACCAGAAAGGGACTTTTCACCAGAAAATCCCACTTGACTCCATTTTAACATTCCTAAGACATTTTCTAGCAACTAACAAAGCATAAAACCATATCTATAACATGTATAAACACATTTAAACACATAAAGGTCTATTTACGAAAAACGAGGTGTTACACCTACAATTTTCAAATTTTAGGAATAGGTCTCTATCGTCGACTTTGTACCGTTATCATATAGCAAAGGAGACATCCAAGCCACCTGGAAATAATCTTCATAGGTTGTAGAATTGTTTTTCCTTTCACTCAATTCAATTTGTGAACAATAGTTTTTCTGTAGATAACGGTAGGGGCTTATTGCTAAACTTTTAAAATTGTAAGGATCAAAATCTATGGAAAAAAAAAATTATAGGGACTAAAAACAAAACGAGTGCTGTTATTTGAACACACATTGGGTGTCAGACACCATATAAAAATACAACATATCCGGAAATTAAATTTCGAATGTGTAAAATTTTACATGTCTGTAAAATTTTACAGGTCCAGATATTAAATTCCGGTAACTCTAGAAACATACGACATGCCATTTTACTTATCCAGACATTAAATTCCGGATGTCTAAAATTTTACACGTCCGGAAACTAAATTCAGGATGTCTAAAATTCTACACGTCCGGAAATTAAATTCAGGTAACTTTAAAAACAAATGGATTGTCATTTTACACATCTGAATTTTAATTTCCGGAAGGTCATTTTACACGTTCGGAATTTAATTTCCAGAAGAAATACTGTGTCAGAGAATCTGGTGTCCAGACTTGATGTTCAAAAAACATTTTTGAAACAAAATACACACACTTTTAGTCACTAAAAATTTATTTAAATCGTTTCTAATTAACTTCCTTTTTGCTAGGGGTGTAACATGTCGGTTTGGTTCGGTTTTAGGTGAGGGGAAAAATCAAACCAACAAAAAATGGTTCGGTTCCGTTTTGAGAATTTTTCCTAAAAAACGCGAACCAAACCAAACCAATTAAGAACGGGTTGGTTCGATTTGGACCCGAACTTTATTAAATTTCAAAATATATATATAAATATCAAATATATATATATATATATATATCAATAAATGTAATAATATTAAACTATTAAAATTTATATAAATATTAATTTATAATAAATCATAAATATTAAAATATAGTAATTCGTTTGGTTCGGTTCCAAAATCATTGAACCCGAGAACCAAACCAATCACCATCGGGTTTGGTTTGGACCCCAACACCAAAATAACCAAACCAAGGATTTTCGGGTTCATTAGGTCATTGGTTCAGGTCTTACACACTACTACATAAAAGGTCTATAATAGCGTTTTTTTTTTCTTTTTCCCTTTAATAGCACTTACAAGCGCTATCTATTCCCCAACTACTGAAGGTGGAAAGAAAAGATAGCGCTTCTGAATCACTATCAAAAAGAGACTTTATACAGCTTTGAAGAAGCATTGTCGATACCCAACTTTAGATAGCGCTTCTTTGAAGAAGCGCTATCTATTCCCTTTTTTAAAAAAAAAATATTATTTACATTATTTTCTCCATTTTTCTCTGCACTCAACAAAATCAATACATCAAACAGCAAAAGCTTCAAGTAGCTTGAGTGCAAAATCATGAATGCATAGAGAAAGAAATCAAGAACACCAAGAAATTCATGGAACATTAAACAAAAAATCAATCAATTCAAAACATAGGTTACAGAAACCAAAATACAAATATATAAAGAAACAGAGAAATCCTAAATTATAGCAACACCAGAAACCGAAAAAACCTAACATCAAAGCGTTTTCCTCTTGCTTTTTCCTAATCAAAATACTAAAGAATATCGTTGTCGAGTCTCTCTTTCAGATGGAGTCTTTGCGTTTCATATCCTTTGTTGTTCTTCGATTACCATGCGGTCCTTTGCGTTTCAGATCTTTGTGCTTCTTTCTTCAAGAAAGGAAGTGTTGTTGCAGCAGGTTATTCTACTTTGACCACTTTAGGTTACTCCACAACACTATTGCAAAGCTATAAGCATCAACTTTAAGTAGCGTTTCATATTAGTCTTCCGCCTATTGGTTCGGTTTGGTTCGTTTGGACCCGAACATTATTAAATTTCAAAAAATATATATAAATATTAAATATATTAAATTTTAATATATATATATATATATATATAAATATAATAATATTAAAATATATATAAATATTAATTTATAATAAATATTAAATATTAAATATAGTAATTCGTTCGGTTCGGTTCCAAAATCCTTCAACTCGATAACCGAACCAATCATCATCGGGTTTGGTTCGAACCCCAACACAAAATAAAAACCAAACCAATTTAAATTGGTTTGGTTTGGATTTTCGGGTTCATTGGGTATTTGGTTCGGGTCTTACACCCCTACTTTTTGCTGTTAGCCTCACTAAAATTATATCTTTTTTCTATTATGCTTTACCCTGGTATCCAGACACCTTGGTTATTTACAAATTACAATTCGTGTGATACCCTTCTACTCCCTCACCTGAAGTTTATTCTCCTCCTCAACCTTCTTCGCACCTCCTCCTATCTAATTTGACCCTGTTGCTTGTAAGTTAGATCGTCCAAAAGAACACTATGCAGTTGCTTTGCCACCTTTGTGGTCCTACCCGGCTCGAGGGATTAGTCTCCGCAGTTGCCCGCGGGGAATACCCTAGGAAACAAAAAAATAATGACTAAAACTTAGTATTAGTATCTTTCTGCTTATAAAAAAAGTATTAGTATATCTTTTTTGTATTTTCTTTCCCTTTCCACAAAAGGCAAATGTACTATAGTTTGTGCTGTTCAATCAGTATGATATTCTTCAGATATTTGCTTTCTTCTTATGCTATGTCTTTTTTATCTTAGATTGCTTTTTGGTTATTTCATACTGTTAGTGTTAATTCTTTTTTATGATGCAAAAAGGGAGAGTTATTAAGTAAATGATTTAACTGTTGCATGATTTAATTGATTGAATAATATATTCTCTGATACGTGTCGAAGCTTTGCTCTGATACGCATATATGTTTTGATTAATACCCTAAAATTATAGCTTTATTAATATGCTCTTAACAAGTGTCTTTTGCTTTCAAATTATTCAATCTGTGATACGCTCAAATAAATTTTTTTTTTATCAATATACGCTCAAATATATTCAACTAGGGTAGCGCATTAGTTACAAGTTTTAAAAAATATATTTTCGGGAATATGGCATGAGAATTAAACTTTCCCATATTTGCTATAAGTTTTAAAAAAGTATTCTCAGACATAAAAAGATGCCCAGGAATAAAATTAGGGAAAGATAGTTAGAAACTTGGGAAAACTTTATTCCCGTTAGAAACTTGGGAACACTTTATTCCCATATGTGAATGTGGGAAAGAAAGATTCCTGCGAATGTGATTCCTAGAAAAGTAGTTTGTGTAACACCCCGATTTTTTACTTCTTTCTAATATCGGTAATGAATATATATATGATTATATTTTTATCCGAGACTGACAAAATGATTTCTGATAAACCAACATCATTTCCATGTTATGCTTAATATTATAAGCTTACGATAAAATTTTGGATTGAAAATTCAGACAGAGCCCGGTCTGCGTTTTCACTGACAGTAAAAGTTTACTGCTCAGAAAACCTAATTTTAAGTCGTGAACGAGATGAAAAATATTTTTATCATATTTTCTTCGATATTGGAAGTTTTGAAAATTTTAGCAAAAAAAATAAAATATTATTTTTGTGGCGGGCGAAAACGTTGAAATGTCTCTAGGAAATCCGTGTCAGATGAACTAAAAGGGTCAACAAGGGAGCTCAGATGACTAATGTGACGGGCATTTATGATGATCCTATCCGAGTATGTCATCTTCTTCATGAAACTTAAGGTTTTCTCTCCAAAGTTCATGGAAAACCTGGGCTTGATTTGTGAAGAACAACACTAAAATCATCCATTTCTTTGATCATCAAGAGGTAAGATCTCTTCATCTTGCCTTTCTAAGTCTTTCTCTTCACAACTTTTATGAGTTTATGCCTTTGATCATCATGTTCTTCATTTTGCTTCAAGTTCATGGTACTTTCTTAAAAAATTCATAAGTAATTATAGAAAAATCCTTTTGACTTGAAACCAATTTCTATAATCTCATAATCATCTCTATATTCATCATCTAGAAGCATGTGATCATGGGAAATTTCTTCCCTATTTTTCTAAGCTAGGCCGAAACCCCTCAAAATGGGTGTTCTTGGATTTTGTTTCAACTTTAAGACATGATTCATGATTTAATCTCTTGATACCATGATAGCTATTGTATATAAGTGATTTGAAAGCCAAGAATCAAATCCTAGCCTATTCTTTCTCAAAAGGGCCGAAACCCTAATTCTTGTTGTTGGATGAATTTTGATTCAAAAGTTGTCTTGTGACACTTAAATCCAACTCTATGTTATGTATGCTGATTGAATCCAAGAGTTGAGAAAATTTCAAAATCCTTAGCCTTTTGATCTTGTGAAAACCGAAACCCTAGTTCTTGGAGCTAGATGAATTTCATTCAAAGTTCATAGTTCATGATCTTGGATTAAGTGCTTAATCATGTTTAAGTTGCTTAAGGATCATAAATCCCTAAGTTAGAAAATTTTTAACTTTCCTAACCTAGAAAATTTGAAGAGGCCAAAACCTTAACCCCCTTGAATAAGTGTTGTTGTTTGATTTTGATTTATTTTGGTTGCAATTCGTTATGAAGGAATCAATCGAGTAAAGTCGATCTAAGCGGAACGGAGGAAATCGGATCGAAATCGGAAAGAAATCGTGTGCAAGCTTAGTTTGATTCTCCAAGAGGTAAGGGGAGTAAGCCTGAGGAGTTTAAGATAACCACATGCTAATTTGTTGGAGTCTTATGTAATTGTTGTAGTAATTTACTGTGTTTAAATGATCTACTGTTAATTGTTAGATTGATTATCTGCTGAATATTTGCTTACTTGAGAAATTGAGTTATGATTTATATGATTATAATTATCTTGTTATATTATAATTGTGATACATGTCATGATATGTTATGCTATTCTGTGATGAAATTATCTGCTGTTGATTGTTGGACTGAAAAACCTGACATTGGTCAGTGTTCAATTTAATTTGAGGATAAAAGCTTAATAAGCTTGAATAATTAATCAGAGTGATTAATTTGTGTGATTTTGAGAAAAAGTGAAAAAATATTAATTTAATAATATTTTTGTGGAAAATGTGTCACTAAAGTGACAGTAAGGGCAAAACTGTGCAAATTTTTACAGGCGCTAGTTTTTCAAAAATAAATTCAATTTTATTATAAAATGTTATTTAAAGTGATTGAGTTACGAAAATAACGTAATATAACTATCAGAATAATTATGCGTGATAGAAAAGTCATTTAAGCTATAAAAAGATTTTTTTTTTAATGAAATTTTTTTAGAAAAAGGTTTATATTTTAGAATTATTAATTTTATATGAGACTTTTTAAAAGTTTATGTTTATTGAGAACGAAATTTAGAAATGAATAATTTAAACAGAGAAGAGTTTATCTATGATTTCACGTTTTATCAACGTTTTAACAGAAAATAATTTCTGTAAAGAATTTTATTCAGTGAAATTATTCTGTTAAACTTGGATAGTTTTCAGAGATTTGATTTTGTATTTGTTTTTCACTGAGACGTCGAGGTTCTAGTGTTCTGTGGACACATAGATCAGGGATCTGTGTCATTGGACTGAGTGTCCTGCAAAGGTTTTGTGGACTGTGTGTCCTAAATCTGATGTGGAAAAATGTGAGTTCCATATCCGCGAGCCTAAGACTGGTGCATCAGTTTAGGGCTTTGCGATTGAGCACTCGGACTATGTGTCCTGTGTTGAGTTTAAAACATTTGGACTGTGTGTCCTATGTTTGTTTAAAGTGAAAAGTCTTAAATATAAAATTTAAGCATGGTCGTAAGCTTTGGGCTTCGATAAGGGAAGATTATTATGACAAAGAAAACGAAACGAGAATAAAATTTTTCTCATGCATATTTGGCAGACGTGCCATGTGTTATGATCATTGAGTCATGAGTGGATCAATGTATCTTTTATGGACTATGTTTCCATTTGATCATTGGGTTTCTGTGTGAACCAATGTATTTTTACTGGACTGAGTGTCCAACTTTATGCGATAACTATTGAGGTTCTGAGTGATGCAATAGGTAATGGACAATGAACTCCATTGTTCGCAGTGACCATTGTGTTCTGTGTGGACCAATGAGTTACATTTTTGAACAATAACCTTGGTACATTGGAGTGTGTTCTCTTGGACATTGTTTTATTTCGTTTTTACAATGGGCTATGTGCGAGCTTGATTTGTTCAAAACGAAACAGACAGTTGTGGGATCCCCGGAGATTAGGTATCAAAATAGAGCCTTAATATTGAAGTGTCATGCATTTTTATAAAATGACGATGACTGTCAGGTATGAAACCCTTTTGAATTCTTTTACTATTTAGATAATTTTGTATACTGTAAATTATATGGTATATGTTGTTATTTGTGTATCGTGCATGGGGTTGTCTTATTAAAACTCATATATTGGTAACTCACCCTTGCATATCTGTTTTGTTGTTTCTCTTCTATGTATGGGGAATCTATATATATCTACGTTTAGATGGATCCGGACGGAGTGGATCTGAACTACTCGGGGGTCCGTGCCTTGATGTTTGATAACGCTGATCAAGGGAACGCCTGGGTGATCAACCCAGGGGCTCGGAGTACTACCTGCACCGGTCCGATGAGGACACTCCGAGGGACCTTAGCAGATGGACCCCAGCAGCTTATACATACCAAGGAGACGATCGAGGTTTCACTGCCTCCCATTTGGATGATCTTACAGCATTTGGTGCGCCACGGGGATTTGGAGCATCAACCACCTCCGCATGTACAGCCGTTACAGCAGGTAGCCCCGGAGTCTCCTCCAGGGCCTATAGTCTTAATTCTAGAGGATGCACCACAGGAAATGGAGGAAGATCCTAAGGAGGATCCGATAGTTGACCCGGACTATGTTCCTGAGGAGGATGGAGTAGTCCCGGATGCTGGAGTGGGAGATGATGCATCCCCTCCAGATACACCTCCTGGAGGTGGGGGAGTCTACACTGGACTCTCCAATGGGTTTTCTGTAATGGTGACCAGCTGTAGGATGTAGTCTTTTTGGGTAGAGTAGGATTTTAGATAGTCTGACTGTTTGGCTACTGAGAGCCAACCTTTTCGCATAGTGTTTTTCAGACTCCCACTGTGATATAGTTACGTTTTCATTTCAAATGATGTGATATATGTGTGACAGTAGATGGTGACCTGGTAGGAAAAAGGGTCTAATGTAAAACTTTGATGCATATGTATAATATATGGTGATGTATATTATGTTACTAGTTTTTGGTTATATGTACAGTAAAGAAAAAGAAAAAAATTTTATTACCTTTTTTGACAAGAATAGGTAATTAGTAAACTTATTTCTTTTTCCGAAGGAAACCAGCAAATTTATAATTTTGTTAAAGTTGAGTTGTATAATATGTTACGTAAATGTGATACCTTGGAAATGGGGTGTCGCAGTTTGCCTGAGAATAAAACATTCTAGAAACCAAACACCACCTAACTAATTTTTTTTCTTTGATATGATTGTTTAAAATTGATTCTTCAATCATTAAGTACAACTTCCTCAATTTGAACAATTGGGCTAGGTCACATCAAGTGGCCATAATCTTTCTTCTTCTTCATTAAGAACTTCTTGTGAAGTTGTTTCTTTGGTTGAGAACACTCTGATCTGACGTGTTCATGCATCTTACATTCATGGTGTGCATTTTTGTATGCTTGACTTTCTTCTTTATAGATCTTTTCTTTATCGATAATCACCAAAAGCAAATTGTGTTAAAATAATAGTGACAATTATTTAGCACTAACTATTAACAGTATCGATAAATCATCATTATTGAGGTATATATTTGTGGGAAAAAAAGATCCTCTCCAATTTTTAGCTCTCCATTTATGTCTATTTTCAAAGTTTTAGGAAAAAAATAAATAATGTATTATGTACACATTTATGTAATCTGCCATGCATTTATTATTCCAAAACTTTAATAATGGACATCTCCATTTCTTCTCATGAGAAATGGAGAGGATCCCTACCCATGTAATTTGCGGAAAAAGATCCTCTCCATTTTTTATCTTTCCATCTATGTATATTTTCAAAGTTTTAGGACAAAAATAAATGTGTATTAAACACATGTAAGTAATCTGTCATGCATTTATTATTCCAAAAGTTTAATAATGGACATCTACCATCTAAAAATTTTGCTTGCCCTCGTAGGTCTGTCCAAATTGCCAATTAGGAGGAGCAACATTATCAAACTCCAACGTTTTCCCATCACTTGTAGTCACCTGGAATGACAAGGCTTGTCCTGCCAAATTAGTATTTGTTTGCCAATGTTGTCCCCAGTTATGTGACATAGGAATCCAGTAACTTTTGTTAGACCCTTTGATTTTCACACTAGAAACATCACCAGCATTGCCAACATTGTACACCAATACAAGCAAAAAATAAGGGTTCCCTGTGAACTCAAACTTAACACCCCCTATTTTGATGCATGGGGTACGCCTATATTTCACAAGAATGATGTCAGCTTTGTAATAGGCAATGGTAGTGAACATTCTCATAGACAAGTCGAAGTGCTTTAATGGAGGGTTGCACCAATTACCATCGGGTTTGGAATAATTCGGAGGGCAAAAATTTGTTGCAGTTATTTTGATGGAGCCTGCATTCTTTATGCACCATTGAGGGTCGTTGACACACATTATCTCAAAACAAGCACCACAAGCAAGTCCATGGTTGAATAGAGCGGTGCTTAAGGCTGCGGTTTGAAGCCCGTACCCTTGCTTGAAGAGATCACCATAGCCACAAGCACCCTCTGCATATCGAATATATTACAAAAACATTGAGATTAGTAGTATAGGTATTGCTGACCAGTGTTCTTAGGTCATTGCTTAAAAAATCGGAAAGAAGCAAGCTTTTACGGAAAAACTAAATGTACCACTTCTTAAAACAATAAATTAATATATATAATTTCTCATACGATTTTTTTTTGTAATAACTTAACCGGTGGCCTTAAGTTGCATTCTCCTATGATTAATTAATCATCAAAATATATAGTCTTTTGGTGAGAAAGGGAGAGAGTTATATTTATATATACTTACTCATGGTTTCTCCACCCGCCATGTCACCATAAAAGGTTGCATGAGCATCATACCAATTGATGTCAATGCACTTGGCTCCGACAAAGAGAGCCATGAAGAAGGCCAAAGGAACAAAAGTGTACAACTTAGCCATGACTTGGGTAAAAGGTTGAGAAAAGATGAGTTTCTTATGTCAGAATTGTTGGTATTTATAAACGTGGGGGAGTAATATTAGATATGGATATGCCCAATTATTAATTAGCTGATTGAAAACTTCCATTTAAAAAAAAACATTAAATACTTATGTCAAAGTTATTGGTATTGGAAAAAGTTCCTCTCCATTTTTTATCGTTCCATTTAAGTCTATTTTCAAAGTTTTAGGAAAAAAAATGTGTATTATCCACATGTATATAATCCGCCATACAATTATTATTCCAAAACATTAATAACGGGTATCTCCTATTCTCAAAAGAAATAGAGAGGATCCTTACCCGATCCCATGGAAAAAGATCATCTCCATTTATGTCTATTTCATAAGTTATAGGATAAAAATAAATGTGTATTATACATATGTATGTAATCTGCCATGCATTTTTCATTCCAAAATTTTAATAATGGACATCTCCATTTCTCATGAGAAATGGAGAGGATCCTTACCCGATCCCATCCCATGGAAAAAGATCCTCTCCATTTTTTATCTCTCCATTTATGTCTATTTATAAAGTTTTAGGAAAATAAATAAATGTGTGTTATACATATGTATGTAATCCGCCATTTATTTATTATTCAAAAACTTTAATAATGGACATCTCCATTTCTCATGAGAAATGGATAGGGATCCCTACCCGATCCCATGGAAAAACGTCCGCCCCATTTTTTATCTCTCCATTTATGTCTATTTTTACAGTCTTAGAGAAAAAAAAATGTCTATTATACACTTTCATGTAATCCGCCATGCATTTATTATTCCAAAACTTTCACAATGGACATCTCCATTTCTCAAGATCACCAAGAGGATTCCTACTCGATCCCACGGAAAAAGATCCTCTCCAATTTTTATCCCTCCATTTATGTTTATTTTCAAAGTTTTAGGAAAAAAATAAATGTGTATTATATTCCCATGTATGTAATCCACCATGCATTTATTATTCCAAAACTTTAATAATGGACATCTCCATTTCTCATGAGAAATGGAGAGGATCCCTACTCGATCCCTTGGAAAAAGATCCTCTCCATTTTTTATCTCTCCATTTATGTCTATTGTCAAAGTTTTATGGGGAAAAAAATGTGTACTATACACAAGTATGTAATCCGCCATGCATTTATTAATCCAAAACATTGATAATGGACATTGCCATTTCTCATGAGAAATGGAGAGGATCCTTACCCTGATCCCATGGAAAAAGATCTTCGCTATTTTTTATCTCTCCATTAATATCTATTTTCAAAGTTTTAGGAAAAAAATTAATGTGTATTATATACACATGTATGTAATCCACGATGCATTTATTATTCCAAAACTTTAATAATAGACATCTCCAGGATCCCTACCCGATCCCATGGAAAAAGATCCTCTCCATTTTTTATCTCTCCATTTATGTCTATTTTCAATGTTGTAGGATAAAAATAAATGTGTATTATACACATGTATGTAATCTGTCAAGAATTTATTATTCCAAATGTTTAATAATGGACATCTCCATTTCTCATGAGAAATAGAGACAATCCCTATTGTAACATCCTACTTTTTATATATGTTATATTACCGGTAAAGATATATTTATTTATATTTTTACCTGAGATCAAGAAAATGATTTTGGATAAAACAAAATCATATTTATACTCTACCTTGTGGTAGAAGGTTACAGTAAAAATTTGGATTTAAAGTTCAGACGGAATCCGGTCTGCGTTTTCACTGACAGTAAAATTTTACTGATCAAAAAACCTAATTTTGATCTGTGAATGAAACAGTTCAGATTTAAATCACATTTCCAACGATATAGGCTAATTTGAAATTCTTGCTTAAAAATATATTATTACACTTTTTACGGGTGGATTTTCAAAGAAATCGGCGAAAAACGGAGTCGGGAACGGCGGTGCAGAGATAGAACCGGACACCGGATGGATGCCACCTAGGGGTGGTGAGTCATGGGGTGAGTCACCACCATGACTCACCAAGTAATGATGGTGTTTTAGAAAAAAATGCTAACCTCCTAAATGTAATGACCAAATTGCCCTTGGCCTTTCATTGTAATTCCAACCTTGTCCCAACAATTTGTGACCAAAACACCCCCCCACTCTACAAGGCCCTAACCCATTCAAGGCCTTAGGCATTTCATTTCTTCATTCTTCACAAGTCCTTCATGTTCATTCTCCTAAAAACTCTAAGACTCCATTCTTGAAAGCTTGCATCTTTGATCAAATTTCTTCAATTTCTTCATCATCTAGAGGTTGATTGGTAGCTTGTGGTGTGATAAAGAGGAGCTTCAATTTCGTGATTCCAGTGTTAGCTCAAGTGGGAGAAAGAAATATCCTGTCGTCGGAACGACTAAGTAGCATATATTATAATAATGGTGTAGGGCGACTTAAACCCTACTAGTGGGCGAGTAATCGACAATACCAAAATCACATCGAAGACTACCCCGTAGTACCAATGATGATTTGAGGGTTGTAGGTTTATCACTATTAGGATAATTTTATAATATTCGAGGATGTCTGATTTTATCACTGTTGAGTTGTGTGTGATGCGTTGGTTGTGGTAACATACTTTATGTGATGTTTGGTGATACCTGAATATTTTATTATTATTTTACTGTGTATAATCTGTTTTGTCTGATAACAAGCAATATATATTATTTCATGCTTAGTTGGAATCTAGGCAATGATATATGTTGTTTGGGAGATATGCATGTTGGTGAGAGAATGAATATGATTTATAGGTGCCTAGCCTAATTAAATATTATTATTATTATTATTATTATTATTATTATTATTTATATATATACATATATATATATACATATATATATATATATACATATACATATATATATATATATATATATATATATATATATATATATATATATATATATATATATATATATATGAGATGTGACATGGAATATGTGTTGAGACGGTGATGCAAGGTTGAGTCACTAGGTTGTAACCGATGCGAGTCCGTGAGATTCATATAGATGCATTGTTGTTCATAGCCGTGTGAGTGGAACACACGAGGTCAGAGTATCCTATTATGACTACCAGATATTACGGGTGAGTGCCCTATGAATGCTGAAATCCGAGGTAGACTACCGTAATACTCTTTTAGTCCTTTACAAGTTGCTCTGATTATTCTATCGAGGATAAAGATACTATGTATTTTGTGTTTAGTGCGTTATTTCCAATGGGGGAATAGTGGTGTGCTGTGCTTATGCACTATTCCCTACTAGAGATAAGTGAATAGGGGTGCACCAAGTTCTTGGCACCGTACCGTCTGGACTACTGACTAACATCCCTAACGGAAATGTGGATGGTGACAGGAGTAGAGATGGCCACGTCAGCATAAAAGTTTAGTTGCATGAGATTAAGGATAGGGGATGATACCCTAAAGTAAGGATGAATGTAATATATCTGTGATGTGTGTCTTTGACTATTATTATATTGTATGCTATGATTCCTTTTCCGCTTATGATGATAGAACTGTTTCTTATCTCCTATTTTGCTATATTGTATATGTTTTGCTATGTGATCGTATGAGAAGATCCTGTGGAGGAGCCAGGTATTGAGGATCTGGATGGAACAACTTATGAGCCAGATGCTGGAGAACGAGCTATGGATTCCCGCGGTAGAGTCTAGGGATTATGGCCAGTGCATCTTGTGAGATGTTTTATTTTCTGTTGCTTATGATAGTGTGTAACAGTATGTACCTGCAAGGGACCCTAGTGATGGGATACCCTAGACAATGTTTTGTACCTTGATGGATAGACATATGTGTGTAAGTATATTATATATATGGTGTGATGGTTTATCTTTCAGCAGTTGTATGTTTTATATTTAAGTTTTAATATCTTCGTTTTTCTGTATATACGTTTCACATTAAGAATGCGATTAAGTTTTAATTAAATGAGGTTTTTCATTTAATGGCACAACGGGGCACAACGGGGTGTCTCATTTGGTGGTATCAGAGTAGTTTGATTCTGTTCAGACTGTGAGGTTTAGGATGTTGTTACTGGCCATGTCTAGTTGAATCCACATCGGACATTGACTATGCTTAGAAGTTGGGTAGTGTGTCCGGACTCGACGCGATAATAAACATTTATATGACATATAATATTTATATTCCAGTTTTATGTAGTATTATATGTCATATGAATACGAGCTGATGATTTCTTTTACAGGATCATGGCTCGAGGAAGAGGACATAGTACAAGTAGTTGTGATAGAACCCCCGAAAGAATTGTCGGTGGTGGCATTGGTGAGACTGATCATACCAGAGATGGAGGAGAGTCATCTGAGACTCTCAAGACCATGAGAGATATAGCTACTGTTATGTTACAATAGACACAACATAACGCACAGATGCTGCAGTTGAACAAAGAGCAGCAAGAACTGCAGAATCAGAGGAAAGCTGCAGAAGCTGAGGATGCAGGGATGACTACCTTCCTGAAAGGGAAGCCACCACAGCTCCGAGGAGATTATGACCCAGAGAAGGCAGAGTGGTGGGTATAGGAGCTACAGAAGATATTCGGTACCATGCGTTGTAGAGATGATAGGAAAGTAACTTATGCTGCCTTCATGTTGACTGGAGGAGCAGAGGCTTGGTGGAGAGGCAAGAGGAGATTACTAGAGGCAGAGGGCAGAATTATTAGCTGGCAGTTGTTTCGTGAATGTTTTCTTGAGAAGTACTTTCCGCGATTAGTCTGACGCTAGAAGGAGAGGGAGTTTATGAGTCTTAAACAGGGCAACATGACTGTTAGTGATTATGCATCACGTTTTGAGGCTCTGATTCAGTTTTTAGAGTTTTACCAGATATTCTCAGATGAGGATTGGCTGTGTAGACGGTTTGAAGAGGGCCTGTGACATGAGTTACAGAGAATTATAGTGTCTCTTGATATTCAAAGTTTCCTGGAGCTAGTTGAGAGATGCAGTGCCATAGAGGGCATATGTAACACCCCGATTTTCGTATAAGGTATTATGTTACTATGGATGCCTAGTTGTTGTTGTTGTTATTATTATTATTATTATTATTATTATTATTATTATTATTATTATTATTATTATTATTATTATGTTATTATTAATATTATTGAAGTTAGTATTTTAGTTATATAATTGATAATGTAATTGTTATTAGTGTTATAGTATTTTTATTACATATATTACATATGATAATATGTGTTTTAATATATGATTATTTGTATTAATATGAGATGGTGTCTCTTAATGTTTGATCTTATATGGATATATGATTTTATATGCTAATGTATAATATGTGTTTTTATTAATAATAAGCGATTAAGAATGATATGATAAGATATCGTGTGATTTAATATTTAAATAGAGATACTGTTATTTTTAGATTTTAGCCCTCAACCATTCAGATTTGACTCCTTATCAATATAGGATCATAATCTTTTTGTTTATATCTTAAGATCTTATCATAATCTCCTAGGGATCCTATCTAGGAATAACTACCAAATCTGTCGCCAAACTTTCATCGAACTTTTGATCATCTTAGAGTCCGATTTAGGATTCGATCATTAGACATTAATTTGTAGATATTTCTCTGAGATTTCTAACGACGTATAGAACGCCTCAATCGGAAACTTGTAGCTCAAGTTATGGTCAAAATACCGAACAGTATACAGTTTAGGCTGAAATAGGAACCCGTTATGACCCAAACTCATATATATACCATTAGACTCGACCTAAACCTAGTTTACACGACCCCAACACTCAGAAAATTGCCTCCCTCCTTCCTCTTTGAATACTTATGGTTTTTCTCCCTAAAACTCTCTCTAGGGAACCCGTTCTTGCACCGCTCTTCACTGCTTCTTGATAGGAGAACAACGCTACAGATAGGGGTTCGTTGTGCATGCTGTTTGGGACTTTAGAAAAGGTAAAATTCGTGCACCTTGTCCCTTGTGTTCTTTCCTTCAAGTTCTTGATCTCTTCCTTTTGATTTCTTGATCTTAGAGTTGAACCAAAGTGTCTCTTTGGTGTTCTTGAAGTCGTAGACAAGCGCTAGTGAGACGAGACCCTAGTGGATCTTCTTTCTTCTTTTGAATCGTGAACCGCATATCAGGTATGGGAGAAGAATAGTATATACACTAGGCTAGGGAGTAGCGTAAGATGAGGGGTTCCCATAGCCCCGTTTATTGTTGTTATAATGTTATTGATGCCATGATCTGCCTGGTTGTATGACTGAATTGCTTATATATTTAATTGGATTAATTGGTATGTCTATTTGTTATAATTGTTGAGTTGTTCATGATGTGGTATGCCTATTAAATTGTCTTATGCCATGAGTTTTGGTTGAATTGGTATGAATACCCATGATTATGAATGTTGTTGTTATGACATGGATTATGTTGATCACATTGATTGGATATGTTGTTGATGATGATGTTACCGTTATGATAATGCACCAATAAAATGATGAATATTAGATAACTTAATTATATTAATTAAGATGTTTAAAGACGATAAGATGGTTAAGTCGGTACCTTATGGGTTACCGCACGTTGTTATGCTTTGGTGCTTCTGGGCCAAAGTAACCTCGATGCTTTTTGGTCGAGGTGTTGTTAAGTTGGACCTTGGTGCTTTTTGGCCAAGGGGGCCTTGACCCCATGGTTTGGGTCTAAGGTGTTGATGTTGATGTTGGTGATAAGTCTTGGGTGCTTTTTGGCCCAAGCAAAGGAGGTGGTTGACTTGTGTGTTGTTGTGCTCATGCGTTCATACGTTGAAGTTGATTAGTGGGGGATGTTCAACATAGGGGAGGTCGTCCTGTTATGATGATCTGGCCCAAGTCTCGGGTGGTTCACCCATGGTTTGGTGAACCGTGCACCCCCGAGGTGGCGTACCCCGTTATGGTACGTCGGCTATCCAAGGGGTTCACCCATGGTTTGGTGAACTGCCGGCGTTGGTGCTTTTATGGCCAATGTGGATATGTAACTCCAAATTTGACTTCCTGAGTTAGTTGGATCCACATGCATTGATGGAGTAGTGGAGTAGGGTTGCATTGTATTGCATAGCATATGTTGGATGATTAACGGGTTGTTATGATATTATATGATGATGTATAAATATTGTATGTTGCTATATTGTTATGCCATGCTATGATGTATGTTCATCTTATTCCCTATTCCCATGCCGTTGTGTTTACATGATTTCTTACTCCCTGTTTTCCTGTTTCTGTTGTTGCATGTATTTTCCTTATGCAGAGGATGGTGAGCACCAAGTGGAGGAGTGACTCTGAGGAGCCGCGACTCTAGTTAGGATGCTTAGCTATAGTTGTTAGTTGTTTTCAGTTATTTCAGTTTGTTTCCGTGATGTATCCGGATTTTGGTTATACCAGCTCTGTATGTGACATCGGGGTTGGGTTTTTCTTTATCTGTCATGTTTATGTTTTACTGTTTTAAAACTATGTTATTTCCGCATTGTTTTTGTTGAGATGTGAAACCTTTTTATCCAAGTTTTTATTTATTTCAAATAAAGGCATGTTTTTTATATTACCTCTTTTAAGTAAATGTTTTATATTAACATGCGGGGTAGAAGGGTGTCACAGCATAGATCAGAGGCAGGCTGCTGAGCAGAGGCAACAGAGGAGTGGAGGCCCTATTCAATCAGGTTTTCAGAGGAGAGTAGGTAGTGGTTCCCTGTGGAGACGGGGACCATATGCTAGACCAGTGCAGACAGCTACACCTGTATCAGTTTCTATAGCACCAGTAGTTGGAGCGGGCCAGCAGCAGCAAGGCCTAGTTTGTTTCAGATGTGGAGGACCACATTATCAGTGGATTGCAGGGAGAAACCTGGGTGTTTCCATTGTGGTAAACCAGGTTATTTTGCTCGTGGTTGTAGGCAGAGAGGTATGCAGTAGCCAGTAGCTGTGGGTAGGTGGAGCTGAGAGAGGAGTTCTAGTAACAGGACAACAGCTGGCCAAACCTCAGGCCATTGGAGAGTGTTTACCATGAGGGGAGTTGAATCCTCTCAATCTGCAGATCTTATACAAGGTATGTGTTTGATATCTGGTAGACTCTCGTCTGTGTTGTTTGACTCAGGTGCTAGTGTGTGGATCATTTACAGTTACTTGTTTGTCAGTTACCTTATACCCTTACCGTATCTACTCCGACTAGTAATTCTTTGACTACTATGTCTGTTTGTTTACAGTGTCCTATAGTTGTTGATAATAGGACATTTATTGTAGACCTTGTCTGTTTGTCTATGCAACAGATAGACGTTATCCTTGGCATGGATTGGGCTTTCGGCTAACCATGTAGTGTTAGATTGTTCTAGTAAGACCTTGTCATTTCCTGAGCCTTCTAGCATAGTATCTGCCAATAAAGGAGTATCCATGAGGAGTGGTGATTCTCGATAGTACGTGATGCTTTTCTTAGAGGAAATTAAGGAGACTCCTAGTATAGATTCTATGCCTATTGTGAGAGAGTTTCCTGAGGTTTTCCCACCAGACGTTCCAGGTCTGCCACCTGAGAGAGGTGGAATTCACCATAGATTTCATACCAGGGACAAGACCTATATCTATAGCACCATATCGGATGTCACCCGTTGAGTTGGCTGAGTTGAAGAAACAATTGGATGACATGTTGGGGAAAGAGTTCATCAGACCGAGTGTTTCACCGTGGGGAGCTCCGATGTTGTTTGTTAAGAAGAAGGATAGAAGTGCTAGGTTGTGCATGGATTACAGATAGTTGAACAAGGTGACAATTAAGAACAAATATCCATTGCCTAGGATAGATGATCTGATGGATCAGATGAAGGGAGCAGCATTGTTTTGTTAGACTGATTTGAGGTCTGGATACCATCAGATTAGAGTAAGGAAGGAAGACATACTCAAGACGGCTTTTAGGACGAGGTATAGGCACTATGAGTATTTAGTTATGCCTTTTGGTGTGACTAATGCGCCAACAATGTTTATGGACTACATGAATAGAATCTTTAGACCGTTCCTCGATAAGTTTGTTGTTGTGTTCATCGACGATATCCTTATCTAT
Organism: Echinosophora koreensis; assembly: GCA_035048595.1. Taxonomy (NCBI): domain Eukaryota; kingdom Viridiplantae; phylum Streptophyta; class Magnoliopsida; order Fabales; family Fabaceae; genus Echinosophora; species Echinosophora koreensis. Next base: position 2,373,452 of record JAPCYP010000080.1, read on the forward strand.
TCCTGTACGCGGGAAGATTATGAGGAACATCTGAGAGTGGTGTTGCAGGTTTTGAAGGATAGGCAGCTTTATGCTAACCTTTCCAAGTGTGAGTTTTGGATGGAGGAAGTTCAGTTTCTTGGATATATGATCAGCAAGGAAGGAATAGCAGTAGATCCAGCTAAGGTTGAGGCAGTTCTTAAGTGGGAACGACCTAAGTCAGTGAGTGAGGTACGGAGTTTTCTAGGGTTAGCTGGATATTATCAGAGGTTTATAAAGGGTTTCTCGAAGATTGCGTTGCCTATGATGCAGTTGACAAGGAAAGATACAACTTTTGTATGGACGGACGAGTATGAGCAGAGTTTTCAGAAACTGAAGGACAGGTTGACTACATCACCTGTGTTGACCTTACCAGATCCTTTAGGACAGTTTGACATGTACTGTGATGCGTTATACCAAGGTTTGGGTTGTGTTTTGATGCAAGAGGGAAGAGTTGTGGCTTATGCTTCCCGACAATTGAGAATTCATGAGAGGAACTATCCGACCCATGATTTGGAGTTAGCAGCCATAGTGTTCGCATTAAAGATATGGCGACACTTTCTGTATGGAGCTAAGCTTAATGTTTATAGTGACCATAAGAGTCTGAAGTATTTGTTTGATCAGAAAGAGTTGAATATGAGACAGCGAAGATGGATGGAATTTATTAAGGATTATGAGTTTGATCTACTGTACCATCCTGGGAAGGCGAATGTTGTAGTGGATGCTTTGAGTAGGAAGTCCTTGCATGTGTCCACGACGATGGTTAAGGAGCTGGAATTGCTTGAACAATTCAGGGATTTGAACTTAGGTATGGAGTTGGTTGAGGATAAAATATGCCTAGGTATGATCACTATTAGTAGTGAGTTTCTGAGAGATCTTAAGGATAAACAGGTTCAGGATCAATATCTGCAAGAGGTGAGTAGAGGCATGGATGAGGGTAAGATTTCATTTCAGAGTTTAGTAGAGGGTCAGATGGTGTGTTGAGGTTTAGAGATAGGATATCTGTGTCAGAGGATTTAGAACTTAGGAAGATGATCTTGGAAGAAGCACATAAGAGTAAGTTGAGTTTTCACCCTGGAGCCACGAAGATGTATCAGGATCTGAAGAAGATATTTTGGTGGTCGAGGATGAAGAAAGAGGTAGCAAAGTATGTTTTATCTTGCCTGGTGTGTCAGAAGGCAAAGATAGAGCACCAGAAGCCGGCGGGTTTATTACAATCGTTGGATATCCCAGAGTGGAAATGGGATAGCATAGCTATGGATTTTGTGGTTGGTTTACCACGAACTCCTAAGAGGCTTGATGCGATTTGGGTTATCATTGATAGGTTGATGAAGTGTGTTCACTTCTTACCTATTGGTGAGAGTTATAGTTTGGAAAAGTTGACCCAGATCTACATTAAGGAAGTGGTTCGATTGCATGGTGTGCCATTGAGCATTGTCTCAGACTGAGATCCTAGATTCACATCTAGATTTTGGAGACAGCAGCATAGTGCTTTGGGGACAAAGTTAAGGATGAGTTCTGCTTATCATCCCCAGACAGATGGACAGTTATAGAGGATGATTCAGTCATTGGAAGATCTTTTGAGAGCTTGTGTATTGGAGCACATTGGCAGTTGGGATGAGTTCTTGCCATTGATTGAGTTTACCTATAACAATAGTTTTCATAGTAGTATCGGAATGACACCATATGTGGCTTTGTATGGCAGGAAGTGTAGAACCTAGTTATGTTGGTATGAGACTAGTGAGAACCAATTTTTGGGTCTAGATGTGGTACAGTAGACTACAGAACAAGTTAGGAAGATAAGAGAAAAGATGAAGGAAGCACAGGATAGGCAGAGGAGCTACAGTAACAAGAGGAGGAGACCTTTAGAATTCTAGGAGGGTGATCACGTGTTTTTGAGAGTCACTCCGAAGACTGGAATTGGCAGAGCTATCAAGTCTAGAAAACTTACTCCTAGATTCATTGGAACTTTTCAGATTCTTCAACGGATTGGTCTAGTAGCTTACCATATTGCTTTACCACCTAACCTTTCTAACCTTCATGACGTCTTTCACGTCTCTCAGTTGAGAAAGTATTATCCTGATTCTTCACATGTTCTTGAGTCTGAGTCTATACAACTGTGAGAGAATCTAGAGTATGAGGCTTTACCTGTTAGGATCGCAGATAGACGGATTAAGGAGTTTCGCGGTAGATAGATTCCTTTGGTTAAGGTCATATGGGATAAGACTACTGGAGATGCTACTTGGGAGCGTGAGACAAATATGCAGCAGCAGTATCCACATCTCTTCTGAGGTACGTAAATTCCGAGGATGGAATTTTTTTCTAAGTGGAGTAGTAATGTAACATCCTGCTTATTATATACGTTGTATTACCGGTAAAGATATATTTATTTATATTTTTACCTGAGATCAAGAAAATGATTTTGGATAAAAAAAAAAATCATATTTATACTCTACCTTGTGGTAGAAGGTTACGGTAAAAATTTGGGTTTAAAATTCAGATGAAATCCGATCTGCGTTTTCACTGACAGTAAAATTTTACTGATCAGAAAACCTAATTTTGATATGTGAACGAAACAGTTTAGATTTAAATCACATTTTCAACGATATAGGCTGTTTTGAAATTCTTTCTCAAAAATATATTATTATACTTTTTAAGGGCGAATTTTCAAAGAAATTGGCAAAAAACCTAAATCGGGTAATCGACGGAGTCGGGAACGGAGGTGTAGAGATAGAACCGGACACCGGATGGATGCCACCTAGGGGTGGTGAGTCATGGGGTGAGTCACCACCATGACTCACCAAGTAATGATGGCGTTTTATAAAAAATGCTAGCCTCCTTAATGTAATGACCAAATTGCCCTTGGCCTTTCATTGTAATTCTATCCTTGTCCCAACAATTTGTGACCAAAACACCCCCTATTCTACACGGCCCTAACCCATTCAAGGCCTTAGGCATTTCATTTCTTCATTCATCACAAGTTCTTCATGTTCATTCTCCTAAAAACTCTAAGACTCCATTTTGAAAAACTTGCATCTTTGATCAAATTTCTTCAATTTCTTCATCATCTAGAGGTTGATTGGTAGCTTGTGGTGTGGTAATAAGGAGCTTCAATTTCGTGATTCCAGTGCTAGCTCAGGTGGGAGAAAGAAATATCTTGTCGTCGGAATGGCTAAGTAGCATATATTATAATAATGGTGTCGGGCGACCTAAACCCTACCAGTGGGCGAGTAATCGACAATACCAAAATCACATCGAAGACTACCCCGTAGTACCAATGATGATTTGGGGATTGTAGGTTCATCACCGTAAGGATAATTTTATAATATTCGAGGATGTCTGATTTTATCACTGTTGAGCTGTGTGTGATGCGCTGGTTGTGGTAACATACTTTATGTGATGTTTGGTGATTCCTGAATATTTTGTTATTATTTTACTGTGTATAATCTGTTTTGTCTGATAACATGCAATATCTGTTATTTCATGCTTAGTTGGCATCTAGGCAATGATATATGTTGTTCGGGAGATATGTATGTTGGTAAAAGAATGAATGTCAATTAGACGTGCCCAGCCTAATAGAATATTATTATTATTATTATTATTATTATTATTATTATATATATATATATATATATATATATATATTTGAGACTGTGATGGAAGGTTGGGGCACTAGGCTGTAACCGATGCGAGTTCGTGAGATTCATATAGATGCATTGTTGTTCACAGCCGTGTGAGTGGAACACACGAGGTCAGAGTATCGTATTATGGATATCGGATATTACGGGTGAGTTCCCTACGGATGCTGAAATTCGAGGTAAACTACCGTAATACTCTTTTAGTCCTGGACGAGTTGCTCTGATTATTCTATCGAGGATAGAGGTACTATGTATTTTGTGATTATTACGCTATTTCCAATGGGGGAATAGTGGCGCACTGTGCTTATGCACTATTCCCTACAAGAGATAAGGGAATAGGGGCGCACCGAATTCTTGGCACCGCACCATTTGGACTACCGACTAATATCCCTAAAGGAAATGGGGATGGTGACAGGAGTAGAGACGGCCACGTCAACATAAAAGTTTAGTTGCATGAGATTAAGGGTAGAGGATGATACTGTAAAGTAAGCATGAATGTAATATATATGTGATGTGTGTCTTTGACTATTATTGTATTGTATGTATTAAATTTCTGAATGGAAACTTTGTATATTTGATTGAATCTGTTAAACTGAGATTATACATCGGGTTGCTACTGCTTTATAGCAATGTATGCAACTTGAGATTGAAACTGAAATTAACAGACTAGTAACATACTGCTAACAACTATAACCAACTAAGCCTAAAGAGTCTAACTGATACAAAAACTAAAATACAACTACTTGTAACATAAACTAAATACAACTAATGGTCAGTTAGACTCCTAAGCTAAAAGCCTAATCTCAATACTCCCCCTCAAGATGGAGTGTGAAGGCAATGAACACCTATCTTGCCAGACAAATCTTGAAAGGATTTTGCTCCCAAAGCTTTGGTAAATATATCAGCTAGTTGAGCTTTAGTTGATACATATTCTGTCTTGATGAGACCTGCTTGTATATGTTCCCTAATGAAGTGACAATCCACTTCTATGTGCTTTGTTCTTTCATGATAAACTGGATTTGCAGCTAAGTGTAAAGCAGCTTGGTTATCACAATTCAAAATAATAGGTAGATTACATTTAACTTGCAGATCTGTAAGTAGATTGTGAAGCCATATGATCTCACTTGTGGCATGGGCCATAGCTCGATATTCAGCCTCACTTGAAGATCTAGAAACCGTAGCTTGCTTTTTCGTTTTCCATGAGATAGGAGCTGTCCCTAACTTCATTAAGTAGCCTGTAATTGATCTTCTGGTTGTGGGGCAAGCTGCCCAGTCTGAGTCTGAAAAGGCAGTCAGCTCCAAATTGTTCTCCTTAGGTAGATAAATTCCTTGCCCTGCTGATCCTTTGAGATATCTAAGTACCCTCAAAGCTGCATTCCAATGAACCTGTCTTGGACACTGCATGAATTGGCTTAAAACATGAACAGAGAAACACAAGTCAGGTCTAGTAATAGTAAGATAAATCAACCTCCCAACTAGCCTTCTGTACTGTGAAGAGTCATGGTACATTTCTCCTTTGTCTAAAGCTAATTTTTGGTTTTGTTCTAGAGGAAAGGTGGCTGGTTTACAACCTAACATTCCACATTCATTTAGAATATCTAGGATGTATTTTCTTTGACTTAGAAACAGTCCAGACTTTCCTCTAGCAAGTTCAATTCCTAGAAAGTATTTTAACGTTCCTAGGTCCTTCATGTGAAAGCACTTATTTAAGTGCTTCTTGAAATCATTACAAATTGAACCATTGTTTCCTGCTATGACAAGATCATCAACATAAACCAAAACAGCTAAAAAGATGTCATTATGGATATAAGTGAATAAACTGTGATCATGTTGTGATTCCACAAAACCATATTCAGACAGGGATTTGGACAGTTTTGAATACCAATTTCTTGAAGCCTGTTTAAGGCCATAAAGAGACTTCTTTAATCTACAAACCATACCCTTATGAGGCACACTGTACCCTAGTGGTGGTTGCATATAGACTTCTTCATCTAACTCTCCATGAAGGAAAGCATTACTCACATCCATTTGATGGAGTTCCCAATTTTTGGCCACAGCCACAGAGAGTAAACATCTAACAGTAGTCATTTTTGCTACTGGTGCAAAAGTCTCATTAAAGTCCTCACCCTCTATTTGTGTATACCCTTTAGCTACAAGTCTAGCTTTATGTTTTTCAATTTCTCCTGTTGCCTTATACTTGAGTTTATAAACCCACTTACTTCCTATGGCCTTTTTGCCTTTTGGAAGAGTCATGAGTTCCCAAGTTTTGTTTTCTTCCAAAGCCTGAATTTCTTGATTCATAGCCTCTCTCCATTCCTTTTTCTGTATGGCATTGAAGTATGTCTTAGGCTCTTCCTGATGAGCAATTGCAGCTAGATATGCAACATGCTTTTCTGAGAAAGGACTATAATCTATGTATCCTGTTATAGGATAATTAATATTTGGTTTTGATATACAGTCCAAGGATCTGCAGGTAGGATTCTTAATAACAGAGTGACAATAGTAATCTTTTAAGTAAGAAGGTGGTTGCCTTGTCCTAACTCCTAGATTGGTGCTGTCATGCAACTGAGACAGATTCTCCCCCTGTCTCTGCATATCTGTTTCAGTAACTGCAGTTTCACTGAGACCATTATCCTGCTCTTCTGCAGTTTGTACAGTTATGTCTTCAATGAGATCTTCTTGATCTGACTCTTGAGAATCACTCTCATATTGTTGAAAATGTATATTTTGTGTAGGTGTGTGTATTTGACTGGTTTCTGTGTTTCCTATATTTTCTTCAAAAGGAAACTCATCCTCATAAAACACAACATCCCTAGATACATGAAAAACCTTAGTTTTCAAGTTATAGACTTTCCAACCCTTTTGACCTATAGGATAACCCATGAAAACACATTGTTCTGCCCTAGGATCAAATTTATCCCTATCTTTAGATGCATTTCTCATGTAACAAAGACAACCAAAAGTCCTTAAGTGGTCATAGGAAGGGGTTTTGTTGTATAGCATCTCATAGGGTGTGGCCCCTTTGTTTGCTATGGTAGGTGTTCTATTTATAATGTGAGTTGCAGCAAGAATGCATTCTCCCCAAAACCTTATGGGGAGGTTTCCTTGAAACCTCAATGCCCTTGCCACATTAAGGATATGCCTATGCTTCCTTTCTACTCTACCATTTTGTTGAGGCGTAGCTACACATGAAGTCTCATGAGCAATGCCTTCTTGTTGAAAATAGACTCTAAGAGTAGAATTAAGGAATTCTGTGCCATTATCACTTCTAATTCTCTTGATTTTCTTATTAAATTGTGTTTTTATCATACTATGAAAATTCATGATGACAGTACTTGTTTCAACTTTGCTTTTTAACAAGTAAACCCATGTTCCACGGCTATAGTCATCAACTATAGTGAGGAAGAAATGAGAACCATTGCTTGAAGGAGTGTGGTATTTCCCCCAAAGATCACAGTGAATAAGACCAAAAATCTCATCAGATTTATTGTTACTATGATCAAAAGAAAGTCTACATTGTTTAGCCTTGTGGCATATATCACAACAAAGAATTTTATTGAATCTAAAATTGCTTCTAAGTAAAGGAAAGATGTACTGTAAGGACTGGTTTGATGGATGCCCCATTCTTTTGTGCCATAAGGTGGTTGGATCCCTTCTTATTGCTGTTAGAGAAGATCCTTTTGCATCCATTGCATCCATCTTGATGACATACACCCCATCCTTAAGATCACCTGAGCCAATCTTCCTCCTCGAAGTTTGGTCCTGAATATCACAAGAATCATTACTGTAAGTAACCTTGCAATTCAAGTCAAGTGTAAGTTTGTGAATTGAAACTAAGTTACAATTAAAACTAGGAACAAACAACACATTATGCAGCTTTATATTTTTATTTAGATGGACATTTCCCATCTTTTCTACCAAGATAGAATCACCAGTAGGCACTAGTATGCGAAAAGGTTTGTCAATTCTTTTTACTTCCTCTAAAAGAGTAAGTAAATGGGTCATGTGGTGTGATGCACCACTATCAAGAACCCAAAATTGACCCTTATGCAAGCCTACATTACCAGCCACACTATCATTCTTCATCATGATTCCATGCAAGGCTTGTCCTCCTGTGTTCTGTTCTGCATTGCTCACTGCTTGATCCTCCTCAACATAAGCTAAATTTGCTGTGTTCTGTCCAGGCCTCCTATTGTTAGAGTTTCTTTGTGTCCTCCTCATGTCCCAATTTGCAGGATACCCAACTAACTCAAAGCACTTGGACTTTAAATGACCTATCTTGCCACAATGGTCACACTTTGGTCTGGGACCATCTCTATTCCTTTGCCTATTATTTGAGTAGAATGCTGTAGCAGTTTCAGCCCTGTTTGTCTTTTCTTTTTCTGCCAAGAACCTAGATTCTTCCCTTAATACATGATTGAATGCGGTTCTTAGTGAGGGAAGTGGTTCAGTGTTGAGGATAGTTGCTTTGACATGATCAAATCGGTCACTGTCAAGGCTGCCAAGAAAGAGATGAACATGATTCTCTTCCTCTCTTCTCATCAAAACTCTAGAAGCCCCACATGAACATTCTGGAAGGGGTTGTAATTCACTGAGTTCATCAAGATGGCTCTTGAACTCAGTGTAGAAATCTTTCACATTTGTACCTGGATCTTGCTGAAGAAGACACAGATTGCGCCACAGCTGGTGAATTCTTGGAGCACTAGTTTGGGCAAACCTCTCTTCGAGATCATCCCAGATCTCCTTTGCTGTGGTTGCATGCGAGATACTTGGTGAAGCTTGGGATCAACTGAGTTCAAGATCCAAGCCAGAACCATCGAGTCTGCCTTGTCCCAATTTGGAAAATCTGGTGCTCGCGATGATGGTTTCCTTACATTCCCATCAATGAACCCTAACTTGGTTTTCGCCCTCAATGCAGTTTTCATGGAGCGTGACCAGGTTCGATAATTGTCTCCATTTAGTGTGGCTGCAACAAGGGGAATCCCTGGATTATCAGAGTAGCTAAGAAAGTAAGCTGGATTTTGGGTGGAATTCTTGGAAGGCCTGCCATCACCAGAGGTATGTTCTTCCTTCTCCGGTGAACCCTTCTTTGGAGTCTTCTTCTCATCCTCAAGATCATCACTGCTCTGAGATACCATATTAAATTTCTGAATGGAAACTTTGTATATTTGATTGAATCTGTTAAACTGAGATTATACATCGGGTTGCTACTGCTTTATAGCAATGTATGCAACTTGAGATTGAAACTGAAATTAACAGACTAGTAACAGACTGCTAACAACTATAACCAACTAAGCCTAAAGAGTCTAACTGATACAAAAACTAAAATACAACTACTTGTAACATAAACTAAATACAACTAATGGTCAGTTAGACTCCTAAGCTAAAAGCCTAATCTCAATAGTATGCTATGATTCTTTTCCGCTTATGATGATAGAACTGTTTCTTATCTCCTATTTGCTGTATTGTATATGTTTTATTATGTGATCGTATGAGAAGATCCTGTGGAGGAGCCATCTATTGAGGATCTGGATGGAACTCCTTATGAGCCGGATGCTGGAGGACGAGTTGTGGATTCTAGCGGTAGAGTCTAGTGATTATGGCTTGTGCGTCTTGTGAGATGTTTTATTTTCTGTTGCTTACGATAGTGTGTAATAGTATGCAAGGGATCTTACTGATGGAATACCCTAGACAGTGTTTTGTACCTTGATGGATAGACATATGTGTGTAATTATATTATATATATGGTGTAATGGTTTATCTTTCAGCAGTTGCATGTTTTATATTTAAGTTTTAATATCTTCGTTTTTCTGTATATACATTTAACGTTAAGAACGCGATTTAGTTTTAATTAAATGAGGTTTTTCATTTAATGGTACAACGGGGTGTCCACCTATCCCCTTATCCCATGGAAAAAGATCCTCGCCATTTTTTATCTCTCCATTTATGTCTATTTTCAAAGTTTTAGGAAAAAAAATAAATGTGTATTATACACATGTATGTAATCCACCATGCATTTATTATTCCAAAACTTTAATAATGGACATCTCCATTGAGAAATGGATAGGGATCCCTGCCCGATCTCATGAAAAAAGATCATCTACATTTTTTTATCTCTCCATTTATGTCTATTTTTAAAGTCTTAGGAAATAAATAAATGTCTGTTATACAATGTATGTAATTCGTCATGCATTTATTATTCCAAAACATTCTAAATGGACATCTCTATTTCTCACGAGAAATGGAGAGGATCCCTACCCGGGGCTGAAGTGCATGAAGCCACAATGCTCGCTACTCTGTAATGTGATAATGGCCCCAAAAGCTAGGCCACATATATCTGGAAAAAGATCCTCTCCATTTTTTTTAGCTATCCATTTATGTCTGTTTTCAAAGTTTTAGGGAAAAAATAAATGCGTATTATACACATGTATATAATCTGCCATGCTTTTATTATTCCAAAACTTTAATAATGGTTATCTCCATTTCTCAAGAGAAATGGAGAGGATCCTTACCCGATTCCATGGAAAAAGATCCTCTCTATTTAGGTCTATTTTCAAAATTTTAGGATAAAAATAAATATGTATTATATACATATATGTAATCTGCCATGCATTTTTTATTCCAAAAGTTTAATAATGGACATCTCCATTTCTCATGAGAAAGAAATGGAGAGGATCCCTACCCTTGGAAAAAGATCCTCTCCATTTCTTATCTCTCCATTTATGTATATTTTCAAAGTTTTGGTAAAAAAGTAAATGTGCATTATACACATTATGTAATCCGCCATGCATTTATTATTCCAAAACTTTAATAATGGATATCTCTATTTCTTATGAGAAATGGATAGGGATCCTTACCCGATCTCATGGAAAAAGATTTTTTATCTCTCCATTTATGGCTATTATACATTTATTATTTCAAAACTTTCATAATGGTCATCTTCATTTCTCAAGAGAAATTGAGAGGATCCCTACCCGATCCCATGGAAACAATATCATCTCCATTTTTTATCTCTCCATTTATGTCTATTTTCAAAGTTTTAGGAAAAAAAATTAATGTGCATTATACACATGTTTGTAATCCGCCATGCATTTATTATTCCAAAAATTTAATAATGGGAATCTCCATTTCTCATGAGAAATTGAGAGGATCCCTACCTGATTTCATGGAAAAAGATTATCTCCATTTTTTTATCTCTCCATTTATGTCTACTAGCGGCAAGACATACACCTCACAAACCGCATTTCTAATGCTTTTACTCGTCTTTATCCATGCTGTTGGTGTATAATATTTTATATGTGGAACCCACCCAACACAGTAAATTTCTAGATGATGTACCTGATTAAAATAACAATTAGAGTATTAGTTTTTTGACAATGGCATAATATGAAGAATTTAATATAAAATTCTAACTCACCTTGTTATCAATCAGACATATAGATGTGATTGATTGCTCATCCTTCTATATTTTGTTTTTATAGATTTCCAAAGTCTTTCTACACTAATTTTTTTAGAGATGTGTGAAAATTTGCTAAATTTATTTAGAACTTTGGTCGATATAATTTTTGTTCAGTCCCATTCAGACATAGGTGCAAAATTCAAATTTTGTCAAGTGAGAAAACTAAAAAGTCTTATACTAAATGGTCTACCAAAAAAAAGTCTTATACTAAATGGCCTAAAAGCTTGCTAATTGTAGCTTTTGTTTTCCTTTGGAAATGTCACTTTTTTTAAGTTAGATTAAAGGCATTCCAGACCTAGGAAAGGTGTTGGAAAAAACATGATAAGAGAATCTAACTCATGGCATATAGTATGTTTTTTTTTATACGATGACGACATAATATGAAGAATTTAATATTAAATTCTAATTCACCTTGTTATCAACTGGGCATATAGTTACGATTGATTGCTTATCTTTACATATGTTCCATAGCTTTTCAAAGTCCCAGTCCTATAATTTTTTTAGTCAAATTGTTAAGAGATTGATATAAAAAATGTTAATAAAAAAATTGGTCAATCAGAACTTACTTGTTTGTCATCGCAAATTCCCAAATGCTTTGTCCTCGTCTCTTGACCTAACCGGAATGTGTTCTTGTATAATTTAAAGTTAAATTGGTCAAACGGTAAATGTATACACGATATAATAAATGTAAAGTTAAATACTACCCGAGTTTGAAATAACAAAATATCCATGAAGACAACATTTATAGTGATTAAATTATTAAATTATCTTTAATAATTATTCTTATATATTTGATTCTATATAAATCTAACATTCCTGGCTGTTCTATGGATTGACGACTGTCCCCACAAACCAACACAGATCTTTTCAGCGTGCTTTGCCCTCACTCACAGGCTTCCTGGGAAAACTTCCCAGGAGGTCACCCATCTTAGAATTGCTCCAAGTGAAGCACGCTTAACTGTGAACTTCTTAAGTTATGGGCTCCCGAAAAGAATATGCATCTTGTTGGTATAGGTAGTACCAATTAATTCATAAAAGCCATCTTCAACTGTATAGTCCCATATCTACACAGTCTCAAGATCCATCTCATTTCGGTGTGTAATCAGTTCATTCATGTGTCCCTCCGCCTAGAAGTCTGCCAGGAGCCGCTCCTTGTCCTTGCCTTCTTGCACCAGCGTCCACTCCTCGCCCTCGTCAGCCCCGGGTGTCACAATAAATTTGTTGACTGTTGATTGAGTGCGTTCTCTTCAACCATTCCTAGAAGGTGGGTTGAGTTATTCATTGTGATTCTGAAGTTGGACGCATGATGAATAAATTTTCATTTTATCGAGAGAAAAAAATGGTTCACTGTTGATATATTTTAATATTGATATATTAATGGTTAAACTGACAAAAAAAAACAAAAACAAACATTTAATATTGTTCTTTGTTATTCATGTGACATGTATCATACATAAATGTTAGAGTAATACAGATATTTTAAAATATTAATTTTGTTAATATTTGATTTTAATTCAATTTTTTTTTTAATTAGGCAACCAACAATTCTGGCGAACTTTTATTTTTTCATTTTTTATCTATTATTTCAAACTGGGAAGAGGTTTTAATGTAATTTTTCTTTTGTAAATAATAATACTTTCACGATATGAAAAAATTTAAATCAATTTACTAAATTTGTTTTCATACTAATGTACATTAAGTTGTTTTAAAATAATTGGAAATAAATACGATTTATGGTAAAGTGATTTAGCACGTTATATAATTTCCTTTTTTTTTTTTGGAAAGAAATAATCTTCTTAAAACTAATAAAATAAATAATATATTTTAATTAGTAAAAGCGCAAGAAATGAATACAATATCATATTGTAGGTGAAAATTAGTTTACACTTTCAAAGATATTTTACAATTTCTTAACAGTTTAAATTTAGAGTCCTTAAAAAAAAAGGGTTTAAATTTAGAGAGAGGAGAGCACAAAACAAAAAAGAAAAAAAAGAAAAAGAGAGAGAGAGAGAGAGATGGTTTAAAATATAAAGAAAGTACATGCTAGATACATCAAGAACTTTAACATAAAAAAATCAACTACTATTCACTGAAATCTTTATTCTTTTAAATATAGGCATGGGCATTGTTAGTAGATAGATATAGAGATTGTAAAAAAAGAAGATAAATATAGAGTATCATAAAAACTAATTTCTATCGAAGTATATGCTTGATTATATAAAAACAAAATAATGGTGTTAATTTTTTAAATTTTTTTATGCTCAATGGTGTTAATTTTTTATTATTATACTTAGTGGTAAATTTTAAATTTTTTTTTTTATGCTCAATGCGTAGTCAAGATACGAAAAATTCATCTGTCAAAGAAAAAATTTACACAAAATTCACATGGCCCATAAAGCCATTTTTTTTTATGAAACCCATAAAGTGATTTAACACAACACATAAAAAATGAAAGTATATAACGCATTATTAAGAAAAATAAAACTAAAAAACACACAAAGCTAGTTATTATCAGAGAAAGAAAGAAAGAAAGAAAGAAAGAAAGAAAGAAAGTGGAGAAGGTATGAAAAAATATATATATATTGGAGAAGGAAAGTCAAGAAAAGTGGAACGTGAATGAATATGGGCCCATCACAATTTTAAGTGTGTCCAGCAAATAACAGCTTAGTAGATATATGGGGTAGGGATCCTCTCCATTTCTCATGAGAAATGAGGATGTCCATTATTGAAGTTTTGGAATAATAAATGCATGGCGGATTACATACAAGTGTATATAATACACATTTATTTATTTTCCTAAAACTTTGAAAATAGACATAAATGGAGAGATAAAAAATGGAGAGGATCTTTTTCAATGGGATCTTGTAGGGATCCTCTCCGTTTCTCATGACAAATGAAGATGTCCAATTTTAAACTTTTGGAATAATAAATGCATGGCAGATTACATACATGCATGTGTATAAAACACATTTTTTTTATACTAAAACTTTGCAAATAGACATAAATTAATGGAGAGATAAAAAATGGAGAGGATCTTTTCCCATGGGATCCGGGTAGGGATCCTCTCCATTTCTCTTGAGAAATGGAGATGTCCATTTAGAATGTTTTGGAATAATAAATGCATGACGAATTACATACATGTGTATAATAGACATTTATTTATTTCCTAAGACTTTAAAAATAGACATAAATGGAGAGATAAAAAAATGTAGATGATCTTTTTTCATGAGATCGGGCAGGGATCCCTATCCATTTCTCAATGGAGATGTCCATTATTAAAGTTTTGGAATAATAAATGCATGGCGGATTACATAATGTGTATTATGCACATTTACTTTTTTTCCCAAAACTTTGAAAATATACATAAATGGAGAGATAAGAAATGGAGAGGATCTTTTTCCAAGGGTAGGGATCCTCTCCATTTCTCACGAGAAATGGAGATGTCCATTGTTAAACTTTGGAATAAAAAATGCATGGCAGATTACATATATGTATATATTACATATTTATTTTTATCCTAAAATTTTGAAAATAGACCTAAATGGAGAGGATCTTTTTCCATGGAATCGGGTAAGGATCCTCTCCATTTCTCTTGAGAAATGGAGATGTCCATTATTAAAGTTTTGGAATAATAAAAGCATGGCGGATTATATACATGTGTATAATACACATTTATTTTTTCCTTAAAACTTTGAAAATATACATAAATGGATAGATAAAAAAAAATGGAGAAGATCTTTTTCCATCAGGCAGGGACCCTCTCAATTTCTCATGAGAAATGGAGATTCCCATTATTAAACTTTTGGAATAATAAATGCATGGCGGATTACAAACATGTGTATAATATACATTAATTTTTTTTTCCCTAAAACTTTGAAAATAGACATAAATGGAGAGATAAAAAATGGAGATGATATTTTTTTCCATGGGATCGGGTAGGGATCCTCTCAATTTCTCTTGAGAAATGGAGATGACCATTATGAAAGTTTTGGAATAATAAATGTATAATAAACATAAATGGACAGGTAAAAAAATGTATATCATCTTTTTCCATGATATCGGGTAGGGATCCCTATCCATTTCTCATAAGAATAGAGATATCCATTATTAAAGTTTTAGAATAATAAATGCATGGCGGATTACATAATGTGTATAATGCACATTTACTTTTTCCCCAAAACTTTGAAAATACACATAAATGGAGAGATAAAAAATGGAGATGATCTTTTTCTAAGGGTAGGGATCCTCTCCATTTCTCATGAGAAATGGAGATGTCCATTGTTAAACTTTTGGAATAAAAAATGCATGGCCGATTACATATATGTATATAAATACATATTTATTTTAATCCTAAAATTTTGAAAATAGACATAAATGGAGAGGATCTTTTTCCATGGAATCGGGTAAGGATCCTCTCCATTTCTATTGAGATATGGAGATTTCCATTATTAAAGTTATGGAATAATAAAAGCATGGCGGATTATATACATGTGTATAATACGCATTTATTTTTTCCCTAAAACTTTGAAAATAGACATAAATGGATAGATAAAAAAATGTAGAGGATCTTTTTCCATGAGATCGGGTAGGGATCCTCTCCATTTCTCATGAGAAATGGAAATGGGGATGTCCATTATTGAAGTTTTGGAATAATAAATGCATGGCGGATTAAATATACAGTGTATATAATACACATTTATTTTTTTTCCTAAAACTTTGAAAATAGACATAAATGGAGAGATAAAAAATGAAGAGGATCTTTTTAAGTGGGATCATGTAGGGATCCTCTCCGTTTCTCATGAGAAATGGAGATGTCCATTTTTAAACTTTTGGAATAATAAATGCATGGCAGATTACATACATGCATGTGTATAAAACACAATTTTTTTTTTTATCCTAAAACTTTGAAAATAGACATAAATGGAGAGATAAAAAATGGAGAGGATCTTTTTCCCATGGGATCAGGTAGGGATCCTTTTCCATTTCTCTTGAGAAATGAAGATGTCCATTTTATATGTTTTGGAATAATAAATGCATGACGGATTACATACATGTGCATAGTAGACATTTATTTATTTACTAAGACTTTAAAAATAGACATAAATGGAGAGATACAAAAATGTAGATGATCTTTTTTCATGGGATCGGGCAGGGGTCCCTATCCATTTCTCAATGGATATGTCCATTATTAAAGTTTTTGGAATAATAAATACATGGCGGATTACATACATGTGCATAATACACATTTATTTTTTTTCCTAAAACTTTCATTATAGACATAAATTGAGAGATAAAAAATGGAGAGGATCTTTTTCCATGGGATAGCGGGATTGGTGGACACCCCATTGTGCCATTAAATGAAAAACCTCATTTAATTAAAAACTTAATCACGTTCTTAACGTTAAATGTATATACAGAAAAACGAAGATATTAAAATTAAATATAAAACATGCAACTGCTGAAAGATAAACCATCACACCATATATATAATATATTACACACATATGTCTATCCATCAAGGTACAAAATACTGTCTTGGGTATTCCATCACTAAGATCCCTTGCAGGTACATACTGTTACACACTATCGTAAACAACAGAAAATAAAACATCTCACAAGACGCACTGGCCATAATCACTAGACTCTACCGCTAGAATCCACAGCTCGTCCTCCAGCATCTAGCTCATAAGGATTTCCATCTAGATCCTCAATAGCTAGCTCCTCCACAGGTTCTTCTCATATGATCACATAACAAAACATATACAATACAACAAAATAGGAGATAAGAAACAGTTCTATCATCATAACCGGAAAAGGAATCATAGCATACAATACAATAATAGTCAAAGACACACATCACATATATATTACATTCATCCTTACTTTACAGTATCATCATCTACCCTTAATCTCATGCAACTAAACTTTTAAGTTGACGTGGCCATCTCTACTCATGTCACCATCCCCATTTTCGTTAGGGATGTTAGTCAGTAGTCTAGACGGTGCGGTGCCAAGAATTCGGTGCGTCCCTATTCCCTTATCTCTTGTATGGAATAGTGCATAAGCACAGTGTGCCACTATTCCCCCATTGGAAATGGCGCAATAACCACAAAATACATAGTACCTCTATCCTCGATAGAATAATCAGAGCAACTAGTCCAGGACTAAAAGAGTATTATAGTAGTCTACCTCGAATTTCAGCATCCGTAGGGCCTCGAATTTCAGCATCCGTAGGGCACTCACCCGTAATATCCATAATAAGATACTCTAACCTCGTGTGTTCCACACTGCTGTGAACAACAATGCATCTATATGAATCTCACGGACTCGCATTGGTTACAACCTAATGCCCCAACCTTCCATCACAGTCTCAACACATATTCCATGTTACATCTCATATATATATATAATAATATTTTATTAGGCTAGACACCTCTAATTCACATTCATTCTCTTACCAACATGCATATCTCTCCCGAACAACATATATCATTGCCTAGATGCTAACTAAGGCATACATATATTGCATGTTATTAGACAAAAAAATTATACCACAGAATAATAATAAATTATTCAAACCAAACATCACAAGTATGTTACCACAACCAGCGTATCACACATAGCTCAATAGTGATAAAATCATACATCCTCGAATATTATAAAATTATCCTAACGGTGATAAACCTACAATCCCCAAATCATCATTGGTACTACGGGGTAGTCGCCGATGTATTTTGGTATTGTCGATTACTCGCCTACTAGTAGGGTTTAGGTCACCCTACACCATTATTATAATATATGCAACTTAGCCGTTCCGACGACAAGATATTTCTTTCTCGCACTTGAGGTAACACTGGAATCACGAAATTGAAGCTCCTCTTTACCACACCACAAGCTACCAATCAACCTCTAGATGATGAAGAAATTGAAGAAATTTGATCAAATATGCAAGTTTTTCAAGAATGGAGTCTTAGAGTTTTTAGGAGAATGAACATGAAGAACTTGTGTTGAATGAAGAAATGAAATGCCTAAGGCCTTGAATGGGTTAGGGCCGTGTAGAATGGGGGGGGGGGGTGTTTTGGTCACAAATTGTTAGGACAAGGTTGGAATTACAATGAAAGGCCAAGGGCAATTTGGTCATTACATTAAGGAGGTTAGCATTTTTTCTAAAACGTCATCATTACTTGGTGAGTCATGGTTGTGACTCACCCCATGACTCACCACCCCTAGGTGGAATCCATCCGGTGTCCGGTTCTATCTCTGAACCTCCGTTCCCGACTCTGTTGATTACCCGATTTAGGTTTTTCGCCGATTTCTTTGAAAATTCGCCCGTAAAAAGTATAATAAATTTCAAAATAGTCTATATCGTTGAAAATGTTATTTAAATCTAAACTATTTCGTTCACAGATCAAAATTAGGTTTTCTGATCAGTAAAATTTACTGTGAGTGAAAATGTAGACCGGATTCCGTCTGAATTTTAAACCCTAATTTTTACCGTAACCTTCTACCACAAGGTAGAGTATAAATATGATTTTGTTTTATCCAAAATCATTTTCTTGATCTCAGGTAAAAATATAAATAAATATATCTTTACCGACAATACATCGTATATAAAAAGCAGGATGTTACATTACTACCCCACTTAGAAAAAAATTACATCCTCGGAATTTACGTACCTCAGAAGAGATGTGGATACTGCTGCTGCATATCTATCTCACGCTTCCAAGTAGCATCTCCAGTAGTCTTATCCCATATGACCTTAACCAAAGGAATCTATCTACCGCGAAGCTCCTTAATCCGACTATCTGCAATCCTAACAGATAAAGCCTCATACTCTAGATTCTCTCACAGTTGTATAGACTCAGACTCAAGAACATGTGAAGAATCAAGATAATACTTTCTCAACTGAGAGACGTGAAAGACGTCATGAAGGTTAGAAAGGTTAGGCGGTAAAGCAATATGGTAAGCTACTAGACCAATCCGTCGAAGAATCTGAAAAGGTCCAATGAATCTAGGAGTAAGTTTTCTAGACTTGATAGCTCTGCCAATTCCAGTCTTCGGAGTGACTCTAAAAAAACACGTGATCGCCCTCCTAGAATTCTAAAGGTCCCCTCCTCTTGTTACTGTAGCTCCTCTGCCTATCCTGTGCTTCCTTCATCTTTTCCCTTATCTTCCTAACTTGTTCCGCAGTCTGTTGTACCACATCTGGACCCAAAACTTGGTTCTCACCAGTCTCATACCAACATAACTGGGTTCTACACTTCCAGCCATACAAAGCCACATATGGTGCCATTCCGATACTACTATGAAAACTGTTGTTATAGGTAAACTCAATCAATGGCAAGAACTCATCCCAACTGCCAGTGTGCTCCAACACACAAGCTCTCAAAAGATCCCCCAATGACTGAATCATCCTCTATGATTATCCATTTGTCTGGGGATGATAAGCAGAAATCATCATCAAATTCGTCCCCAACGCACTATACAACTGTCTCCAAAATCTAGATGTGAATCTAGGATCTCAGTCTGAGACAATGCTCAATAGCACACCATGCAATCGAACCACTTCCTTAATGTAGATCTGGGTCAACTTTTCCAAACTATAACTCTCACCAATAGGGAATAAGTGAGTACACTTCGTCAACCTATCAATGATAACCCAAATCGCATCAAGCCTCTTAGGAGTTCATGGTAAACCAACCACAAAATCCATAGCTATGCTATCCCATTTCCACTCTGGTATATCCAACGATTGCAATAAACCCACTGGCTTCTGGTGCTCTATGTTTGCCTTCTGACACACCAGGCAAGATAAAACATACTCTGCTACCTCTTTCTTCATCCTCGACCACCAAAACATCTTCTTCAGATCCTGATACATCTTCGTGGCTCCAGGGTGAAAACTCAACTTACTCTTATGTGCTTCTTCCAAGATCATCTTCCTAAGTTCTAAATCCTCTGGCACACATATCCTATCTCTAAACCTCAACACACCATCTGGCCCTCTACTAAACTCTAAAATGAAATCTTACCCTCATCTACGCCTCTACTCACCTCTTGCAGATATTGATCCTGAACCTGTTTATCCTTAAGATCTCTCAGAAACTCACTATTAATAGTGATCATACCTAGGCATATTTTATCCTCAACCAACTCCAAACCTAAGTTAAAATCCATGAATTGTTCAAGAAATTCCAGCTCCTTAACCATCATCGTGGACACATACAAGGACTTCTTACTCAAAGCATCCGCTACAACATTCGCCTTCTCAGGATGGTACAGTAGATCAAACTCATAATCCTTAATAAACTCCATGAATCTTAGCTGTCCCATATTCAACTCTTTCTGATCATATAGATACTTCAGACTCTTATGGTCACTATAAACATTAAGCTTCGCTCCATATAGAAAGTGGTACAATATCTTTAATGCGAACACTATGGCTTCTAACTCCAAATCGTGGGTCAGATAGTTCCTCTCATGAATTCTCAATTGTCCGGAAGCATAAGCCACAAATCTTCCCTCTTGCATCAAAACACAACCCAAACCTTGGTATGACGCATCACAGTACACGTCAAACTGTCCTAAAGGATCTGGTAAGGTCAACACAGGTTATGTAGTCAAACCTGTCCTTCAGCTTCTGAAAACTCTGCTCATTCTCGTCCATCCATACAAAAGCTGCATCTTTCCTCGTCAACTGCATCATAGGCAACGCAATCTTCCAGAAACCCTCTATAAAACTCAGATAATATCCAGCTAACCCTAGAAAACTCCGTACCTCACTCACTGACTTAGGTCATTCCACTTAAGAACTGCCTCAACCTTAGCTGGATCTACTGTTATTCCTTCCTTGTTGATCACATATCCAAGAAACTGAACTTCCTCCATTCAAAACTCACACTTGGAAAGCTTAGCATAAAGCTGCCTATCCTTCAAAACCTGCAACACCACTCTCATATGCTCCTTATGATCTTCCGGCGTATGGGAATAGATAAGGATATCGTCGATGAACACAACAACAAACTTATCGAGGAACGGTCTAAAGATTCTATTCATGTAGTCCATAAACACTGTTGGCGCATTAGTCACACCAAAAGGCATAACTAAATACTCATACTCATAGTGCCCGTACCTCGTCCTAAAAGCCATCTTGAGTATATCTTCTTTCCTTACTCTAATCTGATGGTATCTAGACCTCAAATCAATCTTAGAAAACACTGCTGCTCCCTTCAGCTGATCCATCAGATCATCTATCCTAGGCAATGGATATTTGTTCTTAATTGTCACCTTGTTCAACTGTTTGTAATCCGTGCACAACCTAGCACTTTCATCCTTCTTCTTAACAAACAACACCGGAGCTCCCCACGGTGAAACACTCGGTCTGATGAACTCTTTCCTTAACATGTCATCCAATTGTTTCTTCAACTCAGCCAACTCAACGGGTGACATCTGATATGGTGCTATAGATATAGGTCTTGTTCCTGGTACGAGATCTATGGTGAATTCCACCTCTCTCGGGTGGCAGACCTGGAACGTCTGGTGGGAAAACCTCAGGAAACTCTCTCACAATAGGCATAGAATCTATACTAGGAGTCTCCTTAGATTCCTCTAAGAAAAGCATCATGTACTGTCGAGAATCATGACTCCTCATGGATACTCCTTTATTGGCAGATACTATGCTAGAACGCTCAAGAAATAACAAGGTCTTACTAGAAAAATCTAACACTACATGGTTAGCCAAAAGCCCAATCCATGCCAAGGATAACGTCTATCTGTTGCATAGGCAAATAGACAAGTTCTACAATAAATGTCCTATTCTCAACAACTATAGGACACTGTAAACAACCAGACATAGTAAAATAATTACTAGTCGGAGTAGGTATGGTAAGGGTATAAGGTAACTGGGAAACAAGTAACTGTAAATGATCCACACACTCATGCGAAATAAATGAATGTGTAGCACCTGAGTCAAACAACACAGATGAGAGTCTACCAGATATCAAACACATACCTTGTATAAGATCCGCAGATTTAGAGGATTCAGCTCCCCTCACGGTAAACACTCTCCTAGTGGCCTGAGGTTTGGCCGTCTGTTGTCCTGCTGCTGGAACTCCTCTCTCAGCTCCACCTCTATAGCCTCCAGCTCCTCTACCCGTAGCTACCGGCTGCTGAATACCTCTCTGTCTACAATCACGAGTAAAATAACCCGGTTTACGGCAATGGAAACAACCAGGTTTCTCCCTGCAATCACGCTGATAATGCAGTCCTCCACATCTGAAACAAACTAGGCCTTGCTGCTGCTGACCCGATCCAACTACTGGTGCTATAGAAACTTATACAGGTGCAGGTGTCTGCACTGGTCTAGTATATGGTCCCCGTCTCCACAGGGAACCACTACCTACTCTCCTATGAAAACCTGATTGAATAGGGCCTCCATTCCTCTGTTGCCTCTGCTCAGCAGCCTGCCTATGATCTATGCCCTCTATGGCACTGCATCTCTTAACTAGCCTCGGGAAACTTTGAATATCAAGAGACACTATAACTCTCTGTAGCTCATGTCGCAGGCCCTCCTCAAACCGTTTACACAGCTAATCCTCATCTGGGAATCTCTGGTAAAACTCTGAAAGCTGACTCAGAGCCTTAAAAGTGATGCATAATCACTAACAGTCATGTTGCCCTTTTTAAGACTCATAAACTCCCTCTCCTTCTAGCGTCAGACTAATCGCGGAAAGTACTTCTCGAGAAAACACTCATGAAACAACTGCCAGCTAATAATTCTGCCCTCTGCCTCTAGTAATCTCCTCTTGCCTCTCCACCAAGCCTCTACTCCTCCAGTAAACATGAAGGCAGCATAAGTTACTTTCCTATCATCTCTACAACGCATGGTACCGAATATCTTCTCTAGCTCCTGTACCCACCACTCTGCCTTCTCTGGGTCATAATCTCCTCGGAACTGCGGTGGCTTCCCTTTCAGGAAGGTAGTCATCCCTGCATCCTCAGCTTCTACAGCTTTCCTCTGATTCTGCAGTTCCTACTGCTCTTTGTTCAACTGCAGCATCTGTGAGTTATGTTGTGTCTGTTGTAACATAGAAGTAGCTATATCTCTCATGGTCTTGAGAGTCTCAGATGACTCTCCTCCATCTCCGGTATAATCAATCTCACCATTGCCACCACCGACAATTCGATCTCTCGAGGGTTCTATCACCACTACTTGTACCATGTCCTCTTCCTCGAGCCATGATCCTGTTAAAGAAATCATCAGCTCGCATTCATATGACATATAATACTACATAAAACTGGAATATAAATACTATATGTCATATAAATGTTTATTATCGCACAGAGTCCGGACACACTACCCAACTTTTAAGCATAGTCAATATCCGATGTAGACTCAACTAGACATGGCCAGTAACAACATCCTAAACCTCACAGTCTGAACAGAATCAAACTGCTCTGATACCACCAAATGAGACACCCCGTTGTGACATTAAATGAAAAACATCATTTATTTAAAACTTAATCGCGTTCTTAACGTTAAACGTATATACAGAAAAATGAAGATATTAAAACTTAAATATAAAACATACAACTGCTTAAAGGTAAAACCATCACACCATATATATAACATACTTACACATATATGTCTATCCATCAAGGTACAAAACATTGTCTAGGGCCCATCACTAGGGTTCCTTGCAGGTACATGTTGGTAATGGGTATTATCTCGGGGGGGGGGGGGGGGGGGGGGGTGAATTAAGAGATTTAAAACTTTTTCAGTAATTTAAAGCAAAACAGAGTTTTCTTAAAGAAAATTAGTTTTCACTCAATTTTAATTCCCAAGATTCAGATTATTAATCAAGTAATGATGTTAAGAAAGATTACAAGAAGGAAACAACAATCTTAACAAGAAGATTCAGATTAAAGATTCAAGTTAAAACCACTTAAAACACATTTTCATTCACATACATGCATATAACAAGTATATGGAGTTCAGGGATGAGAAGAACACGCAAACCGATTTATCTTGGTTCAGCTACCTCATCTGGTAAGCCTACATCCAGTCCCACACCTCTGTGGTTTCCTCCACTATAACCAGAAATTACAATATCCAATTACAGCAATCACAAGGATAACCTCCTTGCACAAACCTTTACCAAAAAGCACAGTTGCTTTTCTTACCTAAGGATCCCTTCTATCCTTGTTCAATCCTAAGAGATACCCTCTCTTAATCTCACTAATTCGCAGAAAGAATTGAGTAGAAGAAAGACTCTAATAGTCTGATTATACAAATTGAAGCTCTAAGAAATATCACACTTTTCTCTCAAAGATGAAACTTTTGGAAACTTTTGAGTATTTGAAATTTTTGTTATCTGAATGAGTAAGGTGTTGAAAAGTGTTGCTTTATAGTCTTTTTGATAAGTGTATGAAGAATTAGATCAATGGGTCTTATCACAAAAGTTGTTACAAGTGATTAAAAATCAGTTTTGAAAAATTGTCATAGGACAGTCTGTGTACTACATCTGTGTACTCGTGTTTTTAAAACATTTTCAAAGCTCGTACACAAATTGGATTCTTTGTACATCTGTGTATTAAACCAAGTCTTCAGCTTTTTCAAACGTATACACAGATTGCATTCTTTTGTACACATGTGTATCTCTTGCGCTGTGCTTTAATACACATGTGTATACTTTGCGCACACAGATGTATATTAGAACATCAACCCAGAATATTCCAAAACTTCAATACACTGGATGTGCACATCGATTGATGCTTAAAAACCAAGTTTTGAAATAATTGAATTGGTCTATACACAGGTGTTTCATTTTTGTACATCTATGTGTTTTTCATATTTTTCAAAACAATACAATGTTACACATGTGTACAACGCATGTGTACAAATTTTAATTCCAGACCCGAGAGCTCACTCTTGTATACACAGGTATACAACATATGTGTACAGCCTTTCAGTTTCAAACCCGAGAGCACACTCTTGTATACGCAGGTGTACAACACATGTGTATAGGCAAATTTTCTTTTGTTTTTAAAACTCAACTTTTCATACAATTTGTATGATGCTTATGTACAGAAAAGTTATTTCTAAAAGTTGAAATTTAGCTTTAGATACAAATGTGTACAACACATGTGCACAACATACTTTATTTCTTTATTTCAATTAACACTTTTTGAAAAACCTTTCTTTTGAAAAACTATTTTGTTTATCCTTTGTAAAATTTAGTTTCTTCTTAAATTCAAGTGCTTCACCTAAGAAATCAAGTGTGCTATTTTTACAATAGCATCGAAAGGATGAGATCTTCATTGCTTGATGCTTTAGTCCTTGTCCATTGCTTTATGTCCTTGTCCTTGGATCCTTTGATCCTTGACTGACATCTTTCATGAGTGATCTTGCATAATACTTAACACACAATAAGTGCTTAATCAATATCAAAAAGCTTATGCAAAATGCACTTTGTTTTGTCATACATCAAAACATTAATGAGGGCTTAGTCTTACAGTACATACTATTACACACTATCATAAGTAACAGAAAATAAAACATCTCACAAGATGCACTAGCCATAATCACTAGACTCTACCACTGGAATCCATAGCTCGCCCTCCAGCATCTGGCTCAAAAGTTGTTCCATCCAGATCCTCAATAGCTGGCTCCTCCACAGGATCTTCTCATACGATCACATAACAAAACATATACAATATAGCAAAATAGGAGATAAGAAACAGTTCTATCATCATAAGCGGAAAAGGAATCATAGCATACAATATAATAATAGTCAAAGACACACATCACACATATATTACATTCATCCTTACCTCACGGTATCATCCTCTATCCTTAATCTCATGCAACTAAAACTTTTATGCTGACGTGGCCATCTCTACTCCTGTCACCATCCACATTTCCGTTAGGGATGTTAGTCAGTAGTCCAGACGGTACGCTGCCAAGAACTCGGTGTGCACCCCTATTCCCTTATCTCTAGTAGGGAATAATGCATAAGCACAGTGGGCCACTATTCCCCCATTGGAAATAATGTAATAAACACAAAATACATAGTACCTCTATCCTCGATAGAATAATTAGAGCAAATCGTAAAGGACTAAAAGAGTATTACGGTAGTCTACCTCGAATTTCAGCATTCGTAGGGCACTCACCCATAATATCCGGTATCCATAAAAGGATACTCTGACCACGTGTGTTCCACTCACACTACTGTGAACAACAATGCATCTATATGAATCTCACAGACTCGCATCGGTCACAACCTAGTGCCTCAACCTTCCATCACAGTCTCAACACATATTCCATGTCACATCTCATATATATATAATAATATTTAATTAGGCTAAGCACCTCTAAATAACATTCATTCTCTCACCAACATGCATATCTCCTGCACAACATATATCATTGCCTAGATTCCAACTAACCATGAAATAATATATATTGCATGTTATTAGACAAAACAGATTATACACAGTAAAATAATAATAAAATATTTAGTTATCACCAAACA